>OZ030011.1:67047247-68247247 GCA_964023405.1 Apodemus agrarius | reverse complement strand
TACTTTGCCAATTTCCAAAGTTTCTATGTTTTTCCTAGGATTTTTGTCACAGTGACAAAAAGCAAACTTAACACAAGCACAGAACCTAAAATGTATTTGGCTAAGCTAATTATAAAACAAAATCTGTGCTTTGCTAATTAACTGTCACCCTATCAGTTGACAGTGGAGCTGTGAATATATATAGGTCAGTGGTAGAGTGCTAACCCAGCTATGTGCAAGCACTAATACTGGCAAAACAAAATCAAGCCAAAAAAAAAAAAACTACAAAAAACAACAAAAAAACAAAAAACAAAACAAAACAACAACAAAACTGACCTGCTTAAAAATGGCAGACACAAATGGTGGTTCAAGTCAAGATAATTACCCAAGGATGATAGTATTTTAGTCATTGTGGTTAGATTATACTTCAATTTTGTTTTTTGTTTTTAAAAAGCTTTAAAAATATAAAAAGGTAAGAAAACAGTGTGTAGGCTGCACAAAATTAAGCTGTACCCTGTTAACTTCTGTTAAGTTGACTTCTGGTTTATTAAACAAACAAACAAACAAACAAACAAATAATAATAAAAACCCAACATTGTTTTTGAAATAGTTGTTGAAATCCTGTGGTACGTCTAAGCTATCCAAGCATAGCTTACACATCTTAACAGTTAAATCTTGTTTGTAGGCATTTCATTTAAAAAATGAAAAATTTAAAATTATTTAAAAATATTTTCAGTGTTCTAAGATAGGATCTCATTAAGTAGTACTGGCTGGCCTGGGATTTGCTAACTAGATCGGGCTGGTCTTACACCTGTGGCAATCATCTTGCCACAATCCTGCTGAGATTAAGACTGCGCCTTGCTTAATACCTGCCTGCTTCTTACTGGGTCTTTCAGAAAACTGTAATTGTTTTCTACTTTAATAAAAGCAGAGCTAAGTACAAGGAACTTTCACTCAGGCACTGCCTAGCTGTCTCCCTAGGTGGTGGGTTAGTTCCTTCTACACCATGTTTAAGAATCTACACAGCTACAGTCTGTTGCATTTCCCCCCTTTCCCACAATTGCAAATCTATTACTAAGACAGAAGCTAAGAAGTTCTCACCTCGCACTCCTGTAATTACAGGAGTGGTGGCGCACTCCTGTAATCCCAGCATTTGGGAGGCAGAGGCAGGCGGATTTCTGAGTTTGAGGCCAGCCTGGTCTACAGAGTGAGTTCCAGGACAGCCAGGACCAAACGGAGAAACTCTGTCTCAAAAAAAAAAAAAAAAAAAAAAAAAAAAAAGAAGTTCTCACCTCTGGTTTTTTCATGATCTGGATACTGAACATGTGGTTTTTCATTGGATATATTACAATGAGGACATCACCAAACTCTGTAGGAATAATTCCTCTCCTGTAGTCTCTAGTATGTTCTGACCAAACAATATGTACTTCATCATTTCCTAGATGTCTCAACTGGAAAATCAAGGAAACAGATTACAGCACTTTATAAAAGCCATTTGAGCACAGTTATACAACTAGTGACATCAAATCAGAAGGGAAATGGCTGATCATTTTAGTGACACATAAAATAACAGCACTCAAAACCATTAAGGAACAACACAACTAGGCATTTTTAACGCCCACAGGAAGACAGAAAGAACTTAGAAGAGTCACAGCACAACTCTTTTAAACTGGCAACTGTACCAATACAACTCCATTCTCAAAGGTTAGTTTAAGAGGGACTGATTTAAGATTCTCCTGATTTGAGATTCCTTCTGCAGCGCCAATGAGTAGTAAGGTGGCCAAGAGAAGGCAGCCAGAAAACAGACAGATGGACAGGCAACTCCTAAAGTTTATCGTCATGTACTGAGCAGAAGAGAGCCGGCTGTTTTTGGTCTAACAAGTTAATTTTTAGATACCCCTCCCACAGTGAGACATAAAATCCTCCAAACAGATGTCTTGATATTTATTGGGACCTAAAGAATGTTACTTAGATATTTGTGCTATTGACAAAGGTGTTTCTAGCAATCTTGAGAGAGTTCTGTTATGATAATTAAAACTGTAAGAAAGGAAGGATTTAAAAGTTGTTTTAACAACTTGTTTAAAAATGAATTTACTGTACATTATTGAGTTTTCTTCATGTAAATTATGGTATAAACCTCAATTTTATTATACAATTTCATTATCCAGTTTATCTATAGGCTCTGTACATAGAACATGTGAGTGCATGTCTGGTGGACACTTTACACTTGCTCTCCATCACTCCTAGGTAACTGCACACACTGGTTGGCTGCGAAAGCTTAGAAAATGAAAGAAGGATAAGGTTGTTCTGAGCTAGGGCATGGACAATTTCTAGCTATTATATATGTAATTTCTGGGTTAAATCTATAAGGTAGATTAAAAAACTTAATGTCTGACTAAAACAAAAAGAGGCATTAAGTTCAATTTTTTCAAAGGATCTTTTTACTTACTCCTTAGCCCTGGAATTAACTTCTTACACCTGTGATAACATACAGGAATGACATAAATGCAGACTTCACTTTGTGCCATTTTTAAAAAGCAAAAAAGAGATTACACAACCTAGAAAAGCCATGGCCCTATAATTTCATTTTTTAATCAAAATACTTTAAAAATATCCTTCCTATACAGCCATCCCCATGTGTCAGCTTCCCTAATAGGTTTATGTTAACTGAATACAAAAGAAATGTGAAATAAATTTAACCAGGAGGGATGATCCAATCTAATTTTGATACATTAATGTCATATGCTGTACATGTTACAATAGCAGCCAGATCTAATACCAAGCTTCAGGCTATACTGAGATTTCTAAATGGCAGATTGTTCTAAGTGATATCAAGTATAATTGAAGTAATAAATGATAGTAAAAGCTGAGCACACTGTCAGGAAGAATTTAAGTATTTACTTTTTAAAATTAAATGAGTTAGGTTAGGAAAGACAAGACAACTGAAATAATGCAGGTCTCAATTTACAGAAAATTCCTTTTATTTATCTGCTACATTAACCCTTGAACTCTTGCCAAAATTATCTATAATTTCTAGTGCTACTTATCTAAAGAAATGAGGTCAAGGCAACTGTATTATTATCTTTTATCCAAAGTTGTCTTCAAATATCTTCCACATAGTATTTAAGGTCTGTGAGAAGTTTAAAAGAACACATTTTTTTGGTCAAAATATTATAATTTTTTTGTATAGAACCATGTGCATCAACAAATCATTCTACATGTGTTTGATATTTGAAGGAAAAACTTCCATGAAAATCCTTTATTATTTAGATTCCAATGCTAAAAATATAGTTGTTTAGGCTATCACATGACATTTTTATAATTTTAAAACCTGAAGTATAATGATTACACAGAAATTGAGATGCTGTTAATAATTTTGGAAGTTTGTGTATTTTGGAAAATTTTGAAAGACCAGTGAAAGATGACTTTCTAGTGATCAAAAGGTAACAGAAGTCATAATGCCAGTAATAAATGCAAATCAGCAAACAGATTTGGTGTATCTAAATTTGGTACAGATACTTTATATACCATTTTATATTTATTTATTTATTACCTCTTAAGGACTTAAGAGATAAGTTTTATGAATACTCAGTAAGTTTTCCTGTCCTCTAAATTTCTCAAAGGAGTGCCTTTCTTTTCTTCTGTCTGTCTGTCTTTCTCCCTCCTTTTATTTCTTTTCTTTTCCTTCCTTTCTTTTTTGTTTGTTTGGTATTTTGAGACGGGGTTTCTCTGTATAGCTTTGACTATATATAGACTAGGGTGGCCTCAAACATAGAGATTCTGCCTTTGCTGCCTAAGTGCTTGTACTGAAGCATGTATGTTTTTGAACGCATGTGCAAGCCAGTTTTTGAACGAGCACTTGAGACTGCTGTGTATATGGTCTATACAAAGACTGGTAACCAAAGAACTCTTCTAAAGTCACTTCAGCGTTACTGACGTCACTCTGGAATCTAAACTGTGTAATTTAGGATACAGATGACCGTATTAGTTTGTGAAGAAAATAAAATGAAATTCAGCATGTGTAAACTCTAGTTCTTCATCTATTATAGAACATTAATATTGAAAAATATCCTAAAGGAAGAATTTCATACCCACTGTGCTAGCCTGAGGGGTAGATACCTGGCCTCTGCTCAAATTCTTTAAAAAGTTATGGAGTGTAAGTGCTCACAATAGCCCATCTACCATTAATGAACCCAAATCATCATAACATACTTTACATGAAGCAAACCCTGCCTTCCGAACACTAGTTCTGGCAAATCAGCCTTACCAAAAGAATCCAATATATATTCTAAAAGTTATCTTCAGGTATTTGAAGATCAGTTTAATATCTTCACTTTTCTTTTTTCTGGCTAAAGTATCATTTTCTTGGATTATATTCTCCGTTTGCTGACGTTTCTATTAAACCACAATGTCTGGAATAGTACAGTACATCAATATATGCTCTAACATGGCAAACTCATTAATGGGACTATTTCTTCCTCTTTTATTTTCTGAAACTTTATGGTATCATAAACAGCTAGTCAATTCAAACTATCCTTGATAATTTTTTTTTTTTTTTGAGACAGGGTTTCTCTATGTAGCCCTTGCTGTCCTGG
The DNA here is from genome assembly GCA_964023405.1 of Apodemus agrarius. NCBI lineage: Eukaryota > Metazoa > Chordata > Mammalia > Rodentia > Muridae > Apodemus > Apodemus agrarius. Next base: position 68,242,673 of record OZ030011.1, on the reverse strand, counting down.
AACTCATTCTGTAGACCAGGCTGGCCTCGAACTCAGAAATCCGCCTGCTTCTGCCTCCCAAGTGCTGAAATGACAGGCGTGCGCCACCGCCCGGCGCTAAGTTCTTTTTAACAAAATTTCCAGATTAAAAAAAAAATATATCAGGCCAGGGGGTGGTGGCGCACGCCTGTAATCCCAGCACTCAGGAGGCAGAGGCAGGTGGATTTCTGAGTTCGAGGCCAGCCTGGTCTACAGAGTGAGTTCCAGGACAGCCGGGACTACACAGAGAAAGCCTGTCTCGAAGAAAACCAAAAAAAAAAAAAAAAAAAAAGAAAAGAAAAGAAAAAAATTAGTTTGTGGTATGTGTATGTGTGTTTGTGGTGTGTGTGTGTGTGTGTGTGTGTGTGTGTGTGTGTGTAGGCTTGGCAGCAAGTTTTTCTACCTACTCAGTCACTTGCAAAGTTCTTTTAATCAGGTAAAATCAATTGCTCAATTTAAAGAGAGGATTTCATACTTATCCTTATTAAATTTTATATGACCAAGTCTAGGTTATCTTTAAGCTTGTTACGGTTTATTGTTAGCCAGATTCTGCTATTCAGTTTGCTGGCTCATTCTTTTCCAGATTAAGGCTACCATTAAATTAAAATTCTTATATCTTCATTAAAGTTCTGAACAAAAATGTCAAATGGTTTGCGTAAGACAGTAATTATAGATTTCCAGCCTGCTTAAAAAGATACCTTTCATTTATTAAGGTTATTTACTGCATACTATTTATTAGGGGCATACTATTCTATACGTTCTGTGCTAATTCACTTAATAATTATAAGGCAAGTGCAATAAGTATTACTAATTTTCTAAATAAACAAATGAAACTTAAAAGGATGAAGTAGTTTGGCTAATACAAAACAAAACAAACCTTTAAGTGACAGAAACTATTCAAATCCAGGCAATCAGGTCTCAGAACCCAACGTTGAACCACTTTGCAATACTGCCTCTTGCTATATGTGTTTGTGTTCTGACTATGATTATGCAATTAGTCATCATCATACATACCAGACTAATAAGACCACACTGCTTCAAGTTACACACACACACACACACACACACACACACACACACACACTTCACACTGTCTATGGTTGGCATCGTCTAACCCTCATCTCCTAATCCTATTAACACAAATTCATTCTGATGTGATTAGTTGTGCTGAACTTACTACAGTAGCTTCTAGTGACCACTGCCTCATTATCTAAGTGCTCACAGCCATCTGTTAACAATCCTATTTTGCTGGAGTTCATGAATATTGGTATCTTCAGAGGGATGGCCTGCTCTGTACCCCTTTGTAAAATCAAGTATTTTGCCACTGTTACAGACCAGATGAATCCTCCTAAAGCTTTGCTGAATGCTAGCCCTGGCTGGGATGGTATTAAGAATTTAAGTCCTACTAGGTAGGGACTTTGGGAGGCCATCCACCCACCCATCCATCCATCCATCCATCCATCCATCCATCCATCCATCTATCTATCCATCCATCTATCACCTATCTATAAGATTCCAGAGTGCTTGCTTGTCATTTTACCAAATGGGGTTATTGTGAGAAGCTCAGTCATCTGTGAACAGGTTAGTGGCTCCCCAACAGACACTGGATGTGCCAGTCTCTTGATCTCACCAGCCCCTATACATTTCTAGTTTCTGGCATTTGTTACAGGAGTTTAAAAGAATGAAGACACCCACTTTATAGTAGCACAACACATTCATCTTATCAATAAGGAATCTTTACTTCCTTAGTGTCATAAAATGTAAAAATCATCTAAAGTAACTATTTTTGTTTCATAAGCTAGCTTGATTGGAACAGAGACTAAAGGTAAGGCCATCCAGAGACTGCCCCACCTAGGATCCATCCCATATACATATACCAAACCCAGACACTATTGTGGATGTGCAAGCAAGAAGTGCTTGCTGACAGGAGCCTGATATAGCTGTTTCTTGAGAGGCTCTGCCAGAGCCTGACCAATACAGATGTGGATGCTTGCAGCCAACCATTGGACTGAGCACAGGGTCCCCAATGAAGGAGTTAGGGGAAGGACTGTAGGAGCTGAAGGGGTTTGTAGCCTCACAGGAAGAACAACAATATCAGTCAACCTCACCCCCCCCACCCTGTCCCAGAGATCCCAGGGACTAAACCACTAACCAGAGTACACATGGAGGTACCCATGGCTCCAGCTGCATATGTAGCAGAGGATCTACATCTCTGGCATCAGTGGGAGGGGAGGCCCTTGGTCCTGTGAAGGCTTGATGTCCCAGTGTAGGGGAATGCTAGGGCTGTGAGGTGGGAGTGGGTAGATGGAGGAACACCTTCATAGAAGCAGGGGAGGGGGGATGAGATATGGGGTTTTCAGGAAACCAGGAAAGGAGATAACATCTGAGATGTAAATAAATACTCTTCATTTTTAAAAGGTGTTACTTTTGTTGTACTTTTCCTATCTCACAGCTGCACTAGGTTAGATATTACAATGCGTACTTGAACTACTTCATGAATTCGTAAAAGATCCTTTATTAATCCTTCTTTTCAATCTACCTTCTTTTTTTTCTCTCTTCTTTTTTTTTCTTTCTTTCATTATTAGATATGCGCTGAAAGCTGTCTGGATGCACTGCACTAGCTTTTGCAGATGCTCCTAGGAGAACTGATAGATAAGATCTCTGACCTCAAAGCCTTGCGTTTTATGAAAAAAAAAAAACACAGTAAAATAACCAAGCAAACAGTAAATAAGTAACAGACAATGTAACTGAATCCAAAAAGCAAAAGACACAACCTATTCAGAGAAGTGTTTGGAACACTGCCTGTAACTTGTTTACTGTTTGCTTGGTTATTTAATTGTGTTTTTTTTCCCCACAGAACCCAAGGCAATAGCCCAGGCTAGACTCAAAGTGATCTTCCTGTCACACAAGGCAATCTTCCTGTCTCAGCATCCTGAATATCATATATAATTTGTACAGTCTACATATTTTCATACCCTAATTTGCAATCTGGGTCATTATTATCAATTAAGAAAAGTTTCAGCACAGCCTGCATCCAGAGTTGATGGGGCCACCGAGTTACATACCCAAATACAACTACAAGAGAGTGGGCCACCATCTTTGCTTCTGTGACTGTGTAACAGATTGGTAGGCAGGGATCACCAGGGTAGAAGACTGCTTGGGACACACCCCACCAGGACTCCACCTGCTCCCAGGAACTCCAGCAGCACCACAGCAATTTGTGCCAGGGGCAAGCAGGTCACCCAGGGTTGCTGAGATAGGCCTGCAGGCACACAGGAGGGGCAAGCACCAGACAGTGACAGCAGAAAACTGGGCATGATACTACCTGAGGACCCCAATATACCACTCATGGGCATATACCAGAGGATTACTCAGCATGTAATAAGGATACATGCTCCACTATGTTCATAGCAGCCCTATTTATAATAGCCAGAAGCTGGAAAGAACCCAGATGTCCCTCAACAGAGGAATGGATACAGAAAATGTGGTGTGTGTGTGTGTGTGTGTGTGTGTGTGTGTGTGTGTATATGTATACACACACAATGGAGTACTATTCAGCCATTAAAAACAATGAATGCATGAAATTCTTAGACAAATGGGTAGAACTGGAGAATAACATCCTAAGTGAGGTAACCCAATCACAAAGAACACTCATGGTATGCACTCACTGATAAGCGGATATTAGCCTAGAATCTTGGAATACCCAAGACACAATTCACATATCAAATGATGCCCAAGAAGAAGGAAGGAGAGGGCCCTGGTCCTGGAAAGGCTCAGTGCAGCAGTGTAGGGGAATACCAGGACAGGGAAGTGGGAAAGGGTGGACTGGGGAACAGGGGGAGGGAAGAGGGCTTATGGGACTTTTGTGAAGGGGGAATCCAGGAAAGGGGAAATCACTTGAAATGTAAATAAAAAATAAGTTGAATAAAAAAAAATGCTTTAAAACATTAAAAAAAAGTTTCTTCTGTCCCACATGTCTTTAATCCCAGAACTTGGGAGGTAGAGTTCAAGGCCAGCCAGGTCTACAGAGGGAGTTCCAGGACAGCAATGGCTACAGAGAGAACCTTGTCTCAAAACAAAACAAAACAAAAAACAAAACAAAACAAAACAAAACAAAACAAAACAAAACAACCAACGAATAAAAGTTTCTTTTTCTAAAGATTAATTTTTTTATTATTTTAAATTATGTGTGTAAGTTCATGTATGGATATATGCATGAGTGCCTGCAGAAGCCAGAGGCACTAGAGCTGGAAGAGTGGTGAGCTACCGGACATGGGTACTTGAAACAAACTCCAGTCCTTAGGAAGAGCATCAAGTGCTCTTACCCATAGAACCATCTCTCCAGCCCCAAGAACTAAAAAAATGTCTTAAAAGGGATGAGCACAGTATACCTAGTTCTATGCTTTAGTATAAGGTGGTATCCATGATACTGTTGGTTATTACAAAACTGACAGAATGAAGAGCATGGAAATTATATTCTCACACAAATACACACTATAGAAGCATAAGTTTCTAATTATGGTATTTATCTAAAAATGCTATACCAGTCATTATAATAATATATATATAGGTAGTTCTTTCAGTTTGAGGCTATGATAGCTTTAGTAACTTTTTCATTCATTAAATGCACATAGGCTTAGTTCTAGGTTCTAGAAATACAAATAGTAAAGAAACAACCTTGATATTCTAATGTGTGTATATGGGAAGTTGCATAGCCATATCCACCGGTAGGGAGTCAAATAAATATATGAAGAGTAAGGAAATGGTTGCATTGATCCTTCTGAGAAAGGGAGAACCAGTTCTCTCCAGTGGAGTGATACTAGGCATATCAACCACACTTCAGGATGGGCTCCATTGTGAGGAATAATTGGCCACATAGAATGAACTCCATGGTTTGAGTGTTTATGTGTGCTTTTATTTTGTTTTGTTTGCTTTTGTTTGGTTTTTAAATTCTTGGTTGCTTTTTTTATGAGACTGAAAGAACATGAATCTGGGTAGACAGGGAGGTGGGGAGGCTTTGAGGAGTTAGGGGAGGAAGAAAAGTATTGACATATATCATATGAAAAATTTAAATAATAAAAATAAGCAAATATGATAACTTTGCACAGTGATAAGTGGTATCAAGAAAATAATATTGGAGTAAGGAGATGACTTAGTGAGTAGTGCTTGACATATAAACAAGAGGACATGAGTCTAGAACCCCAGAACCCAGGGATGGCAGGTGCTTGCCAGCCGGCTAGCCATGTGACATGGCAGCAAACTGAGACCCTGTCTCTTAAAAAAACATTTATTTATTTATTTATTTATTTATTTATTCTCCAGATATTATTCCTGATCCACCCTCTGACTGTTCCACATTCCATATCTCCTCCCTGTCCCCCCATCTCCATGAGGATGTCCCCCCTCCATGACCTCAAAACTCCCTGGGACTTCCAGTCTCTTGATGGTTAGGTGCATCCTCTCTGACTGCACCCAGACCTGGCAGTCCTCTGCTGCACAAGGAAGGAGGTGAGGACTGATAATCTGAGGTTGTTTTCTGACTTCTGTGTGCATGTGTTAGGCACTGCCAGTGTGCACACACATGTCTGCATACACCACACAGATTTAAAAAGGCAATATAGGGCAAAGTGATAATGTTTTTGAGTATAGGGGGTTCTTTAGCTATAATGATTTGGAAAGATCTTACTGTGAAACTGCCACAGAAGTGTGAGAATAATGAGAATAAAGAAACTTGAAGGGAAAAAAATGCAGCCTAATTAAACACTTCAGTATCCAGAGTCTCAGATATGTGACTAACCTTGATCTGGTGGAAGGTTAAGACAGTGAAAGCAGGTTGGTAAATCAGTAAGCAATGACAGGAGCAGTGATCATAGGGTAAGTAGAAAGGTGGGCAAAACACATGGGAACACTGGGTTAAGTCTTACTCTGTGAGCTAAGGGAAGTTACAGCAATCCTGTCCAGATCGAGTTGCTCACGGTGGTGAGAAAGCTGCCATGCAACTACTGATATTATTTCCATCCTTTATTTTTGTCACCAGGAATACACTTTAAAAAGTTGGGGTTGTGGGTAGAATATGACATTAAATAGAATTTGTAACATTAATTATTATATTATGATCTGAAACTACAAGTAGAATTTCTGTGTTTGTTAGTTTTTGTCAACTTGATATAAGCCTGGATCATCTGGGAAGAGGGAACAGCAGCTGAGAAAATGCAGCGGTCAGACTGGCCTATATGCATGTCTGTGGGGCACTTTCTTGAGTAATAATTGATATGGGAGGGCCAGTCCACTATGGATACTGTCACTCTTGGGTAGGCAGGTCTTGGGTTGTATGTGTGTATATACAATATATGCATGCATAATACATTTATATATATGTATATATGTGTATGTATATATATGTGTGTATATATACACACGTATATATATACACATATATGTACACACACACACACACACACACACACACACACACACACACATTCCTCAAGCCAAAGAAGCCATGAGGAGCAAGCCACTACGTAGAATTCCTCCATGGTTCCTGCCTCTGCTTCTGCTTGAGTTCTTGGCCTGGCTTCTCTCAATGATGGGCTGTAATTGGGTCATATAAGCCAAATAAACCCTAATCTCCATATTGCTTTTAATAATGGAGTTTATTACAGTGTCAGAAAGCAAACTATGGCAATTCCATAGAATCCATTAATTATATTACAAAGCCCACTTTTATTAAAATAATAAACTCTTTTTGTTATTATTCCATGTAATTTTAAAATTAATTTTTCAGATTATATTTAGCTTATAGTTCTTTGGGAAGTCTCTCACATGCTAATTTTATTTTTAAATTAAGATAAGAATAGATTTGAAATAAAAATTGGACCAACTAGAGTCTTTACAACCCATTTATTTCAGAAACTATTGTGATCAAGTTTCAAGACATGACCTGCTGTCCATTACACTAATAGTATTTCAAAGGAAATGGACTTAAACAGAGTACTTCTTCTTCCTCTTTTGGGGGCTCAGGAAATGAAAGATAGCCTAGAGAGTTCAACTAAGTATTTTACAATTATCTCAACTTGATCTTCATCAAACTTCTAAAAGGATGATTCAGCTACCTTGGAAGCAGAGTATCTGCAAGTGGCCACAGCAAGGAGACAGAGAAGATGAGAGAGGCTCCTCTCAACACTTCACACCAATGCTTGCTGCACTTTTGATTTTTAGGGGTGAATACAGTCAGTTAAGTGGAAATTATTTTTAACCATTTTCCATCAATCTTTCTCAGGTAGAAATAATTTATAGAACAGAAGGCTTCGACTGGTTTATATCAGGATTTTTGATACAGTGGCATATTTCTAAGAGAGACTTTACTAGACTGAATGGCTAATTTGTTCAAAAAGTATAGTCTATGTTACAAAAATTCTGCTGCTATTACCTTAAGCTTTGAGAAACTTTCACTTCATAAAACAATGCTATACTTAAATAGATCCAGGAACATTAACTTTTTATTCTGAGCAAATAAAATGTTTAAAAATAATTAAAAAAAACCAACACATATTTAAAATAAAAAGCCAGAATGTTTTTGTTTTTATAAAATGGATATAAATGACTTTTCCCCTACCAAGTTTAAAACATAGAAGCAGGATCATAAATAATTCTAGCTTGCCAGAGGCATGGCTATTTCTTTACACTGACTGTCGACTACCTGATTTAATTAGAGGTATTACACTCCGTGTTGAGGTCAACAAGCTTTACTTTCTCCAATATTACACTGTGGCCAGTGCTCATTAATGTGTCTACTGAATGGATTAACACACCTGAAGATATATGTACAAAGGACAGGGGGGACAACCTAATGAAATCCAATTGTTCATTTGTAATAGGACATGTTCTAGGCCTCAACTTATTACCACTAATGTGGAATTTATTAAATTCAGGAGAAAAAATACCAATACAGAAAGTGATTTTTTATTAAGAAGAACTGGTGTAAGACAACTGGCTTCTATGATTAAGTTTAAACATTTAGCCCATTAGAAAGAAAGAGATATTACAATAAAACCAACATGTAAGGCTGCCAAGGGAGAATGAGTAGATGGAAAGAAGAGCAAGCTTTGTTTTTGATTTCCATGAAAAGAAGGCTTAAAGCAGCAACACTGAACCACGAGATCATAGTTATAGCTTCTTTCTGTTGGATTTTAAGACAAAGAAACTAAAATTGCTATAACTAAAACAGCTAATTTAGGCTGGGTATTTCTTCAATAACATTTATTTTAACAGCAAGACACATACATATATTTTAAAAGTTTTAAGAACTATAACTATATATCTGTTGCCAAGACTGGTCACTTGACAACCTGAGTTCAATGTCAAGAATCCATATGGTGGAAGGAAAAAAACTGACTTCTACAAGTTGTCCAATGATCTTCACATGTACTGTGGCACCCATGCAAGCATGTGCACATTCCCCACCCCGCCAACCAACCAACCAACCAACCAACCAACCAACCAACCAACCAACCATAAAGCATCACTTTAATAAAACCCAGACCAGGCCAGAAAGCCAGCTCAGCGGGAAAGAGCCCTGCTGCTGAGCCTGATGGCCTGAGCTGCCCCCTGGAGGCTTGGGATGGAAGGTACAAACTGGTTCTCAATGCCCCACATGTGCTGCACCCCTGGAGGCTTGTGATGGAAGGTACGAGCTGGTTCTCAATGCCCCACATGTGCACCATGACAAGTGCACCCCACATGCAAAACACATTCTAAAATGCAGTACCCCAAAGGCATTGTATTAATTCTACCTGATACTCTGTACAGATCAAAAGTGATGTTTGTTTGTTTGGTAGAGTGGGGAATGTGCACACGCTTGCATGTGTGCTACAGTACATGTGAGGGCCACAGGACAACTTGTGAGAGTCAGTTTTTTCCTTCCATCAAAATCCCAACAATGTAACAGAAGGAGGGAAGATGACAAAATACATTATATATGTATAAACATATCATAGGTAAGCTCTTACTTTGCATTTGCTAAGTTAACAAGATAAAAGAACAATTCCAGTAGATTTGCCAAAAACAGAAAACCCATTCTGAAGCTTTTATATGGAGTCTTTAAGAGATGTTCAAAGGCAAAACAATTTTAAACAAAAGCTGGAGAATTTATACTTGCTGAGTCAAAACTTAACGTAACAGCCATCAAAGCAGTATGCAACTGGTGTAAGGACAGACATTTAGACTAGTGAACTAGAAGACAGCAGTATTTTTTACAAATAGTGATGGAAAGACTGGGCATTTACTTGCAACTCTGTATCACACTCCATACACTACAAGTACCCCAGTGTGAAAATCTAAATGCTAAGAGCTAAAGCTCTCAACAAAATGGAGACATGTATCTCCATGCAGTGGCTTTGGCAATGGGCTCTTGGATTGATATTAAAAGCTAAGGCAGGAAAAAAAAATAAATTTGAGTCCATATTGATCAATCATATACTAGACAAGGGATTAAATATCTACAATGTAAAAGAACTTCTATAACAACATAAGAAAAATAACAAACACATGAGTAAAGGACTTGGATAAACATTTCTCCAAAGTGGATAAACAAGTGGTCAGTGTACGCATGAGAAGAGCTCACTATTACCCGCCATTATAGAAACAGCCTCTTCCTTTGGGACAGGCATGATGGTGGGAAGGGAGAGGCAGGGGGACTATGAGTGTGTGCCACACAATGAGTTCAAGAAAAAGTCTGGGATAGACAGATAAATTATGCCTCCAAAAATCCAAGCAAAATAACTACTTTGTAGCTATTAGGATGTCTATAGGTTTTTTTTTTTTTTTTTTTGGTTTTTCGAGACAGGGTTTCTTTGTATAGTCCTGGCTGTCCTGGAACTCACTCTGTAGACCAGGCTGGCCTCGAACTCAGAAATCCGCCTGCCTCTGCCTCCCAAGTGCTGGGATTACAGGCGTGCGCCACCACGCCCGGCTGTATAGTTTTTTTTTCTAACAAGTGTTGATGGCGGTGTGAAAAGGCCAAGACCATTGGGCATGCTCGACATGGATGTAAAGTGGTATAGCTGATACTGCACAACTTCAGATGGTTCTACATACAGCATGTACAGAACCCAACAATATAGGTATATAGCCAGATGAATTAAAAACCAGCATCCAAACAGTATGCCAATGTTTACTGCAGTATTATTCAAATAACAAGAGGTGGAAGCAATCCAAATGTCTATTTATAGATATGCAGATTAAATGTAGTACATACAAATAGATATCTGGCCATATAAAAGAATAAAATTCTATTATGTGCTATGACATGTATAAAACCTTAAAAATATCTGGCTAAACAAGACAGTACAAATATCAAATGCCTGTACTTATTCTAGAAATGGCCAATTTTAGAGGCAGAAAGTAAGTTGGCTGGGTGGGAGTAGGAGGGAGGGGTGATGAAATTCATTGAGAGAATATGAGTTGGGGAATAAGTCCATCTGCAGACTGGAGAAAGCTGTGTGTTCAGGAACACCAGCACTTAGGAAGAAACCAAGGGATATACAAATAGTAGAAAGATACCTTGAGCTCAAGGAGTCATAGAACTGATACTGTTAAAATACCAATATTATTCAAAACAATACTGATTTTGCTAATTCTAACCAAAATGACTGTAGCGTTCTTGAGAAATATCAAAACTAATCCTGTAATTCATATAGAACTACAAACCTTAATATTCAAAGCAGAGAATGAAAAACAGTTGTGTTGTACTCTCTGACTTACAATTATATTACAAAACTACAAGTATGTCTGAAAATTTAATCCTGAATGAGATTTCCTATACTCTCACTCAATAACAGGCTCCTCACGAGGTGTGAGTAGTGCCTACGCAAGCAATGCTCAAACAACAGAGAACAGCTAGGTGTCCTCCGGTCAGTTCTACCTGTAGATAGTACTAAATAACCAAATTCCAAACACTGCTATTCTTCAAAAGCCAACCACAAGCCTGTTGCTTTATTTGTGCTTCTGACACTAACTATAAATTGAAGTTCTCAAAACCTTTTTCTTGGGGTCGACAACTGTGCTTAACTGACCACAAAATTCAGAATATATTAACTGGTTTATAATAAAGAATACAGAATAAGAAATACTGGGGAGGGTCACCCAGCGTGCCAGGTGCTCAGAACCATCCGGCGGCGGCGGCAGAACCAGGTACCCGAGACAGCCCAAGCTTAAGACCTTCGGGGACTCAGGCCTGGAGTGGGAGTTGGGCACAGAATAGCGGGTGCACTCTGCACTCGCGGGGCGGACCCCGAGCTCCCTGCAGGCAGCTGCCATATTGCCTGCAGCTTCCCGCCCAGCTGGTGGTGGGGAAGCCGGAGGGTCACCCAGCGTGCCAGGTGCTCAGAACCATCCGGCGGCGGCGGCAGAACCAGGTACCCGAGACAGCCCGAGCTTAAGACCTTCGGGGACTCAGGCCTGGAGTGGGAGTTGGGCACAGAATAGCGGGTGCACTCTGCACTCGCGGGGCGGACCCCGAGCTCCCTGCAGGCAGCTGCCATATTGCCTGCAGCTTCCTGTCCAGCTGGTGGTGAGGAAGCCTGAGTCAGCCAGTGTGCCAGGTGCCCAGACCCAGCCGGAGGCCGAACCAGCCTCCCATCCAGCCAGTGGCAGGGAAGCTGGAAACCGGACCCAGCCAGCTTCCCAGCAGCTTGGGACCAGCAGGCAGAACCAGATAACTGAGATATCCCAACTTTAAGACCCCTGGGGAAACAGGATATCAGACAGCGAACCCTGAGCAGGAGCAGTGCAGAGCAGCCGCCCAACAGGCGGAACCAAATACCTGGGATATCCTGAGGTTAAGACCTCGGGGGACTCAGGCCACCTGTCAGCAATCTGTGAGCAAGACCCCCGCAGGACAGTGATTCAGGTATCCCAGTCGCTGGGAAATAGCCTTACAACCCCACAGGAGGGTCAAGCACCAGCTAGTATCTACAGGACCAACTAACACCAGAGTTAACCAGAGGGCAAAAGGCAAACGTAAGATCGCTACTAACAAAAATCAAGGCAATATGGCGGCATCCGAACCCAGTTCCCCAACAGCAATAAATATTGGATACCCCGAAACACCAGAAAAACAAGACTCAGATCTAAAATCACTGGTCAGGATGCTGATAGAGGAACACTTAGATAAATCTCTTAAAGTAATACATGAGAAAATAGATCAAAAGCTAGAAGCCATTGCAAGACAAACACAATTAAATCCCAGATATCTCAACACACCAGAAAAACAAGACTCAGATCTAAAATCACTGGTAAAGATGCAGATTGAGGATCACTTAGATAAATTTCTTAAAGTAATAGAGGAGAAAATAGATCAAAAACTAGAAGCCCATACAAGGCAGACACAAAAATCACTTAAAGAAATCCAGGAGAATATAGAGCAAAAAGTGAATCCCAATAAGGGGGAGAAACAAAAATCACCCAAAGAAATACAAGAGAACATGGGTCAACGAGTAGAAGTCATAAAGGAGGAAACACAAAAATCCCTTAAAGAATTACAGGAAAACACAAACAAGCAACTGAAAGATCTGAGCAAAACCATACAAAATCTAAAAACAGAAGTAGAAACAACTAAGCAATCGCAAAGGGAGACAATGTTGGAGATAGAAAACCTTGGGAAGAAATCAGGAGTCATAGATGCAAATATCAACAATAGAATACAAGAGATAGAAGACAGAATCTCAGATGCTGAAGATACCATAGGAACCATGGATTCAACAATTAAAGAAAATGCAAAATGCAAAAAGCTGGTAACCCAAAACATTCAGGAAATCCAGGACACAATGAGAAGACCAAACCTAAGGATTATAGGGATAGATGAGAATGAAGATCTACAACTTAAAGGGCCAGCAAATATCTTCTACAAAATTATGGAAGAAAATTTCCCCAACCTAAAGAGAGAGATGCCCATGAATATACAAGAAGCCTATAGAACCCCAAATAGACTGGACCAGAACAGAAATACTTCCCGTCACATAATAATCAAAACCCCAAATGTACTAAACAAAGAAAGAATATTAAAGGCAGTAAGAGAAAAAGGACAAGTAACATATAAAGGAAGACCTATCAGAATTACACCAGACTTCTCACCTGAGACCATGAAAGCTAGAAGATCCTGGGCAGACCTCATGCAGACCCTAAGAGAACACAAACTTCAGCCAAGACTACTATACCCAGCAAAACTCTCAATTGCCATAGATGGGGAAACCAAGATATTCCACGACAAAAACAAATTTGCAAGATACTCATCTACAAACCCAGCCCTACAAAGGATAATAGGGGAAAAATACCAACACAAGGGGGGGGGAAACAACACCCCAGAAGAAACAAGATAGAAACCCCATCTCATCCAACCCAAAAGAAGAGAACCACTCAAATACAAATAATAATAACAATTCCCAAAATGTCAGGAAGTAATAATTACTATTCCTTAATATCTCTTAATATCAATGGACTCAATTCCCCAATCAAAAGACACAGACTAACAGACTGGATACGGAAACAGGACCCTACATTTTGCTGCATACAGGAAACACATCTCAGTGTCAAAGACAAACACCACCTTAGAGTAAAAGGCTGGAAGACAGTTCTACAAGCAAATGGTCCCAGGAAACAAGCTGGAGTAGCCATTCTAATATCAGATAAAATCGACTTTCAACCTAAAGTCATCAAAAGAGACACAGAAGGTCACTTCCTGCTTGTCAAAGGGAAAATCCACCAAGAAGAATTCTCAATACTGAACATCTATGCACCAAATGCAAGGGCACCCTCATTCGTAAAAGAAACTTTACTAAAGCTTAAAGCACACATCGCACCTAACACAATGATTGTAGGTGACTTCAACACTCCACTCTCCTCAATGGACCGATCAGGAAAGCAGAAACTAAACAGGGACACAGTGAAACTAATTGAAGCTTTGGACCAATTGGATTTAACAGATATATATAGAACATTCCATCCTAAAACAAAAGAGTATACCTTTTTCTCAGCACCGCACGGTACCTTCTCAAAAATTGATCATATAATTGGTCACAAGACAGACCTCAACAAATACAAGAAGACCGAACTAATCCCATGTCTCCGATCGGATCACTATGGAGTAAAAGTGGTCTTCAATAGCAAGAAGAACAACAGAAAGCCCACATACACATGGAAACTGAACAATACTCTACTCAATGACACCCTGGTCAAGGAAGAAATAAAGAAAGAAATCAAAGACTTTTTAGACTTCAATGAAAATGAAGGTACGACCTACCCAAATCTCTGGGATACAATGAAAGCAGTGCTAAGAGGAAAACTCATAGCCCTGAGTGCCTCCAAAAAGAAACTGGAAAGAGCATACACTAGCAACTTAACAGCACACCTGAAGGCGCTGGAACAAAAAGAAGCTAACTCACCCAGGAGGAGTAGAAGAGAGGAAATCATCAAACTAAGGGCTGAAATCAATCAAGCAGAAACAAAGAGAACCATACAAAGAATCAACAAAACCAAGAGCTGGTTCTTCGAGAAAATCAACAAGATAGATAAACCCTTAGCTAGACTAACCAAAGGGCACAGAGATAGTATCCAAATTAACAAAATTAAAAATGAAAAGGGGGATATAACAACAGAAACAGAGGAAATTCAAAAGATCATCAGATCCTACTACAAAGGCCTATACTCAAAACAACTGGAGAATCTGGAGGAAATGGACAATTTCCTAGACAGATACCAAATACCAAAATTAAATCAGCATCAAGTAGACCAGCTAAACAGTCCCATAACCCTTAAAGAAATAGAAGGGGTTATAGAAAGCCTCCCAACCAAAAAAAGTACGGGACCAGATGGTTTTAGTGCAGAATTCTACCAGACCTTCAAAGAAGACTTAACACCAATACTCTTCAAACTATTCCACAAAATAGAGACAGAAGGGACACTGCCCAACTCGTTCTTCGAAACCACAATTACGCTGATACCTAAACCACAAAAAGATCCAACAAAGAAAGAGAACTACAGGCCAATTTCTCTTATGAATATAGATGCAAAAATACTAAATAAAATTCTTGCCAACCGAATCCAAGAGCATATCAAAACGATCATTCACCATGATCAAGTAGGCTTCATTCCAGGAATGCAGGGATGGTTCAATATACGGAAATCCATCAATGTAATCCACTACATAAACAAACTAAAAGAAAAAAACCACATGGTCATCTCATTAGATGCTGAAAAAGCATTTGACAAAATTCAGCATCCTTTCATGCTAAAAGTCTTGGAAAGAGCAGGAATTCAAGGCCCATACCTAAACATAGTAAAAGCAATCTACAGCAAACCAGTAGCCAACATCAAAATAAATGGAGAGAAACTTGAAGCAATTCCACTAAAATCAGGGACTAGACAAGGCTGTCCTCTCTCTCCATATCTTTTCAATATACTACTTGAAGTTCTAGCGAGAGCAATCAGACAACATAAGGAAGTCAAAGGGATACAAATTGGAAAGGAAGAAGTCAAAGTATCATTATTTGCAGATGATATGATAGTCTACTTAAGCGATCCAAAAAACTCCACCAGAGAACTTCTACAGCTGATAAACAACTTCAGCAACGTGGCTGGTTATAAAATTAACTCAAGCAAATCAGTAGCCTTCTTGTACTCAAAGGACAAGCAGGCTGAGAAAGAAGTTAGGGAAATAACACCCTTCACAATAGCCACAAACAACATAAAGTACCTTGGCGTAACTCTAACCAAACAAGTGAAAGATCTGTATGACAGGAACTTCAAGTCCCTGAAGAAAGAAATCAAAGAAGACCTCAGGAGATGGAAAAATATTTCTTGCTCCTGGATTGGCAGGATCAATATAGTAAAAATGGCCATCTTGCCAAAAGCAATCTACAGATTCAATGCAATCCCCATCAAAATCCCAAATCAATTCTTCATAGATCTAGAAAGAGCAATTCTCAAATTCATCTGGAGCAACAAAAAACCCAGGATAGCTAAAACTATTCTCCACAATAAAAGGACTTCTGGGGGAATCAATATCCCTGACCTCAAGCAGTACTACAGAGCAATTGTGTTAAAAACTGCATGGTATTGGTACAGCAACAGGCAGGTAGATCAATGGAATAGGATTGAAGACCCAGAATTTAACCCACAGACTTATGGTCACTTGATCTTTGATAAAGGAGCCACAACCATCCGGTGGAAAAAAGATAGCCTTTTCAACAAATGGTGCTGGTTCAACTGGAGGTCAACATGCAGAAGAATGCGAATTGACCCACTCTTATCTCCTTGTACTAAGATCAACTCCAAGTGGATCAAGGACCTCCACATAAAACCAGACACACTGAAACTATTAGAAAAGAAACTTGGGAAGACCCTGGAGGACATGGGCACAGGGGTAAAGTTCCTGAACAGAACACCAATAGCTTATGCTCTAAGATCAAGAATTGACAAATGGGACCTCATAAAATTACAAAGTTTCTGTAAGGCAAAGGACACTGTCAGAAAGACAAAACGGCAACCAACAACGTGGGAAATGATCTTCACCAACCCCACATCCGACAGAGGGCTAATATCCAATATATACAAAGAACTCAAGAAGTTAGACCCCAAAGAACCAAATAACCCTATCAAAAAATGGGGTACAGAGCTAAACAAAGAATTTTCACCAGAAGAAATTCGGATGGCCGAGAAACACCTTAAGAGATGCTCAACATCATTAGTCATCAGGGAAATGCAAATCAAAACAACCCTGAGATTCCACCTCACTCCAGTCAGAATGGCTAAGATTAAAAACTCGAGAGACAACAAGTGCTGGCGAGGATGTGGAGAAAGAGGAACACTCCTCCACTGTTGGTGGGATTGCAAAATGGTAAAACCACTCTGGAAATCAGTGTGGCGGTTCCTCAGAAAATCGGGCATGCCACTCCCAGAGGACCCTGGCATACCACTCCTGGGCATATACCCAGAGGATTCCCCTGCATACAACAAAGACACATGCTCCACTATGTTTATAGCAGCCTTGTTTATAATAGCCAGAAATTGGAAGGAGCCCAGATATCCCTCAAAGGAGGAATGGATACAGAAAATGTGGTATATTTATACAATGGAGTACTACTCAGCAATTAAAAATAATGAATTCATGCAATTTGTAGGTAAATGGTTAGATCTGGAAACTATCATCCTAAGTGAGCTAACCCAATCACAAAAGAATACACACGAAATGCAATCACTGATAAGTGGATATTAATGAGCCCAGAAGCCCTAAATACTCAAGGCACAATTAGCAAGTCAAATGACTCTCAAGAAGAAAAAAAGGAGAAGACCCTGGGCCTGTAAAGATTGGATCCAGTATTGTAGACCCAGAACAGAGAAATCGTGGGGGGGGGGGGAAGAGTGGGGAATAGCATGGGGGGGGAGAGGAATTATGGGACATATGGTGGGGGGTACCTGGGAAAGGGGAAAGCCTTTGGAATGTAAACAAAGAATATAGAAAAAAAAAAAAAAAGAAAAAGAAAAAAAAAAAAGAAATACTGTATTACAGTGGTTCTCAACCTGTGGGACTGGTTCATTTGGGGTTCTATCTATCAGATATTTACATTATGATTCATAATAGTAGCAAAATTACAGTTGTGAAGTAGCAATGGAATAACTGTATGGCTGGGGGTCACCACAACATGAGGAATTGTATGAAAGGATCACAGCATTAGGAAGGTGGAGAACTACTGCTGTACTAGTTACTTACAATTTGACCAAATACCTGATAGGGAGCAGCTTATGGAAAGGTTTCATTTGGTTTCTAGTTCAGAAAAACACAGTCTATCACATTAGGAAAGAAACAGTGGTGGGAGAGATTTGATCCTCAGTGCTGATCAGAAAGCAGAGAAAAAGAACCACCAGCACTTAATTGGCTTTGTGTTTTTTTTCAGTCAGAAACTGCAGCCTAGAGAATGCTTCACTTTTGGGGAGGGATCAAGTCTTTCCTTAGTTAAATGCATCACAACTCTCTCTAAATCCAATGAAGCTACAATCGAGACTAGGCACTATAAATGTACTGGGTAAGCCAGGAAGAAGGGGTGTGGAGCCTCTGTGCTGTTTCTGGTAATGCCGTTCTTTGGGAATCCATGTGTGTTTGGCTATCCACACACTCTCTGAACATTGTCCTTTGAGACTTCATGGAACAGCCATGAAGCACCACAGAAATGTCACTGGACTAAGAATATGACTAATGTTAATGGGTGAAGTGGGGGGAGGGGGGAACTCAGCAAAGCCTGAAGCCTGTCTGCAGAGTCTTCTTGCTCTCTGTGTGAACATTCCTTTCCCAGAAATGTGGGGTGAGAGCTATTCTGACATGGGGGTCTTATGATTTACTTGCAGTCTAGACTATTGACTTACGGCTACTTCCAAGACAGAAGGTAAGCGCTGATGAGTATCTAGGGCCTGCCGTGGGTAAGATGGGGTAGGTGAAAGCCAGAGAAAGCTTTTTTCCCTCTTTCTTCTTCTTCCTTCTGAGGCCTGTTTCTGATATTTATTGCCTTACTGACACTAACAGTTCAGGAAATAACAAAGGTATTTTAAGTCAGAATTCATGGATAAAAATTAAGACACACATACACATACAGTACAATAATCAAGATGGTACTGTCATAAAAATAGATCTGTTATCAAGGTAACAAAATAGAAAATGTGTAATTAAGTACAAATGTCTCAACATTGATCACAATAATATATGTGAAGAAAGATAACATTTTCAATAAATGGAATGGGAAACCTAGATTTCCATATGCAAACTAATAAATGAGACTTGTATTTTTTACCACTCAAAAAATCAACTCAAAATGGGTAAAAGACCTAAATCTAAGTCTTAAAAAGATAAATAAGGATAGCTACTTGACAATGGCTTTAGTAATAATTTGTTTGTCACATTAAATATCTAACTATAAACCAAAAAAGGTAACCTTCCAACTTGCAAAAAAAACAATCTGCAAGCCACATATCTAATAAAGGGTCAATAGGAACAGTATTTACATTTACAACTGGATTAGCAGAAAAACAAACAGATGATCAAAATGGGCAAAGGCACCAAGGCCTGACACTGATTCTATGATGTGCTTACACACAGGAGCTTAGTATGGCTGTCTTCTGAGAGGCTCAACCAGTAGCTGACTGAGACAAGTGTATATACTTACACCCAGCCACTGGACTTAAGTCAGGGACTCCTATGGTTGAATTAGGAAAAGGACTGAAGAAGCTAAATAACCCCATAGGAAGACCAGCAGTCTCAACTAGCCCAGATCCCAGGGAGCCCAGAGACTGAGCCACCCACCAGATGGCATACATGGGCTGATCCAGGGTCCCTGGCACATATGTAACAGAGTACTGCCTGGTCTGGCCTCAGTGGGAGAAGACTGGACTAATCCTCAAGAGACTTGAGGCCCTAGGGAAGAGGGAAGCCTGGTGGGGCGAGGAGCACCCACTCAGAGGCAAGGGGGAGGAGGAATGTGATGAGAACTGGGGAGGGGATACTTGAAGGGGGTAATTGCTAGAATGCAAATAAATAAAATAATTTAACAACAACAAAAAAAGTGGACAAAGGACTAGAAAACGTATTTTCTCCTAGGAGAAATTATACCAAAAAGGTCTATAGAAAGGTAAGTGGTCAACATTGGGGAGTTATTCAGAGAGTGTGAAATTGAAGCCAATACAAGATTTGTTGGAAGGCTCTGATAACAAAGAGGGAAGTGCTGCTGAGAGTACAGAGAAAGGGGCGCACTCATTCCTATTGGAGCAATGTGTGGGAATTGAGCTATTATGGAAAACAGTATAGAGAATAATAAAAAAATAACTGCATATGAACTAATAATCTCTATTCTAGGTATATAAGAGAGGTTATATTCTGTATATAAAAGAGGTTAAATCACCACTTGTTCTAGTTTCCTTTCTGTTGCTGTGATAAAACACTCTGATCCAATGAAACTTAAAAGGACAAAAGGATTTATTTTAGCCCTCAGCTTACAATTTATCACTGAAGGAAATCAGGGCAAGAATTCAAGCATGAACATCTCTTAGCAAAGGAAATGCAGCAGGAACCATGAGAAACATTTCCTGCTGGCTCACTTAGGAGGTCCATTTTCAATGGGTTTTCATATTCACCCCAAAACCACCTGCCTAAGACAGTGCTGCCCAGAGCGGGCTGGGCCCTCCTGTATCAGTTAATAAGAAGGACTGTCTCTTCCAAAGACACGTTCACAGGCTAATCTGATCTAGCCAATTCCTCAATAGATGCTTTCTTCTCAAATGACTGTAAGCTGTGTTTAGTTGACAAAGTGAACTAGATTAAAACATCACAAAGGTGTCTGCACTCTGAGGTTTCTTGTAGAATATTCATAATTAGGAAATGGAAACATTCTATAATCTGTAATAGCTAGCTTTACTTATCAACTTGACACAATCTATAATTATCTGGGAAAAGAAACTGGGCATGATACTTCCGGAGGACCCTGCTATATCACTCCTGGGCATATAACCAGAGGATTCCCCGGCATGCAATAAGGACACATGCTCCACTATGTCCATAGCAGCCTTATTTATAATAGGCAGAAGCTGGAAAGAACCCAGATGTCCCTCAACAGAGGAATGAATATAGAAAATGTGATATATTTACACAATGGAATACTACTCAGCAATTAAAAACAATGAATTCATGAAATTTTTAGGCAAATGGTTGGAACTGAGAAATATCATCCTAAGTGAGGTAAACCAATTACAAAAGAATACACATGGAATGCAGTCACTGATAAGTGGATATTAATTAGCCCAGAATCTCTGAATATTCAAGACACAATTAACTCATCAAATGATTCCCAAGAAGAAGGAAGGTGAGGGCCTTGGTCCTGCAATGATGCAGCATTGGCCCTGCAGCTTGATGCAGGGGACAGGACAGAGAAATGGGAGGGGGATGATTGGGGAATGGGCAGAGGAAAGGGGGCTTATGGGACTTATGGGGATGGGGGAACTGAGAAAGGGGAAATCATTTGGACTGTAAACAAAGAATATAGAAAAAGAGAGAGAGAGAGAGAGAGAGAGAGAGAGAGAGAGAGAGAGAGAGAGTGTCTCAGTGAAGGATTGTCTGTATTGCGTTAGCCTGTGGGCATGTCTGTGTAAAAGTGTTCTTAATTTAATAAACTCACGTGGGAAGGTCTAGTCTACTGTGGGAGGCACCATTCCCTAGGCAGGGGGTCCTGAACTATGTAGGTTTGGAGAAATTAAGCTAAGCAGAAGCAAGCAAGTTGGTGAGCATGTGTGTATTCACTGCTCTCTGTTCTTTGCTGTTGATAGTATTTTCCTGCCTTGACATCTCCACAACGACAGACTGTAGCTTGGAATTGTGAACTAAAATGGACTCTTTCTTCCATAAGTTTTATCACAACAGAAATGAAACCAGGGCAATATCCATTAATGACAATGGATAAAGGAAATGTGATATATGTGTATGGGATGAAATATTGATTAGCTTTAAAAAAGAAAGTTCTGCCATTTGCTACAACAAATACGAACCTTAAGGAAATTATACTAAGTAAAATAATCCAGAGAAAACATATGGATTCATTTATATGCAGAATTAAAAAAATCGAATACATAAAATATAACAAAACCCAAGTTTGTTTTGATAGACACGTATAATCCCACCACTCAAGAGATTGGGCAATAGGAACATGAATTCGGGAACAGTTTAGGCTGTACAGCAAAATGATGTCTACAAATAAACAGAAAAACAAGTGACATATAAAAAATGAACAACAACAACAACAACAACAACAACAACCACAACAAACCATACCAAAAATAATAATCCAGTTGATGAAGTCAGGGAGAAAAATATGGAGATAAAGGCCTAAGGATACAAAGTAGCAGATTTAAACTAATATGATTTAATTTTATTTTTTTTCCCCTCAGCACTTACTTTTTTGGTCAGAGAGTCATCAGAATCAGAAGGCATTCTTGTAGATACATGAAACATTACTTCTACTGTAGAGGTAGCAAAATACGGAGTGGTCAGCCCAGTGCTTTTATTCTTTTGCAGTCCTCCCATGAAGCCACAATGATTTGTAAGGTTTACCTAGAATCAGTGAAGAATTACATAAACATCAGCAAAAAAACGTAGAAACATTGTTGAAAAAGAAAAAAATTCACTTTACAAAAACAGCAGGAGTAAAGTTTTTCACTCCGTTATACTCATAGGTCAGCACCTGCTCAGGGGCCACTGAGGAGCTGCCTCCGGCAGCACACGGGAACAGAGACCCCTGCGGGACTATGTGCAGAAAGTGAGAGACACGTGAACACTCAGACAACACTAAGCAGGTTTGTCTCCATCACATCTCTTCCCTCAAGCCTCAGTGAATCACACAGTAGGGAAGGCAGAAAGGGTCTAAGAGCCAGTGGACACCAAGACAACAAGGTCTTCTAAATCAGTAAGACTGACCACACATGAACTCATAGAGACTGAGCAGAATGTGCAGGGCCTGCACTAGATGGGGTCCTAGAGCTAAAAGAAATGGACATGTACCCCCATCCCTAACTCAGAATCAATCTCCAATTGATAACCACTTGCAAATTAAAATTTAGTTTTCTCCATGAAAATCTCACTGGGAAACAAACTACTCTTTTTTTAAAACTATTTTTTTAAAAAATTTTCAATATTCTTTGTTTACTTTCCAAATGTTTTCCCCTTTCCCACTCCCCCCTCACCATATGTCCCATAAGTCCTTTTCCCTCCACCCATTCCCCAATCACCCCCCTCCCATTTCTCTGTCCTGGTACTCCCCTACAATACTGGATCAAGCCTTTTCAGGACCAGGGCCCTCTCTTTCTTTTTTCTTGGGAATCATTTGACTTGCTAATTGTGTCTTGAGTATTCAGAGCTTCTGGGCTCATTAATATCCACTTATCAGTGATTGCATTTCATGTGTATTCTTTTGTGATTGGGTTAGCTCACTCAGGATGATATTTTTCAGTTCCAACCATTTGCCTAAAAATTTCATGAATTAATTGTTTTTAATTGCTGAGTAGTATTCCATTGTATAAATATACCACATTTTCTGTATCCATTCCTCTGTTGAGGGACATCTGGGTTCTTTCCAGCTTCTGGCTACAATAAATATGGCTGCTATGAACATAGTGGAGCATGTGTCCTTACTGCATGCAGGAGATTCCTCTGGGTATATGCCCAGGAGTGGTATAACAGGGTCCTCTGGAAGTGTCATTCCCAGTTTTCTGAGGAACCTCCAGACAATTTCCAGAGTGGTTGTACCAGCTTGCAATCCCACCAGGGATAGACTGCAAGCCCAGAAATAGATGGTCATGAGAAAACAAACTCAAAGACATCTGTGGTGATTCCTTGCCTCATAATGTCACATCAGGACATTTTCATTCTTTATGTTTTTTTTTTTTTTATTTTAAATTTTATCACTTTTCTCCTGTTTTACCCTAAAGGTCCTTTGCGTATATATTATGGCTTCCAGTTTCATGTTTTTATGGTAGTGGGTCTGCTTCTTGTGCCTTCTCATAGGCTCTTTTCCTCCTGCTTAGTCTTATTCTGAAGTGGTAGTTTTGTTTTATTATATTATATTTTGTTATTATCCTCTAGACACCTGTTTTTTCATGAATGATAGAAAGGAGTGATCTGATTGGGAGGGATGTGGGAAGGAAGTAGAGGGAAGGGAAACCATAGCAGAATATATCATGGGAAAAAATCAATTTTCAATAAAGCTGAGAAAAGGAGTGAGTCTTTTATATGCTATGAGCCAATATTAAACCTAGCATTACAGCTAGCTCTCTGTATCTATGGGATACAACCATACAATCTATACCCACATGTATAGATTCAACCAACTTTAAATTGAAAGTATTCACAAATAAAAATGCTTTTACTAAACAGGTACAAACTTTTATCTCTTGCTATTAATATTTTCTAAATAATAGAGCATGACAACTATTTTATTTTGTTTGAT
Organism: Apodemus agrarius; assembly: GCA_964023405.1. Classification (NCBI taxonomy): domain Eukaryota; kingdom Metazoa; phylum Chordata; class Mammalia; order Rodentia; family Muridae; genus Apodemus; species Apodemus agrarius. Next base: position 68,218,626 of record OZ030011.1, on the reverse strand, counting down.
TCTGGGTCTCACCGAGCCTAGGCTGGACTTGAATTCCTGATCTTCTGTTTACATCTTCCAAGTGCTGGGATCAGAGGCATGTGGCACCATCCAAGATAAAAAACTATTTACATTTTATTGGGTATTATAAAGAGATAACTTTATTAGGGTGATTTGTTCACCCCAGTATGTTTTTAAGATAGCATTTAAGGGTCTCTAATTAGTAGGAGCTAATTAATTAAGAAAGAAATCAACTACTGTTTACTGTGAACCTTATGTTAGGTAACTGGGTATTAACAGTGAATTATAAAAGCTTTGGGACACTAAACTCAGAGGAAAAATCAAATCTGAAAGGACTTGGGGTAAAGTATAAACAATGTCAACTCACAATTAGATATCTCGTATTTATCCATAAAACTGTCTTCCTGTGAGCATCTGCACTTACTCACCAGGCCAAGGTTACCTGATGTGTGTGGCCTGTTGGAGAATTAAAGCAGGCCACAGTTAGAGAGGGGCCATAATGAGACTGAGGCTGTGACAATTTTTACTGAGAGCAATCAGACTTTTTATACCCTTATCAGAAACAATATATTGGCAATTGCCGGGATCAATACAATTGCAGTTGCCAGGATACAATGATGCTTGCAAATTATGCAGGGCACACAAAACTAATGTTGGAGATCAATTGTCCTGTGAAACTTCTATGCTCCCTTGACATCTAAGGAAACACAGAGAAATACAATGCAGCCTGAACACTTCACTGCCTGAGGGAGTGCCTAGGTTTCTCAGCAAGTGAAGGCATACAGTGTCCCAGGGGCCATGGACTCTAACCTGAAAAACCTGTGATGCATGCCTCTCAGGGCAGCTAGGCCAAGACTTCATGACTCTGTAGCTTCCTAGTCAAGTACCCATTTTGGCCTAGAATAAAAAATGTGAACAAAATCCACAAGATTTAACTGCACTCAAGTACATTTAAGAAAATCAATTGATCTATATGAAGATGTGAAAGGCTTTCTTGGCCTCTCATGCTATCTGATACTACCTCAGTGTGGGGAGCGTCTCATTAATGCCTTGGGAGTGATGAAGAAAGTCTAGGTTTCCTATTAGACCTTGGACATAGATGTGCGGAGTTTTAGGCACTCACCTCCTGGTCCTCTGATTTTATATGAGTTGTTTTTACCTATCTAGTTTTAGGTTACCGGCTTCTTCAGCAGAGGAACACTTGCATCTGCAATCAGGAAGACTGACTGCAGTCTTCTGCAGAAAGCAATGAATGCTGCTTTCTCTTTTTACTCAGTCTGAGATCCCCAACCCATGGAACGATACCACCCTAATTTAGAGTGGAGATTCCCACCTCAATTAATCTCATTTAAAAGCTTCCTCATGTCCAGTGATCCTCCCCCTCCACACCCATGGTGATTCTAAATCCCATCAGGCTGACAAACAAAATTAAGCACTACAATATTTTTTATGGCTAATATTTGCTTGTATGGATGTATTATATTTATTTACTCAGTTATTCACAGATGGACATATATATGGGCTGTTTTGCCTTTTGTTATTGTGCAGCAATGAACACAGCCGTGTAAGATTTTATAAGAGCTTAAGCTTTTATTTTTCCTTGGTAAGCACATAGCAGAAATATTTTGTTACATGGTGTCTAGTTTTATGTCAACTAAACACAAGCTAAAGTAATCTGAAAGGATGGAATCTTAATTAACAAAATGCCACCATAAGATCTGACTGCAGGGTATTTTCTTGATTAGTGATTAATGGGGGATAACTTAACCCATTTTGGGTGGTGCCATCCTTGTACTGATGGCTCTTGGTTCTATAGGAAAGCAAACTAGTAAGGAACATAACCCCTATCCTGCCTATGTGTCAGCCCCTGCCTCCATTGTTCCTGCCCTGTTGAGTTTCTGTCCTGATTTTCTTCACTGACGAACAGTGATATAACAGTATAAACCAAATGAACTCTTTCTTCCCCAAGTTGCTTTGGTCATGGTGTTTCATCACAGCAATAGTAATCCAAACTTGGATATATGATATGTGTATGCCTGGGGGGGGGGGAGAGATACAGAAGAAGAGGGAGAGGGAGACAGAGAGGGAGAGGGAGAGGGAGGGGTGAAGAGGGGGAAGGAGAGGGAGAGGGAGGAGGAGGGGGAGAGAGGGAAAGGGAGAGGGAGAGGGAGAGTGTGTGTGCCCGGGGGAGGGAGTGTTATGTGTGAAAGCAGAAGAGAGTTGTTGGATACTCTGGAACTTTTGTCATAGGCAGTTGTGAGGCTCCCAACATGGGTGCTGGAAAACTCTCAACTGCTGAAACATTTCTCCAGACCTCTGACTACTACTCTACTACTACTGTGCCTCCTCCTCCTCCTCCTCCTCCTCCTCCTCCTCCTCCTCCTCCTCCTCCTCCTCCTCTTCTCTTTCTCCTGCCCCTCCTTTATCTTCCTTGTTCCTTCTCCCTTTCCTTTTTCTCTGGCAGGCATATGGCTATTAGGTTATGCCAGCAACATCTGCTGAAAAGACTATCCCTTCTCTAGTGTATGGTGTAGGCCAAACTCTAGAGATTGAGGGTTAAATACAAAACAATGGCTGGTGTAACAATACCTCCCAACCAAGGCCAGCTACAAAATCTTCATATGCTTGACTTCCTCCTATATTGGTGAGAATGGAGTATTTATCTTCTTGTCCTTCAGCAACGTAAAATACTGCAATCTTGTGGGTCTCTCGGCTACAAAACAAAAAAAAATTATACCACTCATTTTTGTTTGCTCATTAAATTTTATGTACAGAGTATATAGGAGTAAGAATATGAAAAAGACTCAGATGTTACAGTCTACAAAAGGAGCCACATAATTGCAAGAGAAATAAAAGTCATAAAAGTGACAGAACTGCATGGTTACTGATGATGAGAGAATTAAAGAACATCTAATACCGAATTAGGTAAAGGTCTGATGTGTGCTCGGGACAGATAAACGAGAAGGACAAATCTCTAAGAAGTTGCCACTGTGCAGTGTGCCTCAACCTGAGGGTTAAAGCAACTATTTTAGAACTTCGTAACTGTCAGTAAGAAGTGTATTTCCCCAAACCGCATCCATCAACAGAAAAAACACACAAAACTGCATGGATTAGTTGCCAAATTCTTGGACAATTAACTTTTAGTTCTTTCTAAATTAAAAACTGTTTATAATCGCAAACTTGTAAGAAGTCTGGCAACCCAAGCTAACTAGTCCATCTGTGTTTGGTGAATATTGGCAAACTTTAGGACCATAAAAACAAAAAGGAAGATCTTATACATATTTCCTGATTTCAAAGTTGGACCAGATATAAAGTTATTTCCTTGTTGTTGTCAAATTACTGAAGCAGCAGCAGCAGCAGCAGCAGCAGCAGCAGAAGAAGAAGAAGAAGAAGAAGAAAACAACAACAATAATAACAACAACAAGGACCATAGCTAACAACAGATAGAAACTATAGTATTTAAAACTGGAGTCTGACAGATTTTTCTAAGTATTTTGAAGTTAAGTCATGATTATTGGTTTCCATGTCAGCAACAAAGAAGCTTCAGCAAGTTTCTGTCACTTGCTGAAGGGGGAGAAGTTCCAGAATTACAGAGTATCAATCTGGATGGCTTCTTTTGCAAGTAAAACCCAATGTAAGAACCCAGATGTCCCTCAACAGAGGAATAGATACAGAAAATGTGGTACATTTACACAATGGAGTACTATTTAGCTATTAAAAACAATGAATTCATGAAATTCTTAGGCAAATGGATGGAGCTAGAAAATATCATCCTGAGTGAGGTAACCCAGTCACAAAAAAACACATACAGTATGCACTTGCTGATAAGTGGATATTAGCCCAAAAGCTTAGAATACCCAAGATACAACTCACAGAACACATGAAGCTTAAGAAGAAGGAAGACCAAAGTATGGATACTTTGATCCTTATTGGAAGGTGGATAAAAATACCCCTGGCTCACAGCTAACCAATAGAATGAGCATAGGGTCCCCACTGGAGCAGCTAGAGAAAGGACCCAAGGAGCTGAAGGGGTTTGCAGTGCCATAGGAGGAACAACAGTATGAACCAACCAGTACCCCCAGAGCTCCCAGGAACTAAACCACCAACCAAAGAGTACACATGGAGGGACCCATGGCTCCAGCATATACAACAGAGATGGCCATTTCAGACATCAATGAGAGGAGAGGCCATTGGTCCTGTGAAGGCTTGATGCACCAGAGTAGGGGAATGCCAGTCAGGAAAGTATGTGTGGGGGCATTGGTGAGCAGGGGGAGAGGGAAAGGGACAGGGGGGTTTCCCAAGGGGTAACGAGGAAAGGGGATACCATTTGAAATGTAAATAAAGCAAATATCTAATTAAAAAAAAAAAGAAAAAAAAAGGAATTAAATGACCAAGGTCCACTACTAACATACTTACAAGTGTTCTTAACTACTAAATCATCTCTCCAGCTTCCACTAATGTGCTTTTGATTCATATCACAGAAAACCTTGAAACAAAATGGGAGGGCACCATGTAAACTGTGATAAAGAGAGATGACATGCAGTGCTAAGAGGAAAACTCATAGCCCTGAGTGCCTCCAAAAAGAAACTGGAGAGAGCATATACTAGCAACTTAACGGCACACCTGAAGGCGCTGGAACAAAAAGAAGCTATTTCACCCAGGAGGAGTAGAAGACAGGAAATCATCATACTCAGGCCTGAAATCAATCAAGTTGAAACAAAAAGAACCATACAAAGAATCAACAAAACCAGGAGCTGGTTCTTTGAGAAAATCAACAAGATAGATAAACCCTTAGCCAGACTTACCAAAGGGCACAGAGACAGTACTCAAATTAACAAAATTAGAAATGAAAAGGGAGATATAACAACAGAAACTGAGGAAATTAAAAAAATCATCAAATCCTACTACAAAAGCCTATACTCAACACAACTGGAGAATCTGGAGGAAATGGACAATTTCCTAGACAGATACCAAACACCAAAATTAAATCAGGATCAAATAGATCATCTAAAAAGTCCCATAACCCCCAAAGAAATAGAAGGGGTCATAGAAAGTCTTCCAACCAAAAAAAGCACAGGACCAGATGGTTTTAGTGCAGAATTCTATCAGACCTTCAAAGAAGACCTAATACCAATACTCTTCAAATTATTCCACAAAATAGAAACAGAAGGAACACTACCCAACTCATTCTACCAAGCCACAATTACCCTGATACCAAAACCACACAAAGATCCAACTAAGAAAGAGAACTTCAGACCAATGTCCCTTATGAACATCGACACAAAAATACTCAATAAAATTCTTGCCAACCGAATCCAAGAACACATCAAAACGATCATTCACCATGATCAAGTTGGCTTCATCCCAGGGTTGCAGGGATGGTTCAATATACGGAAATCCATCAATGTAATACACTACATAAACAAACTCAAAGAAAAAAACCACATGGTCATCTCATTGGATGCTGAAAAAGCATTTGACAAAATTCTGCATCCTTTCATGCTAAAAGTCTTGGAAAGAACAGGAATTCAAGTCCCATACCTAAACATAGTAAAAGCAATTTACAGCAGACCGGTAGCCAACATCAAAGCAAACAGAGAGAAACTTGAGGCAATCCCACTAATTTTTGCCCTGATTTCCAAATTACAATTTGAGGTTCTGGGTAGACATGGATATTTTAGAAGGCATTATTTCATATAGTATAAATTTGAGTACTTTCCTCTAAAAGATACACAAACGGCCATTTTAATCACTTAAAAATGCCCAAATAATATATGGCAAATCAAAATCAAAAGACCCAACACCCTAAGTTATTTATTTATTTTTTTAAACATAGAAACTTTTTTTCTTTTCTTCTTCCTTTTTTATTGAATATCGTCTTCATGTACATTGCCAATGGTAAAACCTTTCCTAATTTCCTCCCTCCCCAAAGACCTCCAACCCCTCCTCCCTCCCCCTGCTTCCACGTATATGCACCTCTACCCGGCACACTCCTACCCCCCCCCCATTTCCCTTTGTTGGGGCATCTATTGAGCCTTCACCTGACCAAGGACCACTCCTCCCACTGATGCCAGACAAGGCATTCCTCTGCCACATTTTTTGGCTGGAACCACGTGTACCCTTTGGTTGATGGTTCAGTCCCTGGGAGTCCTGGGGCATCTGGGTGGCCGACATCATTGTTCTTCCCATGAAGCTGCAAACCCCTTCAGCAGCTCTAGCCTGCCCTCCAACTCCTCCATTGGGGACCCCATGCCCAGTCCTATGGTTGGCTGCTAGCATCTGCCTCTGTATTTGTAAGGCTCTGGCAGGGCCCCTCCAGAGACAACCATGGCATGTTCCTTTTGGTATATACACTTCTTGTCATCCATAGTAGTGTTGGGGTTTGTTGACTGTTTATAGGATGAGTCCCCAGGTAGGGCAGTCTCTGGGTGGCCTTTACTTCAGTCTCTGCTCCACACATTGTCTCCCTTATTGCTTCTGAGAGTATTTTGTTCCCTTTCTTAGAGGCACTAAAGCACCCTCACTTAAGTCCCCCTTCTTCTTGAGCTTCCTGTGCTGGGTGAATTGTAACTTGTTTATTTTGAGCAACTGGACTAACATACACTTATTAGTGAGTGCATACCTTGTGTTTTCTTTTGTGATTGCCAACACCCTAAGTTAAATTCATCTACTAAGATGAATTTAAAAGGCAGGTGGCACTAAGCATGTCAGATCAAAGAGGGCAGAGTCTGCACACATGACTGGGAAGGATCAGAAATGCTACATACAAATCAGGTTGGCAGTTTCTCAACATAATAAATGAAAAGCAGCTCTAAAATTGGATTGTATTGATGCTTATTTAGTAAACACACTATTAGCTATCATACTAGATAATAACTATATTTCAATATTGGTTTATCAATCTTAAAGCTGCACACTAAAGACAAGATGTCAATAACAAGAGAACCTGCAAAGGCTAGATGATATATGGAAACACTTTATACTTTCTTATGGATTTTAGTTTTAAACATAATACTGCTTGGATTTTAAATATACTTAAATCAGAATTACACTTAATTAATTAGATAAATTAAGGAGGTCATACAAGGTCATACAAAACCTTGTATGGCAAGGTTTTCCAGAAACTCTGATGCTTAAATTGGGAAATTGGGACTTGAATATTTAGCTAGAACTTACAACCTGTGATCATTTCATTGTTAATAAAACAGCCCTCCCCCCCAAAAACAATGCTCCCCCCACCCCCGAAAAGAAACATAACATTCAGGTCTAGGTCTAAGAAAGGGCTGTGAACCAGTGATGTGATGGATAATATGTCTGACTATAGATCGAAGATTCTGGTATGTGGAAAAAGGACAAAATGTGTTTGAAAGTGATAAAAACAGAACTGAAATTAATGAAATAGAAACAACACAGGAACTGAAGAGAGCTCAGTTGGTGAAACACTTGCTATGTAGGCACAGGATCTGAGTTTGATTCTCCCAAACCTACTTAAAAGAAAAAAAAAAAGTCCATAGAACCTGGTAATAAATGGACTTGACACTTGAATATACAAAATGAAATTTTAGTAAGCTGAACAACCAAGCAGAGATTGTTTTAGATTTATTTATTATTATTCTATGTGTAAGGGTATTTTGCCTGGACCCTGCATGTATATATGTGTACCAAGTGTGTGTTTGTTGCCCACAAAGGTCAGAAGAGAGCTTTGGAGTCCCCAGAGCAGGAGTTATAGACAGTTGTAAGCTACCGTGTGGATGCTAGGAATCAAACCTGGGTCCTCTACAAGAGCAACAAGTGTTCCTGAAATTGCTGAGCCAACTCTCCAAGTCTATTCAGTTTTTATACTAAAATACACCAATTAGTTAAGAAATTGAAACTAAAGGAGCACCTGAATGGGTGCTAAAAAGAATTCTGAACAGAAAAGGAAAGTGAGAAATGTTGCAATTATAATATTCAAAGGTAATAATTTTGATAACATATACAATCATTTAATTTATTAATAAAAATCATACAAGATATGCTTATATGCTTGCTATGCAAAATCATCTATTTTAAATGAACTTTTCCTGAATGAGGAAAAAGGAGAGTTACTCTCATTACAATCAGAAAAGGCAAGGATGTCTATCCATTTATACTACATTATTTACCACTGGTTTTATACCTAAACAAATCTTAAGATAAAGAAACAACTATAAGATGCTTAAAAGCAGTATAAAAGTTCACTAAAGTGTTGGGTCCAAAATAAATATTAATAATGGAAAAAACAAAAAATATAATATGAGGGACTAGAGAGATGACTCATCCATTAAAGGCTAGGCTCAAAAGCAAATTGTCAAAAATATAACATTGAGTATCCTCTTTATAATTAACAATAAAATAATAAAATATCCAAGAATTCCCCATATTAGTAAGGTTTGTGTCTCTGAATAAGTAAAAAGACAGCATAACTATTCATGGAAAATATATTACATAGCTTTAATATATTGAACATATATACAAAACAACAGATAAATCAACAGAAATAAACATAGCTTTGAAGCACAAAGCTTAACGTTTGATAAAGGCAATACTAAATCAATAGGAAAGACTGGAGTTAATTTAACAAATTATAAAAGTAGACCATTTTCCAACATCCAACTTAGTTCTAATTCTCTTTTTAAAATTTATTTATTTTTATTATTGTTATTTATGTGCATGTGAATGTCTGTATATAGGTATGTGCATATCAGTGCCCATGCAAATAAAAAGTGGGTGCCAGGTTTCCTGGAGTCGGAGTTACAAGGCAACAGTGAGCCACCTGACATGGGTGCTTGGAACTGAACTCAGTTCCTCTGCAAGCACAGAGCATGCTTTTAACCACTAAGTCATCTCTCCAGCTCTCCAGTTTAATATTATTTATCACTATTATTATTATTGTTGCTTTTTTATTATTGTATGTATATGTATGCATGCACATATGCATGTGGGTTGGTCAGAGGACATATTTTGGGAGTTGGTTCTCTTCTTCCATCATGTGGGTCACAGGGACAGAACGCAGGTCCTCAGGTTTGGTGGAAGATTCCTTTATAACTCAAAATGTATTTTAGAAAGAATAAAGAACTAAATATAAAATATAACTATCTTATCCAAATAAAGATTAATTAAAAAAAAACAGAATGAATGGTTCAACATAGAAGTCTGTAAGCACAACAAGAAATTGAGGAGATGCAAGGAAAACCACTGAGAAAGAAAATTATGCAAAAATGAATAAACTCCATCAATCTGAAGGTCTAGTGACAGGCCCAAAGTGGGATCCAGCTCAAGGGGAAGTCCCAAGGCCTGACACTATTAATGAGGCTATGGAACACTCACCAAAGAGACCTATCATGACTGCCCTCTGAAAGACCCAATGAGCAGCTCAGAGTCAGATGCAGATATTCTCATCCAATGGAGAGAAGCTGCTGACTCCTGTGGTTGAACTAGGGAAAAGTTGGAAGAAGCTGAGGAGGAGGGCGACCGTATAGAAGGACCAGCAGCCTCAATTAACCTGGGCACCTGAGATCTCTCAGATACTGGACTGCCAACCAGGTAGCATACACCAGCTGATATGAGGCCCCCAACACATATACAGCAGAGGACTGCTGGGTCTGGGTTTAGTCAAAGATGATGCACCTAACCCTCAAGAGACTGGAGGCCCCTGGGAGTTTAGAGGTCTGGTGGAGGTGGGGTTGGGGGTGGGGACATATTTGTGGAGACTTGTGGGGCAGGGGGTGTGTGGGGAAGAGTTATGGGATGTAGAACAGTCTGTGGGTGGACCGAGAGGGTAATGAAATCTGAAGTGTAAAATAAATAAATAAATAAATGAATAAATAAGTAAATAAGTAAGTAAGTAAGTAAGTGAAATAAGACAATTTATCTGGTATAATGACATAGTTTTTACTCTAAAGTTGTAACTTAACAGTGCATTATTGCAGTTTACATTGCCATTCACATTATTACTATCAACAGAAATAGCTAAGAGTTTCCAGTTGTAAATATGAAGATTTCCCAACAACTCACCACTGCCTTGAATCCAAGTTCCTCAGTTCTCTGAGCAGCTTTTCATTTTTCTTCAGGAGATGAAAACTCCTCCTAAATAGAGAGATTTATAAACATTCCATCACTTTTGCAGCGAAGGACTTGACAGTCTGGAAATACTTCCTATTTTACTCATGCAACTCTTTACACTTTTAACACAAAGGAGAACCAGATCCTAAAAACATGTAAAGAATATGTGTCAGCATTTCTTTCTACCAGGCCTTCATTCATATCTGATAACACACCTTATCAAGCCCAGATTCATCTTTCCTTGCGGATGTTGTGAGCACCCAAACTTATATCCATAGATATGTATACAAGGACTTGTAAAAATCACCTTTTTTCTTTGTTTTATATGAAATACATTAAAATACATTTTGCTGTTGGTCCTATTATTACATATATGTGTGTATACAATATATATTTACAGTCCTACAAATTTTACACTTGGTCTTAGCCAAAAGGCCAAGAAGTGATCAGTCCTATAAATTAAAAAAAATTAATAAACAAATTTTATGTGTGCTAAACATATAGAGAAAAATCAATACAAAGTACAAAATGTACTTATGATAGAAAGTACAAAAACTTCCTGTCATGAAATACAGCTTTCCATCATCTTTAACTTTTCTTAGGAGATGGTGTGTAGACCATTCCAATACAAGAAACTAGAATGCATTTCTATAATAACTAAGTGACAATTATATGTGGTCAGACATAAACATAAGGCAAACTACGCTCTACACAGAATGGCTTAGGGGACTAAGAGGTCGCCTGGCAGGTAATAGTGCCTTTTGTAGAATAAGGCTGACAATACTCCCTCCAACTCTCATGGCAGAAAGACAGAAACAATTCTTGTGAATTGCTCTTTGACTTCCACATACTGCTATAACATGTATGTACCCTCATACCTCAGAAAAATGAGAAAGTAATGTAAAATGTCTTAGGCAAGAATACTGTCTAACAAATGGAAGGTTTTAAATCAGAGAAAATACACATCCTAAGCAAGACAGAGCCCAGGTCCTCTGAGCGCCTCACAGGTGCCCGGGTGCTGCAGATCCACTAATGCAGTAGTTTCTGAGCCTCCCCTCCCTCCGACTATAAGCTAGATGAACATGACAGTGTCCTTTGCCTTAAAGAAACTTTGTAATTTTAAGAGGTCCCATTTGTTAATTTTTGATCTTAGAGCATAAGCTATTGGTGTTCTGTTCAGGAACTTTCCTCCTGTGCCCATGTCCTCCAGGGTCTTCCCCAGTTTCTTTTCTATTAGTTTCAGTGTATCTGGTTTTATGTGGAGGTCCTTGATCCACTTGGAGTTGATCTTAGTGCAAATGTGTCATCTTCTACTTTCCTACATCTTTTGATGGTACAAAAATTAAAAACCATGTAATATGTTTAATTCCTATTAAAAGCAACAACAAAATCTAAATGTACCAGGCATGTAGGCACATAGCTATAGTCTTAGCACTTGAAAGGTGGAGGCAAAAGAATCAAAAGGTTCAAGGCTTTGTAGCTGCAAAGCCACTTCAGAACCAGCCTGGATTACATGTGATCCTATCTCAAAACCCAGAACAAATAAAAGACCTAAATATCTGAGTAATACCTTATATAAAGTAAATCTTAAATGTTTTTGTACATTATTTCTTTCTATGGAGGTAAAAATTATTCTTAACCTAGTTCTGATTTAAGTCCAATGTTTTTTTCATTTAATTCTAACTTGATTATTGTAAGATATTCGGTTCTAGTGTCTTCTGTACTGGAGGTTAAAGACAAGGCCTTGCAAATGATAACTGTACCCTATAACTATACTATATTCCTAGCATATCTTAAGGTTATTATTATTATTATTATTATTATTATTATTATTATTTATTTTAGAGACAAAGTCTATTGTAGCCCAGGCTGGCCTTCCCTCCACCTTCAATGCTGTAATGACAGGTATACCATTATGCCTCTTTAAGCTTTTAAGAAGATTTTATAACGTATAAGAAAACAAAATAAAAGGAAAAAATTCATTATTTTTTTATTTGATCCTGAATTTTGAGTTACTTCATTAATTCAAAGTTGACACAAAAATATTGTGACTAACACTGATAGGCTTAAATGGTTTAAAATTTTGATTTTATTTTCAATTATATGATTATAACTTCTAAGTTATGTAATTTTAGTAGTTACTATGAAAATGTTAGTAATGTGCTGAATTTTTCTATTCCCCTAAATTTTAATATAAAATCAATAGTTAAAAAACATCAATCAACCAATCAACCAAAGCCAAATAATTTGCCTATTGGCCAAAAAACTAATTGGTAGATAGGTTTTATTTTCTTTTCAAAGTTTTTTTTTTTAAAGATGTATTTTATGCATATGAATGTTTTGCTGTATGCATTATATGTACATGTGGTACCTGAATGCCCAGTGTAGAGGTTAGAAGAGGATGATGGCTCCTCTAGAAATGGAGTTAGAGTTAGTTGTCAGCTACCATGTGGGGCTAGGACTAGAACTTGGATCCTCTGAAAGAGCAAGTGCTCTAAACTACTTGATCAACTTTTTTTTTTTTAGCTCCTATCTTTTTGAATTCTTAATTATGTGTGTTTATGTGTGTAGGTGTGTACAGGTGAGTAGAATGTCCAAGGAGGCCATAAGAGTCATTGGAGCTGAGGTTACAGTAATGAGGTCCTCACTAAGCCCACTAGGAACTAAACTTGGGTCCTCTGAAAGACCAGCATATACTGTTACCTGCTGAGCCATCTCTCCAGCATTGTGGATAGAATTTAATAAGAAAAATTCCTGATCAGAAGATAGAACTAACTTTTTAAAAAAAGAAAAGGAAAACCTTTCTTGCCTTCTTACCGTTTGTCCCAGGAATTCATTCCCAATATACTAAGAAGCAATCTGCAGTAATAAAACGCTGACTGAGGTTTCTGAGGTGTCGGTTCATCTTGCTCTGAGGCTTTCATGTTTAAGTCATTAAAGTGCTTCTCTACAAACTCTTTTTCTTCTGTGTATTGCTTAAGGATCGCATTAATGACATCATTCTCCTGTTTTTCAGAAATGCACACAGGTTGTGGAGCAGGAACATTGAGGGAGATTCCAGTTCTCTGTAAACATTCAGGGCTTGTAGTGCCTAAATACTGCAGGAGCTCATCAAGGACATCTTCCTCCTCTCTTATTGTAGACCAAGTTGGTACAGTTTCTCTAAATCTTCTAAGCTGGAGAGAAAGTCCATCTTTTACTGTTATGTCTTCTAAGCATTCATTAGATGTAGGAGGCTCTTCTGGTTTTTCTTGGTAAGACATTGAAAGTATGAAAGATGTAGGTTCAGGCAAACCACTTACAATGGGTGGTCCATACAGTATGGCAGAATCCCATGAGTACTTTCCAGAGAGATCACGTACTATGATTCTAACATTTGAGTTGGCTGACACAAGGCCAGCGGCTAAGCCTCCTCCAGGCATACTCTCTTCTGATCTTATCTGGATACAAGACACTAAGGTTGTATTATTCAGTACAAAGAACTGAATATTTGGACTTTCAAAGAGCTCAGGAGAAAGTTCAGTACTTTCACTGTAATGATTGTCATGATTTTCACACACCTGACTTGTTAGCATAGCAGGACCACCACTCATTGGGTAATGGCCCAAGTGATTCACCAGATGGGTAATAACAGTACGGGCTGCTATTGAGATTAATCCTTGTTGCATCTGAGTTTTCACTAAAAAAAAAAAACCAAACAAACAAAAAATCACAAATGAGTGGGAATAATACTGCTTCTCAGGAGACATAAAACCTATTAGTAAGGAGATGAGAACTTAATTGCATTGCTAATGCCACAATCAAGTATTTGGATAAATATTAACACATGCAATTTAGCTTCTGCTTTTTTTTTTCTTTTGAGACAGGGTTTCTCTCTGTAACCCTGGCTATTCTAGCACTCCCTCTACAGACCAGGCTACCTTGAACTCACAGAGGACTGCTTGTCTCTTTCTCCTGAGTGCTGGAATTAAAGGCTGGCACCAATGCCCAGCTAGTTTTCTTATTATAGGAATACTGGCAAATAGTAGGGAAAACTTTTTTAATGAAGTAGCTTTGCTTATCTAGTAAGAAAGATCTTTTGAAACTGTTGCTAATGATCTACAATTTAAACAAAAGCTTTTAAATGTAGATCACCTTTGAAGAATCAGAAATCAATTCCCCGAAATACACTAAGCACACAGATTAAAAAGCCAATAAAATCTATCCAACTGATATGTTTATCTCATGAAGATACCCCAGATTTAGAGGCATAGTTTGTAGCATCTTTAAATGTCATTTCATTCTGACTTTTATTACTGATAAAGTATGTCAGAGAAAAAAATGATAGCTGAATTAAATTTCAAGAGTGAGAATAAATTTAAATAGTAAATCAGTGAGTGTACTCTTATAGAAAACGAAACTATAAAGGCCAAGTTCCAAATATGAGCTATGGGGACTGGAGAGATGACTCACTGGTTAAAAGCACTTGCTGCTCTTCCACAGGACCCAGGTTTGGTTCCCAGCACCCCAGTCAAGAAGCTCACAACTGCTGTATTCCATCTCAAAGTGACAGAATTGCCTCTGGCTTCCTTGGGCATTGTATGCATGTGCATATACCCACTGAGACAGAAGACAGACACACACTCTCTCTCTCTCACACACATACACACACACACACACACACACTTATTAAAAATAATAAAAATAAACCTAAAATATAGGCTGAAGATGTAGTTCAATTGTAGAACATTTGCCTAGCAATACCAAGGCCCTAAGATTGATCTCCAGTGCATTACAAAAAAAATTAAACAAATAAAAACAAAATAAAAAATTAAAAGTTACTGTTGGGTCTACTCATTTAGGCATTATAATTTTCTAAGTAAATTTTGTGGATCAATATGGTCTATTCTGAAAGTATGTGAAAAACATTTTTCCTTCCCTGTCCATCATATTAAGGAAACTAGGTAATCATATTCATATAACTATGAATATGAAAGAGTAATATAAGAAAACTGAAACAACATAGTCGTTTGAGAGGTCTAGAAAGGCAAGTCATCTTACATTAGGATCTGAAAGAGGGGAGATGTTCCCCATATGACTTTGACACCTGAATACTTGGTCCCCGGTTGGAGGCTGTTTGGGGAGGATTAGGAGGTGTGGCCTTGCTAGAGGAACTATGTCCCTGGAGATGGGCTTCCAAAAGACATTTGAAGTTAGCTCTTAGCTCTGCTCTAGCAGTCTGCTGTCTGCCTCCATGTTCCCTGCCATGACGGTCATGGGGTCCAATTCTGAAATTGTAAGTTCAAATAAATCTTTTTCTAAGTTGCATTGGTCATGACATTTTATCACAGCAATAGAAAGGTAACTAAGAGAGGAGAAAAAGAAGAGAAGAGCAACAGAAAGAGGGAAGGAGGAAAGCGACAATCACTTGGCCAAGTCAACTGCTAAAATGCTGGGCTGTGGGGTGCACAGAAATGCACTTAATCATTTTCATCAGGAAACATGGACATGTGTCTAAGTAAATGCATTCACAGATTTAGTTGGGTCCATGATTTATTTGGGTCAGGTGAAGTTCCCCAGATGAGGAGTGGGATGGGTAGCTCCTAGAAAGCAGGTGGCCTTGTAGTCACCACTTCCAGCTGTATGAGTGCCAATGGAGTAATCAATGTGATACCGGAGCAACTATAGAAAAACAATACAAAGCAGTCAAACAATGATGAAAGCTTAATAACTGCGGCTGCGATCCGCCACCATCTTGGAGCTGGTAGCCTAGCAAGGTACGCAGTGAGCACCAGAGTGAAGGATTTCCCAGGGGATAGCCTGCCTGGGTGCCTTCCTCACCAGGGAGCTGGGCAGCACTACAGCTGCCTGGACAGGTGGGGGAGCATCTGACCTGCAGGAGGTCCAGTAGATAGACGGAGACCCACAGACCGGACCGAGATCCA
Source organism: Apodemus agrarius (assembly GCA_964023405.1). Taxonomy (NCBI): domain Eukaryota; kingdom Metazoa; phylum Chordata; class Mammalia; order Rodentia; family Muridae; genus Apodemus; species Apodemus agrarius. Next base: position 68,202,619 of record OZ030011.1, on the reverse strand, counting down.
CACCATCTTGGATCCTGCAGTTCAACCAGGGAAGCTCCCTATCTACAGAGATCCCCATGGTTAGACAGAGTCCTGCTGTCTGACACTATCTTGGGGAGAGCAGCTCAACCAGATGGAGCCCCGTGGACTGAGAGAGCTGCCGTATAGGCTTCAGCAGCCCAGCTAGGGAAGCTCTGGTCCTGCAGGGAATCCCGCAGTTAGACAGAGCCTGGAGACCTGCCACAATCTTGGAGCTGGTAGACTAACCAGGCAAATCAAGAGGAGACCGCAGGAGGCCAGTTAAACACCCAAAGGCAAGCCAGGAGGAGGCTTGAGTCTAGCCAAGCAGAGCTGAGGAGGCAATTCAGGGCCCAGTGGTGGAAATCTTCAGGTTTCCTGCTCAGGAACACGGACGCTCTCTGAGACAGCAGCACAAAATGCCAGGCTCTCAGGTGCTTTAAACACCAACCAGTAATAACAAGACCAACTAACTCCAGAAAGAAACAAATGGCAAAAGGCAAACGGAGGAACATTACTAGCAGAAATCAAGGCAATATGGCAGTATCGGAACCCGGTTCCGCGACAGCAGTAAGTCCTGGATACCCCAACACACCAGAAAAGCAGATTCAGATATAAAATCATTGGTAAGGATGCTGTTAGAGGAAAACATAGATAAATCTCTTAAAGAAATACAGGAGAAAGTGGAACAAAAGGCAAACATAAAAATCACTTAAAGAAATTCAGGAGAATATGGATCAAAAAATAAAAGCCAATAAGGAGGAAATACAAAAATCACTTAAAGAAATACAGGAGAATGTGGGTCAACAAGTAGAAGTCATGAGAGAGGAAACACAAAAATCTCTTAAAGAACTACATGAAAACACAAACAAGCAAGCAAAAGATCTGAGCAAACCATCTAGACTCTAAAAACAGAAGTAGAAATAACTAAGAAATCACAAAGGGAGACAACTTTGGAGATAGAAAACCTTGGGAAGAAATCAGGGGCCATAGATGCAAATATCAACAATAGAATACAAGAGATAGAAGAAAGAATCTCAGAGGCCGAAGATACCATAGAAACCATGGACTCAACAGTCAAAGAAAATGCAAAATGCAAAAAGCTTGTAGCCCAAAACATCCAGGAAATCCAGGACACAATGAGAAGACCAAACCTAAGGATTATAGGTATAGATGAGAGGGAAGATCTACAACTTAAAGGGCCAGCAAATATCTTCAACAAAATTATGGAAGAAAACTTCCCTAACCTAAGGAGAAAGTTGCCCATGAATATACAAGAAGCCTACAGAACTCCAAACAGACTGGACCAGAACAGAAATACCTCTTGTCACATAATAATCAAAACCCCAAATGTACTGAACAAAGAACGAATATTAAAGGCAGTAAGAGAAAAAGGCCAAGTAACATATAAAGGAAGACCTATCAAAATTACACCAGACTTCTCACCTGAGACCATGAAAGCTAGAAGATCCTGGGCAGATATGCAGACTCTAAGAGATTTCAAATTTCAGCCAAAACTACTATGCCCAGCAAAACTCATAATTGCCATAGATGGAGAAACCAAGGTATTCCATGACAAAACCAAATTTGCACGATATCTTTCCACAAACCCAGCCCTACAAAGGATAATAGGGGAAAAACAACAACACAAGGAGGGAAACTACACCCCAGAAGAAGCAAGATAGAAACCTCCTCTCATCAAACCCAAAAGAAGATGACCACTCAAATATAAAAAATAATTTCAAAAATGTCAGGAAGTAATAATTACTATTCCTTAATGTCTCTTAACATCAATGGACTCAATTCCTCAATAAAAAGACATAGACTAACAGACTGGATATGGAAACAGGACCCTACAATTTGCTGCATACACGTCTCAGTGTCAAAGACAAACACTACCTTAGAGTAAATTGGAAGGCAATTTTACAAGCAAATGGTCTCAGGAAACAAGCCGGAGTAGCCACTCTAATATCAGATAAAATTGACTTTCAACCTAAAGTCATCAAAAGAGACACGGAAGGTCACTTCTTGCTGGTCAATGGGAAAGTCCACCAAGAAGAACTCTCAATACTGAACATCTATGCTCCAAATGCAAGGGCACCCTCATTCGTGAAAGAAACTTTACTAAAGCTTAAAGCACACATTGCACCTAACACAATAATTGTAGGTGACTTCAACACTGCACTCAGGAAACCAGAAACTAAACAGGGACACAGTGAAACTAATTGAAGCTTTGGACCAATTGGATTTAATATATATATAAATAAATAAAACATTTCACCCTAAAGCAAAAGAATATACCTTTTTCTCAGCACCGCATAGTTCTTCTCCAAAATCAATCATATAACTGGTCACAAGACAGATGTCAACAAATACAAGATTGAACTAATCTCGTGCCTCCTATCAGATCACTATGGAGTAAAAGTGGTCTTCAATAGCAAGAAAAACAACGGAAAGCCCATATACACATGGAAACTGAAAAATACTCTACTCAATGACACCTTGGTCAAGGAAGAAATAAAGAAAGAAATCAAAGACTTTTTAGAATTCAATGAAAATGAAGGTACGACCTACCCAAATCTATGGGACACAATAAAAGCAGTGCTAAGAGGAAAAGTCATAGCCCTGAGTGCCTCTAAAAAGAAACTGGAGAGAGCATACACTAGCAGCTTAACAGCACACCTGAAAGCCCTGGAACAAAAAGAATCTAATTCACCCAGGAGGAGTAGAAGACAGGAAATCATCAAACTAAGGGCTGAAATCAATCAAGTTGAAACAAAGAGAACCATACAAAGAATCAACAAAACCAGGAGCTGGTTCTTTGAGAAAATCAACAAGCTAGATAAATCTTTAGCCAGACTAACCAAAGGGCACAGAAACAGTATCCAAATTAACACTATCAGAAATGAAAAGGGGGATATAACAACAGAAACTGAGGAAATTCAAAAGATCATCAGATCCTACTACAAATGTCTATACTCAACACAACTGGAGAATCTGGAGGAAATGGACAATTTCCTAGACAGATAACAAATACCAAAATTAAATCAGCATCAGTTAGATCAGCTGAACAGTCCCATAACCACCAAAGAAATAGAAAGCCTCCCAACCAAAAAAAGTACGGCTTTAGTGAAGAATTCTACCAGACCTTCAAAGAAGACCAAACACCAATACTCTTCAAACTATTCCACAAAATAGAAACAGAAGGGACACTGCCCAACTTGTTCTACGAAGCCACAATTACCCCGATACCAAAACCACACAAAGATCCGAGAGAGTGAGAGTGAGAGAGAGAGAGAGAGAGAGAGAGAGAGAGAGAGAGAGAGAGAAATACAGGCCAATTTCCCTTATGAATATCGATGCAAAAATACTCAATAAAATTCTTGCCAACCAAATCCAAGAGCACATCAAAATGATCATTCACCATGATCAAGTAGGCTTCATCCCAGGGATGCAGGGATGTTTCAATATACGGAAATCCATCAATGTAATCCACTACATAAACAAACTAAAAGAAAAAAACCACATGGTCATCTCATGAGATGCTGAAAAAGCATTTGACAAAATTCAGCATCCTTTCATGCTAAAAGTCTTGGAAAGAGCAGGAATTAAGGCCCATACCTAAACATAGTAAAAGCAATCTACAGCAAACCAGTAGCCAACATCAAACTCAATGGAGAGAAACTTGAAGCAATCCCACTAAAATCAGGGACTAGACAAGGCTGCCCCATCTCTCTCCATATTACTTGAAGTTGTAGCGAGAGCAATTAGACAACATAAGGAAGTCAAAGGGATAAAATTGGAAAGGAAGAGGTCAAACTATCATTATTTGCAGATGATATGATAGTATACTTAAGTGACCCAAAAAACTCCACCAGAGAACTCCTACAGCTGATAAACAACTTCAGCAAAGTGGCTGGTTATAAAATAAACTCAAGCAAATCAGTAGCCTTCCTGTACTCAAAGGACAAGCATGCTGAGAAAGAAGTTAGGGAAATAACACCCTTCACAATAGCCACAAACAATATAAAGTATCTTGGCATGACTCTAACTAAACAAGTGAAAGATCTGTATGACAGGAACTTCAAGTCCTTGAAGAAAGAAATTGAAGAAGACCTCAGAAGATGGAAAAATATTTCACCCTCTTGGATTGGCAGGATTAATATAGTAAAAATGGCCATCTTGTCAAAAGCAATCTACAGATTCAATGCAATCCTCATCAAAATCCCAACTCAATTTTTCATAGACTTAGAAAGAGCAATTCTTAAATTCATCTGGAATAACAAAAAACCCAGGATAGCTAAAACTATTCTCAACTATAAAAGAACTTCTGGGGGGATCAATATCCCCAACCTCAAGCAGTACTACAGAGAAATTGTGTTAAAAACTTCATGGTTTTGGTACAGTGACAGCCAAGTAGATCAATAGAATAGAATTGAAGACCCAGAAATGAAACCACAGAATTATGGTCATCTGATTTTTGATAAAAGAGCTACAACCATCCAGTGGAAAAAAAGAAAGCCTTTTCAACAAATGGTGCTGGTTCAACTGGAGGTCAACATGCAGAAGAATGCAAATTGACCCACTCTTATCTCCTTGTACCAAGATCAACTCCAAGTGGATCAAGGACCTCTACATAAAACCAGACACACTGAAACTATTAGAAAAGAAACTGGGGAAGACCCTGGAGGACATGGGCACAGGGGCAAAGTTCCTGAACAGAACACCAATAGCTTATGCTCTAAGATCAAGAATTGACAAATGGGACCTCATAAAATTACAAAGTTTGTGTAAGGCAAAAGACACTGTCAGAAGGACAAAAACGCAACCAACAAATTGGGAAAAGAGCTTCACCAACCCCACATCTGACAGAGAGCTAATATCCAATATATACAAAGAACTCAAGAAGTTAGACCCCAAAGAACCAAATAACCCTATCAAAAAATGGGGTACAGAGCTAAATAAAGAATTTTCACCAGAAGAAATTCAGAGAAGCACCTTAAGAGATGTTCAACATCCTTAGTCATCAGGGAAATGCAAATCAAAACAACCCTGAGATTCCACCTCACACCAGTCAGAATGGCTAAGATTAAAAACTCAAGAGACAACAGGTGCTGGCGAGGATGTGGAGAAAGAGGAACACACCTAAACTGTTGGTGGGATTGCAAGATGGTACAACTGCTCTGGAAATCAGTCTGGTCGTTCCTCAGAAAATTGGGCATGACACTTCCAGAGGACTCTGTCATACCACTCCTGGGCATATACCCAGAGGATTCCCCTGCATGCAATAAAGACACATGCTCCACTATGTTCATAGCAGCCTTATTTATAATAGCCAGAAGCTGGAAGGAGCCCAGATGTCCCTCAAAGGAGGAATGGATACAGAAAATGTGGTATATTTATACAATGGAATACTACTCAGCAATTAAAAATAATGAATTCATGCAATTTGTAGGCAAATGGTTGGATCTGGAAAATATCATCCTAAGTGAGTTAACCCAATCACAAAAGAATACACATGAATTGCAATCACTGATAAGTGGATATTAATAAGCCCAGAACTTCCGAATACTCAAGGCACAATTATCAAATCAAAAGATTCCCAAAAAGAAGGAAGGAGAGAACCCTGGTCCCGAAAAGACTGGATCCAGTTTTGTAGGAGAGCACCAGAACAGAGAAATGGTGTGTGTGTGTGTGTGGGGGGGGGTGATTGGGGAATGGGCAGGGGGAAGAGGACTTAAGGGACATATGGTGAGGGGGAAACTGGGAAAGGGGAAAGTCTTTGGAATGTAAACAAAGAATATAGAAAATAAAAAAAAACCCAAAACAAAACAAAACAAAACAAAAATAACTGTGGTTGCAGTTTTAAGGAGGACTAATGTGGAGGTCAGTTTTGGATTGAATGGTGCTTGGAAGATAACTGATTGTTTCCTTGACATTTTCAATTTAAAGAATAGGAGAGCTGTCACTAGTAAGGATGTAATTCATGCTAGAAGAGGAGGCTTTGTTATAAGAAGGGTCGGGGGGAGGCAGTGTTCTTGCCTGTACTTAGATTTAGAAATAGTCACAGAATGACCACATTTCCCTATTATTCCTCTATTGTCAGGAAATAATCTTGTCTTTGTGATATATATATATTTATATTTATATGTATACAAATATAAATACATTGCACACATTGTTTATTATTACACATTATAAATACACTATATACAATATATTATATATTATGCACATATAGGTATAACATATATAACACAATTATATATTATTACATTATATATTTTTTCCTGGAAGCTACCCAGTTGGGAAAACTAGGACCTACCTATCAAAACAAATGTGAAATTTTCAGAAGCGAGATCTTTAAAAGTTCTGATTTATATACTATTAAACTTTCTTTTTGGTCGTAGAGAATGGTACTGGGATTGAACTCACGGCTTCATAGCACAAGGCCTCACACACACTAGACAAATATTTCACTGTTAATGTATAGCCTCAGCAAAGTCTCCAATTTTAAGTGTTTAGCCTGATGATTTTTGGTAAAATGTATATAATTTTGTTACTATCAAAACACTGAATATATAAAAAAACTGACTTATTTTGTATAAAAGGCACTTGTTTTATGTAAACTGTATTTAAACAAACTTAAAAAAACTGGCTTGTGAACTGCTGCTATAATTTCTTAAAGAGGAAAGAGTCTAGTGTGTTACAACTTTAAGTTTCAGCCCTCGACATTAAGAACTGCACCATGGGTATGGCTAGAAAGATGAACTCACAGTCAGGTTCTCTGCTCACCATACGATCACTAAATCTTAACATGGGCGGTTGTTAACAGTATTCTTTTGATATTTAAAATGTTTAAAAGGACATTGTAAATAGAACAAAATGGCCACCAACAAATTGGGAAAAGACCTTTACCAACCCTACATCCAACAGAGGGCTTATATCCAAGATATACAAAGAACTCAAGAAGGCAGACTCCAGAGAGCCAAATAACCCCATTAAAAATGGGGTACAGATAAAATTGACTTTCAACCCAAAGTCATCAAAAGAGACACAGAAGGTCACTTCCTGCTAGTCAAAGGAAGAATCCACCAAGAGGAACTCACAATTCTAAACATCTACGCTCCAAATGTAAGGGCACCCTCATTTGTAAAAGAAACCTTACTAAAGCTCAAAGCACACATTGCACCTAACACAATGATTGTGGGGGACCTCAATACTCCACTATCTACAGTGGACCGACCAGGAAAACAGAAACTAAACAGAGACACGGAGAAACTCATCGAAACTTTGGAGCAATTGGATTTAACAGATATATATAGAACATTTCACCCTAAAGCAAAAGACTATACCTTTTTCTCAGCCCCTCATGGTACCTTCTCCAAAATCGACCATATAATTGGACACAAGACAGATCTCAACAAATATAAAAAGATCGAACTAATCCCATGCCTCTTATCAGATCACCATGGAGTAAGAGTGTTCTTCAATAGCAACAAAAACAACAGAAAATCCCCATATGCTTGGAGGCTGAACAATATTCTACTCAATGATACCTTAGTCCAAGAAGAAATAAAGAAAGAAATCAAAGAATTCTTAGAACTTAATGAAAATGAAGGCACAACATACCCAAATCTATGGGACACAATGAAAGCAGTGCTTAGAGGAAAACTCATAGCCCTGAGTGTCTCCAAAAAGAAACAGGAGAGAGCATATACCAGCAACTTAATGGCGCACTTGAAAGCTCTGGAACAAAAAGAAGCAATTTCACCCAGGAGGAGTAGAAGACAGGAAATCATCAAACTCAGGGCTGAAACCAATCAAGTTGAAACAAAAAGAACCATACAAAGAATCAACAAAACCAGGAGCTGGTTCTTTGAGAAGATCAACAAGATAGATAAACCCCTAGCCAGACTTACTAAAGGGCACAGAGACAGTATTCAAATTAACAAAATTAGAAATGAAAAGGGAGATATAACAACAGAAACTGAGGAAATTCAAAAAATCATCAGATCCTACTACAAAAACCTATACTCAACACAACTGGAGAATCTGGAGGAAATGGACAATTTCCTCGACAGTTACCAAATACCAAAATTAAACCAGGATCAAATAGATCGTCTAAACAGACCCATAACCCCCAAAGAAATAGAAGGGGTCATAGACAGTCTTCCAACCAAAAAGAGCACAGGACCAGATGGTTTTAGTGCAGAATTCTATCAGACCTTCAAAGAAGTCCTGATACCGATACTCTTCAAATTATTCCACAAAATAGAAACAGAAGGAACACTACCCAACTCATTCTATGAAGCCACAATTACCCTGAACCGAATCCAAGAACACATCAAAACGATCATTCACCATGATCAAGTTGGCTTCATCCCAGGGATGCAGGGATGGTTCAATATACAGAAATCCATCAATGTAATCCACTACATAAACAAACTCAAAGAAAAAAACCACATGGTCATCTCATTGGATGCTGAAAAAGCATTTGACAAAATTCAGCATCCTTTCATGCTAAAGGTCCTAGAAAGAACAGGAATTCAAGGCCCATATCTAAACATAGTAAAAGCAATATACAGCAGACCAGTAGCCAACATCAAGGTAAACGGAGAAAAACTCGAAGCAATCCCTCTAAAATCAGGGACTAGACAAGGCTGTCCCCTCTCGCCATATCTCTTCAATATAGTACTTGAGGTACTAGCTAGAGCAATTCGACAACAGAGGGAAGTCAAAGGGATACAAATCAGAAAGGAAGAAGTCAAACTATCACTATTTGCAGATGATATGATAGTTTACTTAAGTGACCCAAAAACCTCCACCAGAGAACTCCTGCAACTGATAAACAACTTCAGCAAAGTGGCTGGCTATAAAATCAACTCAAGTAAATCAGTAGCCTTCCTATACGCGAAGGATAAGCAGGCCGAGAAAGAAATTAGGGAAATGACACCCTTCACAATAGCCACAAATGATATAAAGTATCTTGGAGTGACGCTAACCAAACATGTGAAAGATTTATACGACAAAAACTTCAGGTCTCTGAAGAGGGAAATTGAAGAAGACATCAGAAAATGGGAAAATCTTCCATGCTTGTGGGTTGGCAGGACTAATATAGTCAAAATGGCAATCTTGCCCAAAGCAATATACAGATTCAATGCAATTCCCATCAAAATCCCAACTCAGTTCTTCATAGAGCTAGAAAGAGCAATTCTCAAATTCATCTGCAATAACAAAAAACCCAGGATAGCTAAAACTATCATCAACAGCAAAAGAACTTCTGGGGGAATCAATATCCCGGACCTCAAGCAATATTACAGAGCAGTGGTATTAAAAACTGCATGGTATTGGTTCAGTGACAGGGAAGCAGATCAATGGAATAGGATCGAAGACCCAGAATTGAACCCACACATCTATGGCCAATTGATCTTCGACAAAGGAGCTGAAAACATCCAGTGGAAAAAAGATAGCCTTTTCAACAGATGGTAAAACCAGACACACTAAAACTAATAGAAAAGAAACTGGGGAAGACCCTTGAGGACATTGGCTCAGGGGAAAAATTCCTGAACAGAACACCAATTGCTTATGCTCTAAGAGCAAGAATAGACAAATGGGACCTCATAAAACTACAAAGTTTCTGTAAGGCAAAAGACACTGTCAAAAGGATAAATCGGCAACCAACAAATTGGGAAAAAATCTTCACCAACCCCACATCCGACAGAGGGCTAATCTCCAATGTATACAAAGAACTCAAGAGGTTAGACCCCAGAAAACCAAATAACCCTATCCAAAAATGGGGTGCAGAGCTAAACAGAGTCTTTTCACCTGAAGAAATTCGGATGGCTGAGAAACACCTTAAAAAATGTTCAACATCACTAGTCATTAGGGAAATGCAAATTAAAACAACCCTGAGATTTCACCTCACACCAGTCAGAATGGCTAAGATTAAAAACTCAGAAGACATCAAGTGTTGGCGAGGATGTGGAGAAAGAGGAACACTCCTCCACTGCTGGTGGGAATGCAAGCTGGTACAACCACTCTGGAAATCAGTATGGCGGTTCCTCAGAAAACTGGGCGTGATACTTCCGGAGGACCCAGCCATACCACTCCTGGGAATATACCCAGAAGATTCACCAGCATGCAATAAGGATACATGCTCCACTATGTTCATAGCAGCTTTATATATAATAGCCAGAAGCTGGAAAGAACCCAGATGTCCCTCAACAGAGGAATGGATACAAAAAATGTGGTATATATACACAATGGAGTACTATACAGCCATTAGAAACAATGAATTCATGAAATTCTTAGAGAAATGGATGGAGCTGGAGAATGTCATACTAAGTGAGGTGACCCAGTCTCAAAAGAATACCCATGGTATACAGTCACTGATAAGTGGATATTAGCCTAGAAGCTTGGAACACCAAAGACACAAATCACATATCAAGTGATGTCTCACAAGAAGAAAGAAGTGGACACTGGTGCTAGAATGGACCAAAACATCATTGTGGGAGAGTACAAGAACAGTAAAGTGGGAGGGGGTGGATGCGGGAGCAGGGGGAGGGAAAAGGACATGTGGGACCTTTGGGGGTGGGGAACCAGAAAAAGGGAAATGAATTGTAAATATAGAATATATACAATAAAAAAAAGAAAAAAAATGGGGTACAGAGCTAAACAAAGAATTTTCAACTGAGGAATACTGAATGGCAGAGAAGCACCTAAAGAAATGTTGAACATCCTTAGTCATCAGGGAAATGCAAATCAAAACAACCCTGAGATTTCACCTCACACCAGTCAGAATGGCTAAGATCAAAAACTCAGGAGAAAACAGGTGCTGGCGAGGATGTGGAGAAAGAGGAACACTCCTCCACTGTTGGTGGGGCTGCAAGCTGGTACAACCACTCTGGAAATCAGTCTGGCAGTTCCTCAGAAAACTGGGCATAATACTACCGGAGGACCCCATTATACCACTCCTGGGCATATACCCAGAGGATTCCCCAGCATGTAATAAGGATACATGCTCCATTATGTTCATAGCAGTCATATTTATAATAGCCAGAAGCTGAAAAGAACCCAGATGTCCCTCAACGGAGAAATGGATACAGAAAATGTGGTACATATATACAATGGAGTACTATTCAGCCATTAAAAACAATGAATTCAGCAAATTCTTAGATAATGGGTGGAACTGGAGAACATCATCCTAAGTGAGGTAACTCAATCACAAAAGAATACTCATGGTATGCACTCACTGATAAGTGGATATTAGCCTAGAAGCTTGGAATACCCAAGACACAATTCATATATCAAATGATGCCCAAGAAGAAGGAAGGAGAGGGCCCTGGTCCTTGAAAGGCTCAGTGCAGCAGTGTAGGGGAATACCAGGACAGGGAAGCAGGAAGGGGTGGATTGGGGAACAGGGGGAGGGAAAAGCACTTATGGGACTTTCGGGGAGAAGGGATCTAGGGAAGGGGAAATCATTTGAAATGTAAATAAAGAATATATCTAATAAAAAAAATGGCTTGTGAACTGCTGCCATAATTTCTTAAAGAGGAGTCTAGTGTTTAAGTTTCAACTTTAAGTTTCAGCCCTCGACATTGAGAACTGCACCATGGGTATGGCTAGAAAGATGAACTCACAGTCAGGTTCTCTGCTCACCATAGGATCACTAAATCTTAACATGGGCAGTTGTTAATAGTATTCTTTTGATTGTTAAGATGTTAATATACAAAGTTACTCTTCCATAGTTGGTCAGTTTTATTTGTGCATATATAAATAAACAGGAAGATGTTTTTAGCATATTGAACTATTTATTCTTAAAAGTGTGTTTATGCTAGTTCTGAAAACCAGACATTTAATAACAGATTATAACATTAAATAGTTCATCTTAATTTACTCTTTCATTTTTAAAACTGTGTAATTAGATGATTAGAAATGGGACTGGCCCCAATTTAATGTCTGCAATCCATTCTCTAATGGTTACTGAGCAGGTATGGAAGTTCATCTTATACATGAGGACAAATGGTTCAGAAAACTAAGTGATTTACCAGCTGGCTTTTGCCTTACATATCAGTATTTCTTTTCTACCATTTACTTTTTCTTAAAGTACCCTTTTCTTTGTGACAAATGAAAACAATGAATTTAAAACTTAAATTTTCTATGCACAGGATCTTCAAAATGGGTATTATTTAGAGCAACTTACGGAATAACCAGGCAGGGCACACAGGAAAAGTTCACCTAAATATGAGTAAATTCTGTTTTAAATGGCAATGAAAAATTAAAACTATCGTTGTTTGAGACAAGGTTTCTTTGTGTAGTCTTGGTGGCTGTAACTCTGTAGACCAGGCTAATCTTTAACTCAGATCTTAGGAGATCCACCTGTCTCTGACTCCTGAGTTCTAGTATTAAACCATGTGCCATCATGCTCAGTGAAACTGACTTTTTCTTTTTTTGATGCAGTAAAAAAATTTCTATTATTTTCCTTTACTTTTTCCTGGTGAGTGGTATGTTTAAAAGGGTGACTCATTTCTAAATAATGACTCTCCTTTTGAAATTATTTTTAATTATTTTTATATACTCCATATTTTATTCCCCACCCTGACAACCCCTGTCTATCGTCTGACCACATCTCATACCTCCTCCCCACCCCTTCTGTCTCCAGGGGGATGTCCCTACCTGACCCCTACCAATCCCACCTGACCTCTAAACTCCAGACTCTTGAGGGTTAGGTGCATCATCTCTGAATGAACATAGACCCAGTGGCCCTCTACTGTATGTGTGTTAGGTGCCTCAGGTCAGGTGGTGTATGCTGCCTGTTTGGTGGTCCAGTGTTTGATAGATCCCCGGGGGTCCAGATTAATTGAGACTGCTGGTCCTCCTACAGGGTTGCCCTCAGCTTCATTCAGCCGTCCCTAATTCAATAGCAGGTGTCAGCTGCTTCTATCTATTGGTTGGGTGCAAATATCTGTACCATGGTATGTACTCACTAATAAGTGGATATTAGCCAACCCCCACAAGCCCCCCCAAAAACAGAATACCCAAGATACAGTCCACAGAACTCAAAAAGGTCAACATGTTGAAGTGCAGGGGTGAGGGGGGAAGAAGAGGAGAACCTGATCTGACATTGGGGGAGGGAAAAGGATTGAAGCCATGAGGGCCAGCAGAAAGAAAGGAAACAGGCAACCTTGGGAGATAGGAGGTTGGGGAATCCTCCAGAATGCACCAGAGACCTGGAAGTGAGAGATTCTCAGGACTCAAAGGGAGGAACCTTAGATGAAATGCCTGACAGTAGGGAGAGGGAACTTACAGAGCCCACCTCCAGCAGGAAGACAGGATATCAAATGAGGGAGAGGGGCCATCACATGGTCACAACTCTGAGCCATAATTGTTCCTGTCTGAAAGAATTACAGGGATGGAAATGGAGAGGAGCCTGAGGAAAAGAAGGTCCAGCAACAGGCCCAAAGTGGGATCCAGCACAAGGGGAGATCGCAAGGCCTGACACTATTACTGAGGCTATGAAGCACTCACAAAAAGGGACCTAGCATGACAATGAATCTTCTATATAGAACATAAAAGTTTACAATATGAAGAAAGAAGAGAGCATAGTTTAACAGATGTAATCACAAAAAGAGATTCATAGAAACACTATGGGTTTGGCTTGCTCACAAAAAAACTCCTTAAATCCCATTATTCTGTAAGAACAGTCTAGACTTACATGTAGAAATGAATTAAAAGCTCTTTTGTAAAAAGCTCAGAATAATAAACTATTCAATCTTAATAGCATTATAAGGAATACATCTTTTAGAAACTCCTCTTTGAATTTTCTTATGAAGAAACCCCAAGAATGGCCAGCTCATTCTGTTCAACATAAACCCACAAGCCCAGGCATTAGTCTACCCTACACATCCTTTTGCAAAGGATGGAAGAGTGGGATTTCAGTTTAAAAGAGCTTGGACATGGACATGCACTTACATAATTCTGTACTTGGGTAGGCTGAGGCAGGAGCATCAGGAGGTGCTCAAGGCTGGCCTGAATACACAGTAAGGCCCAGCTCAAAACCACAAGGTCCAAAGAGTCTACCCACTTTAACATCTGCCACCTGCCCTAAGCAGCACACAAAAATAGCAAGTGGTAAAAAGCTGCTGCAACCTGATAAAATTATTAACACTGAAAATACTTAAAGGATAAATTACAAATTTAAATATGAACAAAATCATTTTTTTCCTAGTTGCTTCTCTAAATTCAAGATATATGAATATATATGAAAGGATCAAAATTTTTTTAACTTGTTAACTGGGTGATTAGATTTATTTAGATTTTTGAGCAGTAAACTAAAGAAAATATTTCTTTCATACTTACCTCCTAAGATAGAAAAAAGACAAAGATTCTCTAATTTAAAAATTAAAATGAAATTCTAAAATAATGAGTCTGGTGACAAAATGCAAAGTGAAGACGCCAATGCTTCTAAGTCGTTTATAACCAGCATTCATTAAACAGATCTAGCTGGCCAGGGTTAGCTTTTCAGATTGTCATACTAAACAAATCCTACATCATTTGGCGGCAAACCCATAATTACAGATTATTATGGCATACAAAAGCAGCAAGCCATAAAGAGCTGCCACAATTCATTGTGCTGTAAAAGACATGCAGAGGAAGTTAATTTTGGCAAATGCTTTAAATATTAGCTTTGCATAATATGTATAGGTGAAACTATAATTACTACAGAATGGATCTTTGGTGCCGCTTTTCACTCTTGCCCAGAAAATGAAGATTTTTCTTTTTCTTTTTTCTTTTGCTAATAAAACTACTGCTGTTTGACAAAAAGCCAACTTCACTACCTTCTCTTGTTCTGCAGTAAATTTAATAATTACAGTCATTCCTGCCAATAGTTTTCAATTCACTTTTCAATCCAATACTGAGCTGATTATGGGTACTCTGTTTAGAATTCACTGGAAAAAAAGTACTTGAAGACAATGAAGCATGTCTTAAACAAGGACACAATGATCACTCATTTCTGCCTTAAAAAAAGAAAATGAAAAAAAAACCTCAACAAACCCCTCTATGAAATACCCCTCCCCCCAAACCTAAGTAAATCCCACAGCAAGTAGTCATTATAGACCAGAGTAAAGTAATATCACCTGTTGAAACTTCATGCTGTTCCAAACCGATTCTAAATTTATGTGGTCCTCACTATCTTTGAGGGCGTCCAAAAGGAACACAGGGAACAGACAGTACAGAGTATTTGGTATTTGAAAGCTTATCTTTTAAACATCTTTTCCTTTACTATTGCACTCTATATAAACTACCAATTGCTGGTGACTTGCGGTCCACACTCAGAATCCACACAGTGAAAGTACAAAGCTGGCAATCCCACAATACCCGTTGGAGGGTGGGTGGTTAGTGTCTGGTCTGTGCGGAGCTCCAGTTCCCGGTGGACTCAGCTGCCTCTGTCTCTAGCGCGAGAGGAAGCGATGCGGAAGGCTGGAAAATGGCAGAGCTGGAGCAAGAGCTATCAGCAAGAGGGTGCTGATAGTTACCAAAACCTGACCCAGGTGGTGGACTACTGTGAAAACTACACACAGGCTACAGACAAGAGGAAAGCTCTAGAAGAGACCAAAGCATATACAACTCAATCTCTAGCTAGTGTTGCTTATCAAATAAATGCACTGGCCAACAATGTGCTCCAGTTGCTGGATATCCATGCATCTCAGCGGTGGAGGATGGAGTCATCCATCAATCACATCTCACAGACTGGATATTCATAAAGAAAAAGTGGTTCGAAGAGAGATTGCTATTTTGACAACAAATAAAAATACATTAAGAACTCACAAAATGATCGCACCTGCAAATATACACCTGTCAGGTATATTCGGAAACCTATCGACTAGACAGTTCTGGATGATGTGGGCCATGGAGTTAAGCATGAAGATAACCAGCCTGCAAGAATTGGCACATTATCGAGAACAAATCCTCCCACACAGAAACCACCAAGTCCTCTCCTGTGTCAGACCAAGGAACTTTAGGGACGGAATACCCCTTACAAAACCTTAGAGCCTGTTAAGCCTCCAACAGTTCCCAACAACTACAGGACTAGTCCTGTGAGGCTTGGAAGTCAACAATCCAGGCAGGAGGGCTTCATTAGATCAGAGACCAAGGACGCAAGGTGGAAGTGGTGGAGGTGGCGGAAGCAGAGAGAACAGTGGGAGCAGCAGCATTGGCATTCCTATTGCTGTGCCCACGCCCTCACCGCCCACTAGGGGCCCAGCAGCCCCCGGCGCAGCTCCTGGTTCCCAGTATGGCACAATGATCAGGCAGATTTCTCAACACAACTCTACCACTTCTTTGATATCTTCTGGTAGATAGAGATAAACTCCCTCTGTGACTGCCCAACTCCCTGCCCAGCCTCATGTTAATGGAGGTTCACTTTATTCTCAAAATTCAATTTCTATTGCCCTTCCTCCTCCCCCCATGCCTCAGTTGACTTCACAGATACCTCTCACAGGCTTCGTGGCCAGGGTGCAAGAAAATATTGCTGATCGTCCAACTCCACCCCCACCCCCACCCCACCAAATGACATTCCTATATTTGATGACTCTCTGCCTCCTCTGCCACCTCCTCCTGTGGATTATGAAGACGGAAGCCGCCGCAGTTCAGTATAGTGACCCATACGCAGATGGGGACCCTGCATGAGCTCCCAAGAACTATATTAAGAAAGTTGTTGCAATATATGATTATACAAAAGACAAGGATGATGAGCTGTCCTTTAAAGAGGGTGCGATCATCTATGTCATAGAAAAGAATGATGAGGGCTGGCTTGAAGGAGCTTGCAATCGAGTGATGGGACTCTTCCCTGGAAACTATGTTGAATCAATCATGCACTATACTGATGAGTTTTTATTTTGATTTCTTTTCATGTAGGTCATTACTCCATCATACTGTGGGACTATATGGTTAACAGAATTATTTTAATGTTTAAAATGTGCCCATATTTTCAGGGCATGTTTTATTGGTATATTTGGATGTCTACCTGTAAGCATAAGTTTTGGAGGCAGTTCAAACCTTGCTGAACAGCAATTTATATCAGACTGCCTATAATTGATTATGCATATGTGCTCACACCTTGCTAAGCTTAGGACCAGCCTAAAAATTCTGGAGATGTGGGTTATTATGTTTAACAAACCATGGTTCAGAATGCACCATTACATGTTTCAGTGCAGCATGGTCACTAACATTGTGTCAGACTATGGAGAAAACCAGAACACTTCAATGTGGTGTTGGTCATACTTTTGGCTTAATTTCTCATTTTTAAACAAATACTGTGTTTAAAGCACACATAAACTTTTATGTACTGAAATATACTTAATAATTCAAGATGCTTTCAATTTGTATAACAATTATCTGGAGTACTCATACTTGAGTCTCTACGTTCTCCATGTGAAATGAAAGACTATCTGTAATGTAATTTGTATCTAAGTTTTTTAATAAGTGAAATTTTCATTATAAATTTTTCCATTCATAAATACATAAGTGACTCAAAGGATTTTGTCCTCTCTTTTACTGGTTTGCTTTAACTGTGTGCTCGTGCATATGCATACACACTCCCCACCCTGTAAAAAAGATTTATTACAGAATCATAGTTCTATTTTCTCAATGCATCAGCTTGGAAATATCTTTATCTTAATCTTAATGTGTCCAAACAGTAATGCGACAGAATTTTGCAGATGATATTCTGGGGGACACATCTGAAGGAGTGCTACACTTGTCCTTTGGATTTTAATGAAACTGAATTTACACTGACTCAGTGAAAGGAAAATCTTTTACATATTGTAAAGATGGATGCAGTTCATTTGTGGATAGGCATATTTAATTTGTTGCCTGGCACTAGAAACATAAAATTTTACAATAATTGAGAAAGAAACTAGGCCACAAATAATCTGTAAATAGGTAATAAGCAGGTTTGTATTGTAACTTGATGCAAAACATGCACTTTATGTGTCTCCTTGATTTAAGGGGGGATTTGAGGGATACTTCTCTTGTATATCAGACTGTACTGCTTAGGATAGTAAAGTAGATCACACAAGTGTGGGTTTCTATGTACTGAGGGTTACAGATTTATGGCAGCATAGTAAGAGATGAGAGCAGTGCAAAATATTTCTGAAAATTAAAGACCATTGTTCCTACCAAACCAACTATCTCATATATATTTTACCTTTGTTATTTTTGAAGTACTATGTCATTAGCGATCAGATAGCTTATATTATGTTTTTATTTTTGAATCAGAATGTTTTCTTCGTTTGTAATAACCTGTTGTCTAAATTTTATGTATAGTCTTTTTAACTATGGTCCTATACAAAAAAATTTGGGTATTGTTAAAATATAACTAATATGGTTTTAAATAGTACAGACTTCAAAAAAACAAACAAACAAACAAACAAAAAACCAAAGCTGACTCCCATGAGTTGTTCTGTAACTTCCAAACACATTTTGTGCCCATACTTTCTTTTGTCTACATATTTTAAACAGTAATAAAAATTTTATATAAGTAAACTTTATTATTCATTTAAAAATACTGTCTTAGAATGTTACATTTGAATGCAAAGAACAACCATCTTCTTATATAATGTTAAGTAAAATAAACACTCTGATCTCTCTAGCCAATCAATTTCCTTGACTTTTAACTTCAGTTTTATGTATGCTATCAATCCATTATTAGTGTTAAGTCTTAACTCTTTTAATCATTTGTAACTATTCTTCCTATGTTGGAAAATCAAGCTCTTTCTTCATAGCCTACTCTTTAACCTTCTGGTCCTGATGGTTCTCCAATTGTGCTTTTAGGGATCCTTGGAGAAGCCTCTGGAAAGGTGAGATCTCTAAGATCAACTCTACTTCAGCTTTATTTTAAAAGTTTACATATTGGGTTCCTGGTAAAAATGTATTTGAAGAAATTTTCCTCCTTCAAACACCCTTCTAAGAGCCGCTGGCATAGTATACCAACTCTCAGTTCTCAACCATGGCTGCCAATGTTCACATGCAGAGTCTTAGAAATTCCAGCAAACTTAGAAGACAGTCCATCGAAATGTTCTGATAAAATTCCAGTATCCATATTCTTTTTTTATTGGTTATTTTATTTATTTATATTTCAAATGTTATCCCCCTTCCCTGTTTCCCCTCTGCAAACCCCTATCCCACTCCCTCCCTCTGCTTCTATGAAGGTGCTCCCCCACCCCAGTCCCACCTCACTGCCTCAGCACTCCCCTACGATGGAGCATCAAACCTTCACAGGACCAAGGGCCTCCTCTCCCACTGGTGTCAGATAAGGCCATCCTCTGCTACATATGTCTGGAGCCATGGGTTACTCCATGTGTACTCTTTGGTTTGTGGGTTAGCCCCTGGGAGCTTTGGGGGGTCTGGTTAACTAAGGAAATACAGGGACAAAGAGTGGAGCACAGACAAAAGGAAAGGCCATCCAGAGACTGCCCCACCTGGGGATCTATCCCATATGCAGACACCACACCCAGTCGCTATTGCTGACGCCAAGAGCTTGCTGACAGGAGCCTGACATAGCTGTCTTCTGAGAGGCTCTGCCAGAGCCTGACCAAGACAGATGCAGATGCTTACAACCATTGGACTGAGCACAGGGTCCGCAATGGAGGAGTTAGGGGAAGGACTGAAGGAGCTGAAGGGGTTTGCAATCCCATAGGAGTATCCATATTCTAATGTGAGCTAAATTGTGAACTATTGCTCTACTTTATTTCCACACACATTTATTTCCTACCTCTTAAGAACACTATTTTCTCCCTAATTAGTCATTCCTGGGATAAGTTCTTTAACAAATTTGGGTTCCAGATGTAAACCACAAGACAATACTCAGATATTCATAGTTCCTTTGAATATCTGTCAAACTCACCTTACTAAATGATGATTGGTATAACCAAAAGTTTTTGATAGTTTATTTTTCTCTTTCATTTTCCTTTTCCTCCTAGTCCTAAATGAAGGGGGAATCCTAGTACTAATGAGTTCTAGTATATTCCTTCAGGGACTTAAATTCTTTAAATTTAGCTCACTTATTTCCTTCGCAGATTTTAAGTAAATTCAACTCAGGTCACAATTATTATCCCCCCTTTAAACCTGAATGAGTCTTTAGTTTACCTACTTTAAGAAACATTATGGAGAGCTGGCTCAGGGTTAAGAGCACTAACAGCTCCTCCAGAGGTCCTGAGTTCAATTCCCTGCTACCACATGGTGGCTCACAACCATCTGTAATAGGATCTGATGCACTCTTCTGGTATATCTGAAGAGAGCAATAGTGTACTCATACATAAATAAAATAAATAAATATTTTTTAAAAAAGAAACATTACATTTTTTTTCCCTTCCTTTCTTATTTCTTTCTTTAAGAATACTTTCAGAAGGAAACAGTGAGATGGCTCAGACGGGAAAGGCGCTTACTGCAAGCCTTATAACTTTGTTTTCTGGACCCATGACAGAAGGAGAGTGCTAACTCCTATAGTTGTCCTCTGTGTATACATACATACATACATACACAAATCAAACAGAAACATTTACACACTGCTGAAGGCTGAACTCACTATGCACTAAGAGTTGTGCTAAGGAATTTGCATATATAATGTTAGTTAATACTAAAAATAATCCATGCTGGAACTAATATTATTATCTGTATTTTATAAATGGGGAATGAGAAAGTCACTACCAAGTCTGTCAGACTTCAAAATTCTCCAAGTCTACAAAAATATATGAAATCTACATTAAAATGACCTTAAAAGTAATTTGGCCAAAGTATAAAGAGAATATTGCAATATACAAAATTAGTATTTGTATATATGAAGCTATTTCTTAAACTGAAAACTAACTTGTGATAGGTAAATACACAGGTAAACAACTATAGGCAGAGACCTGTTTTCATGCACAGCCTTCGATCACAGCTTGCTAGAACCCAGGCAATAGCACTGTCTTGAGGGAAACTCATATTACCTTCTGCCACAGGCTGCAGTTTAGAAGACCGCTCTGAATCAGGAGAGTGTAGAGGCTCAGGTTCTTTCAGACTTTCCAAATGCATAAAAGGATCATAATCTACAGACGCCAAATCAGAAAGGCTTATTGGAAAGTACTTTGGATTGCTAAAACTTTGTGCTCCATATACACACCCGTGCAATACCTAGGGGAAAAGGAAATGTGAAAATAATACAAAGTCACTTACTAACATAAAAGCTTGATAAAACCTTAAATATTTTAAAACTTAGCTCTTCAATGAAGGTAATATTTATTATCTCATAAAAAGATGAGTGAAATATAACCAATAGTTTTCATATCACCCGAATCTAACCCCACTCAAACTTCTGTAATGGAACAAAAAGTTTGTCTTGTAAGAAGTACTTATAAATTACTTCTAGGTTCTTTAAACAAAGTCTATGTATTTTAGAAAATATCTAGTTCTAAACAATGAAAATGTTATACTCAGAAATGTTATCAGATACGGATTTCAGTAGTTTTTAAAAATACTTGGTTATGAAATAAATAATAAAGTAAGCAAGAAGATAGACCTTATAAATGCAGTTGAGGACAGATTTTTCTGTCTTATCATTTTCTGCTCCTGTAGCATGGACTGGTTGAAGTAGTGTCTTTAAAGGTAAGGCCATGATCCAGTCCAGAAGGCAAAGAAGTAATGAGACAACCAACTGTAACAAATAACAATAAAACAATTATCAATGTAAACTTATAAGAGAAGGGTTTCCCCCACCCACTTTCTTTGAGAAAGGCTCTCTCTCATGTAGCCAAGGATGTACCAGTTATGATGGCCTAATATTATCAACTTGATAGGACCTAGAATCACCTAGAAGATAAACTGCTATATTTCTGTGAGAGTTTCTAAATTGGATCAGAAATTCTGTTTCAAAATAATAAGGTAGAGTGCAATTGAGAAAGACACCAAACATGAACCCCTGGCCTCTATATAATCATGCTACATGTGTGCATGCGTGTACACACTCATACATACATACATACATACATACATACATGCAAGGAAAGTTGAGGAGATGAGATAGATATGTGCTACCTTAAATTTGCGTAGTACATTTTCATGCACTGGGATGCAAAACTGAATAAAAAGATTAAAGCAAGGAGGGAGACAGCATTCCTCACTCTCTGCTCCCTGGCTACACACACAGTGTGACTAGCTCTCTCACACTTTCTTTAGATTATACTTATCAAGTATTTTATTAAAGACAACAGAAAAATAACTGATACAGTAGCCATAGATAACCTCGAATTCTTCATCTTCCTGCTTTCACTTCCCAAGTACAGAGACTACAAACCTGTACAACATGCCAGGTTTCTGCAGTGCTGGGGATTGAGGCCAGGGCTTTGTCAAAGATAAACAAGCATGTTATCCACTGAGCCATCTTCAGACCTCCAATAAGGGATTCTTAATAATCAATAAATCAATTACTTATTCTTGGGTTCTAGAATTTATTACAGAAACCATAAATCCTAACTTCAACTATGAACACTGACATAGGTACACAATTCATTAGTTATAAAAGTAGTATACATTGAGGTTGAAAGTACAGCTCAGAGAAAGCGCATACAAAGCTTGGTACCCTAAGCATTAGACAAAAAAAGAAAAAGGTAACGTAACTACATTCAAGTACCTATACAAAAATATAACACAGGGTTTTAGCTCACATATTAGCATCATTACCTGCTTTCCATTTTTTCTATTCATTTATTATTTTGTGTATGTATGTGGGGAGTGGATGAACCGTGAAGCTTGCGGAGGTCTAGGGACAACTTGTGGGAGTCTGTTTTCTCCTTCCACCAAGTGGATTCCAGAGATTCAGCTTAGGTTGTTAGTCTTGGTAACAATACTTATACCCAAGGATCCATCTCATATCTCCAAATTTCCTGCATGTATGTATGTATGTGCATGTTTGGTGTCTTTCTCAGTTGCTCTCCATCTTATTATTTGAGACAGAATCTCACTGTACCTAGTTTTCACAGATTCAGCTAGACAGGCTGAATACCAAGCCCCAAGCATCCTCCTGCTTCTGTTTCCCCGGCACTGGGATTGCTGGTGTGTACACTCAGTCTGGCTTCTTATGTTGTGCTGGGGGCCTGAAGTGAGGTCTTCATGCTTGCACATTAAGCACCTTACAGACTCAGCTATCTCCTCAGCTACCTCTACTTTCCTTTTCTAATTTGTAACACCTGAGTATGCTGTCAGAAAGCATTTACTCATTTTATTAAATAAAAGCTTTCATTAAGTTTTGAGATAATAGATATCATAAATTATAATACTTTTACCCTAAGACAAAATTATCCTATGTGTTAGATTTAAAAATCACAATTAATGTTAAATAATAGTGACATGAAAGTGGCAATCAGGCAGCAGCAAGGATCTGCTCATCTTTAAAGACAAATGTCAAGGTTTAATCCTATTCTGTGGATCTTTACAAAACCAAGTTTCTTTTCTATTAATTTTAGTGTGTTTGGTTTTATGTGGAGGTCCTTGATCCACTTGGAGTTGGGCTTAGTACAAGGAGATAAGAGTAGATCAATTCTCATTCTTCTGCATGTTGACCTCCAGTTGAGCCAGCACCATTTGTTGAAAAGGCTATCTTTTTTCCACTGGAAGTTTTCAGCTCCTTTGTCGAAGATCAGTTGGCCATAGATGTGTGGGTTCAATTCTGGGTCTTCAATCCTATTCCATTGATCCACCTCCCTGTCACTGTACCAATAGTTTTTAACACTACTGCTCTGTAGTATTACTTGAGGTCCAGGATATTCCCCCCCAGAAGTTCTTTTACTGTTGATGATAGTTTTAGCTATCCTGGGTTTTTTGTTATTCCAGATGAATTTGAGAATTGCTCTTTCTAACTCTATGAAGAACTGAGTTGGGATTTTGATGGGGATTGCATTGAATCTGTAGATTGCTTTTGACAAGATGGCCATTTTAACTATATTAATCCTGCCAACCGATGAGCATGGAAGATTTTCCCATTTTCTGAGGTCTTCTTCCATTTCCTTCTTCAGAGACCTGAAGTTTTTGTCATACAAATCTTTCACTTGTTTGGTTAGATTCCCACCAAGATACTTTATATTGTTTGTGGCTATTGTGAAGGTTGTCATTTCCATAATTTCTTTCTCAACCTGTTTATCCTTTGAGTATAGGAAGGCTACTGATCTGCTTAAGTTGATTTTATAACCAGCCACTTTGCTGAAGTTGTTTATCAGCTGTAGGAGTTCTCTGGTGGAGTTTTTTTGGGTCACTTAAGTATACTATCATATCATCTGTGAATTGTGATAGTTTGACTTCTTCCTTTCTAATTTGTAACCCTTTGACTTCCTTATGTTGTCGAATTGCTCTACCTAGTACCTCAAGTACTATATTGAAAAGATATGGTGAGAGGGGGCAGCCTTGTCTAGTCCCTGATTTTAGTGGGATTGCCTCAAGTTTCTCTCCGTTTGCTTTGATGTTGGCTACCGGTCTGCTGTAAATTGCTTTTACCATGTTTAGGTATGGGACTTGAATTCCTGTTCTTTCCAAGACTTTTAGCATGAAAGGATGCAGAATTTTGTCAAATGCTTTTTCAGCATCCAATGAGATGACCATGTGGTTTTTTTCTTTGAGTTTGTTTATGTAGTGGATTACATTGATGGATTTCTGTATATTGAACTATCCCTGCAACCCTGGGATGAAGCCAACTTGATCATGGTGAATGATCGTTTTGATGTGTTCTTGGATTCGGTTGGCAAGAATTTTATTGAGTATTTTTGTGTCGATGTTCATAAGGGAGATCGGTCTGAAGTTTTCTTTCTTAGTTGGATCTTTGTGTGGTTTTGGTATCAGGGTAATTGTGGCTTGGTAGAATGAGTTGGGTAGTGTTCCTTCTGTTTCTATTTTGTGGAATAATTTGAAGAGTATTGGTATTAGGTCTTCTTTGAAGGTCTGATAGAATTCTGCACTAAAACCATCTGGTCCTGTGCTTTTTTTGGTTGGAAGACTTTCTATGACCCCTTCTATTTCTTTGGGGGTTATGGGACTGTTTAGACGATCTATTTTATCCTGATTTAATTTTGGTGTTTGGTATCTGTCTAGGAAATTGTCCATTTCCTCCAGATTCTCCAGTTGTGTTGAGTATAGGCTTTTGTAGTAGGATTTGATGATTTTTTTTATTTTTTTAATTTCCTCAGTTTTCATTTCTAATTTTGTTAATTTGAATACTGTCTCTGTGCCCTTTGGTAAGTCTGGCTAAGGGTTTATCTATCTTGTTGATTTTCTCAAAGAACCAGCTGCTGGTTTTGTTGATTCTTTGTATGGTTCCTTTTGTTTCAACTTGATTGATTTCAGGCCTGAGTATGATGATTTCCTGTCTTCTACTCCTCCTGGGTGAAATAGCTTCTTTTTGTTCCAGAGCTGTCAGGTGTGCCGTTAAGTTGCTAGTATATGCTCTCTCCAGTTTCTTTTTGGAGGCACTCAGGGCTATGAGTTTTCCTCTTAGCACTGTTTTCATTGTGTCCCATAGATTTGGGTATGTTGTGCCTTCGTTTTCATTAAATTCTAGAAAGTCTTTGATTTCTTTCATTATTTCTTCCTTGACTAAGGTATCATTGAGTAGAATATTGTTCAGCCTCCATGTGTATGAGGATTTCCTGTTGTTCTTGTTGTTATTGAAGACCACTCTTACTCCATGATGATCAGATAGGGATCTAGTTCGATCTTATATTTGTTGAGGTCTGACTTGTGACCAATTATATGGTCGATTTTGGAGAAGGCACCATGAGGTGCTGAGAAAAAGGTATAGTCTTTTGCTTTAGGATGAAATGTTCTCTATATATCTGTTAAATCCAATTGGTCCAAAGTTTCAATGAGTTTCACTGTGTCCCTATTTGTTTCTGTTTTCCTGATCTGTCCATCGAGGAGAGTGGAGTGTCACCCACAATTATTGTGTTAGGTGCAATGTGTGCTTTGAGCTTTAGTAAAGTTTCTTTTTACAAATGAGGGTGCGCTTGCATTTGGAGCATAGATGTTCAGCAGAGATATTCAGGAGAGTTCTTCTTGGTGGATTTTTCCCTTGACCAAGAAGTGTCCTTCCGTGTTTCTTTTGATGACTTTAGGTTGAAAGTCAATTTTATCTGATATTACAATGGCTAACTCCAGCTTGTTTCCTAAGACCATCTGTTTGTTAAATGTTTTCCAGCCGTTTATTCTGAGGTAGTGTTTGTCTTTGACACTGAGGTGTGTTTCCTGTAGGCAGCAAAATATAGGTTCCTGTTTACGTATCCAGTCTGTTAGTCTATGTCTTTTTATTGGGGAACTGAGTCCATTGATATTAAGAGATATTAAGGAATAGTGATTATTACTTCCTGTTATTTTTATATTTGAGTGGTTAACTTCTTTTGGGTTTGATGAAAGAAGGTTATTATTTTGCTTTTTCCAGAGTGTAGTTTCCTTCCTTGTATTGTTGTTTTCCCCCTATTATCCTTTCTAGGACTGGGTTTGTGGAAAGATATTGTGCAAATTTGGTTTTGTAATGGAATATCTTGGTTTCTCCATCTATGGTGACCGAGAGTTTTGCTGGGTATAGTAGTCTTGGTTGGCAATTGTGTTCTCTTAAGAGTCTGCATGAGATCTGCCCAGGATCTTCTAGCTTTCATGGTCTCTGGTGAGAAGTCAGGTGCAATTCTGATAGGTCTTCCTTAATATGTTACTTGGCATTTTTCTCTTACTGCTCTTAATATTCTTTCTTTGTTTAGTATATTTAGGGTTTTGATTATTATTTGATGGGAGGTATTTTTCTTCTGGTCCAGTCTGTTTGGAGTTCTGTAGACTTCTTGTATATTCATGGGCAACTTTCTCCTTAGGTTAGGGAAGTTTTCTTCCATAATTTTGTTGAAGATATTTGCTGGCTCTTTAAGTTGTAAATCATTACTCTCATCTATACCTTTAATTCTTAGGTTTGGTCTTCTCATTGTGTCCTGGATTTCCTGGATGTTTTGGGTTACAACTTTTTGCATTTTGCATTTTCTTTGACTGTTGAGTCAATGCTTTCTAGGGTATCTTCGGCCTCTGAGATTCTTTCTTCTATCTCTTGTATTCTGTTGTTGATATTTGCATCTCTGGCCCCTGATTTCTTCCCAAGGTTTTCTATCTCCAAAGTTGTCTCCCTTTGTGATTTCTTAGTTGTTTCTTCTTCTGTTTTTAGATCCTGGATAGTTTTGCTCAGGTCCTTCACTTGTTTGTGTTTTCCTGTATTTATCTAAGAGATTTTTGTGTTTCCTTTTTCATAACTTCTGCCCGTTGACTTAATTTCTCCTGTAATTGTTTAAGTGATTTTTGTGTTTCCTCTTTATTGGCTTCTATCTGTTGACCCATATTCTCCTGAATTTCTTTAAGTGATTTTTGTGTTTCCATTGTAAGGGCTTCTAACTTATTCATGTTCTCCTGTATTTTCTTAAGAGATTTATTTATGTCCTTTTTGTGTTCTTCTAACAACATCATGACCAGTGATTTTAAATCCAAAGCTTGCTTTTCTGGTGTGTTGGGGTATCCAGGACTTGCTGTTGTTGGAGAATTGGGTTTAGATGCTGCCATGTTGCCTTGATTTATGTTAATAATGTTCCTGCGTTTGCCTTTTGCCATCTGGTTATCTCTTGCGTTAGTCGGTCCTGCTGTCACTGGCTGGTGCTTGAGCCTCCTGTGAGCCTGTAAGGCTATTTCTGCACACCTGGATGACTGGATTTCCCCTGGCACAGAATGCTGATGTGGTGCCCTATTCTTGGGTGCTGTTGGAGCCCTAGTGTGCCTTGTGCCAAGCAATGCTATTCTCGGGGTGTCTCTGTGTACCTGGTGTTGTCTGTCTGGTCCGCCTGGTAGTGAAGATGCTGGAAGCTGTAAGGATCCCCTCCTAGTGCTGATCACTCTGCAGGGCAACCGGCCCAGGACAGGGCTTGCTGCCAGATTTCAAATGCTCTGCTGATGCTGGTTGTCGACTGCCCCACTTCTGCCGAATAACCTGCTCCTGTCCATTCTCGAGAGAGTATCAAGAAGTAGGATTTTCCCTACTTCTACCACATCCGATGGAAAGGGGCAATGGTGATTATCCTGCTCCTGCCGTTTCTCTAGAGTATCAAGAAGTGGGATCTTTGCCATGTTAGATGTGGCACAGGTCTCTGGCTGAGCTGGCCACTTTGTGTTTCCTGCGCATCCAACCGAGCTGGCTGCTTGGCCACCAGGGCCAAGATGGTGGCATTCTCAGACTACAGGGCTCTGTCTAACTGTGGGACTCCTTGAAGGTGAGAAGCTCCCCCCCCATTCTTTTATCTAAAGTGACTTTTCACAAATTTCATCCTATTTCATTATACAGTAAATGCTTCAAGAAAAGCGATTTCAAAGAAAGACTTTTCCACAAAAGTTCAAGGTTCTTCTTACAGTATTCAGTGGCTTTAAAACTCAGCCATTTCCCTTTTCTGCAATTTTATGTTTCTCAATTATCAACCATATACAGCACATTCTATGATATGGAACTGCTTCACATTCCCCCCAAATATATTATTCTGTTTTCCATTTCCATGACTACATGTTGTTCCTTCTACCTAGAATAACTCTAAGTCTTGTCTTATATAGAAAATCCTCCTCATCATTGAGAAAATCCCTTCTCCTCCATTAATAATTACTTCTTCCTATAAATATACTATCTTGTATTGCAGAAACTTTTATTTAGAGAGGTGTGTGTGTGTGTGTGTGTGTGTGTGTGTGTGTGACTGGATGTGAGTGTTAGTAGGTCAAGAGACAACTTGCAGGAATCCATCAGTCCTGTTCTTTCAGAACACAGGTCCTAGGGACTGAATGCATGAGGACCAGTAGCAGCACCTTTAATTGGTGAGCCATTTTGTTGGCTCTCTTGTACTTTTTAGAGTAAACATTTAACTCACTTGTGCCTTTAATCTTTAAATTCCACTAGAGTAGCAAATGTCATTTTTAACTCTGATTAACTAGTGTCAACAGAACACTATCCATATATTTTATGATTAATAAAAAATATTGAGCAAGCAGAAGAAAATTTGGTACTATAGATTTTTCATAATAACTATGACTCAATAAAAAAGATGATATAAAAGGAAAATTTGTTAGTCAAAAATTATTTACAAACTGGACTTGGAATTTTTACTGTAGCCATGCATACAAAAATGAAAGACTTGACTAAAAGTAGACTATAAGTTGAACATCCTTAATACAAAATCTCTAATCTAAAATCCTCAAAAATTCAAAACTTTGTGAATTTTCTACTTACAGTTATAAGTAGAAAAGCCAAACTTCATCTCCTACGACAGGGTATAGACCAAATATAGGTATTCTAAATTACTGCATAAATTATCCTCAGATGTAGGATGATCAGAACATATAAAGGATTTGTTTAGACTTGAGTCCCAACCCCAAGACAGCCAACAATATATATGCAAACCTTTAAAAAGTCTAAAGTCTAAAACACTTATATGATCCTCAAACTTCTTATCTTTTCTATTCAAAAGGCAGAAGCAGGTGGCTATCAGAGTTTGAGGCCAGCCTGGTCTACAGAGTAAGTTCCAGGGCAGCCAGGACAACACAGAGAAACCCCATCTCAAAAGAACACACATGGTATGCACTCACTGATAAGTGGATTATTATCCCAGAAGCGCAGAATACCCAAGATATATTGACCACATGAAGCTCAAGAAGAAGGAAGACCAAAGTGTGGACACTTTGGTCCTTCTTAGAAGGGGAAACAAAGTACCCATGGGAGGAGATACAGAGACAAAGTGTGGAGCAGAGACTGAAGGAAAGACCATCCAGAGATTGCCACACTTGGGGATCCATCCCATATAGTCACCAAACCCAGACACTACGTGGATGCCAACAAGTGATTGCTGACAGGAGCCTGATATAGCTGTCTCCTGAGAGGCTCTGCCAGTGCCTGACAAATACAGAGGTGGATGCTCGCAGTCAACTACTGGACTGAGCACAGGGTTCCCAAAGGAGGAGCTAGAGAAAGGACCCAAGGAGCTGAAGAGGTTTGTAGCCCCATAGGAGGAACAACAATATGAACCAACCAGTATCCCCAGAACTCCCAGGAACTTAATCACCAACCAAAGAGTACTCATGGAGGGACCCATGGCTCCAGCTGCATATGTAGCAGAGGACATCAGTGGGAGGAGAGGCCCTTATACCAGTGAAGGCTCGATGCCCCAGTATAGGAGAATGCCAGGACAAGGAAGCAGGAGTGGGTGGGTTGGTGAGCAGGGGGAGAGAAGATAGGATAGAGGGGTTTTTGAGGGGAAACAAGGGACATTTGAAATGTAATAAAGAAAATATCTAATAAAAAATTAAAAAAGAAATAAAAAAACACCACCATCAAACAAGACGTATGCTTCTAATATATTTTGTACTCTATTTATTATAAATATCTTAATCTTCCACTGATAACAGCTATAGCGACTATCTTCAGAAGTGGCAAATTTCTCAGAATTTCTAACAACTTCATAATCTGGCAGATTATAGTAAAATCATTACAAGTAAACAAAATGTTTGCTAAGATTCCTTACTCTGATATTTTAAGACAGTCAAATGGTCCATGAAATGAAAACTAGTATGAATTTTGTTTAAAACTTTATTTAATATGCATAAATATTTGACTACATGTAAGTCTGTTCACTACGTGTGCCTGTGCCATGAGGCCAGAAGGAATTGGGTGCCCTGGGACTCCAGTGAGCTTCTCTGTGGTGCTGAGAACTGAGCCTGGGTCCTCTGGAATAGCAACAAGTGCTCTTAACTGCTGGGCCATCTCTCCGGTAAAATAAACTTTTTATATCTAAGTAACCATAAAATAACTTTTTATACCTAAGTAATGGAAAGTTATAGTATATTATACTTTATTTTAAATATAGATTCTCATATAAATATTTGTACCTTTAAAACTTAAATTTAAATATTCAAGATAAATACATATTAAATGTCAAAAATTTAAAATTTACCCTCTTGTCCATTTCATATGATGAAGCTTCTGTACTTGGCAAAAGGTGGGTGATAGTTGCTATTAGGATCTGCAGGCAAAAGATGAACGAACAAGTAAATGAGTTTAAAATACATTAAATTCACTGTATTCCTTAAATTTTAATTATTACATGCTTAAGTAATATAAAATCTTTTGCTTCAAGTTTAACGTCAATATAATATCTAAGCACAGCATCTAACCCATACACTGTTACTTTAATTTATACCATGTAAGCTTTTAAAGTACATTTAACTATTAATCATTTATAATACTTAGGCAGAGAACCAAAATTGCATACATATGTCCTGCCAATGATAAATTATTTCATACTATTTCAGTTTATAAAGGTCAATTGATGTGTATAAACACAGATATTTATTTCTATTAGAGGAAATCTAAAGATAGAGGTAAAGGATTTATAAAAATCATTATAATCCTACCATCTCAAGAACCATATTCCATTGCCTTTCCAGAAAACACTATCTATGT
The DNA here is from genome assembly GCA_964023405.1 of Apodemus agrarius. Classification (NCBI taxonomy): domain Eukaryota; kingdom Metazoa; phylum Chordata; class Mammalia; order Rodentia; family Muridae; genus Apodemus; species Apodemus agrarius. Next base: position 68,171,082 of record OZ030011.1, on the reverse strand, counting down.
GGACTGAGAAGCCTCTATCCAAATGCTTCAAAATCCAAAACTTTGAGAGTCTATTCCAAAAATTTTTGTGTCCGAGGATATTCCTCAATTGGCAGAGTACTTCCCTAGGATGCAGAAATCTCCAAGTCGCACTCAGATCACATGAAAATGAGCTTGATGGAGCAGGCCAGTCATCCCAGCAACTGGGAGGGACAAGCAGGAGGATCAGGAGGACCAGGAGTTTAAGGTATCCTCAGCTATACAGTTAAGTTTCAGTCCAGCCTGGGCAATATGAGATTCTGTCTCTAAACTTAAAGGTTTGGGCTTAGAGAATTTCAGATTTTTGGGTTGGAGATGTTTATCTGACAGAGTCCAATACAGGAAAAAACAAAACAAAACAACCCCCCCTGAACTTTTATAATATTTCTGGTAAACAAGCATTTCAGAAAAGGAATATTCAAGATATGTACCTGTAACATATGTAAATATAGTCTTTGATAAAAGAGTGCTTTAAATTAACACATATTAAAAGCACCAAAAGTTACATAGACATATTAAATAAAGAACATGACAAACACTCCCGGGTTGAAGCTGCCTGCCTGTCTAGGCCTCCTGAGTAGACAGGGTTGGAAGAATGTGCACCATTCCCAGGTTTTTTGTTTTAAAGGGATATTTAATAATCTATGTGAATATTTTTTCTGCATGTTTATATGTGCACCATGTCTATTACTGGCCAGGAAGTCAGAAGGTGCAGATGGTTGCGAGCTACAATGTGGCACCTAACTTGGCGTTTCTAGAAGAGCAACAAACATTGTTAGCCACTAAGTCATCTCTCCACCCTATCCCTTAATTTCTTCTCCTCTTCTTCCTTTTCCTCCTCCTCCTCTTCATCTTCTTCTTCTTTACTTATATATCCATTTGAATATTTGTAGGTTTACATGCTGTCTGTGTGTATGAGTGCCCAAGGAAGCCAGAGAGTGGTACCTAATCCATGGAGCTGGGGCTATAGAAGTTGGGGCTACCTGATGTGAATACCCGGATTGAGCTCAGGTTCTCCAGAAGGCTAGTTCAATTGCTAAGTCACCTCACCAGACCCATTCCCAGCATTTTTTGAAATTTATGTGCATATATGTTTGTCTGTGAGTGGGTATGTACAGGCTGTGTGGAGGTCAGAGCCATTAGATCTTCCTTTAGCTGGAGACTTAGGCAGCTGTAAGCCACTTAATGTGGGTCTGGGAACTGACCTCTAGTCCTATGCAAGAACAGGAGAAGCTCTTAACTGCTGAGGCAGCTCTTTAGGCCCCCAACCCCCCACTCTTAGCTTTTATTCAATTTCTTTTGTAGAAATTTGGATTGAACCTAAGCCTTTGTATATGCTAGGCAAGTATTCTACCATCATGCTACATCTCCAACTCATTAAAAGTCACTATCTTGAAACAGCGTCTCTCTAAGTAGTTCAGGGTTTCTCTGAATATGTTATTCTCTACCTCAGCATCCTGTATAGCTGCTATTACAGATACCAATTTCCACAACCCAGCCTTTTCAGTTTTGTTTGCATGGTGCAAATGTTAATAGTAAAGATACTGGTACAAACAGTGTGTGTGCCTGTGACAGTGCATGTGCATGTGTATGGAGGCTAAAGATATATTTATGTCAATATAAATCCTTCAAAATAAAGTGAGCTATGATTTAATTAAGATACAATGTACACATAAGAATCATACTGTTTCAACCCAAACCTAAAATTTACATAAATAAATAATGTATACAGAAAACGGCTTCATTTAGTTCTCTCTTAAATAAGGTAAAGGGGTGGAGGGACTATTTTCTTATATTAAAATATGTTTGAGAATTAGATATTAGGGAACTGCAGAAAAGGCTCTGCAGTGAAGAGACTGGCTGCTTTTCTAGAGGACATTCAATTCTTAGCACCAGGTAGTGCAGAACCTTCTGAAACTCCAATTTCAAAGATCTGTTACAGTCTTTTGGGCTCTGTAGGCCCAAGCACACAAGTGGTGCAATACATACATACATGCAGGCAAAAATACTTTCACACATAAAAAAAATGTATCTTAAAAACCAACCAGGAGCATACATGACAGTCTGAGGACCCTGGCACAAATATAGCAGAGGTCTGCCTGGCCAGGCCTCAGTGGGAGAAGATGTGCTTATTCCTTGAGAGACCTGAGGCACCAGGGAAGGGAAGGCCTGGTGGGGCAGAGCACACTCTTAGAGGCAAAGGGGAGGAGGAATGGGGCGGGGGGGGGGGAACGACAACTGGAATGTTAATACATAAAATAAAAAAAATACAAAGAAATTATCAGGTAAAATAAACAACAAGTATTTACCTATGAGAAAATCAGTACCTATTAAAATAACCTCATATTTCAAGGTATCCATATTTAGGAAAAATTTTACAAGCTTATAATAAAAAATAATGAAAATGTATTTACCTGAATAATTTTCACGGGAGACTCTGGCTGGTAGGTCTGAAGCCGAGGCACATAGTGAGCCAGCATGTGAAGCATGTTACAAGCTACATGGGCAACTGTTTTATTAGTAAACTGCAACAACAAAAATCATTGTTATAAAAACTTATTCATTCATAGTCATCAATATTAGCTTCTGATCATTTAAATGCTTGTTTCCTTTTATCATAAATTTCAGCTATAATACCATACATCCCTCAAAACTTGTATTTTCAGTTTTTATCCTGTTCTTCATTTTGCTAAGCAAAGTGCCTCAAACATAGCATACAATCAGAAATATCTGTCAATTAACCAGTATTATTCTAATGTGCTTACGATGTAAATTATATATGTAGTCTTAAACAGATGGTATTAAAAGTCTGAAGACAAAAATAATAAACATTCTTTCAGAACTAAAAATATATTCATATAAGCAGGGCATGATGGGGCATATTTGAAATTCTAGCACTCATAACGTTAAGTAGGAAAATAAGTTCACTGACAGTCTGAGTGTTCTACTGAATTAGGTTTAGCCTAGGCTAAATAGTGAAACTTTGTCTTAAGCAATAAAGAAAAACAAACAAACAAATAAAACCAAAACCAACCAATCAAAAAACTCAAAATAATACCCAAGTAGAATAAAAATTTAAAATCTAATTCAGACTTTGCAAATGACTAGATTATGACTATTTCTTTTTCATGAGTGGAGGTATTCTGCCTGCACATGCACCGTGTGTGCCTGGTACCCAAGGCGGCCAGAAGACGACACTGGGTATCTTGGAACTAGAGTTACAGGGTGTTCTGAGTTGCCATGCAGATGCCGTGGAACTGAATTCAGGGTCCTCTGAAATAGTAGTAAGTGCTCATAACCACTGAGCCATAGTTTCAGCCCCAAGATTACTACTTCTGAACTAATTCTATTCTTGCTATATAGAGGATATTATTAATAGTTAAACCAAAAGCCAAAAATCTCAATAATTTAGGAAGATCAGAGAGTAAGTCACAAAAATTTAGTTAAAAACTGCAAGAGTGCTGAGAAGGTGGTCTGCCTGTGTCACAGCCTGGGACTGTGACGCTGCCCTCAACACAAACACAAATACGTCCACTCTCTCCCTCCACACTTCTCCCATGTCCCTCTCTACCCTACCACTCTCTCCCTCCCTCCTTACCTCTCCTTCTCCCCAAGACACCCTCTAACTAACACGCGCGCGCGCGCACACACACACACACACACACACACACACACTCATATCCCTCCTATATATGCTGCTTTCTTTTTTTTAATGGCTGGTTTCTTTTTAAAATGTCATTCACTTATTTTTTAGGGAAGAAATCAAACACAGAAACATTCAGAATGAGCTCATTACACGAATACCTTAGACTTAAGAGTGGGACCTTTCTTAAGGTGAGTCAGAATCAAGAGGTTAATGTACTAATAAATGATAAAAACGATCATTAAGTGTCTGAGAAAAATCATGTGTTCTAAGTGATCTCAATATATTTCATTATAGTTTTCTTACCTTTAATGAAACACAAATTACATTCAATGCTTCTTTAATTTGAGGATGATGAGATTCGTGGACTAATTCTTCACAAATCCAAATACCTAAACTGCAAAGTGCTACACATCTAGGGGGAAAAGACAGCAATGACACAGGGGACAATCAATTAAATAAAGCAAAACAGTATATTCACTGTTTAAGAGAATCAAAGACTTTGTTACTAAGTTAGTTGATGGTGATGAAGTTACTCTATAAGATAGCTGAAGAAAAGAAAGTGGATTCATAGAATGTATAAGGTAGTGTTCCTTCTGTTTCTATTTTATTAAATAGTTGGAGGAATATTGGTATTAGGTCTTCTTTGAAGGTCTGGTAGAATTCTGCATTAAAGCCATCTGGCCCTGGGCTTTTTTTGGCTGGGAGGTTTTTAATGACTTTTATTTCCTTAGAGGATATGGGCCTGTTTAGTTTACCTGCTCTTGATTTAACTTTGGTACGAGGTATCTGTCTAGAAAATCATCCATTTCATCTAGATTTTCCAGTTTCGTTGAGTATAGGCTTTTATAGTAGGATCTGATGATCTTTTGATTTTCCTCAGTTTCTGTTGTTATGTCTCCCTTTTCATTTCTGATCTTGTTAATTTGGATACTGTCTCTGTGCCCTTTGGCTAAGGGACCAGTGAGAGACCCCATGAAATAAAGTAGAGAGACATAGAGGGCACCTGATGTCCTCCTTTGGCCTATGCACACGCATGTAGGAGCACCTGCATAGACATGTGTACACATTCATGCACACATACACACATGAAAAGAAAGGGAAAGTATGAATCTTCTGGTAGTCTATTAAAATAAAGATCAATAGATGGCTATTAAAATATACTACTTCCTTAGATATATACAATTTCCATAATATAAACATTTTAATGAATACCGATGTCTACTGCTGTAATTTGAAGTACTTCATAAGGAATGAAATATGATGATTAAGTAAATGTACTTAAATAAGATTAAAACAAGTTATTTTAGTTATGCAGGATGAAAACTTTTAGAAGTCTGAAGTAATTTGACATGTAGTAATCAATTTTTACAAAATACCAAGAACGGTAGTTATATTAATTGTTAGATTTAAGAATAACTGACTTACCGTGCAGGACCAGAGGGCTCATCTCTTGCTGAGCTTAATACAGTTTTAATTATAAGTTCCTAAAACAAGAAATAAAAGAATTAATGGAAGGAAAAAAAAAGGGAAAAAGAGAAAAAGAAACACAAGAAATGACTAAGATTTCATGTTCTAATTCAACAAATACTAGTTGGCCATTCTAGGCCAGATAGTGCTCTGGGCAGTAGAAATAGAGTGGGTAAGTAAACAATTTGATCTTAGCATTATTCTAAAAAGTAACTAACAAATCATGAACTTTGTAACTAAATGACTCAGTCACAGAGTTAGTCACTATGTCTCACAGTGCCGGGCCCAGAGCCTTGGCAACAGCACTTTTCCCAGCACCACCCTCTCTTGCTCCAAGAGGTATTGAGTCCACAGGACTAAACACGTGATCATGTCATACTTCCTCTTCAAACAGAGGCTGACTTCGGCAGAGGCTCCAAACAACCTTTTACTTGTTTTCTAACCAGCGTTTGCTGTCATGCCTGCTCCTGATGACTGCAGGACCCTTAATGCTGCAGGTATAGGAGACTGTCAATTCAAATAGCAGAAAAGTTCTATCACTTTGACAGAATTTATCAAGAAATAGAAAGTGGAAGTCAAAACATTTAGCTTTAGTTTGGCATCTCAATCTTAGAAGCTTGGGCCCCAGGCTATTGGAACACATGTTCAGTGAGTGAAAGAATGACTCCTAAGGGACAGACATGTGAGGAGGCTCCAAATGAGAAAAGGTTTCAAGGCTTTTACACCTGAAAAGGCTTTTGCTCATAGTAGACACTCTAGTTTGATGCCTGGAGCATTAACATTCTTTAATAACTAGATATCAAAAAGAAAAGGGAGAAGACTGATTACATCTTACTATACTTTACCTTATTTCTTACCTTAACATCTGTAAATTGAGACACAGCAATCTCAGGAATGTTGGGATGGAGCGCAGGCAGTTCACAATATAAGTTGGGAAAGCAAACTAAAGATCCCAGAAGAACTTGTGCTTCTACTCTTGGAGCCTATATATCAGATTTAAGCAATCTTTAAAATGCTGTTTAATTTTGCCCTTAAACTACCATTAAAATATTCTGTGATAGAATTACATTACTCAGGGCAGTGAGAGCATGAAGAGACTCAAAAAGGAAGGAGAATGCCACAGTTAGGTTCCATCTGGAATTTCTAAAGAAAGTATGATTAATCTCAGTAAATACTGTACAAATAGCAAAACTTTCTTGCAAAGTGAACAATAAACAGAAATCATCTGCAGGTAATGAATTTTAAATAGGAATATAAGCTGGTACCATACCTGCAAGCTAATTAAAGGAAAGTGAATGCTTTGTTTACTTATTGAGAGACAGTTACTTATTGCTATATAGGCCATGCTGGTCCCAAACTAACTTTGTAGGCCAGCCTCCCAGGTGCTGGGTTTATAGGCATGTGTAGCCATGCCTAGCTAAATTATTTTCAATGTAATTCATACTTCATTATCAATTATCATGTTCAATGTTCACTATTGTTCACTAGCTGATGACTTAGTGTCACTACTTTAGGATAAATAAAAAGGAATTAAAATGTTAGTTCTGTCTCCAAGAAACAAGTACCAGGCTAGATGGATTTTACCTTTTAATGGATATGAAAAAACCCACTGTCCTTAGTATTACCAACATTATAATTTATGTTAATATAAATCCTACAGTAAAAACTGACTTCATGTTGTATTTCATTTTATTAAGCCAATTCTTTACACACTAAGCATTTCCTCTTCGACCCTCTTACATGCCCATTAAACAGGAACCAATGCATTATTTACTTATAATACTTACAAATTGGCTTATAGGTTTAAGAATATATAATGAGACATATGAAATGCCAGTATATTAACAACACAATACTTCCAGTCACATAAATCAAGACTCAATCTGTAAACAGACTAGCAGCTTAGTAATATTTAAGCTTACACTACTCTCAGCAGAACAGAACAGGTAATTTTTGTTGGACCTCTTAAGAGTATACCTAAAATACTCACCATACAAATTGTGAGCCACCATGTGGTTGCTGGAAATTGAACTCAGGACCTCTGGAAGAACAGTTAGTGCTCTTAATCTCTGAGCCATCTCTCCAGCCCTATTATTAACTTTTAAGAGATGGATTTATAGGCCTTTTTCTATGATACCATCAATTCTATAACAAAGTAAAATTCTTTATAATCTTTCATAACACCCATTTTATCATTTTATTAATTTAAGTCTTCTCTCTGTGTCTTTTGATTAGCTGGCCATGGATTTGTCAATTTTGTTTATTTTTTTCAAAGATTCAGTTCATTTCATTGATTCTTTTTACTATTTGTTTATTTATATTTCATTGCTTTTAGTTCTAAGTTTGATTATTTCTTCTCATGTACTCCTTTGGGGTATTATTTCTTGTTTTTCTAGAGCTTCCAAGTGTGTCACTGTTACTAATGGGATATCTTCAGCTGTCCAACAAATGTGCATTTATTTAGGTGTTCAAATTTTATTGATGTATGTGTTTGAAGTGTGAGTGTGTACCCACATGCCTTGAGTGCTCTTGGGGAGCTGGTTCCTTTCCTTCCACTGAGGGTTCCAGTGAGAGAACTTGGGTCTTCAGGCTTGCACTGCAGGTGCATTTTACCTGGTGATCCATTTGTGATGGCTGAGTTTATTGACTGTGCGGTAGAGATCCATTCACAGAAGGTGGCTTCAAACGTAGTGTGAACTCATCCTCCTGCTTCTACAGAGTTCTGAACAACTCGCATTACAATCATTTCTGACTCAAATGTGTTTAATTTTTTCTGATTAAACCACACCAGGGTTTTATGCAAGCTAAGTACTTTTCCACTGAGTTATATTACCAGTTATTTAATAACTCTTGTATTGAACCAACAATATAGTATAAAATGTTCCACGTGACTAATCCTTATAAAATAATACTCATAGGTAAAGATATATCTGTGAAATAATATAACTAATGAATGGCAAAGCTCAGATTTCAACCCAGGTAGGTTGACTCTAGATTCCATTTCTTTTTGCTCCTCCTATTAAAGCCTGCAAGTACATTCTTTCATTCTTTATTCGTTAATACCCCATCTCTTCAACAGCAAACACTAGGTCCCTCAAGCACACACATATCTAATTTGTGTTCTACTCAAATGGGACACTATGGTTTGCATGCAATTTGCCTTCTTCCCTCTCTTCCACAGAAAGCCGGTGTCTGTGTGACAATGACAAAATACAGTGGGGACCTTTAGGAGGTTAGTTAGGACACCAGAAGCATCCCATCTTGCATGCATTCTCACAAGACACCATCTATCAAGAGATGAGGAAGTATGGGTCTCCCAGACAGCTCAGAAGGCAAAGGCCTTTGCTGCTGAGCCTGAGAACCTGAGTTTGATCCCTGGGACATACACAGTGGAAGTAGAGAACCAATTCCTGAAAGCTGTCAATATCTGTTCCTTGAACACAAACATATATGACCTCTAAAAGAACATGTGTACCCCCCCAATACAGGTAATAACTTTTCTTTTGAAAAAGTGGTGTGATATAGCCAAGGGATCTTTATCAGAGCCAGAACTATTTAGTTTGGACTTTCTACCTCCAAAATTATACAAGGCACGTTACCTTGGGTATTTATTATACAAACACTAGAAAAAAAAGAATAAATGAGCACTCGTAAATAAGGAGGAAAACATTTTAAAACTAGCAAAGGGCTAAGTGCCATGTTGAGCATAGACTGTGAACTATTTAGCACATTTTCAGTCAGTCAGTATCTATTATGTACTGCCCTGTGTAGAGTCTGGAGATACTAAGATGCACGCTACGACTGTTCTCCAGGAACTGTAGGAACAAAACTGGCTAGAAGTGGTCTTTTCTTTCTCATTTGCACATCTCCTCCAGGTATTCAACTGTTTCTAATTTCAGATCTAAAAATACTACTAAAACATCTCTCTTGACCTCCTGACTTATATATTTAATTATTTGATTGCCCTCTCATCAGTACCCTATACACACCTTAAGCAATGCCACAAACAGTTCTTTTCTCCTTCACTTTTGGTCTTTTGCAACATAGAAATGAAATAGTCTGTTCAAAAGTGTACATGTTTTAAATGGTACCCAATTCCTTTCTCTTCCATATGCTCTAAACCGTTTTCTAACAGGGCATTGGGAAAGTGGTTGTTCTAAAATATACACTGCTCATGTTCCCACCCTGTTATGGTTACTTGGTCTTCCTCCTTCTCGCACTGTGTCCATAGCTACTGCCTTCCTAGCTAGCTCACCTCTGCTTCCTACAGCAGGATTGCAGCTACCCTGGTTTCTGTGGCACTGTAGATGTTTTATTCCTTCTTTTTAACATGTAAGGTTTACTTGAGGGTATAGCTTTGGGTTGTGCCATAAATGTTGGTTCTTTATCTCATTCAAATATTTAATTGTCAAATAAGAATTCTTGGTGAATAACATGATTTCATGCACACACAGAGCAAAGACCAGTTACTGTCCATGGTTTCTTACTTTAGCAATAACTTGCAACCCTTTCTTCACTTCCTTCCCTGTTTTCTTACATTTCCCAATTTTAAAATCTTTTTTGCCATTTTTTACAACATTGAGCTAGCTTATCAATTGATTTTATTGATATCTTAACACATCAGAATGTCTGTCTTTTTACTGTGGGGAAGCTGTCAAGTCCAATTATGTGGTAGACTTTCTGGACACGAGTTTGCGATATTTTAGAGCAATAGCTCTCTCCTTCTCTTTGGAGTCTAGATAAATTGTTCATTAATTTATAAGAATTAGAAATAAAGACTTACATTAAGAAAAGCTGAAGAAGCCACTCTCCCAGCTGCTATAATAAAATCCATAATAAGCATCGTGGCCCCAGGCAAACCAAGTGAAAAAAACTGAGGTGAGCAGTGCTTGATGATCGTATTGACAATGTCCTGAGAGGAAGGGAAGGGGAAGAAAGAGGACACGTATGTAATTGTGGGTACCAGATAACCAATATCATTAACACAGGTCAAGTGTGAAAGAAAAAATATACTAGCTGTATTGGCTGATTTTGTGTGTCGGCTTGACACAGGTTGCAGTTATCACACAGAAAGGAGCTTCAGGTGAGGAAATGCCTCAACGGAATCCAGCTATAAGGCATTTTTGCAATTAGTGATCAAGGGAGGGCAGGGAGGGCCCCTTGTTGGTGGTGCCATCTCTGGGTTGGTGTTCTTGGGTTCTATAAGAGAGCAGGCTGAGCAAGTCAGGAGAAGCAAGCCAGTAAGGAACATCCCTCCATGGCCTCTGCATCAGCTCCTGCTTCCTGTCCTGCTTGAGTTCCAGTCCTGACTTCCTTTGGTGATGAACAGTAACGTGGAAATGTAAGCTGAATAAACCCTTTTCCTCCCCAACTTGCATCTTGGTCGTTATGTTTGTGCAGGAATAGAAACCCTGACTAAGACAAATTGGTACTGGCATGGTGGGGTATTCCTGTGACAACCTGACCATGTTTTGGGGAGGACTGTGAAAGGACTCTGGAACTTTGGGCTAGAAGATCCATTCAGTGTTAAGAGCTCTGTGGGATGTCGTGTAGGAGCTTGGAAAATAATGTTGAGAAGAGTGCAGAGGCCTCGCTTTGTGAAATTTCAGATGTTACTTGACCCTTTTCCTTTACTACTTTTAATATTCTTTCTTGTTCTGTGCATTTAAAAAGAACACCAAAATCTGTCCCTTAAGTACTTAAGTCCCTTTAGTAGCAAGTTTTCAATCACCTTTCAAGAATAAATAAGGTCATTAAGTAGAAGTGAATTATATATAAATCACTACATATGAAGAACAGTTTTAATTCTAGATCTTAAAAAGCATGAATTAAACGGAATTGAAAACTGATATCTTAGTTTCCTTTTCTATTGTTATAATAAAATACTTCGACAAAAACAACTTTAACTCACTGCTCCAGATTACAGTCTATCACTGCAGGGAGTCAGCTCCAGGTTACAGTCTATCACTGCAGGGAGTCAGCTGCAGGTTACAGTCTATCACTGCAGGGAGTCAGCTGCAGGTTACAGTCTATCACTGCAGGGAGTCAGCTCCAGGTTACAGTCTATCACTGCAGGGAGTCAGCTCCAGGTTACAGTCTATCACTGCAGGGAGTCAGCTCCAGGTTACAGTCTATCACTGCAGGGAGTCAGCTCCAGGTTACAGTCTATCACTGTAGGCAGTCAGCTCCAGGTTACAGTCTATCACTGCAGGCAGTCAGCTCCAGGTTACAGTCTATCACTGCAGGCAGTCAGCTCCAGGTTACAGTCTATCACTGCAGGCAGTCAGCTCCAGGTTACAGTCTATCACTGCAGGCAGTCAGCTCCAGGTTACAGTCTATCACTGCAGGGAGTCAGCTCCAGGTTACAGTCTATCACTGCAGGCAGTCAGCTCCAGGTTACAGTCTATCACTGCAGGCAGTCAGCTCCAGGTATATCAATTTGAGGAAGTCATAATGAGAAGAACTCTGAAGCAGTTGGTCACTCATATGCGCAGACTGAAGAGAGCAATGAATGTATTCTGGGAGTTCTCAGCTTGCTCTCTCTACTCTTGCACAGTCCAAGACCCTCTGTGTAGGAAATGGAGCCCACTCACATTGGGCAGGTCTTCCTACCTCAATCAAGACAATTTTTCAGACATGCTCAAAGGCCAATCTCCTAGGTGATTCTAATTTTTGTAAAGTTGAAAACTGACACTGTCACAACTGATAAAATGTTTTAGAAGGCACATATATTTACCTGATCAATATGAAGCAATCCACAATGCATTATATTGTAGAAATGTGTTAAGAAATCTCTATTTGGAGATACATCTTGTCTTCTCTTCATTGTATTACAAATAAGTTTATACGCATGTAATTTACCTTGTTTATACTTATCAGTCAACATGGTTGCCTAAAATTAAGAAATCAACTTTAATACTAAAGTCAAATAATGTTTGTAAATATTCAAACAACTGAATATAATAAGCAATAGCTGTTCTCATTTATTTCTATGTTGGTCCAATTTCATTAATGAACTAGAAGTCAGAACTAGGGAAGCTACTATTGTCTGAAATGATTCAATGTACATATGAATAATCACGGATGTTTTACTTTAAAAATAGACCAAACATCAAATAATAGTTAAAAAGGAATCTCTAAAAGTATAGTTCTCACTTTATTTTTTATTTAAAACAATTATATATAATATGAATGTTATATATGAATATATTTATGAATGAAGACAGACTTTTCTAGAGCTGTGGGTATAGTTCAGTGCTATAGCACTTGTTCAGCATAGGCAAGGTCATGGGTTAGCTCCTTAATAGGGGGAAATGAATAAAAATAATACACTTGAAAACATTTTAAGACATTTATTTTTGCTTAATTAATTAAATAAGATAATTCTGCTATGCCTAACTCTCCTCTTTATGTAATACCTAACCATTTCTTAAAGTTGCTAGTTATAAACTAAGTGTTCTTGAAGATCAAATAAATTGTTAAATTTCTATCAATGTTCAAAACTAACTTATTAAAGAAAAACATATTAATGTTTTATATATCAAGCTTACCTTAAAAAGCCAAGGTGTAAGAATTCTTAATGGAGGAATCAAAACAGGTGGAGAAGGTGAAGTCAGGTTATCGGCTGAAATGCCAAGATTATCTCTGATCTACAATTTTCAAATAAAAGGTAACATATATTAAAACTATTTCCTCTTCCAGTTGTTTTACCTTAAACAGAAATTGAATCCTGTCTCCACCATAATTACATATTGCATTATGTCTAATTATGGCCAAATGCTGAACACTCTTTTAATTCAAAGCATGATTAAGTTATAACAATTTTCTCAAAGGCCTTTTCTTCTTTTTTGGATGGTGGTATGGGGCTCAGGGGAGGTGCTTATTGTTGTTTCTTGAGACAGGATAGACCAGGCTGGCCTGAAACCTGCTATGTAATCCAACATGGCTTCTACCTCATGATTCCCCCTGCCTCAGTGTTCCAAGTGCTGGAATTATAGGTGTTAAATCACCACATCTGGCCTACTATTTACTAATAACTTTTTTTTTTCCCTTTTAGAGCTTTTATTTTCTTCCTTACCTTGGCTAGATTCTGCCAAAGTTCACAGAGGTAATCAAAAACTTGAGCATGTATTTCAGGATCCATAATAGCATTGACATCTCCCAAAATACCCAGCATTCTTCGCCACATAACAGTAGCAACATCAGCGTGCCACCCAGTGAGAGTACCTCCTGCCATCACGCTACAACATTCAGATGGAAATTCACTGATTTCTATGGGAAAAATAACACAATAGTGTCAGTACCTAAAAGAGCCAATGTAAGTGAATCATCTTTAATATCTACAAAAATGAATACAAGAAATGTAAATGTAGGTATTTTTGGTAATATCCAATAACTTATCAACTCATAACTTCCTATGTTGGAGATGATTTCTTTTTGATAGGATTTTTCTTATTGATAGGGTGTTTATTAAGATTTACTGAAGAAGCAGTTAAGAGTACTGACTGCTCTTTTGAAGGTCGAGAGTTCAAATCCCAGCAACCACATGGTGGCTCACAACCATCCATAAAAGAGACCTGATGCCTCTTCTGATGTGTCTGAAGACACCTACAGTATATTTAGGCCAAAGTGAAAGGGGGCCAATCAGAGCAAGCAGAGGTCCTGAATTAAAATTCCCAGTACAGCTACAGTGTACTCATATACAGAAAAAAATAAGTAAGTAAATAAATAAATCTTAAGACTTACTGAAGAAAACTTATTATGGAACTACCACTTATTGTTAAGCTGTCAAAAACAGAAATTAATTAGTAATGTGTCCGAGCGTGCATGTGAGCGTGTGTGCTTGTGCACAGCCTGGCTTTTCCTTATACTGTGGGTCCTGGGGATTGAATGCAGGTGCTGGGGCTTGTGCTACAAGTACTTTTAGCAGCTGGGCCATCTTGTTGGCCTGTGATTGAAAAATGTATGTTGGACATAAATATTTATAAGCACAGAGATATAAACCAGTAAAATGTTAACAGCCTGATAAAACTTATATGTGGATTTTATTAAAAACTAGTTCTGTTGACTGCTTTGTAATTTAAATTTTTTCTTCCAAATTGAGGGAAAACTGAATACAAAAAAATATTAAAGGTCCCAACAGTTCACAAAGCAGAAACTTAAGAGTTATACAGCTTCATATTAAGGAATGAGCCCTTTACTGTAGGGGGTATGCATGTACCTCCCTGAGAAGGAGACTTAAAATAGATTTTGCAGGTGGACTGGGGATCAGGTGGTGGTGCTGGTGGTGGTGGAATGGGGGTGGGTGGAAGGAGAGAATGTGGGGAGAGACAACTGAAATTGGGGGATATGGGGGGCAGTGTGCAAACCTAGCACAGTGGAAACTTTTGAGTGTAAATCTAGTGAAGACTCCTGGAAATGAAGGATATGGATTCAGAACAGGCCATCTTTTGTAGCCAGGCAAGGCTTTCTTCCAGTGGTGGGGCTGGGATACATTCAGTTGAATTGCTGGCTGAGGGAAGTCCTGTGGAGATTTCTAAATAACCTAGGCTGATGCTAGGACAGAAGGTCACTGAAAACTAACAACAGGACCTCACGGATGAGGATAGCATCCATATAGTTCATTGAATATAGAGAGGTTGAACTGGAACCTCAAAGGAGCTTGGGTCTCTAGTATGTTCTAGTTGCTTTGGCATGAGAAGGTACTCTGCAGGCTACATAAAGAGAAACTTTGACACCAACCTAGCCACAAAACCCTCAACCTGCAATCTGTCCTGCCTGCAAAATGTACTGGAACAGTGGTGGCACACAACTTATGGGAATGGCCAACCAATGTTTGTGTTGACTTGAAGGCTATTCCATGAAAGGGAGCCCATGCCCTACTGCCTACATGCCCAGGAACAGGAGACTGGATAGCTCAGACCTATAGTAGAACCAAACACACCTGAAAAAAAGGATCAATGAAATGATTCCTAATGATATTCTGCTAGTGGTACCCTGTCTAGCTGTCATCAAAGAGGCTTCCTTTAACAACAGAAGGGAACAGGTGCAAAGACCCATAGCCAGACCTTATATAGAGAGTCTAAATTGGAGGTCTCTAATGAGTTCCTCCCCTTAGAGATGATGAGAAAAGATTGTAGAAGTCAAAAAAGACAGAGGACACCAGAATAACATGGTCCACTGAGTCAACAAAGCAGGGCTCATACGGGCTCACAGAACTAAAGCAGCAAGCATGGGGCCTGAACTAATTTACGCTAGGTCCTTTGTGTGTATATTATGACTGTGTTTTGGTGTTCTTGTGGAAATCCCAACAGTGGGTGCAGGTGTATCTCTGACTCTTTTGCCTGCTCCTGGGACTCTTTTCCTCCTATTAGGTTGTTTAGTACAGCCTTGGTATGAGGGCTTTTGCCTTGTATCTTGTTTTGTCCTGTTTGGTTGTCTCTTGGAGGTCTGACTTTTCTGAAGGGGGAGTAGGTCTGGGGGAGAGGTGGAGAGGGGGATGGGAGGACGGAAACTGTAGTTCGGGTATATTTGATGAGAGAACAATCTATTTTCAACGACAATAAAATGAATACCAACAAAATATGGAAAAACAAAATAATTTCAGATACATAGAGAGGGATAAACAGGAATAAGCCCTTAAAGTGCCCCAGGAATTAAACAGCTTTCATTTCTTCTTTTGGTAAGGGTAAATGTGATATGAATAATAAAAGTGGACCTTTAATACAACTTATAAATATCTTGTCAACTATGACCTTGACAAGTTTTAGAAACTGTGCCAAGTAGTTATTTGACACATTTTATATATGCAGGATTTTGGTTACATGCATTGAAAAAAAAAGAACAGGTAAAATTACTAACGTGACAAAATTGTTTTACTGAAAGCTTGACTGTGAAACAGTAATTATACTACTTCTTCCTGGGAGGGAGACCTGAAGTATGGTGATAACACACAGAATCCCAGAGCTGAGGAACCTGAGGCAGGAGAAGCAGGAGGTAGAGGCCAATCTGACTGCAGTCAGACACCCTGTCCTGTACTCTCAGCAACTGTGAGGCAGAGGCAGCAGATCTCTGAGTTCCAGGCCAGGCCAGCCAGGGCTACATAGTGAGCCCCTACCTCAAAAAAAGAGAGGAAGGAGTGGAGAGAAGAGGGGAGGGGAAGGGAGGGGAGGGGAAAAGGAAGAGAATAAATATATCAAAAAATAAAAATAAAATATAAAATAGTGCAATCACTAAGTATACAGTTATAAAAAATTATTGGTCTGGAGAGATGGCTCAGTGGTTAAGAGCAATGACTGCTCTTCCAAAGGTCCTGAGTTCAAGTCCCAGTAACCACATGGTGGCTCACAACCATCTGTAATGAGATATGACACCCTCTTCTGGTGCATCTGAAGGTAGCTACAGTGTATTCAGATATAACAATAAATAAATCTTTAAAAAATTATGGATAAAATATTAAAAGTTATTTTAGTAATAGCCTTTTTAAGGGCAAAAAAAAAAAACCAACAGAAGACTTAGAAAAGTCAAAGACTTTAAGTATACATAGTAACAGTAAACATTTTAATTATTTAAGTTCTGACACTAGTACTCTCAAAAAATAGAAATATCAAACAGTGCCTAGATCATCCGGTGTCTGAAGAACAGAATGGTGGAGCTTCTCATCAAGCTGCAGGTCCTTCTGCTCCATGTGATCTATATTCAGTGTGGAAGGGGATGGTGTCTGTGACCTGGATCCCAGAGCTGAATGCACAGGGGAAGCACTTTCTGAACCTGTAAAGATAATTTCATACAATCACTGTGAAGAATGTATTCAGAATCCTACTGTACTGGCTTGTTTTGCGTGTCAACCTGACACAGGCTGGAGTTATCACAGAGAAAGGAGCTTCAGTTGGGGAAGTGCCTCCATGAGATCCAGCTGTGGGGCATTTTCTCAATTAGTGATCAAGGGGAAGGGCCCCTTGTGTGTGGTACCACCCCTGGGCTAGTGTTCTTGGGTTCTATAAGAGAGCAGGCTGAGCAAGCCAGGGGAAGCAAGCCAGTAAGAAACATCCCTCCATGGCCTCTGCATCAGCTCCTGCTTCCTGACCTGCTTGAGTTCCAGTCCTGACTTCCTCTGGTGAAGAACAGCAGTGTGAAAGTATAAGCTGAATAAACCCTTTCCTCTTGCTTCTTGGTCATGATGTTTGTATTTCCAATACTAATAATACATAATTTTAAAACATCAAAAGATAAAACAGGTTACATACTGTCCAAATGTGTCAACAAAATCACAATATTTGTCTAGCATTGGACTTACATAGGACCAGGAACCTTCTGTGACACTAACAACTGGTATTCTGGGCCTCGACATAGAAACTCTCATATTCACTGCTGTTCTTTTACTCTCACAGGTATGTTGAAGTCAGTATGACAGTGGTATAATGTGAAGAAATGAAAGTCAACCAAGCCATATAATGGGGACTTAACAGATAGTAAGGTCACAAGTAGGTTTCAGTAGAAAACAGTGTCTAAGCCAGTGGTTCTCAACTTTCCGAATGCTGCGACCCTTTAATAAAGTTCCTCATGTGGTGGCTCTCGACCACAAAATTATTTTGTTGTTGTTTTATAACTGTAATTTTTCTGTTGTTATGAGTCATAATGTAAATATGGGAAAAAGCCAATAGCGAAGGGAATATTCATCTCTACTCTTTCCCACCAATGCATTCTCATAAAACAACAAAAACTCATAAAAATGCAGTCTGATTATCTCCTCAGTTAAAATCCTTTAAAGGCAACACATATGCCTATAACCCGAGCACTCAGAGATGTCATGAAGATCAGGAGTTCAAGGTTGTCATCCTTACCTATATAACCAGTTTGAAGATAAGCTGGTCTTAATGAAACCTCGTCTTTAAAACATACACAAACAGGGCAGCGAGATGGCTCAGTCAGTTACACCCACTTGCTTACCAAGGCTGACCACCCGAGATCCCTAGAAGCTACATGGTAGGAAGGAGATAAGTGACTCTGGTAAATCATCCTCTGACCTTGATATGCACCATGGCTCACATATGCACAGATATTTACAGCATAAACAATTTGAAAAAACATATTCAAGAAAAACTGCCAAAGAGAATGAGCAAACAAGAAAAACTCTTGTAAATTGCTAGGTATGGAGGGCACATGCTGTAATCCTGTATATGGATAGTTAAGTCAGGGTGAGCACAAACTCAAGATTATCTTGGTCTACATACAGCCTAAGACTCTGTCCCTCAAACTAACATCATCCAAGTCTTCCCATTGATCTTATCAAACTTTCTAGTTTCTTAGTGTTCAGGCATCCTTGTTATTCTATTATAACTCTACAATCTGCAGACAATTTTTGTAATCTAGCCAAATAATTATATTTATATATAAATTATGATTTATATATAAATCATAATACCAAGGCCTTTTTCATGTTTTTTTTCCACTTTGCACAGAATTCTGATTAAATTTTTGTCTTAGTTGGTGGTTCTTAATTTATGAGTCATGACCCTTTTGTTGGCTTAACTAGCTTTGCACAAGGGTCATATATTAGATATCCTGCATATCAGATATTTACATTATGACTCATAACAATAGAAAAATTACAGTTATAAAACAAGAAAATAATTTTATGGTTGAGAGCCATAAAATTCCATAAAGTTCCAACAAGAGGAACTTTATTAAAGGGTCGCAGCATTCGTAAGGTTGAGAACCACTGGCTTAGACACTGTTTTCTACTGAAATCTACTTCTGACCTTACTATCTATAAGTCCCCATTATATGGCTTGGTTGACTTTCATTTCTTTACATTATACCACTGTCATACTGACTTCAACATACCTGATCAGTTTGAAATACACCTCTGTAGAGTACAAACATCCTTCTAAGCACAGGCTTGCCACTCCTTATATACTGCTGGACTGCTAGTGCCTACTACTGTGTGTGACACACACCACGTGGTCCTGCTGGTTTGAGCAATGTGCTGCATACATTACCATATAGAATGGTTGATGGTAGCTGCAGAATAGTATCCACTGGTACTAAACACAAGTTATATATAATAGTATTTCATCCTCTCATGTTTAACTTCTTTCTAGCTCAAAATAACAATGGTCTATACCTAATAATTGTAAATCTCCCCTTTTACTGCTTTCTATATAGTAACGCAAAAACCAATTCAAGTTACATATTTGTATTTATTTTCCAAAAGTGGGATTTCACATATCACTTTATTAATTTTTAAAGTAGCACAATAAATGCTTAGAAAGATACATAAAGAACTATGGTATATGTATCATAATGCCATACACAAATCAGTACTATGATAATTATATATCAGAATAATAGTTAACTAGTTAACCCTATATGAAGTTATTAATTAGGTGGCATGTTCCTTTTATTTGAGATACAAGGAAAATTTCTATGATAAGACATCTGCATAAGCCTGAGGGCTCTAAAGCATAGTGTAAGCTCTGTCACACAAAGGCACCTGGGAAATCATCATCTGAACACTTACCAGAAACTTCAAACATGTGCTGGAATATCAATATTTTCATCAACTGTTTTGAAATACAAACCTACTTTATCTCCATGTATAATCTTACTCAATAAAAACACAACGAATATTTTAGATTTACTGTGTGTGTGTGTGTGTGTGTGTGTGTGTGTGTGTGTATGGCCAGTCACCACAGGTATGTGTGGTAGTTAGAGGACAACTTGCAGGAGTTTGTTCTCTTCTTCCACCATGGAAATTTTTGGGATCCAACTCAGGCTGTCAGGCTTGGCAGCAAGCATTTTTTCCCAATAAGCCATCTTACTATCACTTAATTTCCTTTCAAGATCTCAGATTTTAGAATCACTTTATATAGTGCTGCGACAGCCCTAATAGTTTCTGTAAGATAATATTCTGCAGAATGGAGGCAGGAAAAATGTCTCTTAGAGCTCACAGAGTCCCCACAACTTAGAAGCCATAATTTTCCATTGGCACCGTCCTAACTTCTTTTATTCCTGGTAGCCAAGACCGTGTAGATTCGAGAAAATAATTTATAACTCACTCTCTGAAGTATTATTACTGGCCAATGACCTTTTTTTTAGAACTGTGACGATTTGCTTCAGCCATATTTAGTTCGAGACTGGAATCCCATAGAAAAATTATTACTGCAAGTAGAAATTTTAAGCCTTTGCAAAATACTCAAGTTCAAATCTAATCTAAGACTATGGGCTCAGGCTAAAAAATCTGCATATGAGTAGGCGCTAAGCTCAGAGCTTCCTCTGGAAGTTTACAGAGCAGCCGAATTGCTAACGCCAGTGGAGTCGCCAGCCATCCGGAGAGTCACAATAACAGCTCTGGCTTACCCAGGTGTAATTCAGATTTCAGCTCATAACCTAAGGATGCTAGTTATGCTTGCTTAGCATGCCACATTTTTAGAATGTAATTGTCAGAACCTGATGCTCGAGTAGGGGGCTCTAAAACAGGGCTCCTTACTAGAGAAAAGGGCACCTTTTTCCACAATGTAAAGAATCCTGCGTGTATGTGTCTTCATTTCTTGCTGATTCATACCCTCCTGACCCAGAAATCGTGGTTTTGCTTGCAACTGAAGCTCCCATGAGGGACTGTGGCTCGAGGCAATATAGAGATGTATAACCACAGAGTATTGTCTTTAATTGTATTAACATCATTCAATAATGGCTGGCTTAAAGTTTGTCCCTGTTAAAAGAGCCTTTTAATGCAAAAGACCCCAACATTTTTATACTGATAGCCCTATCCCAAACATGCATAAAGCTTCTACCTACTGTATGTAGTAAAGTTTTAATACTTCTCACTAGGTTTTCTAGAGATATCTGAAAACTTCCATATTAAACAGAAGGAAAGATTTCAGGCCAACTAATATCTCGCTGATAAAAGACAGTTATCAATGTGATAATGCATGCAAATTTGAGAATTAGAAAATATTATATTCAACAGTTTTGTTTACTGAGCACGTGGAGTTATACTAACTGAGGAATTTTATGTTTGGGAACCAAAACATAGCTGTTTTTAACTACTCCTGTACTGCTGATAGTGTTGGTGATTAAAATTAGTATTCCTAATAAAACCTCCCAATAGAGTAACAGAATCAGTTATTCAATGAAGGACATATAGGCTGTATACATATTAAAAAATCTTAGGCATTCAGTTACCATAAAAAAGATGACATAAATAAACAAAACCTGTTTCTACATATATAAGTTTTAAGTTCTAGATTGTTACTGGTTTGGAACTATTATTCATTCACTCACTCAGCTCACTTGTTCTGGTGTTTGTCTGTCACTCTCTGGACCCGTGCTTTCCTGCTTCACAAAAGAATCCTGGATCCCTGCAGCCACAACTCCGGGTAGAGTGCGGTCTGCAGTAGGAAATGGCTCCCTTTCGAAGACTATGATGCTTAGACCCCTGGCTCCTACCTCACTAACTGGAATGGCTAAACACCGAGCACGCTGCATCAGAGTGCCGCTGGAACCAGGCAGGCTAAGTTTACAGCACACGGTACAGCCTCCAAGTTCATTCTAATTTCTACACTACTCCTGCAATTCATGACTCTGCATTTAATGTGACTCAAATTCTAGGACTCCACTTGCTATATTAAAGTTGGGTCTGGTCACATTTTAAAAAAATTTAAAAAAATGGAAAGAATCTGAAAAGGATAATTTTCTGTTTAACTACAAAATTCCAGTATATTAACAAATATGTCTGATTGGTATAGTGCTTTATATTTCCTGTAATAAATGCAAAACAGCTACCTTATGTGAGGTAATTTTTTTCTTCTTTTAGATTATCTATTTAATAACTGCTTCTGTGGGGTACATGCATAGGATGCACCAATGCTTACCTATATGTACTTCATACTATCAAGAAACTAACTTGTTCTGTTTTGTCCACTGTTCAAATAAAAACAAAAACAACAATACAAACAATCAAACAAAACCGCCAAAACAGCAATAGGCCATACAAGCTACAGAAACGTAGCCAGGCTCTTTGGAAGTTTAGAAGCCAAACTTAAGTAATATTCCTTTGAATTACTTTACCAGTAATGGTTGCAACTTCAGCAGAGAAGACTTGCTGATTAAGGCTGCTTGTTTCTGAATCTAAATGAAGTGTTGTTAGGCTAGCCACTTCCTGCTCCTCAGTGTTTTGATGATGGCCAGAGCCTGAATCCACATCAGCAGCAGATGGGATCCCAATGTCAGTCCCGAAGCCAAAGTCTGTAGGAAGAAGAAATGCTAGTTCTACAGCAACACTAACCACACATTCACATTCTCCCCAGTCTACTCTTTGCCTTCTTACAAGTGTAAGAAGCAGTAAAACTTTGAAGATCTCAACTATAAATGTTTCTAAGATTGTCACAGCTAATTATTAATAATAATTATTATAAAATGGCATATGATATTCCATCATCACTCTTATGTATTTTCTGATAGCTGGTAATACACTTAGTACTTTTAAAGTATTTTATAAATCTGTCTCTCTTCTCATACACATACACACATACACACATGCACACGCACACTTCTCTTTCTCCTCCTCAACCTCCTCTTCCACCTTCCACCCTATTCCTCTTCCTCCTCCTCTCCTAAAATCTTACTGTTTGCGCTTTAAAGGAAGGAAACATATAATGTTCCAATGTACCTCCTCCTTGTTCTTCATAAACTTGATTTCCAAATTTTTGTTTCTAGTTTATTCTCTGAATATTAGGTGTAGAGAGAATTTCAGCAGCATAATGATATAGTGACATATGATACAAAGTAATAATTGCTGACAACTGAACATGAAGGAACAGTCTGGGTAGACAGTGGATGTCAAACCCAAGTCCATTAAATAACAGCATCTCATACTCATGCTGGCCCTTTAATATTAAGACTATTCTAGAGCCGAGCGTGGTGGCGCACGCCTATAATCCCAGCACTTAGGAGGCAGAGGCAGGCGGATTTCTGAGTTCGAGGCCAGCCTGGACTACAGAGTGAGTTCCAGGACAGCCAGGACTACACAGAGAAACCCTGTCTCGGAAAAAAAAAAAAAACAACAAACCAAAACAACAACAACAAAAAGACTATTCTAAGTCATTTTTATTTTCACACTTTTTTGTCTTAAAAATGTAATGTATCTTATGATTGACAGTAGTTTTTGGTTTCTTTAAATGCCCTTTGTTTAGCAAAATAAAATGGTCTTAACCTGAGATGATTCCCCAAAACTTTCTTCAGTATTTTACTAAAAAGTGAAATTAAAATGTACGGTAACAACTCCCTAACACAGGAGAACAAAGTGAAAGCTATGCCATCCACAAAGTCAGAAAGTAATCAACGAAAACTTATACTCAAACAGGAAGAGATACTTGCTGTCAAATTTTCGTCCCTCACACTGGAAGGCACTGAAGGAATCCGAGTGACTATCTGAACTCATGAGATCGCTGCTCCCTGCACTGGCTGGAGATGTCCATTCTGAGGGCACACCGGGGTCATCAGCAGGCCGCGTGCGGCTCTGCGTGTCTAGACTATCAGGGAGGTCTTTCGGGATTTCAAGGCTGCCTGGACTGCTTCCCCTTCTTGTCATAGTCTAAAACAAGAAACAGTTTACATTTAAAATATTGTTTAATTAAGCACCTAAAAGTATTAGTTTTCAAGGTAATAAATTCTGATATTTAGGACCTCAGTTGGAAAGGAAAAACATGCTTATTGAAGTATCTAAATAGCATGTAATGACAGTGTGATGCCTAAGCTATTGTAGTTCTAGTTAAAGCAAAGACCCCAAACATCAGGTGAGATAGTGCTGGGTCTAAAGCTCTTAATCAGAAGAAAAATAATGTTTACAGTGGAACAACAAAGCAAACAGAAGAGACAATAAGTAACAAGACAGCAAAGTTGTCATTTTATGATTCTCAAATAATTGTTACTCAAAGAATGGAAAATAAAAGGGAAATAGTGATAGACAACCCAAATAGGGGATGGCAAGTTTTAAAAAGCAATTCTGCACCTAAGAATGAGAGATACATTAGCTTCTATTTTCATCTCATATTTACTATTTAAGGTAAAAGACACATTTTAACACCAATTCCAGAGTTATCTAAATTATGATTCCAGAGTTATCTAAATTGTTTAAACTATCAAACTATGGGAGATGGGCCAAGTGCCTTCCATTGTTCTTTCCTACTGACAGTTAGCAAGTGGGACCAACCTAGGAAAGAGAGGAAGGGGACTAGACTAGGAAGGTGGTGGCTTACAGCTTCTGATAGATATTCCAGTATCTCTTCAGTTAAAGCTACAAGTAGCAATGTTTTATATCTTTTAATAAAAAATGTTTTAAAATTTACACGCACACACACACACACACACACACACACACACACATACACACACAAAGGGATTTGACCTAAGGAACTGTAGACAGGCAGCACTCTATCACTGAGATACAGTCAGCTTGCTTTCTACTTTTTATAAGACTGCGCCACACTAAGGTGTACAGGTTGACTTGAAATTACATTGCACCTCAGGTAAGGTTTTGAACTAGCTATCCTCCTGCCTTAGCCTCCTGAGCAGCTAGGTAGAAGTTTGTTTCACTAAGCTCAGCTTTAAAAAGTCTTAAGGGCTAGCGAGATAGTTTGGGTGAAGGTGCTTAGTGTAAAGGCTGATGGACGGGTAAAGCAGAGAACTGGCTCTCTTAGCCTAGTCTAACACATGCACCTTCACATACACACATACAAAATAGATGATGTTGAATTTTTTAAGTACTTTACAAATTAGAGTTAAGTTTCAGGAAAAAAATGAAGTTTTGAATAAAAATCTCCATATATACATCATACTCATTCTTAGTTTTTTACTTTTGTCTCAAAAACCAGTAAATGAAGTTTGAGCTCACCGAGGCATTGCCACTTCGAAGTCGCTCTGCAATAAATTCATCCATCAGGTCAGGAACGTTAGCGCTGTTGCCACCAGTCTCACTATTAAGAGGAGGCAGTTTGGGGCTCGTGTCCTCTTTATTTACTAGAAGCAAATAAAGAACTACATATAGTGGGCAACAACTTAACTATATTTTCTAAATTTGAAACAAAAGTAATCCAAAATAAAGTACCTCTGCCATATCAAGTATTTGCCAAACATGCACTAATAATTTCCCTCCTTTTAGATTTAATTTTTAAGAATTAGTAAATTGTATTTACTTTATTTAACTAAGCAGGTGTTAGTCAATCTTCAGTATGACCTTAAATAGCAGGAAAGCTAGAGGTAAGCACTAGCTGAAGTCAGGTTAACATTGCCTATAAAGAAACTGGTATATGTCCTTCCTACTCTATGCTGCTTTAGAGAATTCACAGTTCCCCTCATCCCAGAGAATAATTGCAAGGAATATATCCTTCCAATTCATGCAAATCTCAGTAAGACACAAATATGCTTAAGTATGGATATAAATAAAAATCTCATGATTTGATATAATTTTTTTAGGGTTAGTCTAAAATCTAACCTCAATGCTTGAAGAAAAAAAGGTTTAATTTTCACAAGAATTAAGAACAAATAAAACCAAAATAATTGCTTGATTTGCTTAACATTCCCACTTTAATATAATTTTATAGTAAGATCACTTTCACTTGGTAAACAAACTCGTGGAACATAGACATTTATGTCACTATCAAAATGCTGAAAAAGTTTGCTTATCTGTAGAATAAAACTAGCGTTATTTATATTTCTACTGAATCACCAAGAACTTCAGACTGTTAAATACCATTATCTTTATATTACTGGCCAGGCTTTGCTAAGCTGTAATATACTGCCCTCAAGTGGCATTAATGGCTCAATGCAAGATGCATTATACAGCGTTGTTAATCATGCTAACAAAACCATGTTAAAACAAATGAAATAAAAACCGACCTTACTGCTGAAAGTTATGTTTCTATATCAGTAAAGTATTTTTAAAATTTTGGAACAAGATAAAATGGTTACTATAATCTTGCTTCCTTTTGCTAATCTGTACATTTAGGTTTCATACTGAAATAATAAGTTAATCATGAAATCTTAATGCACATTTAAAACCTCACAATTTTTAAATCTTTTCAATGATTCAACTTATACTCTATACATAAGAATGAAAAACTAAAAGCCTACAGCATTTTTTTTCAGAAGGGCCTTAAATGGAAAGTGGCTAAATCATCTTTGAGATTAAAGAAAGCATTTCCTCTTCAATATAGTTAAGTATAATGTTGGTGCTGGTTGTAAGAGTCTGATTTCTGTTAACATTTGATGTCAAAGTAACTGTCTACCAAGGAAACCAACAAAATTAGCAGTAAGAATTTGCAAATCCAATTAGGTAAAGATGATGCCCTTTTAGCCATAAAGTAGTAGGGCCAGAAAAAGTACTGCCAACTCCTCAGTGAACGTCAAGTACACACTCAGAAAAACACCTGACCTTTGAAAGGTCACTACATTTTTCCCTCTTAACTTCCCCTTTATATTTTGTTGTTCAGCAGCAAAGAGGTTTGACTAAATGCCTTGAAAGGAAAATTAGTACTTGAAATAAATATGTAATACAGCTGGGGAAAATACAGCTGGGGAAAGGCGCATGCATAACCAAACAGAGAGAAAGCAGTGACCATCCCAAAGCTTTTTGATTGCTTAGAGCTTGCTTCAGCTGCAGTAAGCCAAACTGGTGCTGTCTTTCTCCTTTTGCGATCTGCACACTGTTAGTGCTCACCTGCAGCTTTCCTTCCAAAATAGCCCATTACATGACTGTACAGATCCCTCAGTGGAGCCTCTGGTGGCATTCTGTTCTGCCTCTGTGGGGAAACATTTGCCTTCGGCTTCGAAAGAGCATGTACAACAGTTTTATAAACGCCACCCAGGGAGCCCTGCTGTAGTCCTGCCTCATGACTTGATGGTCTGACAGTACTGCGACTACCTGACTGGTTGCTTGCCATTCCTTCTTTCTGTGATGTGGTTGTGGGAATCTCTGAGGATTCCTTCACTGCTTTGCTAACTGATGCTGCACCAATTGTATCTAGAGGTCTGTACACACCAGGTTTTACAAGGTCTGTACCACTAGTTGAGCTGGTCTGTGTGTTGCTGGTAGTGCTATTGCTACTACTGCTAAAGCCACTGAGCTTCCGTAGTCTCATCTTCCATGGAGCCTCTTTGTTTTCCAGAGGATTATAAAATTGGACAGACTCAGTAGATGGTCTAAAAGTAACATGAACACTATTTCGTTTCTTAGCAGCAGTTTTCATGATCTTGGCCCTATGAGTTACTGTTTCAGACAAGCTCCTCTTAGTTGGAGAAAGCTTGCTAGTGTTTGAAACATGAGGCATTCTGCGGCTGACTGGTGCCTTTAATGCAGTTTTCTTGGCATGCATTAAATATGGCGTGATTTTCTCATTAACCTGAATACTCTTAAGCTTTTCAGACAGTGCCATATCTACACTGGCATCTACTTCTGTGGCTGTTTGTCTATACAGATGTCTCTTTTTTTCTTTATCACATGGGCTATCTGAGCTAGGATCCGATGACTGTTCATCAAGACTTAGTTGCTTAGCCTTTTCAGCAGTTTGTGATCTTGGATAGCTATCTGAATGGTTAGGTGCAAGAGTACTTGTGAAGACAGCTGAGTTTGGTTCTTTTTGAAATGGTGTATTTTCAGGAGTCCCAACAAAAGACATGATATTTTCTGATTTTATTTCCTGACCTATGTATTCTAATTTATTTAAAGATGGTATTTCATCTCTAGTTACTTCAATAATCACTTCCTGAGAAGCTGTATCTTTACCTAGCTCATTTTTACTATGATTTTCCTTAAAGTATTCTTTCAGAGAAGAAAGAAGATCATCATCTCCTTCAAGGTCAATGTACTGGATTTGATCGAAAGCTGCATCTGCAAGTTCTACTGGACCTATTAAATGGCAAAGATGGTCATATATGCTATCACCAACTTCCAGAGAAGACTCTCTACTATGAGTATCAGTGATGTAGCTTTCAGTGGATCTAGTTATTGACGAAGCCTCTGTGGAACTCTGCAAGCTTGGAGCATGACGGGATGAACTGTCAACGACAGGAACTGCACCTTTGGCTCGCTCAACAGTGAATGGTTCCAAGATGTCAGACGTGCTGCTACTTCGAGGCAGTGGCTGTTCCTCGCTCAAAGCACCAAAAACTTCATTTCCAGTATCTTCACTCTGTGAAAAATGTCTGACTCTGGTTGAGCGGGGAAGGATTTGAGCATCATCAATATCTGTAAAAAAACCAAAAATTATATAGAGTGGAAACTATATAAATACAAAAATTGTTTTACCCACAGCCTAAGTATATGCTTTCCAATAAAAAATTCTGAAAGTTTTTGCAAGTTCAATTAAAGAAAACCAATTAAAAACAATAACTGAGGTTATTAAAAAAAAAAAAAAAACATGATGGACCCAAGGCATGTGGTGTCAATGAATTAGAAAATGACCAAAATACATTTAAGATGTTAACATGCATACAAACAGTGAGGTGAGGAAACATTTGGAAGTGCAGTTTAAGATAGAACTGTGCCAATAAATCAAACAATTCAAACTTGTTAGTTTTTCCTATTCAAATAGGTTATAACGAGGGAAGAGAAATAGATCTTAACACATCAAGCTGACCTAAGCATTCTACTGCAGATATCTTAGAAACTCTCCTCTACTAGGCAGGAACAAGACGTAACCTGTTCTTCAACCACTGCTACCAGGCTAATCACATATTAGAATGGAAATTACACCTCTCTTCCTTAAAGTTCTCATCAGACACTGTATGTTCTCTTCTGTTTTATTTATTATAATCTCGTTGCTGTTGTTTTAAGATTTATTTATACTATTTATAGGAGTACACTGTAGCTATCTTCAGACACACCAGAAGAGGGCATCAGATCCCATTACAGAGGTTGTTGGGAATTAAACTCAGGACCTCTGGAAGACCTAACAGCTGAGCCATTTCTCCAGCCCTTTGCTAAAATCTTACATTTTATTTTTTACCATCAAGTATAATCAGTGAAACAAAGCAAAATTAGTATGCAACTGGGGGGAGAAGAACTATGGGAAGTATGGTGGGTGGGAACTGGGAAAGGGGAAAGCCTTTGGAATGTAAACATAGAATATAGAAAATAAAAATTAAAAAAAAAGAAAGGAAATAAAATAAAACTCTAACTCTCAGGCTAAAAAAAAATTTTTGTTTTTGGTAAAAATATTTAATTCTTGTAAGTACATAGAGAAATCTTATGTACTTACAAGGGCCCCTTCTCATAAACAATCACTGTGCTGACTAGTTTTATGTCAACTTGACACAAGCTAGTCACTTGGGAAGAGGGAACCTTAATTGAGAAAATGCCCTCACCAGACTGGCCCGTGGGCAAGCCGAGTGGTGGATTTTCTTGATTAATGCCTGGTGGGGGAGAGCCCAGCTCACTGTTGGCAGTGCCCCTGCTGAGCAGGTGGTTCTGGGTGCCTTCAGAGGGCAGGCTGAGCAAGCCAAGGGGAACAAGCTAAGTGTCATTCCTCCACAATCTCTGCAAAGTTCCTGTCTTTAGTTTATTGTCCTGATTTCCCTGGATGATGGACTATGAGCTATAAACTGAAATTATCTGTTTCTTCCACATGCTGCCTTTGGTCATAGTGTTTTATCACAGCAATAGAAACCCTAACTAAGACAACCACCAGATTCTAGAAACTATGATCTCTTACATGTCTTTTTTAAGAACTACAGATTCTGAAATCAAAATAGAGATTTAGAGATTACCTAATTTAATTCTCTTACAGATGGGAAAGTTGAAACCCAGAGGAACTAAGTTTACTTTTCAAGTTTCAGAAGTTTATAAAGTGCTTAGTATATAAGTCCTCAAAAATATTTATGAAACCATAAATCACAAAATAAATACTGCTTATATGTGTGTATACATGTATATATATTATATGTATACATGTATACACACATATAAATATATAATTCTCAAAGTGTAATTGTGGAAGTTAATACAATACCAATAAACTCATCATAAGTCTATAGGAATGAAAAATAATGTATCTCCCAACAAAATAAAAGTAGAATTTTATGAGATTATCATTACTAAATATTACACTTGTGATGCAAATGCTTGAAGTAACAGAACCAAGCCTGGCATGGTGGGTGGCACAGAGCTGCAATTTTAGCACTTGGGAGGCAGAGGGATGAGAATCTGAATTCAAATCTAGCCTCTTCTACAAAAGTGAGACCCCGTCTCAAAAAACAAAAGTAACAGAATTATCACTGAGATGTTGTACCTAAACATTTAGACAGGAGTAAAGCTACCATTTATCCAAGAACACAAAGTAATTTAGATTAAAATCATCTAGAAGGTGAGGATTGTTTACAAAAGGTAAATTGTTATCCAGTGTTAATTCCAGAATTCATGACACAGTTAAAATGGTGGTCTTTCTGCTATCTTAAATAAACAAGAAAAAAATCCTAACCACTGAGTCAACATTTCATGAAAGCCTACAATTTTATTCAAGTCTTATTTTTCTGGATTTCCATGGTAATGTAATGCCTGATGGGGGAGATGGATTGAAGCATTGCAAATTATTTTCTATATTAAAAGGTAAATTTTTCTGGATATCATGTTTCAAAGAAAGGCTATTGGAAGGTAAATTGTGCATTGATGTATTATTGTTAGCTTGTAGCATATAAGGAAAAAAACCTTTCCACAAAATTTAGGTTTCTTGAAGATCTGAATGTTGTTCATATAATTATTCCCATTGCTTTTAAGAGCTTTATAATACAGAACGTATTTAATACAGCAGAAGGGAAGCATCAGTTACATGACAGTGCTGCTCACTAGGCATGGCAGGCGACTAAAGGCCGAGGAGCGTGCACCGCTGCTCCTCTAAAGGACCCCACCTGGGCCCACGGCACCCACAGGAGCTGTATGTAGCTCTGGCTCCAGGAGATCTGACTTCTTTTTCAGGCGTCTTTGAACAAGCCCACATACAAATGCACACAAGTGAACAAAAGTTTTTTTTTTTAAAAAAACAACTACTATTTATTGGTAAAAATAATTCAAGAACAGAACTCTTAAATTAGAATACTAATATCCAAATTAATCTCTAAAAAGCTAAATCTCCAAATTCTCTTTTAATGAAGTTAAATTATTTTCTTAGTCAAGCACAAATAGTAGCATTTTATAGCTCTTGAATTTCAAAATGATTGATGTTAATTTATACAGAAATCAAAGTCATTATGAAACTCAATAATTTTTCCTGATAATTACTAGTTTTATAACATTTGCCTATTTTGCAACAATATCAATATACCTTCATGATAAGATGTCCTATGTAGATGTAGTACACCTATTTCAGCAAAACCTCTGTATGTTATAAAAAAAGAGGCATCTCAGTGAG
The DNA here is from genome assembly GCA_964023405.1 of Apodemus agrarius. Classification (NCBI taxonomy): domain Eukaryota; kingdom Metazoa; phylum Chordata; class Mammalia; order Rodentia; family Muridae; genus Apodemus; species Apodemus agrarius. The sequence continues at coordinate 68,139,549 of OZ030011.1, read as the reverse complement.
CAAAGCAGTGTGACAGTATAGAATCGTAGGAAGACTTTTTTGCTTTTTTAAAGACTCTAATAGTCACGTATACATGTTTTATGTTTATGTGTGTTCATTCTCAGGTATGCATGTTCATATTTGTGTGTGCAGGTATGTGTACATTTGTCTAGATTTATATAAGACTACAGTTTTGTTTACAAGAAGGCTATATATGGATTGCTTCCTCTATTTTTTTTCCTTTTCTGAAACAGGCTCTCACTTTTAAGCCAAGGCTAACTCACTACATTGCCCAAATGGTCTTCAAACTCTCAAGGCTGAGATGATCGTCCTGCCTAGGCTCCTAACTGTTGGGATTAGAGGCATAATCTACTATTCCCACATCTACCAGGTGCCCTTTCAAATTACCATTAAATTTTACTTTGAAATTATTGATAAATGAAATGATTTTGGAGACTGAGACGTAGGTACATGCCTATAATCCCAGTATTCTATAAGTAGAAGCAGGAAGATGAGGAATCCAAAGTCATCCTCTGCTCTACAAGTGAGTGCAGGGCCAAGACCTGCAGACAGAATTCGGAATTATGCTAACCATCATATTATAGGTGTAAAGAGCTATCAAAGACGGATATGCTCTTACATACTGATGACAGAAAAAAAGGAAGTTTTTTCATTGCCAAAGAGGGACCTACATGTTTAATTAGAAAACTTTCATTCTTATTTGACAAAGTTTCAAGAAAGAGGAGGGGAGAGAGACCATCTTTCTTCTGACAGAAAACAACATTACAAATAATAAACCGCCTCTATTGTAAAAAGATTTTATATCCCTTCTTTCATAAGGGTATTATTTTTTGGCAACAACAACAGATTTGATTAAGGAATGATTTCACAGGAAAATAAGCACTGCTAGTCATAACAGCACACATTTACAATGTCAGCGATTGGGAGGTAGAGGCACAGGAAACCATGAAAAACATGGTTTTGCTTTTCTTTATCTAGTTCTCATTTATTCTTTTGTGGGTTTGTAGGGTTTTTTTATTTTTAGTTTTTTTGTTTTGTTTTGTTTTAAATAGAGCTTGGCATGTAGACCAGGTTAGCCTTATACAATTCCCTACCTCAATTTCCCAAATGCTTCAATTAAGAACATGTGGCCACTATGCCCAGTTTATGCAGTTCACTTTTTAAAAAATTAATCATTGTATTTGTTTACATTTTAATCGTTATCCCTCTTCCTGGTCTCTCTTCCACCCCATCCACCACCCTCCCCCCAACCTCTAAGAGGGTGCTCCCTCACCCGCCCACTCCCCTGCCCCAGCATCACCCTTCTATGCGGCATCAAGCCTCCACAGGACCAAGGGCTTCCCCTCCCACTGATGCCATATAAGGCAATCCTCTGCTACATATGTAGTGAGATCCATGGACTGGTCCATGTATTCTCTTTGGTTGGTGGTTTAGTCTCTGGGAGCTTTGAGGGATCCAGTTAATTGATACTGTTGTTCTTCCTATGGGGCTGCAATCCCCTTCAGCTCCTTTAGTCCTGCCCCTAACTCTTTCATTGGGGTCCCAGGGCTCAGTCCAATGGTTGGCTGTGAGTATCTGAATCTGCCTTAGTCAGGTGCTTGGCAGAGCCTCTCAGAGGGCAACCATACCACACTACTACTGTCTCTAAGTACACCTTAACACAATAGTATCAGGGTTTGGTGTATGCAGATGGAACAGATTATATGGTAGGGAAATCTCTGGATGGCCTTTCCTTCAGCCTCTGCTCCATTTCTGTCCTGGCATTTCCTTTAGACAAGGACAATTCTGGATTTAAAATGTTTAGATGAAGTTGGTGGCCCCATTCCTCAATTGGGGGCTATGTCTATCTACTGGAGGTAGTCTCTTCGGGTTTTATTTCCCTGCTGTTGGGTATTTTGGCTAATGTCAACTCCATTGGGTCCTGGGAGCCTCTCCCATCCCTAGCATCTGGGAATTTCTAGTACTTCCCCAAGTCCTCCATCCCCTCCCCACTGCTCATATTTCTATTTGTTCTCTTGGCCCTCTGGACTTCTCTGTTTCTTCCTATACCTGGTCCTGCTCCCCTGTTCTCCTTCCCCTCTCTTCTCCCACCTAGATCCTTCTCTCCCTCTGCCTCCTGTGATTATTTTGTTCCTCCTTCTAAGAAGGTTTGAAGAATCCACACTTTGGCCTTCCTTCTTGTTAAGCTTCATATGATCTTTGAGTTTTATCATGGGTATTCTGAGCTTTGGGGCTAATAGTCACGTACTAGTGAGTACATGCCATGCACGTCCTTTTGAGGAGGATATTGTCTAGTTCAAACCATTTGCCTACAAAGTTCCTGAAGTCATTGTTTTTAATAGCTGAGTAGTACTCCATTGTGTAAATGCACTACATCTTCTGTATCCATTCTTCCATTGAAGGGCATCTGGTTTTTTTCCAATTTCTGGCTATTACAAATAAAGCTCCTATGAACAGAGTGGAGCATGTGTCCTTGTTATGTGTTTGGAGCATCTTTTGGGTATTTGTCAAGGAGTGGTATAGCTGGGTCTTCATGTAGAGCTATTCCCAATTTTCTGAGGAACCACCAGACTGATTTCCAAAGTGGTTGTACCAGCTTGCAATCCCACCAGCAATGAAGGAGTATTCTTTCTCTACATCCTTGCCACCATCTGCTGTCACCTGAGTCTTTTATCTTAGCCATTTTGATTGACGTAAGGTGGCATATCAGAGTTGTTTTGATTTGCATTTCCCTGATGACTAAGGATGTTGAACATTTCTTTGAGTGTTTCTTGGCCATTCAAGATTCCTCAGTTGAGAAATGTTTAGCTCTGTACCCCATTTTTAATTGCATTATTTGGTTCTCTGGAGTCTAACTTCTTGAATTCTTTGTATAGTTGGATATTAGCCCTCTATCAGATGTAGGGTTGATATACATCTTTTTCCAATCTGTAGGTTGCGGATTTGTTCTACTGACAGTGTCATTGCTTTACAGAAGCTTTACAGTTTCATGAGGTCCCATTTGTCAATGGTTGATCTTGGAGTCTGAGCCATTTGTGTTCTGTTAGGAAATTTTCCCCTTTGTCTATGTGTTCAAGGCTCTTTCCTACTTTCTCTTCTATTAGATTCAGTATGTCCACTTTTATGTGGCGGATCCTTTATCCACTTGAACTTGAACTTTGTACAAAGAGATAAAATGGATCAATTTGCATTCTTCTACATGCAGACCACCAGTTAGACCAGCACCATTAGTTGAAAATGTTGTCTTTTTTCCCACTGGATAGTTTTGGCTTCTCTGTCAAAAATCAAGTAACCACAGGTGTGTGGGTTTATTTCTAGGTCTTCAATTTTATTCTATCAATATCAATCTGTCTGTCTCTGTACCTATACTATGTGCTTTTTGTCACTGTTGCTCTGTAGTAGAGCTTGAGATCAGGGATGGTGATTCCCTCAGAAGTTCTTTATTGTTGAGAATTGTCTTGGCTATCTTCTGTTTTTTGTCATTCCAGATGAAGTTAAGAATTGCTCTATCTTTGTTAAAAACTGATTTGGAATTTTGATGTGAACTGCATCGAATCTGTAGATTGCATTTGGTAGGATGGCCATTTTTACTATATTAATTCTATTAATCAATGAGCATAGGAGATTGTTCCATCTTCTGAGGTCTTTGATTTCTTTCTTCAGAGACATGAAGTTCTTGTCATACAGATTTTTCACTTGCTTGGTTAGAGTTATGCCAAAATACTTTATAACATTTGTGACTATTATGAAAGGTGTTACTTACTCAATTTCTTTTTCAGTCCAGTCATCCTTTGTGTAGAGAAAGGCTACTGATTTGAGTAAATTTTATATGCAGTCTCTTTGATGAAATTGTTTATCAGGTGTAGGAGTTCTCTGGTAGAATTTTTGGGGTCACTTATGTATACTATCATATCATCTGCAAATAGTGATGACTTCTTCCTTTCTGATTATTTGTATCCCCTAAATCTTTTCTTTTGTCTAATTGCTCTAGCTAGAACTTAAGAGTGCTATATTGAATAAATAGGGAGAGAGTGGCTTTGCTGGCACTGGAATTATGGGCCTGTATCATTACTGCTGGCTTGATTATGGCTTGACTCTCCATCAGGGTTTTTTTTTTTTTTTAATACATCAAACTATTCTAAAATTTACTCAAACTTTAGAAAAGACAAAAATAATTAACCAAGTGTATTGGTTGAAGATTCAATCCATGATTTCCGCTTATTAGCTTGGCATTAATTTTATATAACTCTACTACATGTCTATCTTTCTCCTCCACCTACTTCCATGCCTTCAATCTGCTTCCATGAGTCGCAAATTCAAAATCAAACAATAACTGAGATTCCTACAAATATAAGCTGATAAAATAATCTCATTTTATAGTGCAATTTTTTTCATTTAAAGGTTAATTCAGTGTGACAAAGCACACATTTAGAGGCTTAATTCTATTATATATTAAAGTGTCAAAAAGTTAGACAAAGTGCTTATGCTGAAATAAATGTGAAAATTATTGGATTATCAAGTTTTGATTTGTTAAGAGACTTCTACAGTTCTTCAAAAGGTCATCAAATACTATGAGTTTTTAAAGTTTTCCTTTTTATATCTTAGAAAGTATTCTAAACCTTGAATGCATCAGCTTGCAAATGGGGACTTCATCTTAAGTCAGTTTTCAGGGAAATGAGGATTTGCTTGCCTCTTGTATGAGTTCTAAGAGAAAAATAATTTCTAATTGAAAGTGACTTTAATTATGCTTTGACATTGTATATGTGCATCTGCATAAAACATTGGTGCCAAAGTTATCTTAACTTATGAACAAATTGGTTTTAGAGAATTATGTGTGTTTTTTAAATGCACTTTCTGAAATAGTCCACACTGTCTAAAACGACACTGGGCACAGGGAGCTCATGTCTGTAATCCTAATACTCATGATGCTAAAGCAGGAGGAATGTCATGAGTTTGAGGCCAGCCTGAGCTACAGACTAAGACCATGACCCAAAACAATAAATATAAATAAACATAATTCTGATAGTAAGATATAAAATGTTTGTTCTAATATGTTCTAGTATGTCAATGTTTTCTGAATATTTAAATTTGTTATAGAAGGCATTTTATCTCAAATGAGGAAAATGAAGGCAAAAACCATCACACGAGAAATCTTTTAAATATTATCTATAAATATTAAAAAGGTCTTTTAAAAAGATAATCTTTATAACAAAGCAAGAATTGTGACAGAGAAGCTTAAGGCAATACTTGGAAAATTTTGAAAGAAACAACCTAGCCTGGGCCCAGTACTTGGCAGGCAGAGGCAGGAGGATCAAGGTCATCCTTCATTGCATACTTAGTTCAAGAACAACCTGGGCTACATGAGATTGTCTCAAACAACAGGGTGGGCATGGAGAGCAATGAGGAACACTTCGAATTTTTTTGGCTTTTACAGACATATTTCTCAGATGCTTCTGGGCTGGTTGTGTGCTTCTTCAGTATCGACCTGGTGCCTCTTTTGTGGAACAACAGCACTTATTATGGCCAACCAGAAACCCAATCCAATGAAGCAGTACAGACTGAGGACAATAATCATATTAATTTGAAAGTGGCAGCAGATGTTGCAGTTTAAGAAGCAAACACTCCTTAGTGAACCAATGAGAGCCAATTGCAAATGGCAGGTTTGATGTTCAAGTAGAACAACTTGTGGTTTGATTGGACACCAGGGAAATGAACACACCTGCGCAGGCAGAAGTAAAGGGAAAGCTATAACTGGCGTGTTCTAGCAGCTGACAGAGGTGTCTGCAAACAGGGGCCACTACTTTACTCATGAGTTTACGTTACAGACCAAAACTAGATTCTCAGTTAGCAGAGTGGGTCCCAACACATCCTGCCCACCATAGTACAGATGTCTCTGTTCTTTTGTCTTCCCATCCCACTTCTTTACTGTACAGAAATAACTGGTGATAATACTAGAGAGTTTTTCCTTTAAGCATAAGAGGCATCTTCTTATTTAAATAAAATTCTTTTATCTTTTAATTAGTACTAAGATAATTGTCAAAATTTTAAGGTTTCAGACAAGAAATTTTAGAAGTCCTAAAAGGTCTCAAAAAAACAAACAAAACAAAAACAAAAACAAAAACAAAAAAAAACCAAAAACCAAAAACCAAAACAAAACCAAAAAAAACAAATCTGTCTGATCGTTTTTAAAACAAGATATTTACCTGATTCAATCCAAAATTTAAGAATTAAAGGCCAAATTCTTTTCAATTTTTCTAAATAAGTAAAAAATAATTTATATTTCATGAGTTAAGTATATATGCTTTTGAAATCCTGAATCAAAAGAATTTATCTGGTTACAATAACTTAGTTTTTCACTTGTTCCTAACTCAGTTATCAGTCAGGCTTTGTTTTGTTTGCTAATTCAATTAAAAATTATAGTTAGACATAGGCAGAGAAAATCGATGCTATTTGCCTAAGAAGGTACAGTGTTCGAATGGAGCAATGAAAATACAAAATATTTATTTATAGCTAAGGACAAAATATTCATTCATTGATTTATTTAGAATAAAGGGCCATATTTAAGAAATTTATGTACCATTTTTCTCATCCATTAAAGTGTGTATTATTCCATCTCTATATCATCTAATTGTCCAAAAGTTTTGCATTGGTAGCCTTAAAATTTACTCATTTATTATTCATCAAATATTAAGGGTCAGATGGAAGTGGTGGCACATGCCTTTAATTCTAGCACTGCCCAGGGCAAAAACAGATGATCTCTGAGTTCAAGGCCAACCTGATCTACAGAGAGCGTAAACGCTGTTTCAAAAACAAAACAAAACAAATCAAGATAAAAGAAAACATCTCATGGATCAGCCAAGGTTTGCATTAAGGCCAAATTTCCTAATTTACTTTTCGCATTTAAAAACTATTTCTAATTTATAATATTATGGTTTCAAAATAATACCTGATTATCTCCCAAATACATCAGAATATGAGGGTGGGCATGGTGGCTTGCCTGCTCTCCCAGTATTTTTGAGGCTGAGGTGAGAGGTTCACTGTGAATTTCAGGCCAGCCTAAACTATGTAGGTTTAGATTAGTCTGAGCTATAAACTAAGATACTGACTCAAAACAAGAACAACAGTATCAGAATACTATCCAGAAGTAATTCCATCTCATCCCACCTAGAAAATGCACATATCCAATAACTGAATGCTTTGTTGTTCCATTTTGACAAAGAGAAGTATGTTCTGTCATTTATAATTCTTAAAAGACCATCAAACATAAAATAAATTTAAATATATCTTTATACATACATACATATAGGTAATTCTCAATTATTGTTACCCTGCTGCTAATTTAGAAATCTGGTCTTAATGGGATTGCAGATGACAGAGGGATATTCGATGAAAATAACATTAACACAAATACACCTTCTTTCACAGATCTTTCAGTCCACTGGAAAGTCCAGATATGTTTTAAAAAGAAAAAAAATACAAAACCAAAATACACTAGTACCTCTTCAAACCCAGTAATGTCACAGATACACCCAAGCAAAGTGCTAGGAAGATACATAATAATGTCCACATAAACCGAACTATCACAGTTTGCATAACAACTATATTCAACTAAAGCTTGTTTCTGTGATAAAGACAAGATATTGTTTAATGTTATAGATACACAAAATTACTGAACGCCAATACTAACTGTTTTTGAAGGAGTAAAAATTAATTTGTGAAGGTTACTGGCATAGTTAGTAACTAGGGAAATTTTAGGGCAATGGAAATGCTCTATATTTTATATGGGTGATGTTGTATGTATAATTTTAAAAACTCACTACACTGAGTCCATGCAAGCCAACTTGCACTGGATCTAATCAAGTCAAAAAGTTGGGCAGGTTTTTAAGTTCTTTGGGAATTGGGGCTACATGGAATCACTTTAAAAGGAGTTCATCTTTTGAATTATACAAAGTTTCATCTAATATAAATTCCAAAGTAATTATTAGGTTATATGTTTTCTCCAATGACTATATACCCTTACTTAGTTACATAAATATAGAAGATGGGGAGGAAATGATATTTAAGATTTACCATATTCTTAATCAAAACAATTAAACATCAAAAGTCAACATGTCTTTATGAGACATTTGTGATAAAAAAAAAATATTTCTAATCACCTGAAAGGAAAAAAAAGAAACATAGCAACTTGGTCAATTACCATAAAAGCTATAAGACATTGGCACAGCACTAACTTAACACTTCCAGAATGAACTGCAAGAATAGCATAAGAGTTCAAATAACTCAAAATGTTGATTTCTCGAATATTTTCCAATTTCCCACCCTCCTCCCAAAAGAAATTAACTTTGAAGAGTTTATTTGATTTAGCAATTTTGAAAGCAGAAGATTAAAAAGTGAAAAGGGTGGTGCAGAAATTAGCAGAGGGGCACTACCTGAAAGCTCATCAGAAAGGGGAGTGAGAACAATATCAGGCAAGAAGGGTTTGCAAGTATGGATCAGAACAGGAGCGCTCTTAGCACTGCGAATATAGGCCGAGGGCAGAGCACATTCACCAATGGATCGGCTTCTCATGGCTTTAAAGGAAAAGAAAGAAGTGGGGAAGGAAAAAAGAAGAGTGACTATAATGAAAGGCTGTGTCACAGAAAAAGCAGCACAGAGAAAACTAAAAGACTCAAAGGAAGGAAACTTTAAATTAAAACATTTCAGCACAGCAAATACTGGCAAGCTGTAAGAAAAGAAACCACAACACACATTTTGAATGTAATTCTTTTGGTGTAAAGCAGGAAAATGCCTATTATTAGCAATTACAATGGAACAGCATTAAAAAAAAAAAAAAAACCCAGCAGATCCTTTAGCACATTTTCAAAACCAAAACCAAAACCAAAACCAAACAAACAAAAACAAGAAATGAGAAATTTATCAAGTGGAAACCTTGAGAAATATTCAATAATATTAGTCCAAAGCAATTTCAGTATCATATTTGGTCATTCTTCTTAAGGAAGCTGAATTTGACTAATAAATCATTTCTATTTTCATATTTTTACACAAGTAAAACTTATAATTACTAACAGGTCCTTTTATGAAACTTTGTCATAATTTTCTCTTGTGTTTAGTAGTTGTTACAGATGAGAGAATACTTAACCAAACAAGTATCTCACATTTATACTAAAGTACAGTAGTGCAATTTTAAAGTTTTAATTAGAAACAGTTATAGAAAACAGAACTGACAGGGACCAAGCATTAAGAATCATGTCCGTGAGCCAGGCATGGCCACACTCCTGCGATCTTAGCACTAGGATGAGCAGCACAGGAGGATGACAAGTTCAAGGTCATTTTCAACTGCACAATGAGTTCTAGGCCAGCCTGGTCTACACAACATCATGTCTTTAAAAACAAAAACAATACTAACAACAAAAAACACAAAATCAGGTTCTTAAGAAAAATATATAATCTGAGTTCATTCAAATCAGAAACATATATAATTTCAAAGTATCTTTTGAAAAACAAACACTGTGGGCTTCTTTCCAAAATTAGTATATTGTTACATTTTATAATTTCATAAAAGAGTTACTAGATCACAGATAGAAATTTTTGTAGTTTATGTAGTAATAATTAGTGACTTAAACTTCCTAATAATTTCAGCTTCAGTTCAGAGACTACTGATGAAATGAACTTATAGGCACTGCTACATAAGAGCACAATGCTTAAATTATATTGCATAGCACTCTATGTAAATAATAGAAGCAAAAGAAAGAAAAGAAAGGCCCAGCTCCATCCCTCCATCCCTCTCTCCCTCCTTCTCTCCCTCCGTCCTTCTCTCCCTTCCTCCCTCCCTCCCTCCCTCTTGGCTTCAGAGCTTTCACACTTTCCTGGAACTAGAATGAACTTCCTACAGATCCTTATAATGTTCTCTCTCTTACTCAAATATATGTTCTTAAATCATTTAATAAAAAAGCCTTCTTGATCTAAAAGCCTTATTCTCCACTTCTGCTATTACTAAGCCATTATCTTGCCTTAATTTTTTTGTTTTTGGGTTGTTACCTGGCCTGTGTCCTTTCTGTTTTGTTTTTTTTTTTTTTAATTAATTTTTACCCTCCAACTATTCCACATCCCAAACCTCCTCCCCACCCCTTGTCTCCACATGGATGTCCCCACCCCCATCCCACCTGACCTCTAAATCCCCTGTGGCCTCCAGACTCTTGAGGGTTAGGTGTATCGTCTCTGAATGAACACAGACTTGGCAGTCCTGTACTGTATGTGTGTTAGGGGCCTCATGTCAGCTGGTGTATGCTGCCTGTTTGGTGGTCCAGTATTTGAGAGATCCCGGGGATCCAGATGAATTGAGATTGCTGGTCCTCCTACAGGGACTCTCAGCTTCATTCAGCCATCCCTAATTCAACAGCAGGCGTCAGCTGCTTCTGTCCATTGGTTGGATGCAAATATCTGCATCTGACTCTTTCAGCTGCTTGTTGGGTCCTCCCAATCTTTTAACCAAGATCAAGTACTCATTCTTAACTATATCTTTAATGTTTAGAACAGTGCTTCAATACTGAATATTTATCTTTTTCCCATTGAACTATGTAAAATTAGCCGTGGCTAGTCCACATTCAGTTAAGCACAGTACATAGGCAACATGCTCTAAGCCTCTGTGTGTATAAAGGGTCTTCAGAAGAGGTAGAAGACACTGCTAGGAGGGTCTGCCTCTAAGGAAGTAACTGAGAGGACAAGGGGGAGGAGGATGAGAGCCTTAACAGAATGTATGTTCTTTTTTAGACTCAAATTTTAAGCATATTCATTCACCTTGGTTATAAAAAAGTAATTTTAAAAATTAAGAAATTAACCAGTCATGGTAGTTCACATCAGTAATTCTAGTACTCAAGAAGCTATGACAAAATACTTTCAAGTTCAAGGTCAGTGAGTTTCAAGGCAGTCCAGGGTTCGCTCTAAGACTGTGTCTCAGAGAACAAGGCCCAACCTAACAAGCAAGATCAAATAGTATTTTAATTTGAATTTTCAAAGAATTTTCCAACTTCACACATGTATCTTTCTTAGCAAAATTTTTAATGCTTTAGTTTTTGTTTGATGGACAGGAAACCTGAAATGATATCAAGCAACTCTGTTTCAGGGAGGAGAAGTGTTACCACTGCCACTAAACAAATGAAGCACTTAAAACCTAGAGAGTGGAGACCGTGAGATGCTCAAGCATCACAGCCTGAATTGCATCACAGCCTGAATTCAGTTCTGGGTCCTACCTGGTGCAAGAGAGGACCAACTCAAACCAGTAGTCCTTAGACCTCTATATGCATAAGGTGGGAACACGCATGCGTACATACACCCTAATTAAAAAATTAAAGCCTAGAAAGTTTTAGTAAACTGTCCAAAGTTACATACATATTCAGTGAGAGAAAAAAAGAGTAAGAAAGGACTTAGGGCATAAGGCCTCATTATATTTCTTTCCAGTACTATATTCTCTACTATAGTTTGGTCAAATTACATGGCTCTGAGAGGAAAACAGGACAGTTTCCAGTTCCTTATTATTTTGTGTTGGCTTAAACCTACACGTGTTCCTACACCCTTTTTACATTACAGAAATTGCTTTGTCTTTTGTTGTTGTTGTTTTTGAAAAAAAGCATAGATTTCTTCTTGACCTCTATTGCCTGCCAGTAGAAGATATGAATTAATTTTCTGTTGTCCTATTGGAAGTTCCTAGGACCAATAAGACTATGTAATTATAATACTGAAAGTTTGCTATCATCTCCATGTTTGTGAATATATTTACTTAATAAAATATATACCAGCTTATGCTTGAGTTCTGCATTTTGAATCCAAGTTCTATAAGATTTTGAATTCTATAAGATGTCAATTTGGAAACAAAAAAAAATCTATAATAAACTACATAAACACAAAGTGCATATATTAAAGGCACAAAGGCATATTATTGGGCTATAAGGATTACTAAGGGAGGGGAAGAAGTTTTCTATAGAAGATTCTCATCTCCCAAAAGAAAGCAAAATGCACACTGGCAGCATCTATCTAATCCCCATGGTCTTAAACTACATACCAACAGTTTTTTGCCGCACTATACTCCTGGCCTTCTCAGTCCCTGGGGAGCCAGTGGTCGTTGCACTCCTTTGTCTCATGGGCGCCTGGCCAGGCTGATCACGACTCCATCCTCTAGAGAATGACTTGTCAACTGAAACTTTCTGAAATTCATGTCCAACTCCTAGAAATGTAATATTAGTTAGTATATAGTATATTGATAGTCTGATGGTTACCTTTAAATTATCAGGAATGCCATTGTGGGTTCTAAGGCTCCCATACAGTACATCACAAAGTATCTACAAGGATTGTTTGAATTTCATTTTATGTAAAAATTATATTCAAAACTTAGGAAGACTTAAAATTATACTATATTACTAACATTAACCCATTATAATTCTCTATTATCTAAATAAAGGTAAGAAACGAGATGAATGGAAGTGATTGGCAGTGACAGTTTCTAATTTCTTTCTTTCTTTTTTTTTTCCCCTGAGACAGGGTTTCTCTGTATAGCCATGGCTGTCCTGGAACTCACTCTGTAGACCAGGCTGGCCTTGAACTCAGAAATCCACCTGCCTCTGCCTCCCAAGTGCTGGGATTACAGGTGTGCGCCACCACCACCCAGCTCAGTTTCTAATTTCTAACCACCAATGATAGCCACTTGAGAAATAAATGATGTAGAAAAGGTAGTATAGGCATAAACTTAAGTATCATGGACAAACAGGTAAATATGAAATAGGATTTAAGTATAATTCCTAGCTAGCACCTTATTCTTAAAATGCAAAATACTATACAAAGCACATGATAAAGATATAATAATCATGCTACTGCTTCAACTCAATTTAATATTATCCAAATATTACTTCACACTTAGAGAATGTTTACTTGTAGTTTAAACTAATAAAATGCTTTCAAGAGAATTTTCCAAGTAATTCTTTATCATATATTTAAAAATAGAATAAAATTAAATCATCCTTTCAATTATATATAAAAATTATTTATACAAAAAGTAAATAAATTTTATAAACTCTGACTCGGGTTAATCATTTAAAATAAAAGATAAGATTCTATATTGCTTAATTAAATATAAAGCTGACCATAATACATACAGAGAACATTCTTTACCAAAATTATTATTGGTCTTAAAATAATAGTGTATTTCCACATTTCATTGTTGGAAATTTTAAACCTCCAGGATAAATGAAAGAAGATTAGAAAAGATGTCTCGCCCCCAGCACTCTTCCTGGTCTGGTTTCTCCAACTCAATTATTTAAACAAATTCCTATGGAAAATCTTTGAACAATTCTTACCTTTCCCTTTGTGCTTTTTTTGTTTCTGTTCACTGAGCTTATCCAATGGCAAATCACTGAGATCCAAACTATATAAATTTCTAGCTAAAACTTTAGTTAGTGTCTCCATGGTCAGTGACCACTCAGTGGCCAATTCTTCCCAATAGGTCAATGATGACAATACTGAAAGTAAGTCATCCCAAAGTTCTCGAGAAATGTATACATTTAGATTTGCTTTGATCCAGGCAACAATGAGCGTCTACAAAGACAAATATTAAGAAATAATAATTAGATTTATTTGGTGTGTGACTTCAAAATCAATTGTTAAATTATTTTTATCTCAAAAGCAGAAAAAATTTAAGTCATATAATATCCATTACTACATGTTGTAAAACTAATACATGCAATTATTGCTACCTAATAAGAATTTCAGCTAACTTCCTAGTACTCAAGGAATACAGACTGAACAGGTACCCTAATGCATAACTTTCATACTATATTGCATTACTGCTAAGAAAAGCTATATAAAGAGATGTTTCTATATTGTTTCATGTTGAAATTGAGTTCTTAAATTAAAAACTTCAGAATACATTGCCAAATGAAAGATGGAAATGACTATACACTTTGGAAGTTTGTATCACTACTACAAAGGGAAGAGGCAGTCCTAGAGAGGAACTTAACTATAAGGTACTCATAGAAGTAAAATAAATAAATCATTTTAAAGATACCACAGCAATTAAGACCATTTTATAATAAATCCAATAGCAATATCAAAAGCTTACTTGTAAGAGGGCAGAAAATACTGATTACGCAGTGCTCTCTGAGGTTTTGTGGACTGCTACTAAATATATACCATTGTTGAAGATATAAGTCAAAAATAAGTTTTCAAAACTTTAAACTTCATGAATTTTGATAAGGAATTATTATACATTCACAAATGAAATATAAAGATAAAATTGAAGTGACTAGTAATCTTTCATCCTCTCTATAAATGTTCAAATTACAAAAAAGTTATTTTGCACAACAAGCTAAATTTTATCTTTCTGTAGATCCAATCATTGGTCAGCTATGAAAACTGGGAATTTTCTGAAAGTTTAGATAATACATGTCTCTGTTTTAAAAGTTAACTGAACATTAGCCGAGAATTTTAAGTGAGAGATTAAGAACTGCAAAAGGCCAACATAAACAGTTACACTTATGGCCAAGGATAAGAAATAGCCTTTACCTCTGACATTAAGAATCATCCTAATTGGGGACTGGAGAGATATCTTAGTCGTTATGAGCACTGACTGCTCTTCCAGAGGTCCTGAGTTCTAATTCCAGCAACTACTTAGGTGGCTCACAACTATCTGTAATGGGATCCAATGCCCTCTTCTGGTGTGTCTGAAGACAGCTACAGTGTACTCATATACATAAAATAAATAATAAATTAAAAAAACATTAAAAAAGAGAATCATCCTAACTATGTAACTTCATTTAATGTGTCATTATAAGAATATTTCCTATTTCAGAGTTTATAGTACATTTAAAGTCAGCATATAACTTCATGTTGAAATATGTAATTTCTGTATGATGAAAAATATCACTAACACTTAAATTCTAGAAGGGAGAACAATAAAATCTGTGGGACAGCCTGATTATGTACTACATTTTAATTATTATAGAGCAAGCTGAAATGTTGTTTCTAATAACCTGACTGATAAAACACTCGGGCATCATTCCTGAAGTCCTCTGCCAGCTTTCTGAACCACATGCATGTCACACTAGAGGTAAAATAAGCACCCTTGTGACTCATTTACAACAGTTCTCTGCTGTTAGGTTGTGAATCTGTGTGTAAGGGTATTTAGAGTGACTATGATTAATTTAGCTCTATAAAAGATCCTTTTAACATGAACTGGCTTGTGATTTAAAGCATTTTCTCCTACTTTAACATGCTCAGCTTTAGTGAATCTTTAAATATCAACCAATTTTATCCATCTATTAATGTTTATTGCCTGAAAAAGTGGTCCTGCAAGTCGACCTGCCAGGGTCATGTTTTTTTTCCCCTGGAACTGCAGAAAAGCTTGTGACGACATCTTCAGTACAGACTCCGTGACTCTGAGCAACACGAGTAGCATCTGTTCCCTTAAAGGAAGAATATCTGTTAATGTTTCCTTCTTGCTTTGGGTTAATGATCAATTTTCATATTAATTTGTTGTAAAAAATAACATTATTGTCAGGGTAACTTGAATATTCAATCTTTGAAAGACTATTAAGTGTTTTGAATTCTTTAATTTTTGAAATTAATAACAGAAATTTGTAAGAACAATACCTTCAGGAACAAATTGTTTTATGTTTTTAATAATGGACATTCAGGAAAAGAGAAAAGTTAAGATACTGCTTCTCTTCTTCCCACCCTCCTATTTGTTTCTTGAGACAGGGTCTCATGAAGCTAGGCTGGCCTTCCCACATAGCCAAGAATGACCCTCAACTCCTGATCCCCAATTCCATCTCTGTAGTACTAAGATTACAGAAGCCTGCCACCATGTCCTTTCCATGTCCTTTTAGTTTCAGTGATTAAGAAATTATTTATATGAATATTAGCCCAAAAGCTCGGAATACCCAAGATACAACTCACAGAACACATGAAGCTCAAGATTAAGGAAGACCAAAGTATGGATACTTTGATCCTTATTGGAAAGTGGATCAAAATACCCATAGCTCACAGCCTACTAATAGAATGAGAATAGGGTCCCCAATGGAGCAGCTAGAGAGAGGATCAAGGAGCTGAAGAGGTTTGCAGTAGGAACAATAATATGGACCAACCAGTACCCCCAGAGCTTCCAGGGACTAAACCACAAACCAAAGAGTACACATGGAGGGTCCCACAGCTCCAGCTGCTTATGTAGCAGAGGATGGCCATTTCAGATATAAATGAGAGGAGAGGCCATTGGTCTTGTGAAGGCTTTATTCCCCAGAATAGGGGAATGCAAGTCAGGAAATTGGGGGGGGGCTAACCAGGGAGAGGGGGAATGGATAGGGGGTTTTCAGTGGGGTAATGTGGAAAGGGGTTAACACTTGAAATGTAAATAAAGCAAATATCTAATAAAAATTACTTATATGCAATATGTAAATATGCATTTATATAGAAATATATGTGTATATGCATACTGTGTATCTGTGTGAGTATATTCCATATATGTGCAGGTACCTGAAGAAGTCAGAATAGGGCATCAGATCCCCTGGAGCTGGAGTTACCAGCAGTTGTAGGCTGCCCAATATGGGTGCTGAGAAATGAACTCAGATCCTCTGAAAGGGCATAAAGTGCTCTTAACTGCTGAGTCATCTTTCTAGCCCCATTTGACAATTTTAAAATCTTTTGTTCTGTATGCGTATCAGAAACAGAACCAATTCTAACATTATCCTTACCTTAACTTTTTCCTAGGAGCTCCTACTCACAGAACAAAACCACACCTCATATTTGAAGAACCAATTTACCAACATACCAACAAATGAGACAATAGCTGGGCATACTGGAACACACCCGCAGTCTCTGGGTGACTGAAGAAGGAGAGTGGTACATTTGTGACCAGCCTGGGATACCCATTAAGACCTTGTCTCTCCCCTCCTTTGCCCCCCCCAAAAAAAAAGAAAGGAAGGGAAAAAAAGAAACAAGAAAAGAAAAAGGGAAAAGGAATCTGATGAGAATTTTAGTATATAGGCAAGCTAGAGCCCAAGTTCCTATCGGTCTCTTCCTTAAAGGCCTCTCTGCAGTCCCTATCTAGACACAGCTTTAAGGATGGTTACTGTAAGAAATAAGGATAAAGTAGTAATATGTCCCAGATCTAGACACCACTTGGGTGAAGAAGTGAACACAGAATCAAATAAAGATTATCATTCTGATTTAAAAAAAAAAGATATCTTGAGGGGTAGAGAGAAAGCTCAGCAGTTCAGAGCACTGGCTGCTCTTCTAGAGGATCTGGGTTCAATTCCCAGCAACCAAATGACAGTTCACAACTGTCTGTAACTCCAGTTCCAAGTGATCTGACACCCTTATGCATATAATGGTAGACAAAATACCAATGTAGGTATAATAAAATAAATAAATCATTTAAAAAATATATCCTGAGGCTAGAGGTATAGCTCAGTAGCAGAGTCCTTGCCTAAAGTGGGTAAAGTAATCTCCAATACAATTAAAAACAAAACAAAAAATAAAAACCCCACATATAGAACAAAAGATTTAATAATTGTCGAATGGGGCTAGAGAGAGATGGCTTAGCAGTTAAGCAGTTAAGAGCATTTTATGCCCTTCCAGAGGATCTGAGTTAATTTCTCAGCACACCACAAACATAATCATTATTCACAGGATAAAAACCTTAAGTATCATACTTCTTACCTTGGGCTTCTAGCTTAGCTGTATGAAATAAAAACTATATGACACAGTTTATAAATAAACCTCATCTTATTACAGTCTAACTGTAACTCACTTATATATATCAGGTGACTCTTATAAGTTGTAATACAAAAACAAGTTTAATCAATACAGAAAAAAATCACATAAAGTCATTATAAATATGTGGATGAGTGCCTTGGGTATTATGATTTCAGCTTAAAAGGAACTTAAAAGAATTATGAGGGCCAAAGAGATAATTCACCAGTTGAGAACATGGGCTGTTCTTCTAAAGGACCCAGATTTGATACCCAGTATCCACAGGCAAACTCACATCTGCCTGTAACTCCAGTCCAAGGAGATCCAATATCATCTTCTGGCCTCTGCCAGCACCAGGCATGCATGTGGTATACAGACATACATGCAGGCAAAATATTCATATACATAAGAATAAAATTTGTTTCAATTAAAAATATGGAATAAACTCTAAAAATATGTTTCACGGCAAGATTCCTGGCTCATCATTGATACAAAACTTATAGAAAGAAAAATAAAGAACCAAAAAAAGAAAAAAGAGAGACTATTTCAGTTTGATATGATTTTCTGGTTGTTTTCTGAGAGAGTCTAGTAGTATGTATCCCAGGTGAGCCTCAAATTTTCGATCATCTTGCCTTTGCTTCCCAAAGGCTGCATTAATAATGTATACCTTTTTAAAATGAGGAAGACCATAATTCAAAATCTGCTTACCATTTATCACAGGTTATATAAACAAAGACCAGTCACTTAATATGCTTGTGATTAACTCAAGTAAACACACATTATTAATGAATAATGTGATTAGTATGCATGTAAAATCTTAGAAACATCCTCAGCATCATTATGTCCTAAATATGCTAATAAATGTTTCTCTATATAATTTATATATACTTCTAGTAAAGGAATTTTTTTTAAAGCTAGAGGGCTAAGAGATGGTGCAGCGGTTTAAGAGCACTTACTGCTCTTACAGAGAAGCCAGGTTCAATTCCCAGCACCCACATAGAAGCTTATAACCTACTGTAACTCCAATCCAGGGATCTTGAGAGGGAGGTCCTTTTCTGGTCTCCAAAGAAGCTAGGCATGCATACAGTAGAGTTATATACATGGAGGTAAAACACTCATACATATATAAATCTTCAAAGCCATTTCCTCCTAAGTAGCAAACATAAATTAAGCACATCCTTTAACAAGTACTCCCACTTTTGTTGTTCTTTTTGATTTTTAGGCTTTTTGTATGTATTTTGCTGTTGTTGTTTTGGTTTTTTTTTTTTTCCTTTTTTTCTTTTCTCCTTTTTTTATGAGGGTTTTTCTGTGGAGCTCTGGCTGTCCTGAAACTGAAACTCACTCTGTAGACCAGGCTGGCCTCAAACTCAGAGAGCCATCTGCCTTTGCCTCTTGAGAGCTGGGATTAAAGGCGTGCGCCACCACTGCTCATCCTTGTTCCCACTTTTTATAATAACTCAAAAGAAAAAAATTAATACATGTAAGGATGGTCATTGTCCTCTACTCCCTCCACCCTAAAATTAAATATACATATAAAATTATATATATTTTATATATTTAGATATATAATTACATATATATTTTATATATTTATATATAAATTATAAGAAATATAATTTATATATAAATATATATAATATACATTATACACATATGTTGGTTAGGTTAGTTCTAGGCTTGAATTCCCAGCAACTAAGGAGGCTGAGGCAAGAAAAGAATAAATTTAAGGCCCCTTTGAGCTACAGAGGGAAGTCAAGGCCAAGATAGACAACTTAAAGAGACCTTGTCTCAAAATCAGTAAGTTGTGGTAGCTTACAACTGTAATCCCAGCACTCAGGAGAGTTAAAGAGTTCGAGGCCACAGCCTGGAGAGATGGTTCATGGAGGTTCTAGCAGCTGGATGATGGCCCAAGCCTATTTATAATGAGATCTGGTGGTGTCCTCTTCTGGCCTGCAGGTATACGTGTGGTACAGAATGCTGTATACATACATACATACATACATACACACACACACACACACACACACACACACGGTACAAAACACTGTATAAATAGATAAGTCTTCAAAAAATGTTCCAGGCCAGTTTGGACTACATAGATAGATAGCAAGACCATTTCTGAAAAACAAACAAATAAAAAAATAAAAAACAAACAAATAACATCAAAGTAAACAAAAAAATAAAAACTAAATGGACCAAAGGAGCACATAGCTATTGTTGAGGTTTGGTCTTTTGCTATGTATTGTAATGTTAAGTATGGGCCCCCAAGACCTGGTTGCCCCAGAGACCAGAGTCCCCATTAACGCAAGTGATATATGTGATCTTGCCTCCAAGTTATTTCTGATTGATGAATAAGGCCGACAGCCAATAGCCAAGGAGAAAAGACATAGGCGGGAGTTTAATGTTCCAGTTTAATGTGGGGAAGAATCACAGGGGAGAAAAGAAAGTGACTGGAGGGGGCAGCCGCATGGGTTAGGTAGTCGTGGAATAACGGCTATGTGGGTTGGCTAGTTGGAGTTATGAGCAGCCCAGATGAACCATGGCAAATTACATAATGGGATTATTGGCTGAGCCATACACAGACTAGCATAGAGGATAGATATCTGACCAGCTCTTGCGCTGATTAATGCTTATTGTAAATAATAAGAGTTGTATGTCTTTTATCTGGGAACTGAATGATCAAAGTTGGGATAGAAACCCTGGATTGGGATTAAACATTTCTACATAGTTATTTATTAATTGTGTGTCAGAGAACTTCTTACTATGTGCAAAGTCCTGATTAAATACTTAATACTGCAAAAATACAATAAAATTATTCCTCACATGCTATATATTATGCAATCACATGTGTGATTTAATCAGTCAAATATTTACAAAAGGACAAACATCTCAAGAGAAAGGGCTATACTTATAATTTCTCTTTTGTTTTTTAATTTGATTATAACCATGTATAATTCTAACGCAAGCTATAGAACTGTTCTTCCTTCAAAGGTCTAGTTTTCAATTTAATTTACAAAGTATATAATGTATTATACCAAGTAAATAAGCAATACAAAATTAAGACAACTTTTATTATTCTTGATGGTTCAGTTAATCAGTTATTATTCAGGCTCCAATTCAACAGCCATTAATACAAATAATTTAGGAATAGAGACGATTGAGAAGAACTATACAGGAGTACCCACTTAGTATAAAAGGAAATAAAAAATATACAGGATGGAAATATAGGAAGAGTAAGGTGGAGGCTTAATCTTTTACTGAAAGGTTTAGTAGTAGCTTGTGTTAGAATAATACATGGTTATAATCAAATTTAAAAAAAATTATACATTATAAGTATAGCCCATTCTCTTGAGGTGTTTGTCCTTTTGTAAACATCTGACCTATTAAATCACACATGCAATGGCATAGTAATGTAGCTTTGGTGATCACAGAAAAAGATGGCAGATATTCTAAAACAAAATTCAGAATACGCTCAGAAAAAAGCAAGCTGACAATGCTGGGAAGCACACAAGGTAGAGGTTAGATTTAAGAGGCCAAATTGGACAGAGAAGTAGGAATGGGCCTGATAGTAAGGGCTTTGGTAGTCAAAGGAAAGAAATAGGCTTTAAAAGTTCAGTCAATCATCTAGTAACATCTCCAATCATCCACACAAGCAGAAATTAATTTCTGTGTATGTATTCATCACTGGGAAAAAAGGTAACCATTATGCACCTTTAGACAGTCTGAGGGGTGTTACAGAAGCTTGATCAAGTACATCTGAAATAAAATGACAGTCTACTATAAGCATGATTACTATATAAAATATTTGTATTCATTCAATAATAGGACTCTAATACTGTAACACACCCTATTCATAGACACTATTTCTTAAAAATTACTATACTTTAGTAAAGAACAGTAACCAAAAAGATATAAAATTGTTACCAGGTCTTTTTGTCCATTGATACTTGCACAACCATGTATCGATAAATGTTAAGAATACGTTTACACATATCTGTGTGCTCATCCAGAAGATTTTTTATTTCATTTGCAGGTTCAAGAAGAAATATGTTTGATGAGTTTATAATGAACACCTATAATAGGAGAAATCATTAATTATTTATGGAAATTTTTCAATGGTAAATTCCCTTTTTTTCTTTTTTAAAGATTTATTTATTTATTTTATATATATGAGTACATCACTGATCTCTTCAGACACTCCAGAAAGAGGGCATCAGATCCCATTACGGATGGTCGTGAGCCACCATGTGGTTGCTGGGAATTGAACTCAGGACCCCTGGAAGAGCAGTCAGTGCTCTTAACCTCTGAGCCATCACTCCAGCCCCTAGTTTGTTTTCTCTTTGAGACAGGATCGCACTCTGTAGCCCTGGCTGGCCTGAAATCCACTATGTAGAGCAGAAGGATAAGCTGGATTCTGTTGAAATTCTGTTGTTGTTGCCTCTCAAGTGCTAGGACTATAAGCATGAGCCACTGTATTAGGCGCAATGGTAAATTTCTTATTTAATAAAAAAAAAAAAAGTCTGCCATGTTCATGCCTGCAATCCCAGAACTCAGACTGAGACTCTTGTCTGTCTGTCTGTCTGTCTGTCTGTCTGTCTGTCTGTCTTTCT
Source organism: Apodemus agrarius (assembly GCA_964023405.1). Taxonomy (NCBI): domain Eukaryota; kingdom Metazoa; phylum Chordata; class Mammalia; order Rodentia; family Muridae; genus Apodemus; species Apodemus agrarius. The sequence goes on along the minus strand of OZ030011.1, from coordinate 68,117,206 downwards.
CTCTCTCTCTCTCCCCCCCTCTCTCTCTCTCTCACACACACACACACACACACACACACACACACAGTAAAACAGAGACAGAAAAGGAAATAAACACTGATCACTGAGTGATCAAGCGTAAATTTGAAATCACCATGTGTTAGTTAATACTCATACTTCTACTACTATTTTACTACTATTTTAGCATCTGCTATTTAGGCTCATTAACACTCAAATACTTTTATATATTGTTCCATATATGAAAATAGCATTTCTAAGGTAAGAACTTTCTAAGCATAACCATGGACAAAAGAAATTACAAAAAGCTTATAGTAAAAGATAACAACTACATCAGGAAACAGTTCTTTAAGTTAAAGACCTTATTTATTTTCATGTGTCCATCTGTTCTTGTAATAACAGCTTACATAAATGTAATTTATGAGAATCTATTAATGTATATCATTAAACTTTATCACTCAGTGTAAGCTGTGATTCCCTTCTGAATGCTATAAAGACAAATCTAATGCAAGTTATATACAGAGGATATCAACAACACTTTGTTTTGCTTCATTTCTGTTACATTTGGTTTTACTTTTTAGAAAGGATCTTATATAGACAAAGATGGCATCAAACTTGCCATGTACCCAAGGCTAATCTCAAACTAGAAGATTTGAACATTCCACCTATAAATTCTGTCCATTTATTGTTCCTATTCACATCTGCTCTCTTCTAGAAGTACTATTATTGCCACATGAAATGTACAGTTATTTGGAAAAACAATTAAGCACATACTGAAGAATGAAAAGAGCAGATTCTGGAAACCTAGCCTAGTAGGCATGAACCAACAAAAGCAAGAGAAATGAGTAAGCATTAGGAATAAAATGAGGTAGAGCAGAGAATTTTGAAAAGGGTATTTCAGTGAATTACTGCATGACAATGAAGTTTAACTGAAATGGAATGTGGTAGTTTTAATTAAAGTGGCCCCTTTAGGTCCACAGGGAGTGCTACTAATAGGAGAGGTAGCCTTGCTGGAGGAAGTGTGTCACTCTCTTTTCTGGAAGCCTGCAGATCCAGATGTAGAACTCTCAGCGTCTCCAGCACCACATCTGCCTACACACTACATGTTTCCTGCCATGATGAAATCACTAAACCTCTGCAACTGTAAGCCGGCCCCAATTAAATGTTTTCCTTTATAAGAGTTGCTGTGGTCATGGTGTCTCTTCACAGAGATAGAAATCCTAACTATGACAGAAGTTGGTACCAGGGACTGGGGTACTGCTGTGATAAGCCTGACCATGATTGTTTGAAGGAATGTGGACATTGGGACTTCAGATGGAAAACAGTGGTACTGCAGGTAATGTGAACTGTTGGGGGCCAGCTCAAGAGGTTTCAGAAGAGAAGAATGTTCGTATGTGGCCTAGAGATTGCTCTTCTGATATTTCAGTGAAGAATGTAGGTGCTTTCTACCTTTGTCCAGAAAATATGACTGGTACTAAATTGAAGAGTTTTGGATTAGCTGCATTGGTAGAGAAAATTTCAAAACATTTTAGTATTGACTCTGTTGTACAGTTTCTAGTGCTTATTCTTATGAAGATCTATAATGAAAAGAAGCAAGCTGAGCAAGGAAAAATACAAAATGTCCATTTCAAGGAGAAAAGGGGCACCAGGAAGAAGACTGCAGCTAACCAGATTAAAAGATTAAAGACTTGATGTTAAATGGAATAAAGGGAGTGCTGACCTCAGACCAAGATCCCAGACAGCTAAACTTCCAACTTGTAAAAAGGAATTTTAAAAAACCGTGGAGCTGGTGTAATGGTGTAGGCTTTAAATTCCAGCCTTACAGAGGCAGGCAGATCTCTGAGTTTGAGGCCAGCCTGGTCTACAAAGTGCGTTCAAACACAGTCAAGCTTAGGCAATGAAGGAAACCATGAAAATCAGAAAGGAGGTGAGACATAACTGAATGAGGGGGCCAGGCCGTATTCTAGCCCCAGCAAACAGTAGAATTTAGCATCTTCGGCCATGTGGTCTGGTTTTAGAGTCAAGGACAGAAGAAAGGAATTATGGAATCTCCCTTTACAGCTAAGGAATGCTGCTGAGGCCAGGCATGTGTCAGGGTGTCCCTGAATGGAACTCCAGAGAAGTCATTGCGTGAAGGTGGGAAGGTGAGACCTGGATTCTCTTATAGACACCAAGATGTTAAAAGATGCCTGCCAAGGAAAGCTGTTAACAGGGAGTGGAACAAGCCAAAGAGAAAGAAGTGTGTTGTAATCAATAAAGCTGAAAGTAGTTGGAGATCTGAAGAGTGCTTTGGCATCAGACATAGAGACTCAGAATTGAGAGTTTGCCCAGCTGAATTTTGGTATTGCATTGGTCAAGTATTTTCTCACTACGCTCCTTTTCTACCCTTTTGGAATGATAATGCATATCCTGGGCATTATATGTTGGAAGTATGGGATCTGTTTTTTTATTTTGATTTTTATAGGAGATTGCATGAATCTCAGAAGAGACTTTGAACTTTTAAAAAATGTTGATACTGTGATGGACTATAGCGACTTTTCAAGTTGGACTAAATGCATTTTACATTGTGATATGGTTACAACCCTGTGGGGGCCAGGAAATAAAACGTGGTAGATTAAACAAAATGGTCCCTATAGGTCCACAGGAAATGGCATTAGGAAGTGTAGCCTTGTTGCAGGTATGGTGTTATTGGAGGAAGTATAACTCTTCTTTTCTGCTGCCTACAGATCAAGATGCAGAGCTCTCAGCTCCTTCTTCAGCACCACCCGTCTTCACGCTTCTGTGCTTCCTGCCATGATGAAAATAGACTAAGCATCTGAAAGCACCAATGAAATGCTTTCTTTTTTTTTCTTATATTCGTTATTTACATTCAAATGATTTGCCTTTTCCTGGTTCCACCCTCCCTGAAAGTCCCATAAGCCCTCTTCCCTCCCCTGTTCCCAATTAACCCCCTCCCGTTTCCTTGTCCTGGTATTCCCCTACACTGTTACACTGAGCCTTTTCAGGACCAGGGCCCTCTCCTTCCTTCTTCTTGGGCATCATTTGATATGTGAATTATGTCTAGGGTATCCCGAGCTTCTGGGCTAATATCTACTTATCAGTGAGTGCATACAATGTGAGTTCTTTTGTGATTGGGTTACCTCACTCAGGATGATGTTTTCCAGTTTCTCCCATTTGCCTAAGAATTTAATGGATTCATTTCTTTTAATAGCTGAGTAGTATTCCATTGTGTAAATATACCACATTTTCTGTATCCATTCCCTGTTGAGGGACATCTGGGTTCTTTCCAGCTTCTAGCTATTATAAATAGGGCTGCTATAAAGATAGTAGAGCATGTGTCCTTATTACATGCTGGGGAATCCTCTGGGTATATGCCCAGGAGTGATGTAGCAGGGTCCTCTGGTAGTATTATGTCCAGTTTTCTGAGGAACCTTCAGACTGATTTCCAGAGTGGTTGTACCAGCTTGCAATCCCACCAGCAGTGGAGGAGTGTTCCTCTTTGTCCACATCCTCACCAGCACCAGTTGTCTCCTGAGTTTTTGATCTTAGCCATTCTGATTGGTGTGAGATAAAATCTCAGGGTTGTTTTGATTTGCATTTCCCTGATGACTAATGATGTTGAACAATTCCTTAGGTGCTTCTCAGCCATTTGATATTCCTCAGGTGAAAATTGTTTAGCTCTGTACCCCATTTTTAATAGTTATTTGGCTCTCTGGGGTCTTATTTCTTCAGTTCTTTGTATATATTGGATATTAGCCCTCTGTCGGATGTAGGGTTGGTAAAGATCTTTTCCCAATTTGTTGGTTGCTGTTTTGTCCTACTGACAGCGTCTTTTGCCTTACAGAAAACTTTGTAATTTTATGAGGTCCCATTTGTCAATTCTTGATCTTAGAGCATAAGCTATTGGTGTTCTGTTCAGGAACATTTCCCCTGTGCCCATGTCCTCAACGGTCTTCCCCAGTTTCTTTTCTATTAGTTTCAGTGTGTCTGGTTTTATGTGGAGGTCCTTGATCCACTTGGACTTGAGCTTAGTACAAGGAGATAAGAGTGGATCGATTGGCATTCTTCTGCATGGTGACCTTCAGTTGAACCAGCACCATTTGTTGAAAAGGCTGTTTTTGTTTGTTTTTTTTTTGCACTGGATGGTTTTTAGCTCCTTTGTCGAAGATCAAGTGACCATAGGTGTATGGGTTCATTTCTGGGTCTTCAATTCTATTCCATTTATTTGCCTGCCTGTCACTGTACCAATACCATGCAGTTTTTAACACTATTGCTCTGTAGTACTGCTTGAGGTCCGGGATACTGATTCCCCCAGAAGTTCTTTTACAGTTGAAAATAGTTTTAGCTATCCTGGGTTTTTTGTTATTCCAGATGAATTTGAGAATTGCTCTAACTCAATGAAGAATTGAGTTGAGATTTAGATGGGGATTGCATTGAATCTGTATGTTGCTTTTGGCAAGATGGCCATTTTTACTATATTAATCCTGTCAATCCACGAACATGAAAGATTTTTCTATCTTCTGAGGTCTTCTTTGATTTCTTACTTCAGAGACTTGAAGTTCTTTTCATACAGATCTTTCACTTGTTTAGTTAGAGTCACACCAAGATACTTTATATTGATTGTGGCTATTGTGAAGGGTGTCATTTCCCTAATTTCTTTCTCAGCCTATTTATACTTCGAGAATAGGAAGGCTACTGATTTGCTTGAGTTCATTTTATATCTGGCCACTTTGCTGAAGTTGTTTATCAGCTGTAGGATAAGAGTTCTCTGGAGGATTTTTTTTGGGGTCGCTTAAGTATACTATCATATCATCTGCAAATAGTTATAGTTTGACTTCTTCCTTTCCAATTTGTATCCCTTTCACCTTCCTTTCTTGTCTAATTGCTCTGGCTAGGACTTCGAGTACTATATTGAATAAATATGGAGAGAGTGGGCAGCCTTGTCTAGTCCCTGGTTTTAGTGGGACTGCTTCAAGTTTCCATTTAGTTTGATGTTGGCTTTGGTTTGCTGTATATTGTTTTACTATGTTTAGGTATGGGCCTTGAATTCCTGTTCTCTCCAAGACCTTTAACATGAGTTGCCTTGGCCATGGTGTCTCTTCACAGCAACAGAAACCCTAACTAAGACATAGACTCTTTTAGAAAAAGCACAAGTTGCCAAAACTAACTTAAGAAAATTGAAAGGATGAATATATGAAGAGGATAAAAGAAACTGAACTAGTAATACAGGCCTCTCGATCCATCCCGGAACTGCAAACAGGACTAGAAACTTGGTTCTGAGCAGTCTTGCTCCACCTTCATGGGAGATGATCCTTATGTTTGCTCAGGGGCAAAGAAGGAACAAACTCACCCAATTTACTAAATAAAAACCATAACGTTGTTAGTAAGAGCTACATTTTAAAGAATTAAATAGAAAGCTAATATCTTTGTGAACACAACAGACTAAAATATTAAACTATTAACAATACAAACAAAACAAAATACAGATTTTTATCATGAAGTAGAGTTTATTCCAAAAATGTAAGGGTGCCTTAACATAGAAAAATCTAGTACTATACCTTCTACCAATAAATTTAAATAGAAAATAAAAGTATGCTTGTTTCAATATACACAGGAAAAGAATTTGGCATGTAATTTATTACTTTAAAAAAGTTTAACTAAGAAAAAAAGAGAAAATACCATAATCTAAAACCAAGCATTTACAAAAAGTCTAACAATTGTATATACACAGTGAGAGCACTTGAGCAGCACCAACAAAAGACACGAATAAATGGCGTGCTCTTCCTGAAAGAAGAGGCATGAATCTGAAAGAGCAACAATGAGCATAAAGGAAGGTTTGGAGGGAGAAAAAAGAAATGCGAAATGATGTAAGTATATTATAATCTCAAAGAAACAACAGAACACTTTTTTTTTTTTTAAAAGATAAGAACAAAGGTGCTTCCTGTCACCTCAATGTCCTGGGAGTCCAATAAGCACAAAAAGAGGGCAAATAAAAACCGAGTTATGTAGCAATCTGAGAAAAATATTCAGATAAGTAAAAGCAAGGTCAAAGGCCATAAGGTGAGAGCTTGCCTTGTATGTTTGAGGAATACTAACAAGTATAGAATGAAATGAGTGAGAGGGAAAGCAATGGGAGATTTTTATAAGAAGAAGAAAAAAAGAAAAAGAAAAGTCAAGGCATTAAGAACAGAATTCTTGCTGGGGGTGGTAGTGCACACCTTTAATCCCAGCACTTGGGAGGCAGAGGCAGGTGGATTTCTGAGTTCGAGGCCAGCCTGGTCTACAGAGGGAGTCAGGACAGCCAGGGCTACACAGAGAAACCCTTTCTCGAGAAAAAAAAAAAAAAAGAACAGAATTCTTCCCATCATGAAGAGAGAGAGAACAGGTGCTACTGACCTTTTATAGATCAATCCCACCATAAAGCACAGTTTTTAAAAAAGAATAGAAAAAAAGGATGAGTATATATGACAAATCCAAATTTTAAGAGAATTAAGAAATGTTAAATGGCTTAACTTTAACATCTTTATTTTTGTAATTACACCATGGGCCAATGTGTGATACACTCTCAAGAGCAATGGTGAAAAGCTAGAAGTTAAGAGAAGAAACAGACTATGGAGTGTGGTGTGAAGGGTTAATGGGAAAGCTCTGAGTACTAAGCTGTAGGAGAGTCTATAGATTCTCAAGATAGAGCGGAGGAATTCACAATATACATGAAAGAGAGGAAACAATATGCCTAGGAGTTTAGAAAACAGAGAAGCCGTGAAATGAATCAAAGAATCCTAATCTATATACAAAGACTCTGCCTCCAAAAACTGAAACCAAACAAAGATTTTAGATTTGACAAGATAGAGGTTAAAAGTAACTTTGACAAGGAAACAGAATGCAAAAGAGCACAGCTCAATGGCAGGAGGCTGAAGTAGTGGCTGGGCCTGGGGCTCTGTCTCAAGCACCATAAACAGAAACGCAGAGAAGGAAGGGGAAGGAAAAGAAGAAAAGAAATCTAGGACAGGCAGTCATAGAGTGGTAGAAAGGCATACTGCAGAATACAGCAATTCACATGAGACATATAGATGGAGACTCAGAAGTATTCATGAATTCCTTCTTCTGTACATTCCCCCCAGCACATGAGTTATCAGATTGAAATTTTTCATTGTCTACAAGGGATAGGAAATGTTTTTAAAACTTTTGAGGCCAGTGACATAGTTTAGATAGTAAAGGCCCTCAATATCAAGCCTGAAGACTCAAGTGGGAGAGAATATACTGACAAGTTTTCTTCTAACCTCCACATGACAAACACACACCCACTCCCCCATATACACACTAAATGTAGAAACACAATCAAGTATGTTTTCCTTATCAGTCTTAAATTTGAGCATCTTTTCTCATCTGAACTAACTAAAATGTATCAGTACATACTTTATGAGAACAAATAATGGTATAATTGCAATTCACAGATGTGTGAAAACATATATACATATATATATATGAATTTATTATGTTTAAATTTGAGCATCTTTTCTCATATGTAAGCTAACTGTGATGTTTGTCATTGCAGTTCTATTTTATGAAAAACAAATGTGGCATAGTGACAACTTACAGATGTTGAGTAGTAAACACACACACACACACACACACACACACACACACACACGAATTTAGTATATATGGAATTCCAAAGTATGAGCATTTGAAATATTTGATGACTTTTTTTTTTTTTAAGCTAAAGACCTAGATGTGCAGCACATTGGTAGAGAGCTCACCTAGCCTGCCACAGGGTTCCGGATTCAATCCTAGGAACTATAAACACTCTCACAAACAAATAAGTAAGTATAAAGCCACCGACCTGCAAAACGGCCTGAGTACCAGCTTGAATATTTTGTTCTGTGGCTTCTTCAGAGACATGAAAAGCTTCTTGATAGGAACCATTTTTTGTCCAGCTAGAATTTCGAACATGTTCAGAAATATTGGTCCCATTTTCCTGAAGCAAAATATCAAGCTTTTACTATTTCATCAGTGAGAACGCTGCAATGAGTCAGTACACATAAAGGGTCTTTAAGATTACTAGACCACACTATTAAACTGGTTTTTTTCCTCCAAAGATTATTTTAGGGGTCTGGAAAGATGACTCAGTGGTTAAGAGCACTTGTTCTTCCAGAGGACCTGAGTTTAGTCCCTGGCACCCACACTGGCTGGCTTACAACTGTCTGTAACTCCAGTTCCACAGGATTCCAATGCTTTCCAGAGTACCTATGCTCATGTGCACATAACTACCTGCAGACACAAAGACCTATGTATAACTAAAAATAATAAAAATAAATCTTAAAAAGTTAATCGAGATAAGATTTTAACTCATTACACAAGTAATATATATTCACTGTAAAAATTCTTACAAAAGCAATAGTAATTTCATAATTTCATAAAAAATTATTATGACTAGCCAATTAAAAATCAATTCATATAGTCATTTTTCTGTGTATATTCTCATATATTCTACAATCATTTTGTACTATTCACAGCTTTGTAAAAGATGAATTCTGTTCTATATTAAATGTCAGAATTTATATAACTTGAAGACAGTTCTTAACAGTAAAATTCTTACAATTAAAATTAAAAAATAACAAAAATAGTGCTTCAAATAATACCACTGAAGTTCTCTGAGTTTTGATGCTGTATGGTTACAGACTACAAGTTATCTCACTTAAAAGCCTGTTGTGTTGTGTTGCAGGGTGTGTGTGCATGTCACATGCATGTGTGTGCAGAAGTGTATATGGGTACTTCTACCCCTGTGTGGTTGTACTACTCGATCCACTGAGCCACCCCCAGCCACTGCTGTTATTGAACATTAAGAATATCTTCCACTTCTCCTTCCCTCCCTGACAGGTTCTCATTCTATAGCCCAATTTGGCCTTGAACTATCTCTCTGCTTCAGTCTCCCAAGGGCTAGAATAATAGGTGTGAGCCATTATACCTGCTCCTGCCCCTCTGTGATTCTAAGGATTACAGGGCCTTCCATATGCTATGCAAGCAGTCTACCACAGTGACATTCCCAGTCCTTTGTCAGCAATATTTTCAAAGAGCTGCCTTTTTATAGCTTATACAGAGGTATAACTATAGCATACAGGTAGTCTTGTCCAATACTCTGTCATAACTAGAAACTGGACCAGGAACTGAGCTCTGTGAGGAGCCAATACAATATTCTATTCTCTAGCCCAGACTTTCCCTTTGGCTATCTCTACAATGTCTTCTAAAGTTTTCCTAAATGATCTATAAACTATAAAGATAAGATCTTATCCACAGCCTGGCGGTGGTAGAGCACGCCTTTAATCCCACCACTCTGGGAGGCAGAGGCAGGTGGATTTCTGAGTTCGAGGTCAGCCTGGTCTACAGAGTGAGTTCCAGGACAGCCAGGGCTATACAGAGAAACCCTGTCTCGAAAAACCAAAAACAAAAAAAAAAAAAAAAAAAAGATTCTTATCCACAAACTCCCCTTTCTCCCTCCTCCAGCCACATTAGCTACCATCAAGAACTATGCACTTTTCAGTTTCCATCTCTCCATGAGTGGCAATTACACTTGTAAAAGAAGGCTACTTAGGACCTCTCCCCATTTCCCATCTCTCTCCGCCAACTGATCATCAAAATGTGTAGGATTTACAAACAAAGAGACTAACATATGTTTGTGCTCTCTTACAGTCACTTGCAAGTGCCACTAATCTATCTCACAAGCAGTCCCCATCTCACTCTGGACTTTGCTAACACTTCCTAATGGTCTGCTTGACCCAGACTGGCTTCTAGTCTACTCTCCAGTTGCTCTTGTACAATCCTTCTAAAATATTTAACTATTGATGCTACTTTCAGGTTTTCCAAAGTCTGGAAAATAATCAAAGTGCACTGAACATATGATAAGTTATTGAACAGAGCCTAACCCTTGCCTATCGCATACATCACTCTCTCCTAACTACTCTTACCTAAAGCCAGAAAATACTTTTTTTCAATAGTTAACCAAATATCTTTATGTATATAAAACTCCCAATTACATAATGCCAATTTATAATGATAAAGTCTTATCCCAATTATCTAACCTCTCCAAAACACCAGAAATACATCTGAAGCCGTCTGGATATCCATGCCTCCTTCTCCACTCCACTTAACTGGTCCACCAGAAGAATACTTTCAAAGTCCCTTTACAACTTTGTAGATGTTATTTATATCCTATAGTTCCTTTCCCATTAATCTGATTTTCATACTGTATTACCATCTCCAGGCAGAGTATAAAGTATTGTCTTTCATGCTGTAGGGTCATAGCAGTAACATGGTCTTATAATATGTACTTTGATTTAGAGGACATTCTGAATATTTGGGGGTACTTTATTGGAAAATGCCACTGGGATTTAATGAGATGAGCTAGGAAATGCCTATCACCCTACAAGGTGCATGACAATACTGAATAATCACAGAAAAATATCCTAGTGTCTTCCAAACATGTTAAATTCTATGTGAAATAAACACCCACTCATAATTACAAATCTCTAATCCCGTTTTTATGTGTAACACCACAATTTTAAACAACTGTAATATATACTGAACTTATCAGATGTCAATCAATGAATGATTATACTGTTTGAGTTAATAACCTTCCAAGAGCTGCTGGAATTTTGAAAATTCACACTGCTAATGACCAATATTGATGTGAGCAACCGACATAAGATGAACCCATTGAGACATCTGCATTAGCAACTCATCTTTCCTACTCCAGTCATTGCTTCTTTCTAATATTTGTTTTTGTTTGTGTGTTAGTTTGGTTTTTTTTGTTTTGTTTTTCGAGACAGGGTTTCTCTGTGTAGCCCTGGCTGTCCTGGAACTCACTCTGTAGACCAGGCTGGCCTTGAACTCAGAGATACGCCTGCGTCTGCCTCCCAAGTGCTGGGATTAAAGGCGTGTGCCACCACCGCCTGGCTCAGTGTGTTAGTTTTATTTGCGGTTTTGCTTGGTTGTTTTGTTGCTGTTGAGACAGTCTCACTATGAAGCTCAACTCCCCTGGAACTATGTAAACCACACTGGCCTCAATCGCAGAGATTCATCTGCCTCTGCCTCCTTTGTGCCGGAATTAAAGGCATGCACCACTCTATCTGGCCCCTGTTTGTAATTATGTATATGGTTTATTCTATTTCTATGTAAATGATGCAGGGTAGGGTGAGTCTACACAGGAACAGTATGTGAGTCTATCCTAACTGAACTCCTCTTGATGCGGTTAAATTAACTATTAAAATAAACAAATACTACCCAAATGTTCCTCTCCTGATTCAAAGGACATTGTACGGTATAAACGGAAATCAGATAAATACAGACAGTCTTTTATAGTCCTAATCTCATCTCGGTTTCTAGTTCCTGTGGAGCCTGACATATGACAGGAGTTGAACAATAAAAGGATGAAAGCTTGCTCAGATCCAAGAATAAGGTGGATGGGTCAGTCACCCAGAGCTGCCTCTCTACCCTTTTCTTTCTGCTCTGGGAATAAATTCCAGGCATTCTTATCACCAGAAACACATTTTGTCATGTCAGGAAAGTTTGAATTTTGCAGTTTGGCTTTAATGTAAAAGAGTCTAGGGAAGAATTCCAAACATTCTGGTGTGTAGCTGGCAGCCATTCATAGCAGAAGCAGTCAATGTTTCAAGAAAAGAAGGAACAATAATTTGACAATCATCACACACAAAATATGCCCTCTAACATCAACTTTGATTTAAAATACCTTTAAAATATGATAGCATCTCTCTCTGATATACACCCCAATTTTTTAAGCATGAATTGCACAAATGACTGTGGAATAAGTGAACAATTTAGCAATACTGAAGTTTCTGAATATACAACAGAAAATTACAATCAAATGCATAAGGAATCCAAGATGTTTCTGGCACTCTGGCCTGTGCTACATTTCATGACCAGACTAGTCTTGGATGAATACACAATATACACAATCTGTACTGAGCATGTCTTCATACCACAAGACATCAATGAATGATGATCAGATTCCGGACTGCAGTATTTAAAAATTGAGCTGGTTTTACTATACAGGGAAAGATTCCTGATCTTAGAAAATATAATAGCATAGTTATGAAACACAAAGTATTTTCATATTGTCTTTCCACAGCATACAAGTATCAAATTAGTATTTCTTTGGATTGGACTGTCAGAATATTTGATTTTTTAAATTATTATTAAGCTTCTGACTTGAATAGCATTTTTTTAAAAAAGAATTTTATTTGACTTTTTTATTTTTATTACTATTATAAATATTTTTAATTCTTTTTATATACTCCATATTTTATTCCCCACCCCACCAACTCCTGTCCACCCTCTAACTGTTCCAATCTCATACCTTCTCCCATCCCCCTGTCTCCACCTGGATGTCCCTATCCCCCACCCCACCTGACCTCTAAACTCTCTGGGGCTTCCAGTCTCTTGAGGCTCCATAGCCTCAGTAACAGTGTTAGGCAAACCCCCCAACCAAAAAATGCCAGGGCCAGATGAATTTAGTGCAGAAATCTACCAGACCTTCAAAGAAGACCTGATACCAATTTTCCTCAAACTATGCCATAAAATATAAAGAGAAGGAACCTAACTCATTCTATGAAGCCACAATTACTCTGATACCTAAACCTCACAAGGACCCAACCAAAAAGGAGAACTTCAAACCAGTCTCATTTATGGATGTCAATGTAAAAATACTCAATAAAATTCTTGCAAACCAAATCCAATAACACATTAAAACCACCATTCACCATGATCAAGTAGCCTTCATCCCAGGGATGCAAGGTTGGTTTAATATATGGAAATCCATTAAGGTAATCAACTATATAAACAAACTCAAAGAAAAAAATCACATGATCATCTCTTTAGATGCAGAAAAAACATTTGACAAAATACAACACCCCTTCATGTTAAAAGTACTGGAAAGATCAGGAATTCAAGGCCCATACCTAAATATAATTTGACACTAAGACAGAATTTCCAACAATTTTTTTAAATGGTCTTAAAGATACTTCCAACAGTTTACAGAACATATTTAATCAAAGTGGCACAATTTGCATTGATAAAATAAAAATATCAATTAATGTAAAAACGCTGAACATGCTCATATCCTCCAGGATCAAATACCCATCAAAGTCTTATTTCTTTATGTAAAAGTCAGTTTTTATATCCATTTTGTTAGTGCTTTTGTCTTTACTAAATAATATTTTATATATATATCAAAAGTTATTTGAAAATAATTTTTTATGATTTATTATTAATGAATGATTCAGATTATTTTTGAAACTATGTAGAATTGACTAGCCTAGAATTTCCTATGTAGACAAGACTAGCTCAAACTCACAGACATCTGACTTCTGAATACTCGGATTAAATGTGTGAGCCACCTTACTTAAACTTGAGACCTTTTAAAAAACTAACATACAAAGTAGTTGTATAAAAATTTACTGGTTAAAAATGTCATTGGTGAGAAAAGCTTACAATGCCCTGGTCTATCTGTACAATAGAACCTCAATATTGTTGTTGTTTCTTGCTTTTAAATTGTGAAATAAAAATAAAAATAAAATTGTGATATCACAGAGCTTTGCAAAAGAGTACTGAGACAACTACTATGATATAAAATGCAAATATACTGAAAGGTATCTAACTTTTTAAACATATTCATATTAGGCCGGCTGGTGGTGGCACCCGCCTTTAATCCCAGCACTTGGGAGGCAGAGGCAAGCGGATCTCTGAGTTCGAGGCCAGCCTGGTCTACAGAGTGAGTTCCAGGACAGCCAGGGCTACACAGAGAAACCCTGTCTCGAAAAACCAAAAACCAAAAAACAAAACAAAACAAACAAACAAACAAAAAAAACAAAAAACACATATTCATATTACAGATTACTGTACTTTTGAAAAATGATCTAAACTTACATTAGAACATGTATATTGACCATTCCACATGTACATTCTCTCTCTTGCAAATGTGAACAGTTTCTTTCTCTTTCACATACCAAACACATACACAAACAAAACTTGAAATAAAATAAAAATCTTTAAAGACAGATTAAAATAAAGCACACATAATATCTCATAACTTCACCTCTTCTCTTTTCTCTCCATCTTCTACTGAAATATCGTGCTCTGTGACATTTTCACTGCAGGGTATATCTGAAGAAGTGATCACAATTTCTTCAGGTTCTTGCATAAACAAAGGTTTTTCTTCCTGTTGAATCCATTCTTGATACACTTTTACCACTTTTCTCATAGCTGCTGCTTCACAAATTGGTAATAAAAATGCCTAGTAAATAAAAGGAAAAATATTTTCTTTTGCCACAAATATATTTTCATTTCACACAATAGGAAATAAAAACAATTTCACAAACTTAATCAACTCATTAACTATACATCAACTCAGAGAAAGCCTTTAATTTCCAAATATTTTGTAAGTACTTTAAAAGAGAAATACAGTAGATACTGAAGCAGAAGAAACAAAGATTTGTTTTATTATATTACTCTGAATGATGATATTCTTTGTTTCATGAAACTTTACTCTTAGAAAATTCAATATAAGTACAATATGCCACATTTATAACTGTTATTATTGTTTTGAGAACTATTGCCATTAAAATGCTTTCATAACAGAATAGAGAAATCTGACTACACAAGAATGGTGATGTGGGGCATGAGAGAAGAATCCAACAAAATGGCACTCAAGAGAAGTCAATACAAACTCCAGAAACGGAAAAACACTATGTCACATTAAAAGTTCTGTGCAAAGTCTCACAAACAAAATGGATGAAGGGCAAAAAATATTTCTCTGATTTAAGTCAAATGGAACTGGAAGAACCCAGCAAAGGTAAAATTAAGGCAGAGAATTCCAAAACACATGTGACACTATGAAAAGACCAAGTCTAAAGCTCACAAACACAGGAGGAAAATATTTTATTTTTAAAGACACAGAATACATTTCGAAAGAATCATAGAGAATTTCCTAGAGTTACGAAAGAGATGCCTATCTACATAAAGGAGGAATATTTGGTTCAGAATACCAAACAATAAGGTGAGAAATAACATCCCCTTGAAATTTAATTAAAACACTAAATACAGAACAAAGAATGCATACTAATAACGGCAGAGAGAACCATCAAGTTACACATAAAAGCAGGCCTATCATAATAAAAGCAGATTTCTCAACTGAAACTTTAAGAAGTAGAAAATCCCATAAAGATACATTTCAAGTTCTCAAAGCCATCTGCTGACCCACAAATATAGCCACGGCCAGCCGCACTGTCCTGTCACAGGAGGAGGAAAAGTAAAAATCCCATGCTTAAAACAGGCTCACAGAATTTATAACCACTAAGCCATCTCTCTATAGAAGATACTTTAAAGGACTGTTCTAAAAAAAAAGAAAAAAATCCATCCAGAGTCCACAGGAAATAAATCATACCAGAATAATAGTTAATCGGGGAAAAAAAAAAAAAAACAACCCTATAAGAATCAACAAAATGACAGAAATCAGTAAACAGCATCCAATAACATTCTAAATAGAAATGGTTTCAATTTCCCAAGCAACAACATAGACAAGTAGAGCAGAATAAAAGTAGAAGCCACCTTTGTGTTCTAAGGAACATACTTTACCACAAGAAAATACACACTACCTAAGGATAAAATATTATAACAGGAGCTGAGGAAATGAACCATCAAGAGAATAGTATAAGTCTTAACATATATGCCAAACACAGGCACACCCGTTTCATAAAACAAATACTAAAAAGCCACCCAGTAACCCCAGAAGCACAACAGTGGGTGACATCAATACCCTACTTTTACCTACAGACAAATCATCTAAATAAAAACAATCCATATTAATGACTAATGAGTTATTAATTTAATCTCCATTAAATAATAGCACATATAAAATGAATTTAACATACATCCTCAGACTTCTATCCAAACACTGAAAAATATAAATTTTTCACAGAAACCCCTGGAATATTCTAAAGAGGTCATTCATTAGCACACATAACAAATCTCAACATACACACAGGAAAACTGGCCTATTTTCTTGGATACTATCTGATCACAATGGAGTAAAACTATAATCAACAATAAAACAGCCCCAGAACATACACTCATGGAGACTAAGCAACACTATTAAATGATGAATAGGACCTGGAAAGAAATTTCCAGAATTGAATGAAAACAAAACTACCTACACACCTATTGAGAGACAATAAAAGCTATCATAAAGGAAAGTTTAGAGCTCTAACTTCCACTCCTGGGAATATACCCAGAAGATTCACCAGCATGCAATAAGGATACATGCTCCACTATGTTCATAGCAGCCTTATATATAATAGCCAGAAGCTGGAAAGAACCCAGATGTCCCTCAACAGAGGAATGGATACAAAAAATGTGGTATATATACACAATGGAGTACTATTCAGCCATTAGAAACAATGAATTCATGAAATTCTTAGAGAAATGGATGGAGCTGGAGAACGTCATACTAAGTGAGGTGACCCAGTCTCAAAAGAATACCCATGGTATACAGTCACTGATAAGTGGATATTAGCCTAGAAGCTTGGAACACCAAAGACACAAATCACATATCAAGTGATGTCTCACAAGAAGAAAGGAGTGGACACTGGTGCTAGAATGGACCAAAACATCATTTTGGGAGAGTACAAGAACAGTAAAGTGGGAGGGGGTGGATGCGGGAGCAGGGGGAGGGAAAAGGACATGTGGGACCTTTGGGGGTGGGGAACCAGAAAAAGGGAAATGAATTGTAAATATAGAATATATACAATAAAAAAAATCAAAAAAAAAAAAGAAATATCAGAGAGATCTAAGTAAATAACTTAAGGTTCTGAGTAAGGAACAAGCCAACTCCAAAGCTACTAGGAGGAAAGAACTCACTAAGTATAACAGAAATTAGTGCAATGAAAACAGTAACAACTATGAAACAAGGAGCTGTTTCTTTGAAAAGATAAAATTGGCAAAACTTTAGCCAAAGAAAAAGACACCAATTAATAAAATTTGAGATGAAAAGGGAGTCATAACAAAAGACACCACTGAGATTCAGAAAGTAATTAGGTTTTACCTTACAATCACATCGTACTCAATTGGAAAAGCTAAAAGAAATGGATGAATTTCTAAGTGCTTATAATTTACCAAAATTAAACCAAGATGTGATAAACAATTAAGAGATCTATATGTTAGATTAAAACCAGAAAGACATAAAAAATAAAAGTACACACTAATCACCCTGATAAATATATATGCAGAAATTCTCAATAAAATGCTTTAAAAAACAAATTTAAAATATCAGAAGTCAGGTGGTGGTGGTGGTGGTGGTAGCGGCACCGCCCAGCACTTGGGAGGCAAAGGCAGGCAGATTTCTGAGTTCGAGGCCAGCCTGGTCTACAGAGTGAGTTCCAGGACAGCCAGGGATACAAAGAGAAACCCTGTCTCAAAAAAAAAAAAATAAAATAAAAATAAATAAATAAAATCATTATCAGAAAGGTCATTAATCATGATCAAGTTGTCTTCGTTCTTAAATATGCTATGTATCTAAGTCAATAAATGCTATAAATTTCAAAAGTGGGTAGAAATCACATGATCCTCTTGATAGATACACTTTTGACAAAATTTAATGTCTATTTATGATAGAAGTGCAGAAAAACACTAGGAGTGGAAGGAACATATCTCAACATAATAAAGACTATATAATACAAACTTATAGTCAGCAAAATGCTAAATTGTGGAAGCTTAGATACATTTCTAAGCCAAGAAATAAGAATGTCTGATGCTCTGTAGCCATTCCAAATCAACATGGATTCAACAATTAAAGAAAATGCAAAATGCAAAAAGCTGGTAACCCAAACATTCAGGAAATCCAGGACACAATGAGAAGACCAAACCTAAGGATTATAGGAATAGATGAGAGTGAAGATCTACAACTTAAAGGGCCAGCAAATATCTTCTACAAAATTATGGAAGAAAACATCCCCAACCTAAAGAGAGAGATGCCCATGAATATACAAGAAGCCTACAGAACCCCAAATAGACTGGACCACTCAAATATAAAAAATAACGCCCAAAATGTCAGAAAGTAATAATTACTATTCCTTAATATCTCTTAACATCAATGGACTCAATTCCCCAATGAAAAGACATAGACTAACAGACTGGATACAGAAACAGGACCCTACATTTTGCTGCATACAGGAAACACATCTCAGTGTCAAAGACAAACACTACCTTAGAGTAAAAGGCTGGAAGACAATTTTACAAGCAAATGGTCTCAGGAAACAAGCCGGAGTAGCCATTCTAATACCAGATAAAATTGACTTACAACCTAAAGTCATCAAAAGAGACACAGAAGGTCACTTCCTGCTGGTCAATGGGAAAATCCACAAAGAAGAATTCTCAATACTGAACATCTATGCTCCAAATGTAAGGGCACCCTCATTTGTAAAGAAACTTTACTAAAGCTTAAAGCACACATTGCACCTAACACAATAATTGTAGGTGACTTCAACACTCCACTCTCGTCAATGGGCCGATCAGGAAAGCAGAAACTAAACAGGGGTAGAGTGAAACTAATTGAAGCTTTGGACCAATTGGATTTAACAGATATATATAGAACACTTCATCCTAAAGCAAAAGAATATACCTTTTTCTCAGCACCACATGGTACCTTCTCCAAAATCGATCATATAATTGGTCACAAGACAGACCTCAACAAATACAAGAAGATCGAACTAATCCCATGCCTCCTATCAGATCACTATGGAGTAAAAGTGGTCTTCAATACCAAGAAGAACAACAGAAAGCCCACATACACATGGAAACTGAACAATACTCTACTCAATGACACCTTAGTCAAGGAAGAAATAAAGAAAGAAATCAAAGACTTTTTAGAATTCAATGAAAATGAAGGTACGACCTACCCAAATATATGGGACACAATGAAAGCAATGCTAAGAGGAAAACTCATAGTGCTGAGTGCTTCCAAAAAGAAACTGGAGAGAGCATACACTAGCAACTTAACAGTACACCTGAAGGCCCTGGAACAAAACGAAGCTAATTCACTCAGGAGGAGTAGAAGACAGGAAATCATCAAACTAAGGGCTGAAATCAATGAATTAGAAACAAAGAGAACCATACAAAGAATCAACAAAACCAAGAGCTGGTTCTTTGAGAAAATCAACAAGATAGATAAACCCTTAGCCAGACTAACCAAAGGGCACAGAGACAGTATCCAAAATAACAGAATTAGAAATGAAAGGGGGGGTATAACAACAGAAACTGAGGAAATTAAAAAAATCATCAGATCCTACTACAAAAGCCTATACTCAACACAACTGGAGAATCTGGAGGAAATGGACAATTTCCTAGACAGATACCAAATACCAAAATTAAATCAGGATCAATTAGATCAGCTAAACAGTCCCATAACCCCTAGAGAAATAGAAGAGGTTATAGAAAGTCTCCCAACCAAAAAAAGTATGGGACCAGATGGTTTTAGTGCAGAATTCTATCAGACCTTCAAAGAAGACCTAACACTAATACTCTTCAAACTATTCCACAAAATAGAAACAGAAGGAACACTGCACAACTCATTCTTCGAAGCCACAATTACGCTGATACCAAAAGCACACAAAGATCCTACAAAGAAAGAGAACTACAGGCCAATTTCCCTTATGAATATTGATGCAAAAATACTCAATAAAATTCTTGCCAACCGAAATCAAGAGCACATCAAAACGATCATTCACCATGATCAAATAGGCTTCATCCCAGGGATGCAGGGATGGATCAATATACGAAAATCCATCAATGTAATCCACTACATAAACAAACTAAAAGAAAAAAAAAAACCACATGATCATCTCATTGGATGCTGAAAAAGCATTTGACAAAATTCAGCATCCTTTCATTCTAAAAGTCCTGGAAAGAACAGGAATTCAAGGCCCATACCTAAATATAGTAAAAGCAATATACAGCAAACCAGTAGCTAGCATCAAAATAAATGGAGAGAAACTTGAAGCAATCCCACTAAAATCAGGGACTAGACAAGGCTGCCCTCTCTCTCCATATCTTTTCAATATAGTACTTGAAGTTCTAGCGAGTTCTAGCGAGAGCAATTAGACAACATAAGGAAGTCAAAGGGATACAAATTGGAAAGGAAGAAGTCAAACTATCACTATTCGCAGATGATATGATAGTATACTTAAGTGACCTAAAAAACTCCACCAGAGAACTCCTACAGCTGATAAACAACTTCAGCAAAGTGACTGGTTATAAAATCAACTCAAGCAAATCAGTAGCCTTCTTGTACTCAAAGGACAAGCAGGCTGAGAAAGAAATTAGGGAAATAACACCCTTCACAATAGCCACACACAATATAAAGTATCTTGGTGGGACTTTAACCAAACAAGTGAAAGATCTGTATGACAGGAACTTCAAGTCCTTGAAGAAAGAAATCGAAGAAGACCTCAGGAGATGGAAAAATATTCCATGCTCTTGGATTGGCAGGATCAATATAGTAAAAATGGCCATCTTGCCAAAAGCAATCTACAGATTCAATGCAATCCCCATCAAAATCCCAAATCAATTCTTCATAGATCTAGAAAGAGCAATTCTCAAATTCATCTGGAGTAACAAAAAACCCAGGATAGCTAAAACTATTCTCAAAAATAAAAGGACTTCTGGGGTAATCAATATCCCTGATCTCAAGCAGTACTACAGAGCAATTGTGTTAAAAACTGCATGGTATTGGTATAGCGACAGGCAAGTAGATCAATGGAATAGAATTGAAGACCCAGAAATGAACCCACAGAAGTTATTGTTCTTTGATAAAAGAGCTATAACCATCCAGTGGGAAAAAAGATAGCCTTTTCAACAAATGGTGCTGGTTCAACTGGAGGTCAACATGCAGAAGAATGCGAATTGACCCACTCTTATTTCCTTGTACCAAGATCAACTCCTTCATGTGGATCAAGGACCTCCACATAAAACCAGACACACTGAAACTAATAGAAAAGAAACTGGGGAAGACCCTGGAGGACATGGGCACAGGGGGAAAGTTTCTGAACAGAACACCAATAGCTTATGCTCTAAGATTAAGAATTGACAAATGGGACCTCATAAAATTACAAAGTTTCTGCAAGGCAAAGGACACTGTCAGAAGGACAAAACAGCAACCAACAAATTGGGAAAAGAGCTTCACCAACCCCACATCCGACAGAGGGCTAATATCCAATATATATAAAGAACTCAAGAAGTTAGACCCCAAAGAACCAAATAACCCTATCAAAAAATGGGATACAGAGCTAAACAAAGGATTTTCACCAGAAGAAATTCTGATGGCTGAGAAGTACCTTAAAAGATGTTCAACATCATTAGTCATCAGGGAAATGCAAATCAAAACAACCCTGAGATTCCACCTCACACCAGTTAGATGGCTAAGATGAAAAACTCAAGGGACAACAGGTGCTGGCGAGGATGCGGAGAAAAACGAACACTCCTACATTGTTGGTGGGATTGCAAGATGGTACAACTGCTCTGGAAATCAGTCTGGTGGTTCTTCAGAAAATTGGGCATGACACTTCCAGAGGACCCTGTCATACCACTCCTGGGCATATACCCAGCGGATTCTCCTGCATACAATAAAAACACATGCTCTACTATGTTCATAGCAGCCTTATTTATAATAGCCAGAAGTTGGAAGGAGACCAGGTGTCCCTTTAAGGAGGAATGGATACAGAAAATGTGGTATATTTATACAATGGAATACTACTCAGCAATTAAAAATAATGAATTCATGCAACTTGGTTGGCAAATGGTTGGATCTGGAAAATATCATCCTAAGTGAGTTAACCCAATCACAAAAGAATACACATGAAATGCAATCACTGATAAGTGGATATCAATGAGCCCAAAAGCTCTGAATACTCAAGGCACAATTAGCAAATCAAAAGATTCCCAAGAAGAAGGAAGGAGAGGACCCTGGTCCTGAAAAGTCTGGATCCAGTTTTGTAGGAGAGTATCAAACAGAGAAATGGGGGCGTGAGGGGTGGTTGGGGAATGGGTGGAGAGAAGAGGACTTATGGGACATATGGTGAGGAAGGCACTGGGAAAGGGGAGAGCCTTTGGAATGTAAAAAAATATATAGAAAATAAAAATATATATATATCAAAAAAAAAAAGGGAAAGAAACAAATCAACCAAAAATTTCCAATACTTTTAATAGTGCTCAACATCCTTGGTCACCAAGGAAACACAAATTAAAAGTACTTTAAGGTTACATCTCATCCCAGTTAGCTATGTCAAGAAAACATAAGATGTGCTAGAGAAAGGAAAAAGAAAGCTTCATTCATTGCACTGGGCATGTAAACTGGCCCAGCTACTATGGATTCCAAATCAGTAATTTCTCAAATTGACACAGCTATACCACATCTAGGCATTTTCCCAGAGAATTCTATATATATGAAGAGATAACTGCACATCTATAGTCATGGCTGCTCTATTCACAAGAGCAAGGAAATGAAATCAGCCTCGTGTCCATCAGATGACGAAAAGATAATACAAACGTGGCATATACACAATGGATTTTATTTGCCCATAAAGAAAAATGAAAAATAAGTAGAGTAACTCAGGCTAAGGCAAAAAGTATGTGTTCTCTCTCACATACAGTGCTGGCTTGCACTGTATGTGAGCATTTATGTCGGCATGTGCAGAGTCTAGGAAAGTAGACAGGAGCTCATGAGAGAGAGAAAAGAATGGTAAAGGGGTCATGGTGAGGGGCCTGGGTAGGAGAATGCTTGTGATGTCAAAATGAAAGGAAGAGTACTGAGAACTGGGAAAGGAGATGGGGCCAAGAAGGAGGTGTATTCTAACACTGTATAGAAAAGACTTGAGGAAATCTGATACTTAATAGGCTAATAAAAGTCATCCAGGAACAAAAGTTGAGAACTTGTCTCAAAAAAATAAAAGGAAAAAACAAAAAACAAAAACCAGACATGCAAGATAAACCTACTGATGCAGTAGTGGAGAGTCTGCTGTGGATAAGCACTGCTTTCTAACTGAACCTAAAGGTCGCTCCAACAGAGAAAATTTATGCCTAGCATCGTAAGCCATTCAAATGCCTAGGTTAGGAAAAGCACAGACACCAGTGAGGACACTATGACTGTCATTTTGCTAAGTAGATGTATCTATGAAACTATCTTTTATTTCTTCACCCCCGGACTCCTGGTTTCGAGACAGAGTCTCAGTAGACCAGGCTGGTGTCAAACTCAGAAGGATCCACCTGCTGCTGGATTTCCAGCCAGCCTCTGCCTTTTGAGTTCTGTGATTAAGGCAAAACACACCACACCTGGTCTTCAAATTATTCTTTAAATAATTATGCTTATGCCCACAGATTAATGATATTGTAAGGGATAGTCAGAAACACTTCTTTTTGCAGAAGTCAGCAATGACAGCAAAGATTCATAACTAATACAGAGAATAACCTGACTGACAAGGTACAATGGGAATCCACAGCACCCCTCCCAACAATGCACAGGGAGAGGGCAGACATATAAGAGGGAAGCAGGAGGCACAGAGCTGTGCAACACTGACTTGCCATGATTATCAGACTCCTGAACTCTCAGCAGCTCTGATTACCTGTTCAAGATCTAAACAAGACGGGCTGGTCAAAATCATGACATAGAACAGGGAAAAGTACACGGGCCCCAGCCACAATCTGAAGATCTATACACAATAAAGGATTAATGGGGGAGGGAAGAGACATTCTCCTCAGTGGTCTAGCCACTGGTAAGGTACTACCCACACTCCTTTAAATAAATAACCCACGGGGAGGAGGAGAGCTAGTTGGGAAGAGTTAAAGGGGTTAGCAGAAGTGAGTATGACTGAATATCTATGTACATGTATAAAAATGCCATATATGAAAATGTCATAGCTTTTATTTTAGCTCACCACTCCAGGTTATAATCCATTATTGTTAGGGAAGTCAGAAGAGTCACATCCACAGTCAGGGGCAGAGAGAACAGAAAGCATGCACCTTTCTAGTACTTAGTTCCCTTTCTGCACTAGTATATGGTTCAGTACACCAAGCCCAGAGAATCATGTTATCACAGCTGTTTGTTCCCATATCATTTAATTATAATCAAAACAGTTCCCCATGCCCACAGGACTGATATTTACTGTTCCTCAGATTCTCTTCCAGACAAGCCCAAGTTGTGTCATACTGACACTTTAACTGTCCCACTGTACTGACCAGCTTTGTGCTGACATACACCAAAGTCATTTGGGAAGAAGGATCTTCAGTTGAGAAAATATCTATACAAAACCAGCCTGTGAATAAAGACTGTTGTAGTTTCTGGTTGATAATTAATGTGGGAGGGCACAGCTCAAGTGGGCAGTGCCACCCCTGGGTGCTATAAGCAAGCAGGTTGAACACAAGGTGGAACAAGCCAGTAAGCAGCACCCCTCCAGAGCCTCTGCATTTAGAGTCCTGCTTTGAGCTTCAGCCCTGACTTATCTATATGATTAGTCCAACAAGCTATAAACAAACCCTTTCCTACCCAGGTTAACTTTGGTATCATGGTGTTTTATCATAGCAACAGAAACCCTAACTAAGAAACACAGTGAACAAGTATAAACTTTTTGGATAGCATAAGGAATATGAAGGAAGGAAAAAGAGGGTATAAGTCCAGTAGAGTGTGTATTTAGCATGCACAAAGCTCTGTGCTTCATTTGGAGAGGAAAAAAACAACCAGGAAACAGAAGGATACATGGAAAATGTTAAAGGGTTTTTATATAAGTTTGAGAAACTTAAAGTTAACTTAGAAATCTTCATAAGGAATCTATTTTAAAGGGCTAAAAACTAATATGTGAGATAATTTCA
This sequence comes from Apodemus agrarius, assembly GCA_964023405.1. NCBI lineage: Eukaryota > Metazoa > Chordata > Mammalia > Rodentia > Muridae > Apodemus > Apodemus agrarius. Next base: position 68,092,285 of record OZ030011.1, on the reverse strand, counting down.
TTATAATGTAAAAATGTTGACAGTATTTTACCTGACGAAATATCTCTGTGACAAAGTTTACATTGCTTCTCTTAGATGAAAACACTCTGCGAACAATTTCAATGTCTGTGAGGTGTTCTTCGTCGATGCTACAGAGACTGGAAGAGCTAGGCTCTCGCTCTGTGAGAGTGCTTGTATTGGAATGAGACTGCTCAGGTTCTGCAGTTTTGTCTGCTTTATCAACAGTATCATTCTTGCTTTCTTCTCTGGATACCAAACTAGCAGCTGCTCTCTAAAATGAAAACAAAAGTCAGAGAATATCATTTATCACTCAAATTAATGTTTTGTTTTTATTGTATATTAGCAGACCCCAAGGCCACATCCAACACTGCTTAAAAGCCAGATATCTAACTACACTTAGAAGCCATTCTGAATAATTAAGCATAATGCAAATAACATCTGAGTGATACAGAAAACCTCAAATGTGTAATAGCAAGTCATCTACTCACCTGTAATTAAACTGAAGCAAGTCAATAGTTATCAATTAAGCCTATATGAAAAACCTCCAACACACAGGCACAGAGTCAGCTCCAGTCTTCAAGAATGAGTAATAACACAAGGAAACAGCAACAGGCTATTTACTTCACAATGCTAAAGATTTAAAAACTTTGTGAAGCAGAAGCAGAACAAGAGGAGGAGCAGAGAAAGGAGGAGAAGAAGGAAACAAAATTCAAGACAGCAAACAAAGATAAAACTAAGAGAAAATCTTAGGATTTTTGAGGAAATGCTATATACTGTAATAACAGAATATTTGTCAAGACTGAAGACCAAGCCTGAATGTGATCAAATTGGCCTCTTCCCAGGGATACAAAGACAGTTCTATATATGCAAGCAAACAAACAATGCAAAAATAGACTAAAAACCAAGACCATCTGATTATCCTATCAAAAAAGGCCTGTTACAAAATCCATTACTACTTCATAATTAAAGTCTTGGAGATGCTAAGAGATATAAGGGACATCCTTCAAAATAATACAGGCAATTTATAGCAAGCTCACAGCCAACATCAAATTAAATGGGACAAACCCAAAGCATTTCCACTAAAATCAGGAACAAGACAAGGATGTTTATTCTCTTCATGCCTATTCAATAGCTAGAGCAATCAACAACTCAAGGAGACCAAGGGGATACCTATAGAAAAGGGAAAAGACCAACTATTTGCAGAATATAGGAGACCCTAAGAAAAGATCCTAAGAAATTTACCAGAAAACTTCTTCAGCTGCTAAACACTTAGTAGGATACAAAATTCACACACACACACACACACACACACACACACACACTTAGTCTTCCCGTACATAAATTAGAAATATACTGAACAAGAAATAAGGGAAATAGTATCTTTTACAGCAGTCTCAAAAATACACATTGGAATAACTCTAACCAAGCAAGTGAAAGACTTTTATACTAAAAGTGTTAACACTGAAGATGGAAAGGTATCCCATGTTCATGGAGCCATGGGATTGAAATTGGCCATCCTACCAAAAGCATTGGAATCTTCAGCAAAATTCAACACAATTCTTCAGAGAAATTAAAACTGCACATGGAAACAAAAAAATCCTGGATAGCTAAAACAATCATGCAAACAAAAGAACCGGTAGAAGTACAACTATCCCAAATTTCAAGTTGTACTGCAGAGCTACAGTAATAGACCCAGCAAGTACTGGCATAAAAACATACACATGATCAAAGAAATCAAACTGAAGGCCCAGACAAACCAACAAAGCTATGGACACCTGATTTTGACAAAGCCAAAAATGCACACTGGATAGCTAAAAGCCAAATTGACTTCAAATAGATCCCTATTTATCAACCTGCACAAAACTCAACTCCAGACAGATTAAGGTTATCAGCATAAGACCAGATACCCTGAATCTGACAGAGACAAAGTGTGGAATATGTTCAAGCTCATTGGCATAAGAAAGGGCTTTCTTGCTGGGCGGTGGTGGCACACGCCTGTAATCCCAGCACTCTGGGAGGCAGAGGCAGGTGGATTTCTGAGTTCCAGGCCAGCCTGGTCTACAGAGTGAGTTCCAGAACAGCCAGGGCTATACGGAGAAACCCTATCTCGAAAAAAACCAAAAAAAAAAAAAAAAAAAAAAAAAAAAAAAAAAAAAAAACCATAAAAACAAACAAACAAACAAATCAAAAAAAAAAAAAAAAGGGGCTTTCTCAAGGAGACACGGATAGCATTAAGATCAACAAGTAAACAGGACCTCGAGGAAGCTGAAAAGCTCGTGTATGGCAAAACAATCATTTCGGCAAAATGGCAGCCTAGAGAATGGGAAAAGATCTGAGGATTAGTATCTAAATATACATAGAGAACTTGAAAAACTAAACATAAAAAACAAATGACAGGGCTGGAGAGATGTCTCAGCGGTTAAGAGCACCTACTGCTCTTCTGAAGGTCCTGAGTTCAATTCCCAGCAACCACATGGTGGCTCACGGCCAACCGTAATGAGATCTGGTACCCTCTTCTGGGGTGTCTGAAGACAGCTACAGTGTACTCATATATAATAAATAAATAAATCTTAAAAAAAAAAACAACAAATGACAATTTGAAATGAACTACAGAACTGAAGAGAGTTTTTAAAAGATAAAACACAAATGCCTGAGAAACACTTAAGAAATTATCAACACCCTTAACCATCAGAGAAATGCAATTTAGAACTACTTTAAGATTTCACCTTAGAAAGCTGAGCGGTGGTGCCACACGCCTTTAATCCCAGCACTTGGGAGGCAGAGGCAGGCGGATTTCTGAGTTCGAGGCCAGCCTGGTCTTCAGAGAGAGTTCCAGGACAGCCAGGGCTACACAGAGAAACCCTGTCTCGAAAAAACAAAAACAAACAAACAAGAAAAAGATTTCACCTTAGAAAAGAATGGCCAAGATAAATAACACAAATCAGATCACATGCTGGTGTGGATGGGGGAGTGGGGAAGGGAAAGGAGAACACTTATTATTCATTGTTAGTGGGAATGCAAACTGGTAAAGGCACTACTGAAATCAGTGTGGCAGTCTTCAAAAAGCTGGAAATCTATCAATATCAAGACGCAGCTATACCGGTCTTGGATGGGCCTAAGTCTTTTGGGTACAAAGGGCTCTATATCGTACTATAGAGATCCTTGCTCATGCATGCCCATTGCTGCTTTATGCATAATAACCAGAAATTAGAAACAGCCTAAGTGTACATCAACTAATGAATGGACAATGAAAACATGGTATGGATTTACACAATGAAATTCAGCTGTTGAAAGAAAGAAAGGAAGGAAGAAAGAGAGAGAGAGAGAGAGAGAGAGAGAGGGAGGGAGGGAGGGAGGGAGGGAGGAGAGAGGAGAGAGAGAGAGGGGGAGAGAGAGAGAGAGAGAGAGAGAGAGAGAGAGAGAGAAGTGAATTGATGGAAATCATCAGACCAAACAAGAAAAATATTACACGTTTTCTCTGATACGTGGTGGCTGGTTTTCAAACCTTTGATGTGTGTGACAATCCCCACAGAAGCTAAGTACTTAATATGGTGGGATAAGATTATGGAGCAATAAGGAAGAGCTAGAACAGGAAGATTATACCAGGAGAAAGATAAAAGAGGATAAAGGAGAGGAACAACAAACACTAAAGACCATTTGGAAAATCATATGGAAATCTCCTGCAGAAGATTCCTACAACGTACACATATATGATAGAATCTAAATGAAGTCACCAAATAATAAGAGACAAAGCCCTGACTAAACATCTTATGCCACTGAGTAAAACCTCTAATGCCAGAAATGGATTGGATCTTGTTTAGCTGTTGGCCTAAGGAACCCAATGGAAATACCCAAACATCACAGACAATTGCAAGGCTATTGGTCACTCTCCCTCTCCACCTGACAAGACCATACTGCTGAAGACACTTACTTAGGTCATCAAGCATGGGTAAATCAAACTGGTCCCTAATTAGGAGCTTCAACCCTACTATAGACATCAGAATCACTCAGCTACAATTCTTGTTACCTACAACAGCCTGTAAATGTCATGGGAGTAACCATTTTCTGACTGGATGTAAGGCCCACTGCACGAGATGGTACCCACACCTGGCCACTGCTCAAGTGGCTAAGAACTTGAGACTAGAGACTTCATGCTTCCAGGGGAAAACCTAACATTATGATCCTGCTAAAGGAGCATAGCAATAAAATGGGTTCTAATGACAGTGATGTAGTACTCTACCCACATGTCAGAACCTCACTCAGCCCTCACGTGGGTCAGAGACATGACCCACAACTGAAGAATGCATAGAGATGAGAGACTTTGAGAGTACTCCATCAAAATAGGAGTTCTTCATAAAACCTTTCCTCTCAAGGCTCAGGGATCTATTTGGAAGAGGAGGCAGAAAAAAGAGCTAGAGAGAACCGATGACACCAAAGAAACCATATCTTCAATACGTAACAGGACTGATGCAGATGTGAACCCATCTACTGTGAAAGCATGCATAACACTTGACACCAATTCAAGACAGATCATATCCCAGCACTGGGAGGTGGATGTGGACATGGGATCCCACCTGTAACCAAGATGCTAGTAGCAATTGATACCCTCTGGCAAAGGGAAAAAAAGTCATTTTCTCTAATGGAATCTCACTGGTATAATAACCACACCTCAGGGAAGGCTCCATAGCAAGGACTAGATGGATAACACAAGACAAATTCAATGGACCTTTTGTAAACTCTTTGTCACATTTTGTTTTGTCTGGACATTTATTTTATTTTTTAATTTTAATTTTAATTTTTTAGTATATTCAACACAATATATCTCTATATACCAATCATAAAAAATGATGGACATGTTATTAAATGAACATAGAAAGATAAAGCCTTTTTGTTTGTTTTGTTTTTAGTAAAGCTTAAAACCTTGGCTCTTGCTGTGGTACAAACCCAAAATAAGAACAATTTTTAAACAATGGAGTTCATTGTGATGAGGCTGTCCCTCACATCACCAAAGGATTTCACCTCCATAGTAGCTAAGCTAAGAGCTGACAGTTCTGCTGCACCAAGGGATGAATTGAAGGCACAATTATTTGGATACAGATTTCCTGCTATGGTCAAAGCTATTTGACTTGAGTGATTGTCATCATTCTTAGCCCACAGGGAAGAGGTTACATTCATTTAAGAAATAGGGTGTGTATTAAGATGGTCTATCCATGAAGTCATTCATCAACTCTTTTAGTGAACAATGGTTCTGCTTGGAGGGTGGCACAGACATTAGGTAAGGGTAAGACTCTGGTTCTCCAGCTGTAATGATTTTGAAAAGCATTCATCTCAGAAAAAGAGTAACGTATAAGGTCATCTTCAAAATTGATACAATAATTATAAATATCAAGCAAAACATTCAGTCTCACTCTTTGTTGTTCTCTTACAAGCCACCTCCCAATTAATTGTCTACATTTCTTTTGGCTATATAAATAATTTTGAAATATGTAAGCTGTTCTGAAAACCATAGTATAGTATAAAAACATCAAATAAACAATCCTACTTAGAGAAGTTCAGATAGGAGAAGTATGATTTCAAGACCATTATGTGGTACACAACAAGACACTGTCAAGTACAAATAAGCAGAAAGTGTATATGGATTGTACAATATTGGATATATTTCTCCAATTACCAAATTAGAGAGACCACTGGGCGACAGTCAATAATATTCTAATTCCTCATATTTCTGCATTTCACTTGATTAAGATATGTTGGTAATATTAATTTTCATATTAAGAGATTAAGGAAAAGTGATTGTTACTTCTGGTTATTTTTGTTGCTAGAGGTGGAATTATATTTGTGTGGGTTTGTTGAAAGATTACTTTCTTGCTTTTTCTAGGGTGTAGTTTCCCTCCTTGTATTGATGTTTTCCATCTAATATCCTTGGTTGGGCTGGATTTGTGGAAAGATATTGTGTAAATTTGGTTTTGTCATGGAATATCTTGTTTTCTCCATCTATGGTGATTGAGAGTTTTGCTGGGTACAGTAGCCTGGGCTGGCATTTGTGTTCTCTTAGGGTCTGTATTACATCTGCCCAGGATCGTCTAGCTTTCAGTCTCTGGTGAGAAGTCTGGTGTAATTCTTATAGGTCTGCCTTTATATGGTACTTGACCTTTTTCCCCTTACTGCTTTTAATATTCTTCGTTTGTTTAGTGCATTTGGTGTTTTGACCATTATGTGATGGGAGGAATTTCTTTTCTGGTCCAGTCTATTTGGAGTTCTGTAGGTTTCTTGTATGTTCATGGGCATCTCTTTCTTTAGGTTAGGGAAACTTTCTTCTATTAATGTTGTTGAAGATATTTACTAACCTTTTAAGTTGGGAATCTTCACTCTCTTCTATACCTATTATCCTTAGGTTTGGTCTTCTCATTGTGTCCTGGATTTCCTGGATGTTTTGGGTTAGAAGCTTTTTTGACTGTTTTGTCAATGTTTTCTATGGTATCTTCTGCACCCTAGATTCTCTCATCTATCTATCGTATTCTATTGGTGATGCTTACATCGATCACTTTGTGATTTTTTTTTTCTGTTGTTGTTTTTTGAGACAGGGTTTCTCTGTGTAACCCTGGCTGTCCTGGAACTCACTCTGTAGACCAGGCTGGCCTCGAACTCAGAAATCCACCTGCCTCTGCCTCCCAAGTGCTGGGATTAAAGGTGTGTGCCACCACCACCCAGCCACTTTGTGATTTCTTTATTCTTTCTAGTTCCATTTTTATATCCTGGATGATTTTGTTCATTTCCTTTGCCTGTTTGATATTGTATTTTCCTGTAATTTTTTAAGGGATTTTTGTGTTTACTCTTTAAGGGCTTCTAGCTGTTTACCTGTGTTCTCCTGTATTTCTTTAAAAGAGTTATCTATGTCTTTCTTAACGTCTTCTATCATCATCATGAGAAGTAATTTTTAGATCTGAATCTTGCTTTTCCAGTGTGATGGTGTATCCAGGACTTGCTACGGTGGAAGAATTGGGTTCTGGTGATTCCTAATAACCTTGGTTTCTGTTGCTTATGTTCTTATGCTTGCCTCCCACCATCTGGTTATCTCTAGTGCTACCTACCCTCGCTATATCTGACTGGAGCCTATCCTTCCTGTGATCCTGGTTCAGCACTCCTCAGAATCATGCTGTTTCTGTGATCCTGTGATTCTAGAATCTTGAGATTCTAGGTATGTCTAAGCTCCTGGGAGTCAAGCTGTCTCTGGGACCCTGAGATCCTGGTGTGACCAAGTTCCTGGGATCTTGGGATCCTGGGATCATGTGATCCTGGGCGTGTAAAAGTGCCTGGGAGTGGATCTTTCCTCTGGGTGCTGTGGGACTGGCTTCAGAGTTTGCGCCCAAGGTCCAACCCAGACAGATGGGAAAGAACCCAAGCTACTGGTCTGTTGGAGTTCCTGCATGCCTGGATCTACCTAGTCCTAGTAACTCCGGGTGTTGGGAGAGATGTTGTGTCCTCACCTCTGATCCTATGATCCTGAGTGTGTCAGCACACCTCGGAGTGGAGCTTCCTCTGGGTGTTATGGGACTGCGGACATTTTTTTTTATTATTATTATTTTCTTGTTTTTTATTTTCCTTTGTATAGGTGTCTATGATCCTTTTTTTTTTTTGTTTTTTGTTTTTTGTTTTTCGAGACAGGGTTTCTCTGTGTAGTCCTGGCTGTCCTGGAACTCACTCTGTAGACCAGGCTGGCCTCAAACTCAGAAATCCGCCTGCCTCTGCCTCCCAAGTGCTGGGATTACAGGCACGCACCACCATGCCCAGCTGGTGTCTATGATTCTTGTTGAGGGTTTGTTTGTTTGTTTTAAAGAAAAAGGAAAGGAACATAAAATTAGGTGGATAGAGAGGTGGGAAGGATCTGAAGGAAAAAATCAAAATATATTTTCCATAAAAAAGTATTTTAAATTCATAGAAAATAAGGATTTGATATTTTAAGTGTCAACTCAGATAAATGGTATTACTAAGCAACACACACACACACACACACACACACACACACACACGTGTATGTAGGGCAAACACAATATTAGGGATAAAGAGACCCAGAAAAATAGTATGAAGATGAGATAAAACTGTTCAATTTAAAACAAGCAAACATCATTTAAAATGCTGTTTCTCTACTTTATAGTTATGTAACATCCTATTTTATTTTTAGACTCAAGTATCTATTGATAATTGGAGGGATTTGGGCCAGACTTCACATGTGTATTCTGTGAATGTTTAGAAACTAAAAAGGAGGAGGTCAGAGGAAAAGGCAGTAGGGAATGAACTGTCGTGCAAGCATGAGAACCAGAATGTCACTAAAAGTTGTCATGCACTAAACAGGGGGAAACAGCATACAAAGGTCCACACTATCTGCAGCTTCTGTAATCTCCAATGTAGTCTCAGTGAATAAAGGAGACTATTATTGCACTAATACTGAGGTAAACTGGAACCTGAGACTAATATGTGGCTAAAATCATCTTCAAATATTATACAAATTTTATTTTCTGTCAAGAAAATACATGCTACTTCTACAATAAAAGTTAAAGTTTGAGTTTTGAGATAGATTTATTCAAATAAAGCATCACTAGCATCCATTCTAAATATGCAGTACATCTAAGGTGGGTAAACTCAGGAAGCTACTTAACCTTGCTTCATTTATACATTACCTGAATATTCTTTGGCAAGACTTCACCTTCCATCCCAGGAATATTAGGTCCTGAATGTGGTTTTGGCTCCAGCCAAAAAGAAACCAGCCAACGAATGACAATAACCCGAGCCTGGATAAAAGGCTCTTTTGTACAATATATTGTTTCATTGGTTTCAGCATCCTTCTTTATCATCACATAATGAGGCTTTGGTCTGATCTGTGGGATATCTATATAAAAATGGAAAACAAAAATATGAAAAACACAATTATAACCCTAAGCCTACATTTTAAATTTTACTATTATTGCACTAATACTGAGGTAAACTGGAACCTGAGACTAATATATGGCTAAAATCATCTTCAAATATTATACAAATTTTATTGTATAATAAATATTGTATAATAAATATTGTATAATATTAAAAGTCTTCAGAAGATATTGTGACACTACACTGTTTTTAGAAGTGTTAATAAAAAAATAAATAATTCTATAATGATAGATGCTACCTAAGAATCTTGACGAACCATATATTAGGTAAATATAAAACAAAACAAAACAAAAACATGTCTATTCCAAAATTCCATTCTCCCCTCTCCCCCTAGAAAAAACAAAAACAAAAAACAAAACCAAACAAATGTGTCTTTTCCAAAATTCAATCAATCAGCATTCAGGAGGCAGAGGCAGGAGGATCTCTGAGTTTGAGGCTAGCCTGGTCCAAAAAATAAGTTCTAGGACAGCCAGGGCTACCCAGAGAAACCCTGTCTTGAAACAAAAGCAAAAACAAAAACAAACAAGCAAACAAAAACATTCAATGAGACAGGTATGATGGCCATACCTGAGCCTGCTAATTGCCTGAAGATGTCCCATGAGGAATATCTTTCTTCAAAATAGGTTTTCTACATACAGATTTATTTCTTCCTTTTGTATGAGACCCAGGTCTGTCTCTAAACCAGATTTGTACAAAAGGATCTGTGGTGGCGCACGCCTTTAATCCTAGCACTTGGGAGGCAGAGACAGGCGGATTTCTGAGTTCGAGGCCAGCCTGGTCTACAGAGTGATTTCGAGAACAGCCAGGGTTACACAGAGAAATCCGGTCTCGAAAAACAAAACAAACAAACAAACAAAAAACAAACAAAAAAATTAATTAATAAAAAAAAATAAAAAAAGAACTGTCAAGGTCATTTTACAAAAACACTAAAAATTGGACAAGAAATGGCAAAAAAAGATAAAACAATTAACTATTTATACAATTTAACTAACAATTAACTGAACCCTTGAGAAATCATAGGAGGAAATATATAGTTTAAGGTCAAACATGTGGTATATACTTATAACCCCAGCACTTGGGAGGCTGAGACAGAAAATTCACAAGTTTGAGACCAGTTGGGCTATGTACCAAGATCCAAGTCAACATAGGTGACTTACCAACTCTGTCTCAAAATTTAAAAAAAAAAAAAATATATATATACATAATAAAAATGAATATATACAGATCATAGAAACATTAGAATTCAAGTTAAACTACTACTATTGGATGAGACCCAAAGAACAACTTTTTAGTGAAATCTTTCCATTCTCAGTAAAAATATATTACAATAAATGCACTTTCATTCTAAATCTGGGTGTAGCATCAGTACAAACAGTAGATGTGGTCATTGTTCTATAGGTAACAAATGCCATCGACATTTTACTCTTAAGTGTAAATTGTACAATTCTAAATTATACCTACCAAGTACAGGATGATACAAACTATTCTCCTTGCAGATATTTGGGAAAATATAAGGCAAGTAAAACTTCTTAAAATGTGAAAACAGAAATGAAAATCCCCTTTCTTGGTTTTCTTTGTTCTTCCATTCTAAACTTTTTACCTAAAAATAAACAGTATTATTACAATCACCCCAGGAAAGCAGAATCTCTTAAATATAGTTTAGCTGCTATAAACAAGCTTTTTGGACTATGAAGATCATAATAAATAGCAAAAGTTCTTCTACTTTATTAGCATATATAATGTACAAATGGATTTCATTTTACACACTTTGATATATACACATATAACATACATTGATTATATAGTCCATTCTTTAAAATTAGTCTAATATAAAAACATATTACATATTTTTTTAAAAAATCTTAACACTAAATTGCAAAATTATGAAAATGATTCATTTGGCTATATTAATGACAAATATACTATTTTTTTCCTATCCCTACCTGAATAATTGTGATCAAAAGCACTCACAGTGTTAAGTAGGCAAGTGCAGATACCAAAGTCCAAGATTAAAGACAGCAGAATAGTAAAAACTTTGAGCTTGAGAAGTGTACAGAGAATGTTCATGGAGTGTGGAGTAAAGGAACACAGAATACTAATACTACTCTATTGTGGAACTCCAGCAAAACGAGAATGATGGCTAAGAAAAAGATTTGCAAAGGCCCAGGTGAGTTATCAGAACCCAGTCAAGGAGAATGTCTGCAGAGCATGGGGATGGTGGTTTGGCTAAATATGATCACTTTCAAGTAGGCTAAATAAATAATATATTGAGAATGTGAGACAAGTTTGTCACAAAGAAAAGAATGGAGCAAGGGGGACAGATGTGTATATACAAATTTATTCTTTAGTTTTAGTCACTCAGAGGATCCAGGAATAGCAACACTCAGTATTGATAGTAATGAACTTCCCAAGTGCCTAGATATTGGATTGTAAAACTGCAACAATAAAGAATACATTGGAGAAGGCTATAGTGGTGCGTACTTTTAATCCCAGCGCTCAGGCAAAAGTAGGTGGAACACTGAGAGTTTGAGAACAGCCGGGTCTACATATGAGTTCCAAGAAAGCCAGGACTAGGTAGAAAGACCCTGACTCAAACAAAATTAAAAAAAAAATCCAACAACAACAGAAGAAAATACTGAGGAACAGCAAGATGGCTCAGTAGGTAAAGGCAATTTCCATCGACCCTGACAAACTAAAATCAGTCCCCCAGGACACACATGGTGGAAGGAAAGAGTCAACCCCTCCAAGCTGTGCTCTGGCTTCCCTACTTACACCAAACATGCCTTGCCCCTTCTCTAATTAAATGAAAAAATGTAATAAAATTTTAAAAGAACTTTATTGGAGACAATTCAAAATGCATATAAATAATCTGGAAGTCACAAAACTCCAACAACCTATGCTGAGATAAGTAAGTATATGAATAAATAAAAAGGAAAAGTTAAAACTTTTGCAGATAAAAAAACAAAAAAAAAACAAAACAAAACAAAAAAAAAACTTTTGCAGATAATTCCAGGCCTACGTTGCCACAATAGGATTATTTTTCAATGCTGGATAAAAAGAGGAAAAATTCAAATATCTCACTAATAGAAGGATACACACTTGGTATATCATTTGTTTTATTAACTAAGTTGACATAGTTAATTAATAAAAAGAACTGATTATACTACAACATGAGTAAATTTTTAAAGCATGTGCTAAGTAAAAGAAGCCAATCAAAAAAGAATACATTGTATGAGTCTATTTTAACTTCACTAAATGACTTCATTTATTTGAAATGTTCAGCTTAGCATATATAGATTAGCGTTTCCCCAGGGCAGCAGATGGAGTGACTCTGGAGTACAGAGACTCCTAATGGGACTTAGATTTCCTATGAGATGAAACTAAACTATTTAAAAAATTATCTATACTGACAGCAACACAGTCCTTAAAAACATCTACTAAACTACATTCTATGTGACAGCCAGACTGCATGTACATAACAGCTCAATAAAGCTGTCTGTCAGCAATTACTGGTTGCCAACATCATAGTAAAAATTCAGAAGGAAGTCTTCAAAATATTAAATATTTGAGTACAATTTTGAAGAGGAGGTTACACAATGCATTTTCCCCAAATACTTATAATTATAAAAAGAAAAATATTATTGCCACATTGAAAAGGCCTGGCAGATATCACCTTAATCAGAGCATAAAGAGATACACTACAGATATATAAAAATTCACTCTCAATCATCATCAGATTTTTCTTCTAGTGAGTCATGGTTAATACAGAAACTCCTGTACAGAAACTAGTCAGAATGCTGATACTAAATGACTGTGATTGCTTAGCCAGAGATGGGTCAAAATATATCCCCATCCAAGGTTTGCAAAACATCACAGAAGAGGGAATAGAAAGAATGTAAAAGCCAAAGATGGGGAAGGAAAGTTGCGAGATGCTATTTTCAGGACATCACATGGGCTGCTGCACAAATCAACCCACAGCAGCTGTGGCTGCCTGTATTAGATCAAGCCAGTCAAAGGTCTAGGATAGATGGGAGGGCTGTCAAGGACTAGTCCTGGCAAATGAGCTACAGACAGTTGAGCTGCTGAGAAAAGTTTAGTCACTTTTCTCTGGGAATGTGGCTGCTAGTAGATTGTCCACCCCAGCAGAGGGCATGATACCCTGCTCAACTGGATTCAGGGGGATGATGATGAAGAAGAAAGAGGAGGAGAAGAAAAATCAGAATGGAGACAGGCAGGCTGTTCTGAGGAGAGCTGGAAGGAGGTGGTAAAAATAAAAATATAATGTATGCATACATGAAAAATTTCAAAGAATAAATTTCTAAAAGATTAAAGCAAAACATTGGTCCATACAGGAGTATGAATGATTCCCAAAATTATTTTCGAAATAATTATGCTAAGATGCCAGAATGAAAACTCAATCTATATGACTCAACGTATAAGAAATATGATGAAAATCACATTAATAATTGCTTGGGAGGGGTTGCAAAGGATGCATTGTAAAGAGAGGTTAGTGGGTACAGTAGTCTTGGCTGTAGTCTTCTGTCTCTTAGAGTGTCAAGACATCTACCGAGGCCCTTTTGGCTTTTAGAGTCTCCACTGAGAAGTTGGGTAGAATTCTTTTTTTTTTTTAATTCTATATTCTTTGTTTACATTCCAAAGGCTTTCCCCTTTCCCAGTTCCCCCACCACCATATGTCCCATAAGTCCTCTCCCCCCCCCAACTATTCCCCAATCCCTCTCCCCCACACACACTTTCTCTGTTCTGGTACTCTCCTACAAAACTGGATCCAATCTTTTCAGGCCCAGCGTCCTCTCCTTTCTTCTTTTTGTTTTTTGTTTTGTTTTGTTTTTGTTTTTCGAGACAGGGTTTCTCTGTGTAGTCCTGGCTGTCCTGGAACTCACTCTGTAGACCAGGCTGGCCTCGAACTCAGAAATCCGCCTGCCTCTGCCTCCCAAGTGCTGGGATTAAAGGCTTGCGCCACCACCGCCCAGTGTCCTTTCTTCTTTTTGGGAATCATTTGACTTGCTAATTGTGCCTTGAGTATTTAGGGCTTCTGGGCTCATTAATATCCACTTATCAGTGATTGCATTTCAGGTGTATTCTTTTGTGATTGGGTTAACTCGCTCAGGATGATATTTTCCAGATCTAACCATTTGCCTACAAATTGCATGAATTCATTATTTTTAATTGCTGAGTAGTATTCCATTGTATATATATACCACATTTCTGTATCCATTCCTCCTTTGAGGGATATCTGGGCTCCTTCCAACTTCTGGCTATTATAAACAAGGCTGCTATAAACATAGTGGAGCATGTGTCTTTATTGTATGCAGGAGAATCCTCTGGGTATATGCCCAGGAGTGGTATGACAGGGTCCTCTGGAAGTGTCATGCCCAATTTTCTGAGGAACCGCCAGACTGATTTCCAGAGCGGTTGTACCATCTTGCAATCCCACCAACAGTGGAGGAGTGTTCCTCTTTCCTGGAGGACATGGGCACAGGGGAAAGTTCCTGAACAGAACACCAATAGCTTATGCTCTAAGATCAAGAATTGACAAATGGGACCTCATAAAATTACAAAGTTTCTGTAAGGCAAAGGACACTGTCAGAAGGACAAAACGGCAACCAACAAATTGGGAAAAGAGCTTCACCAACCCCACATCTGACAGAGGGCTAATATCCAATATATACAAAGAACTCAAGAAGTTAGACCCCAAAGAACCAAATAACCCTATTAAAAATTGGAATACAGAGTTAAACAAAGAATTGTCACCAGAAGAAATTTGGATGGCCGAGAAACACCTTAAGAGATGTTCAACATCATTAGTCATCAGGGAAATGCAAATCAAAACAACCCTGAGATTCCATCTCACACCAGTCAGAATGGCTAAGATTAAAAATTCTACATGAAATTCTAATAGGTCCACCTGTATTTATATTTATTTATATATTTTTCCTTTTTTTTCTTTTTTATTAGACATTTGCTTTATTTACATTTCAAGTGTTAACCCCTTTCCACATTACCCCACCGAAAACCCCTATATCCCATCCTCCCTTCCCCTGCACACCCCTCCCCCAATTTCCTGACTTGCATTCCCCTATTCTGGGGATCGAGCCTTCACAAGACCAATGGCCTCTCCTCTCACTGATGTCTGAAATGGTCATCTTCTGCTACATATGCAGCTGGAGCCGTGGGACCATCCACGTGTACTCTTTGATTCGTGGTTTGGTCCCTGGGAGCTCTGGATGTACTGGTTGTTACATATTATTGCTCCTCCTGTGGAGCTGCAAACCTCTTCAGCTTCTTGGGTCCTCTCTCTAGCAGTTCCAGTGGGAACCCTATTCTCATTCCATTGGTTCGCTATGAGCTATGGGTGTTTTGATCTACTTTCTAATAAGGATCAAAGTATCCACACTTCCTTCATTTTGAGTTTCATGTGATATGTGAGTTGTATCATGGGTATTACGAGCTTTTGGGCTAACATCCACTTATCAGCGATTGCATACCATGTGTGTTCTTTTGTGATTGGGTTACCTCACTCAGGATATTTTCTAGTTCCATCCATTTGCCTAAGAATTTCATGAATTCATTGTTTCTAATGGCTGAATGGTACTCCATTGTGTATATATACCACATTTTTTGTATCCATTCCTCTGTTGAGGGACATCCGGGCTCTTTCCAGCTTCTGGCTATTATAAATAAGGCTGCTATGAACAGAGTGGAGCATGTGTCCTTATTACATGTTGGAGCATCTTCTGGGTATATGCCCAGGAGTGGTATAGCTGGGTCCTCAGGTAGTGCTATGGCCAATTTTCAATGTCCAAATTTCTGATTTCCAGAGTGGTTTTACCAGCTTGCAATCCCACCAGCAATAGAGGAGTGTTCCTCTTTCTCCATATCCACTCCAGCATTTGCTGTCCCCTGAGTATTTGATCTTAGCCATTCTCACTGGTGTGAGGTGGAATCTCAAGGTTGTTTTGATTTACATTTCCCTGATGATTAAGGATGTTGAACATTTCTTAAGGTGTTTCTCAGCCATCCGGTATTCCTAGCATTTTGCACTCTTTAAGGCTCAAGTGGAATACACAGTATTGTATAAATGAGGAAAACTAAATGGAGAATGGTTAGATAATTTGCCAAAGGGTGAACTACTAGTCAAAAGTAGAACCATTATTTTAAATACTGCTAATCTGGCTCAGGATCCACACTGATAGAATAGTGTTTGTTTCTCAGGTAAAAGAACTTTTGTATTTGGAATAACTATAAATAGCATTAAATATATAAAAAGGTTTTCCCCTTTCCCAGTTCCCCCCCTCCCTATGTCCCATAGTTCCTCTCCCCCCCAACTATTCCCCAATCATTCCCCCTTCCCCCATGGTTTCTCTACAAAACTGGATCCAATCTTTCCAGGCCCAGGGTCCTCTCCTTTCTTCTTGGGAATCATTTGACTTGCTAATTGTGCCTTGAGTATTTAGGGCTTCTGGGCTCATTAATATCCACTTATCAGTGATTGCATTTCATGTGTATTCTTTTGTGATTGGGTTAGCTCACTCAGGATGATATTTTCCAGGTCTAACCATTTACCTACAAATTGCATGAATTCATTATTTTTAATTGCTGAGTAGTATTCCATTGTATAAATATACCACATTTTCTGTATCCATTCCTCCTTTGAGGGATATTTGGGCTCCTTCCAATTTCTGGCTATTATAAACAAGGCTGCTATAAACATAGTGGAGCATGTGTCTTTATTGTACGCAGGGGAATCCTCTGGGTATTTGCCCAGGAGTGGTATGCCAGGGTCCTCTGGAAGTGTCATGCCCAATTTTCTGAGGAACCGTCACACTGATTTCCAGAGCGGTTTTACCATTTTGCAATCCCACCAACAGTGGAGGAGTGTTCCTCTTTCTCCACATCCTCGCCAGTATTTGTTGTCTCTTGAGTTTTTAATCTTAGCCATTCTGACTGGTGTGAGGTGGAATCTCAGGGTTGTTTTGATTTGCATTTCTCTGATGACTAATGATGTTGAACATCTCTTAAGGTAGAAAATAAAAATTAAAAAAAAAAAAGAATTCCATAGGGGAAAAAAATAAATTTGTATTAATTTCAAAAAAAAAAAAGACAAATGTACATGTCTTAAAGGGAAACAAAATGGAAAAAGTTACAAAAAAAATCCTACATAGCTTTAGGAATACCTGTCCTTGTTGTTACTATAGATGATTGATAATTTTCTACAATGCTCAAGAAAGCATTATACTATATCTGTTTTATAAAGGGTCAAAAGGCACAGCTGTATAAATAAAGACATAGAAGTGCCTCAACAAAAAATTAATTTGACATTTATCAAAACTTTTCAAAAATATTTTTTCATAGTACCCATTGCAAAGAACTCTATTAAGGGATCTGGTGATAGGTCAACTGGTAAAACACTTTCTGTGTTATCATGAGTACCAGAGTTTGGATTCTCAGCACCCGTGTAAAAGCCAGATGGACAAAATGGCTGACTTCTATAATCATAGCCCAGCCTTTGGGAGATAATGATAGGAGATTCCTAGGTAAGCTTGATTCTTAAATTAGCTGAATCCATGAACTCTGGATTTGAGTGGGAGGCCCTGCTTCAATGACTAAGGTAAAAGTGACAAAAAAAGATGCTAATCTTGGGTTTCTACACAGAAACTTTTATGTGCACATATTCCCATTCAGATATGTGTTACCTACACACATGAAAAAATACATGCTCACTAGACATATTTATATGTGAAATAAAAAGAATTTTGTTACATATGTGTTGGCAAATGCTACTTCACCTAGAAAGCAGAGGACATTTTTCTGTTCTTTCATGTTGCATCACTCATAAGTAAACTTGTGCTTTCAATATACTATAGTCATATGTGTGATCATAAGCAAGTTAACATTTCTCATCATTTACAAAAGATGGCAATGAGCAAAACATCACTCTAGCATTACTGAGGAACAGATGCATTTTTATAGTTTTCAAATGCAATTGGCTTGGAGATATAAAAGACATTTGGACTGAAAATGGGAATTGTATCAGAAGTGGAGAATGAGCAAAAATGGAGAATGTGGTATATTTTAGATGTCTCCACATTGTAGAGTTCAGACAAATTCATGTTGTATTCATGTTTGGGTACATGTTAGAACCTGATGATATTAAAGATGCTGAGAAAGTAATTATTTAATTTCTCATGAAATTTATTAACTAGACAGTCAAGTGTCAAGGCACAGGTATCTATTAAGTAAATATATAAATATCTAATGAATAGGTACAATATAACTTAGAATAAAGTTTTTTCTAAAATACTTTTTGAAATAGATAAAAGCAATGATTGAGGCATAAAGTCATCTATAAATGATAGAAACTTAAAAGGATCATTGTAATTGTTAACAATGGATATTTTTCTCTGTCCTAGCATAAAAGAGAATGTCACAGTTAATTTATGTCTCAGAATACAAAAAAAAAAAAAAAGCCGTGTCGTCTTTGTTTTGAACAATGTTTAATTATACTAAAGATGATATCCAGTTTTGAGATATTTACTCAACATTTCAAAACAAGTCATTTTGAAGGAATTTGGCAGCATGTTTCGAACAGTTGTTCTACTTTTACTAGCTCACTATGAGACTCAAGACATGCCTGATGTAATTACTAAGTAATATTTATTTTCTTCTGTCAAATATTTAATTATTATGTTTATCATATATGCCTCCCTTAATTTTCTGGATGACTTTGCTCGTAGATAATAATTTGGAACACAATGTAAATATAATGAAATCAAGTCGAAGTTTCTATTAAAACCAGATTTCTTGCCTAAATGTAATATATATATATATATATATATATATATATATATATAAAGGTATTTTCATCAACCCAAACACTCATATTTTACATATAGAGATGAATAGCTTGCCTTATTATTTAAGTGTTTACCTTTAAATTACTTTTCCTGATTCCTAGCCTGTCAGTCACCCTCCTGATAATTTTGAGAGATTGATTCTAAATCAGCTATTCATGTTTTACTAAGTACCAGAGCTGCTGGTTATAATGAAAGGATTAGAAAAACAGTCCAGCTGAGCGGTGCTGGCACATGCCCTTTAATACCAGCACTTGGGAGGCAGAGGCAGGCAGATTTCTGAGTTTGAGGCCAGCCTAGTCTACAGAGTGAGTTCCAGGACAGCCAGGGCTACACAGAGAAACCCTGTCTAGAAAAAACCAAACCCCCCCCCAAAAAAAAGAAAGAAAGAAAGAAAAAGTCCAAAAAGAAAAAAGAAAAAGTTATACATAACCTTATAAAGAAAGAGTCTACTTCACAACAGGGGGATGATACAAACCTGTAATCCCAGTACTCAGGAGGCAAAGGCAAGCATATCTCTATTCGTGCTAGGTCTGCCAGAGCTACATAGCAAGTTCCAGTTCAGCCAAGATACACAGTAAGACTGTGTGTCCAAACAGAATACAAAAACATTTACTTCATGGGTCTGGGAAGATGGCTCAGGAGGTAAAGTGCCTGCTGTGTAAGCAAGAGCACCTGAATTTGGATCCTAGGTACCCAAGTAAAAACCATGCACCTATGAAAACCATGGCTTGCACCTATGAAAGCATAGAGAGAAGCGGGTAAGGACATCCCCAAAGCTCAGTGACCAGCCAGTTCAGCTGATATGATGAGGTTCAGTGACAGACCAACAGACCCTATCTCAAACACACACACACACACACAAGTCTACTCCATTAGGCTTATGTATTTGATATGTAGTCCCTGCTTGCTGGTGGTGTTTGGGTAAGTTTAGATGCAGCCTTGTTGAAGGAAGAGTGTCATTGGAGACAGACATTGAGAATGTAAAGACTTGCCATTTCCAGTTCATTCTCTCTGCTTCATGTTCAAAATAACTATGTGAGCCCTGAACTTCCTGCTCCTGCGGCCCACCTCAGTCAATCTTTTTGTAAGTTGTCTTGGTCATGATGCTTTATCCCAGCAACAGAAAGGTAACAAACACAAGTTCTCTGAGAGAGCCTCATAATCCTCTAGTGATTTTTAACAAAATAATAGTAACATATTTTCAAGTAAAACTTTGTTGCTCTTCTAGAAAATAAGCAAATATCTACTATAACAAAGTAATGATAAGAGACAGAAAAATTATCCAAATAGGACTTCAAGGGGACATATCTTTTCATAAGAAGAAAAAAGAACAGATACCAGAGGGTTCTAGGCATGCACACAGTAAAAAAGAAAAAGCCACGTGCCATGCAGTGGGAAGATGGTAACATACCTGAATTACTATGTATTTTAAAAGTGCTTCAAGAAAATAGCTTGTGAGGTCTTCTTGTCCTTTATCTCCCGACTGCGGGGGAACAAGAGGGGTGACTTCCTCTATAGTTACTTGAGCTAGCCAAAGACAAAGAGAATTATATAATCAAAAGACAAATTCTATTATACAAAATATGACTAAATAAAATTTAGCAAAACAGATACGCAATAAGAACTGCTTTTAAATTTTTCTAAAAATTACATGTTTCAATAAATCTGAGATCATCCTGACAGTCCGTAATTATCATAAACGTGAAAATTGGCTGTTTTCTGAATCCCTGATTGAGAGGAAATGGAAGAAGGATGAGCAGGTGTGCAGTGACTGGGGGTGCATGGACCTCACTCAAGTGATTAACATTCAGAGTGTCAAATTACAAGATGCCAAATAGGATGAGAAGCATTAGTGCAAGGTGCTTATCACCAAGTTAGCATTCTGATTGTACCTGAGAAATGTTTTTTACTTTTCAGATAATAATTCACTGTAACAAATGGTGATGCAAAAAAAAAGATCAACCCATAGTTAGCAGCACAACCAGTAACTGGTTATACTCTCAGATAAGTAAGCCCACAACAAGGGCATTTTTCAATTCTAAAATAATATTCAGTATGTTATTCTAACACCCACTTTACAAACTTAATATATAAAAGCCAACCTTTATCATTTGCATCCTGTCCTCACAGAATAGTGCCAGTGCTTTAATCTGCATTTAATTCCCATTTAAGACCCAAAGATTTCTTAGTAGCTATAGAGCACCACAGATAAGTTTGTATTTTCTATGCCCTATAAAGTAAATAGCAAAACTTCTCCTCTTGAGGCTGGAGAGAGGACTAAGCACTTTACAGTAAGTACTGCTCTGGTGTGTCCCCGGTTTAGGTCCCTGTATCCACACCAAGTGGCTCATAAACTAATGGAACTCCAATTCCAAGAGATCTGAAATCTTTTTCTGGACTCTGTGAAAGTATGCATGCATGCTATACACAGATAGACAAGTAGGCACACAAATACACACATAAAAATTTTAAAGGAAAGTTTAAATTTTGTTCTCAGAAAGAGAACAAAAGTTGGTCAAAAGGCATTTGAAACTAATCAAAAATGAAAGCTAATTCTAAAAATGGAGACAAAAGGAAACCTAAAGAAAGAGGATGTCAGCGATGCAAGAGAAAACATGTTCATAAAACACTATTAACTCTTCCAGGCAACATGTAAATAAGCAGACATGAGGGCTTAACCTGGCACATTTAAAGATTTTATGTGAGTTTGTTTTGTATTTTAAAGTTTTTTGCTACAAGTATAGTATGCTTTGCTACAAAAATCTGTAATTTCTAGAAATGTGTATTACAATCAAGATGAAGCAGCCACTAGAGTACAGGCTATGGACTGAATATGGACTCCTAAAATTCATCTGCTGGAACATAAATCCTCAATTCGACTGGACCTATACAGAGAGCATGTAAGGTTACAATGATGCCATTAGGGTTCAGTTCTAAGTGTACAGAATTGTATATAAACAGAGAAGAAACATCAGAGGGCCTATGTGCACATGCATACAAGTACACATAGGAAAAAGCTCACGCAAGCACACAATGAGAAGGTGCTATCTGCAAACTGAGAAAGGCCCCTCAGAAACTGAACCTGACAGCATCCGATTATGCACTCTGAAGAAGACACTGCACTGTAAGAAATGCACTTCTGCCATGAAGCCATGTTACAGAAGCCCTAGTCAACTAATAAAGCACTATAGATCACAAATGCTTACTAGAAAAAGAATTTTTGTTTTGGTTTGGTTTGGTTTTTCGAGACAGGGTTTCTCTGTGTAGCCCTGGCTGTCCTGGAACTCACTCTGTCGACCAGGCTGTCCTCGAACTCAGAAATCCACCTGCCTCTGCCTCCCAAGTGCTGGGATTACAGGCGTGCGCCACCATGCCCGGCTTGAAAAAGAATATATTTAATCAAAAGAAAAATCACTTTGTTATTTAAACAGAATAATACAAGGAAAAAACTAAAAGGCGAAAAAAAAATAACATTAGAAAATCTGAGAACTAAAAAGCACAAAGATTCACTGGTTAAAAAAAGTTAAATAACATTTCAAAACTTACAAATTATATTTAAAATGAAAATACAATTTTAGATGTATAAAATTTTATATTCATTTTATATATAGTTCATTTTATATGGTAAGCATGAGCAAACACACCTGTACAGAGAAAAACACTTCTATTTCTGTGTACATTTAAACTAATTCAAGCATAAAATGAAATAGAAATTAAAGATAAATTAAAACCAGGAGTAGTGTCCAATGCCTCCCCCCAAAAGGATCTCATGTTTAAGGACATCCTTTTCTACACAGTAATAAATTTAAGGTCAGTCTTAGATATATGAGACACTGTCTCAAAAAACAAACAAACAAACAAACAAACCACACACACATAAAAATGGAAAGAACAAAACCAAACCTGAAGTGAAGTGGTCTATAGAAACTCTGATATGATTTAGATGGTCTGACATTTGGGACCTGGCTAGCCAGAGTAGTTGAGTAACCTGCTAATATTGACGCTCATACACAGACCACCCCATCTAGAGTCCACACCACCAGGGAGTCTCTCATACTCATATTCAAGGCTACTATTTCCCTGCTCTGATCACTTCAGGTTCAAGGACTAGACAAGCAGGGACAATCTGTTTGTACTGCTGCCATCTGAACTACACTAGCTGATTGCTCCTTGCTCTCACTGAGTTGCCACTTCCTTCCCATGAAAGCACAATCAAGGCTCCTGCCTACAATAACTCACACACTTCCCTTCCCTCTGTCTTCTCACTAGCCCCGACTACTCACATGAAGATAGTAAGACATACACATTGTCTACACAAGTTTGTGGCATGGGGTATGCTTCCTCTTGGAATGTAAGTAGCAAAGTATCATTTCTAACAGTTATCTTAATCTGTTGGCCTCACCAAGCCAAAGTAATACTAAAATTTACCTTTATAAACACTACCTCAGAATCATGAAATAACTGTATAAAGAGCTAACAGTAAAGACAAGCGAACAAACAAACTTCACAGAAGGCTACAGAAAGTAGGAAAAGTGCCTACTAAACAAATATGAAAGCCTGAGATCAATCACCAGCACCCATGCAAAAATATGGGTATAGCCCTGAATGCCTATGACCCCAGCACTATGGGGCAATAACAAGTAGATTTTGGGGGGTGGGGGTGGGGTTACTTGCTATCTAGTGCAGTTAGAACAGTGAATTTAAGGGGCTCTACCCCAAAAATAACAGTAATATGGGGAAACAACTGAGGAAGATGCCCTGGTGTCAATGTCTGGCCTCTATATGGTGAGTATGGGCAAGTACATCTGGACACACATGCACACACTACAAACATGTTTGTATACACACAAAGTGTACATATAAAAGAACACATTTTTAAAAAGAAAGCCTATAGAAAACAAACATACTGATACACAACATCTCATCAATCTTACTTTCTTGAAGGTTGAGTGGAGGATTAATAAGATTATCTAAAGTTCGAGGTCCATATTCGGATTGTGGTGCTGAAAATCCAGGAATCAAGCATGAGAACATCCAGAGCTGTTCTTTGCTACAGTTATCCTGAAGAGCTTGCAACCATAACAAGAAGAGACGAACACCTTCCCGTCTGATCTAAAATAAAATAAGATGCAGTATTTCTTCATGGATAGAATGATATTTTGTAGAAGAAAGAGAAAGACAAGATGGAGAGTGAAGACATGTCCAGAGCATCTATACAACTCCCATATTTTGAAATCTAAGGTCATAACTTGTAAGACTCAGCCTGGGCTAAGGCTGTGGCTCAGTGGTAGCATACGCAAGGCCCTGAGTTCAGTCCACAGCACTGGGGAGGAAACTCAGCCATGCCTGATAAAATCCTAAGAATAAACTACTTACTATAATCATTTCTATTTGAAAAAAATCAAAAGCAGTTTCTTCTCCCTCTGCTTTCCTAGGACCCATCCCCACCAATCTAACCCAGAGAGAGCAGTGACAGGACAGTGACAGCGCCTGCCTGAGGGGTTTAATGAGCAGGAAAGTTTGTCATCGAGATTCTGCTGAGCAACTGCCTGTCCCTTAAAAGTTATGGAGTTATTCAAATTATAAAAATTAATTTATTTAAACAACTATTGAAAAATTACTTAAAAGCTCTCTGAAATTATCTCATTTACTACATTTTTTGTGTGTGTCCTAACTACAGGTGTGGAAGGAACTCTGCCATAACTTCCGCGCCCAATGACCTAAAATAATTCCCATATACAAAAAAAGAAAAACATGTGATTCAATGAATGAATGTTGTCTCAGAAAGAGAAAAGAAAAGAGAAAGTTCCCTGACAAGCACTCAGTTCTTCTCAGGAACTTTTCTCAAATGAATTGACAATTAATTCAACAAACTTAGGGGAAAATCAAGGTGGGAGAAGTGTAAGTGGTAGGTGTGTAGTTTTACTGCTTTGGTTTGTGAATTTGTTGAGACAGGGTCTCAGGGAAGACAAGGGTGGCTTCAGCTATGCAGTTGAAGATGACCTTGAGGATGATCTTCCTGCTTCCATCCCCTCAGTGCTGGGATTCCAGTTGTGTGTCATCAACCCAGCTCAGACAGTCTAGGGGCTGAATCCACAACCCTGAACATATTTAACGAGCACTCTGGACCACCCCATCCCTATACTCAGTTTGTTTTTGAGTCATAGAAATAAACAGAATTATATACCTTTAAGGAGTTTCCCGTGTGCAGTAGTTTCTTTAAAATCAACCCTGAAAAGAAAAACATGATTGTAAATATCCCCATCTTCTTATCTATGTATAAATGTCAGAGTTCTCGGTCAGACTTGAAAACACTTTTGAACAAGTCCTTGGCAATCTCTAAATTGTTCTTGGTGACCTTGATAACCCTTTGATCAAGACTGAGGTCAGAGGGACATATAAAAAAGCCACCTTTCAACACAGTTAAGTATTATTTACTTTACTGATAAAACTTGGTCCGAAAATTATGTTTGATACAACAATTTATTACATGTTATTTACATTGAAAATATAAATAAAATATTTTACCAGAAATACGAAAGGACTCTTATAAAAGGTTTGAATCAACCATAAGAACATTCATTAAGTCCAATATTTCCTAATAATTAGTTTCACTACTCTAAAATCCAGAGGCGCATCATTCACTGTTGAACAAAACTAAACACGACATTATATTTGCTATGACTTAAAGCTATTGTTTTATTTTTAATTAATCATATAATGGTATGTTGAGACTTAAATCATTTTCTTCCTTTCTTCTCTAGAGGAAAACATTATATACATTTTGGAGCTATCACTTATAAAAGCATTTTTATATTATTGCTTTCTTATAAATCCATAAATTATTTAGAATCAATTGTTTGAAACCTTATATAAATGGTATCATTCACAGGAATTCATTTATAAGTTACTGCTTTTCATATCTAATATTAGCATTTTAAATTTATATACACTGGTCTATGTAGCTCTAGATAATTCATTTTAACTACTTTATGAATATACCTAAATATACCTTCTTTTGGTCTATCTCCAAATTTAATAGCGTAATAAATATTATTCATGACTGCCTATTATATGTATGACATTTCTTAGGTTATACAATTACAATGAAATCACTCACATTCAGCTTTATCAAATATTAATAAGATCTAAAATCATAATGATAACTAACAATACCAAGCAACAGTGCTCTGGTATGTGATACAGCAAGACACAATGACAAACTCTAAAATTTGATAATCTGATTAGTGTTAAGTTTGAACGACCATTTGATAGCTTCTAGTGACAATCAATGTTTTTTTTGTTTTCCCATCCAAATTTTATTTAATTGCTTTTGTGCTCTTTTATAATTTTCAAGTGGATAGTCTTTTTAAATTTAGAGATCTGTATTATTTTTATTTACATGCATGTGTTTGTATGAGGGAATGCCATATGTGCAGGTGCTGTTAGCAGCCAGAGAAGACATCAGATTCCTTAGAGTTGGGGTCTCCAAAGAAACTCTGTGAGCTACTGCCGTGAGTTGTTTATTGTGGGTGCTAGGAACTGAACTGGAGTCGCTAAAGAAGCAGTACATACTCTCAAGCCATCTTTTCAGCCCTCACGTTTTTTGGTTTTGATTTCTACATTAAAAATTCTTTATGAAGATTTATGCCTAGCCTTGCTATGTCATGTTTGGTTGGCATCACTGGGAGGCCTGCTCTTTTCTGAAGGGAAATGGAGGAGCAGTGGCTCTGGGACAGACGGAAGAGGGGCTGGGAGGAGGGAGGGGAAGGAGGCTGTGGTCAGGGTGGACTAGATGAGCAAAGAATAAAGAAAAAGAAAAAAATTTCTTTATAGATTGCCCACTGATTCTCTGTCAGCTCTATAAACTAGATAAGTTATAAACAGACAAGTGATGTTTCTGTTGGGAGAGGAGTATTGCCTCATGAAAAACAAATGTCTTAAATTTCAGATCAGCCGGGCGGTGGTGGCGCATGCCTGTAATCCCAGTACTTGGGAGGCAGAGGCAGGCAGATTTCTGAGTTCAAGGCCAGCCTGGTCTACAGAGTGAGTTCCAGGATAGCCAGGGCTACACAGAGAAACCCTGTCTTGAAAAAAAAACAAACTAAAAAACATTTAGATCAGATGTGATGTCTAATCCCAACACTGCATCTGTCTGTCTGTCTTTCTTTTTCTTTCTTTCTTTCTTTCTTTCTCTCTCTCTCTCTCTCTCTCTCTCTCTCTCTCTCTCTCTCTCTCCCCTTCCTTCCTTCTCTCCCTCTCTCTCTCTCTCTCTCTCTCTCTCTCTCTCTCACTTTCTTTCTTTCAAAATTTTGGATTTTTAGCCAGGCTGGCCTGAAATTCACAACATAGTCAAGGCTGTCATTACAACAAGTGGCTTCTAAGACTATGTAAGGAAGATAGAAGTATCGTAAAACTGAACTATGAGGACTTTTTTCTCAAATACATTGAATTTTACTTCAAAAATAAAATTATCTATGCAAATTATATCTCAATGAAGTTATTTTTTACATCAACTACAGTCACCTTTTTCTTCATTAACAATTCACAAAAGCTAAAAAGTTGCAGGAATTATCCAACTGACAAAGAAATATCACCATTTATGAATTTTCATGTTATAAATAATTTGGGAATACTATTAATCATGACAACTAGGTATTATAAAGGTCTTCTGGGAAGTAAAGACTGTATCATCAAGAAATATATCTTTTAAGTTCATATGTCTCAAAAAGTTTTACAAAGACAATCTTCAAGACCATTTTCATGATCATGAAGTTCAAATAAGAGTTCATAATTCTTTTGAGCACTTTATTATGTGCTCATTAGCAATTAATCTCTCCTTTTATGTTATGTTTATTTAAATATGTTACCACCTTTAAAAGCTTGTCTTTTGAATATAGTATGTTGTTATATGTTATGCAAAAATCATTTACACATCCATATGTGTGTGAAAAGTGGAAGCCAAAGGTTAATATTGGTGTTTTCCACCTTATTTTTTGAGACAGGATGACTTATTGAGGCTGGAATTCTGGGTTTTGCTAGTGAGTCTCAGTGTCTGGCTCCAAGCCCCACACTACCACTGTACTGGGGTTACTGGTATGAATGCTGCCCCCCTGGCTTTGGCCTGGGTGCTGGGAATCAGCACTCAGGATGTTCAGTCAAAGCAAACACTTCATCTACTGAGCCATCTCCCTAGCTTCTTATAATCTCCATTTTCAGTAAAATAAACTGAACACATTAAAAGTAACTGCTAAGCCATTGTAAATTTTACTTCAGATGTATAATACATATTTATATCACTTACCAATACTATGGAATTGCCATCGCTGATGAATTCTTTCTGGAAGAAGTTGTAAAATTTTCTAAACATCAACATAAGCAAAATAAAAAGTTAAAAATCAAATAATGACCTAATATATTATGAAATATGAAATATTAGACAGAAAACCCTCTTATGTTAAAGTATATAAAATACAAACTATAAAATATTTAGAGTTTTTCTCTGAAAAAGTAATAACCAATACTAAAGAAATTTTGGAAGAGAAAATTAATTAAATTTATCTTTACTAGTGTTACAAAAAAATAAGTTTATAATGCTTTTGATGGTTAATCTTGGTTATCCACTTGACTAGATCTAGAACACGAACATCTAGGCACTCCTGAGAGAGATTTACTTGAAGCAGGAAGACCTGCCCTAAATATAAGTGGCACCTTTTGGTGGCAGAACAGACCAAAGTGATGTGAGAAGAGAAACAGAAAGAGGAGGAGGAAAAGAAAAGGAAGAAGGAGAGGGGGAAAGAGAAGGGAGAAGTATGAAAGGTTAGGAAGAAGGAAAGGAGAAATGAGATAAAAAAAAAAACAAACAGGACATATTGCATTAATTAACCATGTGAACCCAGAGGGACTTGGATGCCATGTTCGACACAGGTAGCAAAGCAAAAAATAAATAAATTTAGAAGCTTCTTAGGCTAGCTAAAATACTTTCTATATATATAATACTTCAACTTTTCTTTTTTACCCATTTTCTACTGTATTATGTAGATTATTCTAGAATAACAGCTAAATTACTATTCACTACCCGCTTGCTGAATGACATTGTATATGTTATTTTTGCTGCTATTATAATATTACTTAGCCACGGCATTAAAGGATGCTCATAAGCTCAAACTAGACACTTTATATAACAGTGTCACATTATCCTTGTAAGCAACCCAACCATCTCTTTTGACAGATAAAGAAATGGGTTGAGTGGAGTGTGCTAAGGGTAGAAATCTGGCAAGTAGATTTACCAAGACTCTAACTTCAATATGTCTGTTCCCGTGCCTGTGCCTTTACACTATTCTGACCAGTGGCTAGTAGGCACTTACATTTTTTTCTTTTTAATAGAATTGTCTTTAGTTCATTCCATAAAAGAGAATAAAAAAAAATATAAAGTGTATGGAAAGACAGAAGGTTCATCAAGAAAGAGACTGCAAAACCCTAAATTAGATCTCTGAAACCCATGTAAAGGGAGTGAGATGACTAACTCCACAAAGCTGACACAACATGTGTGCAGTGGAATATGCCCCACACACATGTGCACAAACACTGAAACATATAAATTTACCTACATGTCTTCCATAGCTAGCTAATAAATACATTTGGTGTGGAAAAGATAAAATTACAGAAAGGTTGGAACGGTAAGTTTGTGAGCTACTCAAAAGCAGTCTTCTGATCAATTATTTTAGATTTAACTATGTATTTAGAGACAGGATTTAAATCATCTCAGTCTTAAAATCACAATCTTCAATGGTTATGGGCACAAGGCCACCATGTCTAGCTTATGCTTTTAATTTCTAATGTGCATTTAAAAAATTACAAGTTTTATGTGCCTTTAATTACAGAAATCCAATCTTGTCCTATATGAACATCATATACAGTTATGACTTTAACCAGAAAGTAGTCACTTTATGATTTACATTTTCATTGTTAGACACTGTACATTATCATCCAATTTTAAGATTCAATCTAAAGAAAAGCACTGGGCATTGGTGGCACACACCTTTAATCCCAGCACTTGAGGCAGAGGCAGAGGCAGGCGGATTTCTGAGTTCAAGGCCAGTCTAGTTTACAGAGTGAGTTCCAGGTCAGCCAGGGCTACACAGAGAGACACTGTCTCAAAAAAACCAAAAAAAAAAAAACAAAAACAAAAAAAACAAAAAAAAAAAAAAAAAAAAGAAGAAGGAGGAGGAGGAGGAGGAGGAGGAGGAGAAGAAGAAGAAGAAGAAAATCAGTACAACAATTAAATGATTAAATGTTCTTTTAAAGGCGAAAAATCTCAGGGCTGGAGATTCTCCTTTTTTCTAGTGGTAAAATTTGTACTTAGCAAGTGCAAAGCCTTGAATTCAATCTAAAGGAAAATAAAGGCTACACATACCACCAGCCCCTGAGAAAAACAGCCACTTTGATCTCACATCTTTTTCTAATTAAATTTAGTGATCCATAACCCAGATGGTCCTGTTACACATGGGAAAGTATTATTTTTAACATCTTCTCTATAATTTTAATTTTCTGAAAAAAAATTCTCTTAATTCATCAGTTACCTTGTTTCCTGAATACAGAGCAACCATTATCTTGCATTCTTCAGGACACTTATTTTCCCCCAAAACATCTGTGTTTACTATTCCACTTAAAAGATAGTTTCTTTGCAAAATATCCAATCAGGTTTCAAAAGATTCAAGATCAATGACAGTTCAGAATATCAGATACTGTTGTCTGGCACCTTGTTTTGTTTTTCTTTTTGAGTCAGGTTCTCACCATGTAGCCCAAGCTGGCCTAAAATTTGCAACTCTCCTGCCTTAGCCTCCCAAAGGTTTGAACTGTAAGCATGTACCACCATGTCCAGGTACTTTAATTTTAGAGCTAGAGTCTTACTCTGTAGGTAGCCAAACTGCTCATGAACTCCCAGGCTCAGGCCAGCCCTCCTCCTCTCTGATGAAGTAGTCCCCTCCTGAGTATCAGGACTACAGGCGCACAGCCATCTCAACTATGAGAAACAGGTTTTATCTTGGTCTCTCAAGTCATCAGCTCTACTCTTAGATTTCTACTATTCTCTAAATTCTCAATAAAGATAAGAATATCCCTATGGTTATTTCCAATGATAATACGTAATTTTAAAATAGGGTAAGAGGGGTTTAATTTTTGAATGTGCTAAAAAAAAACAATTTTTAGCATAGCTTATCAACCTCTAAGCTATGCTTTCTTTGTTTATAAATATTTGCCCCAGTCTAATTCAAAGTGATATAAAAATAAGAAGTTTAAAAACAAAACTATATTGTTCAAATTTATAATGAAAAGCCAAGTAGATATGATGAGCCATGGTGATATATGCCTTTAATCCCAACACTCGGTGCAGGAAGACCAACCAGAAGTTCAAGGCAAGTCTGGACTACATGTGTTGTATAGCAACTTT
Source organism: Apodemus agrarius (assembly GCA_964023405.1). Lineage (NCBI taxonomy): Eukaryota > Metazoa > Chordata > Mammalia > Rodentia > Muridae > Apodemus > Apodemus agrarius. The sequence goes on along the minus strand of OZ030011.1, from coordinate 68,061,031 downwards.
CTCCCAATTCAAAGGAATTCCATTGAATTCCTTTCTCCCAGTCTAGAAGGAAGCCCCTTAAGACTCAGGAAGTAAATAAATCACAAGTCTTAGAAAATCCCTAAAAAGATTACATTTGCACCCCCTCCAGCACCCTAAGGGTACACAAACAGTAAGACTGCTAAGGAGAGATCTCCACAGGTCAAGCCGCCTGCATGCTTTGTACAAAACCCAGGGTTCCAACTGCCTGGAGTCATCACCCATGCTGGGCTGTGCTGTCAGTGTTGTAGCTGCCTTTGAGTCATTCATGCTTCTGTAAGGAACACTTCGTCCATATTCTTGTTACCCCAATAAATTCACTGGCTCACCAAGTTAGACTTTGGTGTGGTGTCATTACCTTTCTCTTTCATCAGTTCTCTATCTGGGATGAGTAGACGTTGTTCACATCTCCACAGGGATAGTATCACATAACACTCTAAGACCCTGTACCAAAACTAAATGATAAAGCCTGCCATGACAACACATACTTCTAGTCTCAGCACTTGAGATGCAGAGGCAGGAAGATCTGTGCAAGTTCAAGGCCAGCTTGGTCAACACAGCAAGTTTCAGACCATTCAGGGCTACATAGTGAGACCCTGTCTTGAAAAGAACAAAAGCAAAACAAATAAATAAAAAATGATATATCCCATAGGCATATATAATAGCCACAATTCCAGGGATTAAGAAACATTGTGTAAACTACACAAATTAAAATTTTCACTTTACAAAACTGATATCAAATTAATTTTTTTTTTTTTTTTTGGTTTTTTCGAGACAGGGTTTCTCTGTATAGTTCCGGCTGTCCTGGAACTCACTCTGTAGACCAGGCTGGCCTCGAACTCAGAAATCCGCCTGCCTCTGCCTCCCAAGTGCTGGGATTAAAGGCGTGCGCCACCAACGCCCGGCTATCAAATTAATTTTATACTGTCATATAAACATATAATTTTGTTGCTAAAAAATGCATTATACTTCAAAATTAGACATGTTTAGCCACATACATTTTTAAATTAATTAAGTTCTCCAAAACACTGGCAGATTAACTATATTTTACTATATGTCTAATAATTTTAATATATTTCTTTATATTCTCAGAATTATTTTTTGAAAAAGTTTAAGCGGTATGGCTCATAGCACTTACCTCAAAAATAAAAAGTATAGCATCTAATTCCTCTCTCTGAGACTTGTGACCTGAAATATTTTGAACAGAAAAATACTTTAAATATACTCACTGTTAACACCTACCTTATGAATATAAATATTTCAACCGCTGGGTTTTACTTCAGTGATCCTTTAGCAAAATGCTAAAGCATGGTCTATTTATTATAGAGACAATATTATAATCCCTCTCACTACTCTTTAGCATAATTGTTCTAACTTTAGGTTCTAAGTCTGGGAGTTGGGAGTGGCTTAATGATAAAATCCGAACTTAGCATGTATAAGGCCTTGGATTCAATCCCCAGGATAAAAAGAAAAACTTGGCTTATATCTAATAACAAGTCACCATATATTGTAAATTTTTAATAAGCTTTGATTATGAAAAACACTATTCCTATCGCTATGCAAACATTCCTAGGGCAGAACAAAGAAGGTAGGTTGAGGAAATCTGATCAGGAAAATGCAAATGTTCTAAGCCTTCACAAAACAACAGCCACAGGATTCTGTTAGTTTCCTTTCAAATACATCTGAAAGGTATCAAAATAAAACAATACTAAAATTCTAATGCCCAGATCCTCTTTTTAAGTTAATGCTTATGACTATTAGAAACATAAACATAAGCCAGAATACATGTTAATATCTTACCTTTCTGTTTAAGACTAGCTTCAATAGTCACAAAATTTTCAAAAAACACATAGTATATATGTGAAAAATGTTGGTCAAAAAACTGTTTAAGGTCAATAGATTCTGCATTCTCTGAAAAAAAAAAACAACAACAAACAGTTCTTAGCAACTAGCCTATCAAGGTTAAATCATGATTAGCAAACATTTATAGTGACAAATTTCCCTTAAGGTCAAATATCTGCACCTGAAATTCTATTGTATTCAAATATATAGGACAAGTATTTATATATTTGTTTTGTTGTTTTTTACAGTTTTAACCTTTACATATTTCACTTTTACTTTTTAAAAATTTGTCTAGTTACCACAGTGTGTGTCTTTTTTTTAAAATAATCAATGTCAAAACTGGGTGCAGTGGTACACAGCTGTAGGTATTCCAAAGGCTGAAGCAGAAGGATCAAGAGACCAAGGCTAGCCTAAGAGGTATAGTGAGACCCTGCTTTGTAAGACAGAGACAGAGACAGAGACAGACAGACAGATTCAAAATCAGTATCTCAAAGATTATTTTTTCAGGGCTGGAGAGATAGTTCAGCAATTAAGAGCACTATCTGCTCTTCTAGAAGTCCTGAGTTCAATTCCCAGCACCTATAGGGCAGTTCACAATCACCTGTAATGCCCTTTTTTTGCTGTGCAGACATATATGTAAACAAAACACCCATATAAATAAAATATTTACATAAATAAATCTTTAAAAACAGATCTATTTTCAAATTGTGGCTTCAGCTTTTCTACTATCTCCACTAACAGTTTTAAGAACTATTTGTAAGGATAATTCTGGTAATTCAGTAAATAGATAACAGAAGGCTTTATAAATGAGCAATGGCTGCTCTCAAGAAGTTCTCAGTACAGCAGGCACATGAAGCATGTAATTATATGCACAATAGAAAGCTAGACTATGAAAGTGAAATGACACCCATCATATACTGGAATTCAGAACACAGAATTACTTTCGAAGTTTAATGAATGTCATCTACTGTCCATGTTCTGAATCACTATGCTGCATAGCCTACATAATAAAAACTACCTATTACCTGAGTGCAACAGAAGAGTAGTAGTCACAGAATAAAAATGTTTTATGGAATATAAAAATAAAAATTTTAAACTACTGTGATGGATAAGAAAAACATTTTCCTTTTGAAAGCACTGAAGAACTTTAAAATGAGAAGGAAACAGGTTATAGTTACAGCTATATTTTCTGAAATGCTTAAAAATACAAGTAATGTCCCAAGAGAAACAAGAAAATGAGACTGACAAAACAAAAGCAAACATGACTCAACCCAAGACTTCCCAACATATTAAAAGCCAAGATATTGTCCCTCAGTTTCCTTCCCATATGGCTACTAACAAAGCCGGGAAGCTGCACACTTGGCTAATGCCAGTAAACAAGTACTAGAAGTCAGGCACAATGACATATTCCTGGCATTCTGGTGGAGCTTAAGATGGAAGATTACAATTCAAGGGCTTAGGGCTATATAGAGCTAGACCTTGACTAAGCAGGAGAGGTGGGCCTATCAAAAGTAAGCTAATTTGTTCTTTCACTTTAAGATTTATTTGTACCTTAAATAATGTATATGCCAGTGTATCTGTGTGAGGGAATGTGCATATGAGTGCTATTGTCTGTGGAGGCCCGTAGGGGCAATGGACTCTTTGGTACTGGAGTGACAGGTGATTGTGAGTCTGGTCCTCTGCAAGAGTACAACTTTCTCATAACCACTGAACTCTCTCTCCAGCCCCTATTTATTTGTTTGTTTGTTTATTTATTTATTTATTTTTGGTTTTTCGAGACAGGGTTTCTCTGTGTAGCCCTGGCTGTCCTGGAACTCACTCTGTAGACCAGACTGGCCTTGAACTCAGAAATCCGCCTGCCTCTGCCTCCCAAGTGCTGGGATTAAAGGCGTGCGCCACCACCACCTCCGGCTTATATTTATTTTTAAAAACACCAAAGTAAACAAAAACTCTGATAAGATCTTGGATAGTAAATTCATGAGGTTTACATGGCAGAGTATAAAACAAGGACAATCTAGGTAAGGCCTTCACTTATTTAGATCCTAAAGATAGTTCAGCATTAAGGGCACGTGGTGCAGGTGCAGAGACCCAAGTTCCTAGTTCCCATGTGATGGCTTACAAACATTTGTAACTCCAGGTCCAGGAGAGCCAATACCCTCTTCTAGCCTCCACAAGTACTAGGCATACACAGGATACAGACAGGTGTGCAGGTAAATCATCCATACATGTGAAATATGTAAATCTAAAAAAAATTGGTAAGAATAATTCAAAGGGCTGGAGAGATGCCTCAGTGGTTAAGAGCACTAACTGCTCTTCCAAAGGTCCTGAGTTCAAATTCCAGCAACCATATGGTGGCTCACAACCCTCTGTAATGGGATCCGATGCCTCTTCTGGTATCTGAAGTCAGCTACAGTGTATTTACACATAATACCAAATAAATAAATCTTAAAAAAAAAGAGAGAGAATAATTCAAGAGAATTACTCTGGAATAATAATTCCAGAATAATTCAAGAGAAAAGAAACAGTTATTGAGAGGGTATAGAAACACTCCATCAACTGTGAGCCACAACACCAAATCTCACCCTTTCCAAAGGCCCCACTAACTTCCTTGCTCCTTATTTAAAGGCTCACTGCTTAGCACACTGTGTATTAATCATGGCACACTGGCAAGTGACTTTCTGCAGCAAACCTTTACCATTTTCATCTAACAGAAGTGTTTTGCAGGTGATAAACCCACCCACCCACCAAACCAAAATATTCAAAATATTACCTGTCTTTATAAACACTTCTGTTTGGAAGTGCTTGTAAACTAGTATTTTCCTAAAGAAACTAAATACACATTTTGCCTGAAATCCAGGTTAAGGTTTCTGAATTTTAAAAATGATTCAGACTTTGTAGAACTTTGGGAATATTAAAATAGCAAGATGATTCTAGACTCTGGTTTCCATCAGTTAAATTTCTCAGATGTTTCTTTTGGGCTTTAAGAAAAATGGATACTTTTTAAAGAACCTGATTATGATACATTTATTCTCTTTCATACATTTTTTAAATGTTTAAGTACTATAGCATGTATGTAAACAAAAAATTTTTTATTTTTTTATTAGATAAATTCTTTATTTAATTTCAAATAATTTCCCCTTTCTTGGCTTCCCCTTCCCTGCACAAAAGTCCCATAAGCCATCTCCCCTCCCCATGTTCCCCAATGAGCCCCCTCCTGCTTCCCTGTCCTGGTATTCTCCTACACTGCTGCATCGAGCCTTTCCAGGACCAGGGGCCTCTCCTCCCTTTGATGTCCAACAAGGCCATCCAATGTGTACTATCTGGTTGATGTCTTTGTCCCTGGGAGCTCTGGAGGTATTGGGTGGCTCATATCATTGCTCTCCCTATGGCACTGTAAACCCCTTCAGCTCCTTGGGTCCTTTCTCTAGCTCCCCCATTGGGGACACTGTGCTCAGTTCAATGGCTGGCTGAGAGTGTCCTCCTCTGTATTTGTCATGCACTACAAAGCCTCCCAGGTGACAGCTATATCCTGCTCCAGTCAACAAGTACTTGTGGGCATTGATAATAGTATCTGGGTTTTTTAACTGTATATGGGATGGATCCCTAGGTGGGGCAGTCTCTGGATGGTCTTTCCCTCAGACTCTGCTCTACACTTTGTATCTCCTTCTGTGGGTATTTTGTTCCCCCTTCTAAGAAGGATCAGAGTATCCATACTTTGTTCTTCCTCCTTCTTGGGCATCATTTGATATGTGAATTGTGTCTTGGGTATTCCAAGCTTCTGGGCTAATATCCATTTATCAGTGAGTGCATACCATGAGTGTTCTTTTGTGACTGGGTTACCTCACTTAGGATGATATTTTCCAGTTCTACTCATTTGCCTAAGAATTTCATGAATTCATTGTTTTTTTTGTTTGTTTTTGTTTTTGTTTTGTTTTGTTTTGTTTTTTTGTTTTTGTTTTGGTTTTTCGAGACAGGGTTTCTCTGTGTAGCCCTGGCTGTCCTGGAACTCACTCTGTAGACCAGGCTGGCCTCGAACTCATAAATCCGCCTGCCTCTGCCTCCCAAGTGCTGGGATTACAGGCGTGCGCCACCACGCCCGGCTGAATTCATTGTTTTTAATAGCTGAGTAAATATACCACATTGTGTAATAAATACAATGAGTATTTATGCCACAATGAGTAAATATACCACAATATTGTATGTAAATATATCCACATTTTCTGTATCCATTCCTCTGTTGAGGGACATCTGGGTTCTTTCCAGCTTCTAGCTGTTATAAATAGGGCTGCTATGAACATAGTGGAGCATGTGTCCTTATTACATGCTGGATAATCCTCTGGGTATATATGCCCAGGAGCGGTATATAACAGGGTCCTCCGGTAGTATCACGCCCAGTTTTCTGAGGAACCACCAGACTGATTTCCAGAGTGGTTGTACCATCTTGCAATCCCACCAGCAATGGAGGAGTGTTCCTCTTTCTCCACATCCTCACCAGCATCTGCTTGCTGTCTCCTGAGTTTTTGATCTTAGCCATTCTGACTGGTGTGAGGTGAAATCTCAGGGTTGTTTTGATTTTCATTTCTCTGATGACACAAGATGTTGAATATTTCTTTAGGTGCTTCTCTGCCATTCAGTATTCCTCAGTTGAAAATTCTTTGTTTAGCTCTGTACCCCATTTTTAAAATAGGGTTATTTGGATCTCTGAAGTCTAACTTCTTTTTTTTTTTTTTTTTTTTTTTTTTTTTTTTTGGTTTTTCGAGACAGGGTTTCTCTGTGTAGTCCTGGCTGTCCTGGAACTCACTCTGTAGACCAGGCTGGCCTCGAACTCAGAAATCCGCCTGCCTCTGCCTCCCAAGTGCTGGGATTAAAGGCGTGCGCCACCAACGCCCAGCTGAAGTCTAACTTCTTAAGTTCTTTGTATATATTGGATATTAACCCTCTGTTGGATGTAGGGTTGGTAAAGATCTTTTCCCAATTTGTTGGTTGCTATTTTGTCCTATTGACAGTGTTCTTTGCCTTACAGAAACTTTGTAATTTTATGAGGTTCCATTTGTCAATTCTTGATCTTAGAGCATAAGCTATTGGTGTTCTGTTCAGGAAATTTTCCCTTGTGCCCATGTGCTCAATGTTCTTCCCCAGTTTCTTTTCTATTAGTTTCAGTGTATCTGGTTTTATGTGGATGCCCTTGATCCACTTGGACTTGAGCTTAGTACAAGGAGATAAGAATGGATCGATTTGCATTCTGCATGCTAGCTGCCAGTTGAACTAGCACCATTTGTTGAAAAGGCTATCTTTTTTCCACTGGATGGTTTTAGCTCCTTTGTCAACGATCAAGTGACCATAGGTGGGTGGGTTCATTTCTGGGTCTTCAATTCTATTCCATTGATTTACCTGCCTGTCACTGTACCAATACCATGCAGTTTTTAACACTATTGCTCTGTAGTACTGCTTGAGGTCCAGGATACTGATTCCTCCAGAAGTTTTTTTTTACTGTTGAGAACAGTTTTTAGCTATCCTGGGTTTTTTGTTATTAAAGATGAATTGGAGAAATGCTCTTTCTAACTCTATGAAGAATTGAGTTGGAATTTTGATGGGGATTGCATTAAATCTGTAGACTGTGTTTGGCAAGATAGGCATTTTTACTATATTAATCCTGCCAATCCACAAGCATGGGAGATCTTTCCATCTTCTGAGGTCTTCTTCGGTTCTTTCTTAAGAGACTTGAAGTCCTTATACAAATCTTTCACTTGTTTGGTTAGAGTCACACCAAGATACTTTATATTGTTTGTGACTATTGTGAAGGGTGTCGTTTCCCTAATTTCTTGACTATATCTGGAATCATCTAAAATCCAAGCATCTGGGCCCACATATGAGGGATTTTCTATTTTTTTCCTCTTCTTTTTTTTTTAAATTGGATATTTTCTTTAGTTACATTTCAAATGTTTCCCCCTTTCCCAGTATCTCCCCCACCCTCCCCACTACCCCTTTCCCCCACTTCCCCATTCTATTCCTTCCCTGCTTCAACTGCTTCTATGAGGGTGTTTCCCCACTCACCCACCCACTCCCACCTCCCCATCCTTGCATTCCCCTAAACTGGGGCATCAAGCCTTCCCAGAACCAAGGGCCTCTCCTCTCACTGATGCCTGACAAGGTCATCCTCTGGTACATATGTGGCTGGAGCCATGTCCCTCCATGTGTACTCCTTGGTTGGTGGTTTAGTCCCGGGGAGCTCTAGGGGGGTCTGGTTGGTTCATATTGTTGTCCTTCCTCTGGAGTTGCAAACCCCTTCAGTTCCTTCAGTCCTTTCTCTAACTCCTCCATTGAGGACCCTGTGCTCAGTACAATGGTTGGCTGCGAGCATCTGCATCTATATGTGTAAGGCTCTAGCAAAGCCTCTCAGGAGATAGCTGTATCGGGCTTCTGTCAGCAAGCACTTCTTGGAATCCACAACAGTGTCTGGGTTTGCTAACTGTATATGGGATGGTCTCCAGGTGGGGCAGTCTCTGGTTGGTCCTTCCTTCAGTCTCTGCTCCACACTTTGTATTTTCTCCTATGAGTATTTTGCACCGCTTCTAAGAAGGACCAAAGTATCCACACTTTGGTCTTCCTTCTTCTTGAGCTTCAAGTGGTCTGTGAATTATATCTTGGGTATTCTGAGCTTTTGGGCTAATATCCACTTATCAGTGAATGCATACCATATGTGTTCTTTTGTGATTGGGTTACCTCACTCAGGATGATATTTTCTAGTTCCAGCCATTTCCCTAAGAATTTCATGAATGCATTGTTTTTAATACCTGCGTAGTGTTCTACTGTGTAAATATACCACATTTTCTGTATCCATTCCTCTGTTGAGGGACATCTGGGTTCTTTCCAGCTTCTGGATATTATAAATAAGGCTACTATGAACATAGTGGAGCATATGACCTTGTTATATGTTGGAGAATGTTTTGGGTATATGCCCAGGAATGGTATAGCTGGGTCCTCTGGTAATACTATGTCCAATTTTCTAAGGAGGTGACAAACTGATTTCCAGAGTTTACTAACTTGCAATCCTACCAGCAATGGTGGAGTATTCCTCTATCACCACACCCTCGCCAGCATCTACTGTCCCCTGAGTTTTTGATCTGAGCCATTCTGACTGGTGTGAGGTGGAGTCTATGAGGGATTTTCTTGATTGCATCATTTAAAGTTCGGAAGACACAGCCTAACTGTAGGCCATACCTCTGGTGGCAGTCCATATAAAAGGACATGGAAGCTTTTGATTTTTGCCTGCTTGCCCTCACTCTCGATGGCAGGTTCATCTATCCTGACATTAAGGCATTCCTACACTGGTATAAGAATGCAGCTCTCTAGGAATCCTCCGGGACTCCAGCCCCAGACTGGGACTACTGAGACATCCAGTCTGGTAAATTGAACAATTACCCAATCCTTGGCTTTTATGTTGGTAGACATTCACTGTTGGACTTCTCAGACACACAGCCTATAAGCCACTCTAATAAATCCCATTCATTCCATCCGTTCTGTTCCTCTGGAGAACCCTAACTAATACAGCTGTGAACACTCATGTGGGGTAGCTAACAACCAGTTGTAATTCAGGCAGCAGAGGATCCAATACTCTCTTTGGTCTCTAAGGGTACCCACGGGGCTGAAGAGATGGCTCAGTGGCTAAGAGCACTGACTGTTCTTCCAAAGGTCATGAGTTCAAATCCTACCAACTACATGGTGGCTAACAACCATCTGTACAGCTACAGTGTACTCATATACATAAAATAAATAAATAAATCTAAGGGTACCCACACATGTGTACACATGCCAGTAATAAAAAGAAACTTTAAAATGCAGAATAAAAATTATACAAGTAACTTAATAAGTTCAAAAATGAAAGTGGAGAAGAAAAGAGAAAAATAGGAACAGAGGAAGCAGGCTGGATGAGTAGAGACAAGGACAAAACAGTAATAACAAAGGTAACAGATGTATAACTTCTAACATTAGTGGGGAGGAGGATACAGGAAAGCTTTAAATTTAATAGCAATGAGTAAAGCACCAGATGAATAAATAAGACAGTAAATAACTAAACATGAAAAGAGCACATAAAGGAAAAGTTACTATGCTACCTCTCTAGTTAAGACAGTTAATTGGATAGAACCAGCTTCTGCAAGTTGTCCTTCAACCTCCAAAGTGCACCATGGAATGGATGGACATGGACATACACATGTACCCATTTTTTTTTTTTTTGGTTTTTTTCGAGACAGGGTTTCTCTGTGTAGTCCTGGCTGTCCTGGAGCTCACTCTGTAGACCAGGCTGGCCTCGAACTCAGAAATCCGCCTGCCTCTGCCTCCCAAGTGCTGGGATTAAAGGCGTGCGCCACCAACGCCCGGCTCATGTACCCATTTTTAAAAATAAAATAAAGCCAGGCATAGTAGTACACACCTTTATTCCCAGCACTTGGTGTGAGTTCAAGGCTAGTCAAGTTTACATGGAAATTCTAGGACAGCCAGGGCTACAAAGTGAGACTTTACCACAAATACCCAGCTGCCGATACAACTCAGTTGGTAGAGTGATTGTCTAGCATAACAGAACTGGAGGATAAGAAGCTCAAGGACTTCCTTTACTATACAGAGAGTTAAAGGCCAGTCTGCCATATATTAGCCATGTCTTTAAAAAAATCAATCTACAAAATATTTCCTAAAACACATATACAATGTAAAACTATTTAAATGACTTATATGTATCCTAACCCAGACAATCATACTGACTCATTAATTAAAAGCAATGACAAGAATTACAAATTGAAGAAGGCTGATGAAAAGGTAGAAAGGACCAGTTATTAGATACTGCTTTATCATTTTATTTAGTGACTTACTTCAAGTACTACTTGTACTGCAGATTTGCTAAGCATGACTTCTCTTGCTACCTAGAACAGAATGACCTGGAGAAATAGCCAAACAATGGGGTCATTGCCCTTAACAACTTACTGACTGCCAAGTACATTTCTGTAAGTCTTGCTTGCCTGCCTCCCCACATGGTGTTTTTAAGAGTATAAAATGAGAATACAAACTAGACCCAGCCTAGGAGCCTTTCAGGAGCTGTCCTGCTTCTGGTGACATCTCCCGTCCACTCTCATTGATGTTGGAATTCTTAGTCCAGAAAGAGTTGCACAACAATTATATTTGATAAAAGTCTGTTGTTGTTGTTTTTAACTAAGCTTTCCATTTTGTACAACTATTTCAAAATAATAACCCCTAAACAAAAGAATTTTGAGGAAACAAATTATACTAGTGTGATTTTCAACACTTGTATCTAAAAGTTAAGGTTCCAGCCCAATTTGAAACCCAACAAGGGAAAGACTGGCAAATATACAGCAAACTAGAACAACAGAAACAGTTCTTTTACACTTAAACTCAAAATCCAGCCATTAAGCAATAGTCATGCAAAAGATACTTTAAAAATCTAGGGCTGGACAGATGGCTCAGCGGTTAAGAGCACTGACTGCTCTGACTGCTCTTCTAGAGGTCCTGAGTTCAAATCCCAGCAACCACATGGTGGCTCACAACCATCTGTAATGGGATCTGATGCCCTCTTCTAGTGTGTCTGAAGACAGCTACAGTGTACTCATATAAATAAATTAATTTTAAAAAAAGAAAAAAGAAAAAAATCTAAGTAAAGACAGAAGTTATATAAAGTACCAAAAAGATAGCACAGACATTAAAGGCACATACTGCTCTTGCAGAGGATCCAGGTTTGATTTCTAGCGCCCACATGGCAGCTCACAACCATCTATAACAGTTTCAGGAGATCTAACACCCACTTCTGGTCTCCACAGGTACCAAGCATACATGTAGTATACATATATACAGAAAGACAGACATATGTATAAACTAAAAATAAATCTTTAAAATCAATAATGTTGGACTGAAAAATAGCAGACTATACTGAGGCATGGATGGCCACCATCTCCAGAAAATTATCTTAGCAAAATGGATAAACAGCCATCAGAAAAACAACAGAAACTATAAACAGCAGGGGGGAAGCCATACCCAGAGCAGCAATGGCAGGGAAGCTTGGAGAAGCCCTTTTCCACCAGCACAGGGTGCTAAGCCCTGGCAACCAACAAGGCCATCTCAAAGAATGCTGTTGCTGCTGCTGCTGCTGCTGCTGCTGCTGCAGGTCGGCAGCCAGAACCCTCTAAATTACACTCTAGAACACTCAGACCAAGTAGCCCTGAACTTTATATACTGCAACCTGACAAAAAGAACACTGTGAGATTGAGACACCGCTTATGAAGTTATAATCAGACTGGACATGAAACAAGAGTTTGCAAAAATGTGGGAAAATTGAACTGTGCTTTGATGCTATGACTATAAATGATGTAGCTGTTTTATAAAATGATTTGGAAAGAATTTTTAAAATGTTAAAAGAACCCGGGTGGTGGTGGCACACGCCTTTAATCCCAGCACATGGGAGGCAGAGGCAGGTGGATTTCTGAGTTTGAGGCCAGCCTGGTCTACAGAGTGAGTTCCAGGACAGCCAGGGCTACACAGAGAAACTCTGTCTCAAAAAAAGAAAAAAAAAAAGAAAAAGAAAAAGAAAAAAAAGAGAACTACCACATGACCTAAAAAGCTCATTATAATAGGATATAAATATTCATCATTACTCATAATTGCCAAACATGGCAAACAATTTAAATATCTGTGAATTGGTAAACAGATGGACAAAATGTAGTATATTCATACAAATATCACGTACTTATGAAAAAGAATGAAGTCCTGTTTAGAACTGTGCTAGGTAAAAGAAGCCAGGCAGAGGACCAGACATGGTCTATTGTTTGTATGACCCATCCAGAACCACAGGGATGGAAAGTAATGAACAGCTGCAGGAGAGCCCAGGATGGGAAGGACTGCTGATAGGCACTCGTTTCCTTGGCTTCTTTCTTCTTTTGGTGGTCTCTTCTAATTCTAACACTCAATTCCTTAGCATCCTAATCTGTGAATGCTGTGACATCCTACCTGACTAAATGAATGAGTGCTAAATTTCCTAACCAATTGAAAACAACTACTATCAAAAGAAATAAATCTAATGAAGAATTGAAAATGCAAAAATCTTCCTAAATTTAGAAATTTCACACTATAGTATCACCATGTGACTGATGTTTGCTCTAAATACATGACTTTCACTTTTTTGAAGAATACCTAACTCAGTATACTATTTTTATATTATAAAATAATGGCATGTTTTCAGAGTACTCAAAATAAAGTATTATCAGTATTTTATAACCAGTTGTACACATCTATAATAGCTATCTCAGCTCATAAAATCATTCCTCTAGCAGTGAAAGTATTCTTTTAGATACTGAAGAGATTAAGTATATGCCTTTTAGGAGATTTAAAGTCCAAAACAGGCAACAATATATAGCCAAAATATTTAATAAACACTGGTTTCACAATGCAAATACTTTAGATCAGAGTGTTTGGATATGTGAAATTCTGTGGGTATGTTTGCACATGGACTGGCTGTGCTCTATACCCTGGTTAACCAGACAGTCCAATAACTTCACAGGTGGATGCTATGGCACTGTCAAAGTGAGATGAAGCTCTCAGCACAGTCAGGCTGTCTATTTGCCCTGCTGCAGACCTGTAATGAGCCATGAGCACATGTGCACCAGTTCACAGACTATATTTGGTGTTCCAGCAGCATTCACTACAGAAGGAATGGTACAGGTTCAGTGTATTGGCTGAGCAATGAATTTCTGATATAAATTCACCAATAACAATGGCACTAAACAGGCCGGGCGGCGGTGGTGGCACGCGCCTTTAATCCCAGCACTTGGGAGGCAGAAGCAGGCAGATTTCTCAGTTCGAGGCCAGCCTGGTCTACAAAGTGAGTTCTAGGACAGCCAGGGTTACACAGAGAAACCCTGTCTCGAAAAAAACAAAAAACAAAAACAAACAAACAAACAAAACCAATGGCACCAAAGAAATAGCATCATCTCCACTTAAATCTTCATGAAATCCTTTTATCAATTTTCCACAAAGTATATCTATACATTATCACCCACTACACTAATTCTTCTATTTGCAGTTAGATTGAATAAGCTGAAGCTGAAGCCTGATGTTTTGTTTTAAAATCTTCAAGCTACTTTGCCGCACTCACGTCTGTGTTCTGCTACCCAAACTGCTGTCTTGAGGTATACATAGTGAATTCTACTTCCCTTACAAGGCTTAGTTCAAATGCCCCTGTCCCTATGAAGGTAGTATTTTAGATAATCCTCTTCTCGTTTATGTGCATAGCATATTTCACATCTGGCATATGACTCTATATTACCATGCCACCCCCACCTCTTCTGGAGCCTAGAGCATGACTGCTTAGATCCATCATTAGTCATCAGGGAAATGCAAATAAAACAACCCTGAGATTCCACCTCACACCAGTCAGAATGTTGTCAAGAGACAACAGGTGCTGGTGAGGATGTGGAGAAAGAGGAACACTCCTCCATTGTTGGTGGGATTGCAAAATGGTAAAACCGCTCTGGAAATCAGTTTGGTGGTTCCTCAGAATATTGGGCATGACACTTCCAGAGGACCCTGGCATACCACTCCTGGGCATATACCCAGAGGATTCCCCTGCATACAATAAAGACACATACTCCACTATGTTCATAGCAGCCTTGTTTATAATAGCCAGAAATTGGAAGGAGCCCAGATATCCCTCAAAAGAGGAATGGATACAGAAAATGTGGTATATTTATACAATGGAATACTATTCAGCAATTTAAAATAAAGAATTCATGCAATTTGTAGGCAAGTGGTTAGATCTGGAAAATATCATACTAAGGGAGTTAAACCCAGTCACAAAAGAATACACATGAAATGCAATCACTGATAAGTGGATATTAATGAGCCCAGAAGCCCTAAATACTCAAGGCACAATTAGCAAGTCAAATGATTCCCAAGAAGAGGAAAGGAGAGGACCCTGGTCCTGAAAAGATTGGATCCAGTTTTGTAGATCCAGACCAGAGAAATGGGGGATGGTGATTGGGGAATAGTTGGGGGGGGGAGAAGACTTATATGACGTATGGTGGGGGGGGGAACTGGGAAAGGGGAAAGCCTTTGGAATGTAAACAAAGAATATAGAAAATAAAATTTAAAAAAATGAAATAGAGATTAAAAATCGAAAAAAAATTTTCAAAGAAATAGGTATAAACATAGAAGGCTGTTTCTTAAAACATGTTTGATGTGAAACTGTGCGTGTATTTTTTTTTCCGAGACAGGATTTCTCTGTGTAGCCCTGACTGTCCTGGAAAACAAACAACTGTTGCCTTCCCTCCACAGTGGCACAAACTTGGAGGGCTAGCAGGTGAAGCAAGAGGATTTCCAGCTCAAAATCAGTCAGAGCTATATAGTAAGGTGTAGTGTTTCAAAGAGCAAAACATCCAGTCAAGCTTTTCATGGAAGTTAGCCAGCAGATTATCAAATACATACAGTAGAAAGGGAAAGGCCAAAACTGCCAAGAAACTTCTCCTAGCTCTTTGTGATTGTCTTCAAGAAATTACAGCCCAAAACATGCAAGGTTATTCTCTCAAACACTGAATGCCCAGAGTCAGAAATCAATGGGCTAAAATCAAGGCACTAGCAGTACCACTGTCTTCCTGCAGACGCTGCAAAGAAGAATCCATCCTGTCTCTTCCATCTTCTAAAGCATTTGCCAAATATCCACTGGCCATATAGCTCCAATCTTCAAGCCCAGTACTCTGAAATTTCCATTTGCTCTGTCTTTGTATCAAGTCTTCTCTCTGGGTCCATTAACTTTTATACATAGTGGGGGTAAAAGTAAGCGACTGATGTACTTTAAGGCTAACATAGATAAGCTTTATAAAAGCTGAATATTATAAACAAGAAAATAAAAATATCAAGCTGGAGAGGTGGCTCAGCTGTTAAGAGCATTGACTGCTCTTCCAGAGGTCCTGAGTTCAATTTCCAGCAACCACAAGGTGGCTCACAACCATCTGTAATGGGGTCTGATGCCCTCTTCTGGTGTGTCTGAAGACAGCTATAGTGTACTCACATACATAAAATAAATAAAATCTAATTAAAAGAAGAAGAAAAGAAAAATGTCTTTCAACAGAAGAAATGATCTGTTGCCCATACCATAATGCCATAAACATTTTTCAGTTAGTGTCCTCAGTGTGCGTGTGTGTATGTGTGTGTGCGCCTGCTCATTTTTCAGTTAATGTCCTGGGTGTGTGCGCCCATGTTTGCCTGTTCTTCTATGTTATACAGCACAGACTTTAGATTCTGAATCAAAATCTTTTACGTGGGTATTTAAAACTACTCAACTTTCTTTCTGATCAGAATATTGACCTCCATGATTTTCTACCACTGCCAATTGAATATATACAATATAGTTTTTGCTCTCTTCACACTTAATGTATCCACTCAAGAACCACACCATATTTACTGAGCACCTATTATAGTGCAAGCCACCACACTGAATTTAAGGATACAAAAAGATATTTCTGTGCTCAGAAAAACCTTGAGGCATTCCTTAGGCATGCAAATAATTTTGGCACTAAAGAATCACATGACTAGAAGTGAATAAGCACAGTACATGGAAGTGTCATGTCAGCTCCTACACATGGAAGTGTCATGTCAGCTCCTACACATGGAAGTATCGTGTCAGCTCCTACACATGGAAGTGTCATGTCAGCTCCTACACATGGAAGTGTCATGTCAGCTCCTACACATGGAAGTGTCATGTCAGCTCCTACACATGGAAGTGTTGTGTCAGCTCCTACACATGGAAGTATCATGTCAGCTCCTACACATGGAAGTGTCATGTCAGCTCCTACACATGGAAGTGTCATGTCAGCTCCTACACATGGAAGTGTCGTGTCAGCTCCTACACATGGAAGTGTCATGTCAGCTCCTACACATGGAAGTGTCGTGTCAGCTCCTACACATGGAAGTGTCATGTCAGCTCCTACACATGGAAGTATCGTGTCAGCTCCTACACATGGAAGTGTCATGTCAGCTCCTACACATGGAAGTGTCGTGTCAGATCCTACACATGGAAGTGTCGTGTCAGATCCTACACATGGAAGTGTCATGTCAGCTCCTACACATGGAAGTGTCATGTCAGCTCCTACACATGGAAGTGTCATGTCAGCTCCTACACATGGAAGTATCGTGTCAGCTCCTACACATGGAAGTGTCATGTCAGCTCCTACACATGGAAGTGTCGTGTCAGCTCCTACACATGGAAGTATCGTGTCAGCTCCTACACATGGAAGTGTCATGTCAGCTCCTATACATGGAAGTGTCATGTCAGCTCCTACACATGGAAGTATCGTGTCAGCTCCTACACATGGAAGTGTCATGTCAGCTCCTACACATGGAAGTGTCATGTCAGCTCCTACACATGGAAGTGTCGTGTCAGCTCCTATACATGGAAGTGTCGTGTCAGCTCCTATACATGGAAGTGTCGTGTCAGCTCCTATACATGGAAGTGTCATGTCAGCTCCTATACATGGAAGTGTCATGTCAGCTCCTATACTGACTGACCCAGAAAGGCTTGACAGAAAAGATGTGTACATTTCCCCTCAAAGTTGCAAAAGTTGAAGTTTTCAGGTGGTAAGAGTGATAGGAAGTCAGACTGGAACAGCATGTATTAGCAAGGGACATCACAGTGACTCTGGTTGGATACTATAGTGTGACACGCCACAGAATTTTAACCAGGGGTAAAACAGTCAGGCAATGTGGTAAAAAAAGATCTTAGGACACTTGAAGGAGTTTAAGGTATTGTGGTAATTCTTTTAAGTGAAGATACAGCTTGTGAGATTAGGAAACTAGTCAGAGTTAAAACCTGGAATTTGAATGGATTCATTGACAGTAATTATATTGGCATTTGAAGCCAAGGACAATTTATTCAAGGATTATATATAGGTAGAAGAAAAGAGACTTGCAAACAGAACACTGAAAAACACTAACACTGAGGAGAGGATTTGGCTTCAGAAGAAAAGTCTATAAAAGTATAAACAATGGAATGGACTGGACTGGTTCTGGTTGTGTCTCCCTAGTACCAAGGAGGCAGAGGCAAGGGGATCCTGTGAGTTTGAGGCCAGTCTGGTCTACATAGTGAGTTCCAGGACAAACAAAGGGCAACAGGGAAACCCTACCTCAAACACACACACACACACACACACACACACACACACACACACAACCAGAAAGTGGAGAACTCAGAGCACTGAGAAAGTCTGAAGGACTTGGTTCTTTTACACTTTTTTTTTTTTTTTTTTTTTTTTTTGGTTTTTTGAGACAGGGTTTCTCTATCTAGCCCTGGCTGTCCTGGAACTTACTCTGTAGACCAGGCTGGCCTCGAACTCAGAAATCCGCCTGCCTCTGCCTCCCAGAGTGTTGGGATTACAGGCGTGTGCCACCACCGCCCAGCTAAAATGTGTAGCCCAGGCTGGCCTCGAACTCGTGATCCTCCTGCCTCTGCCTCCTTCAGCAAATCCTGCCGGTGTGCGCCACCACAACCAGCTCTTCTACACTCTTACTCTTGCCTCTGCTACTCCTGCTTTCCACTTGCTTCTCTCTTGCCCTCCTGGGCTCCTCTCTATCTCTCCACGTGGTCATGGCTGGCCTCTATTTTTCTACTCGCTCCTTCTCTCTGCTTTCCTCTGTCTCTACTACCCTCCTAAGCCCCTCCCCATGCCCTAAATAAATTCTATTCTATGCTTAAAAAAAAAACAACTTTTTTGAACTTCATCTTCCTGACAATGGGAATCCATGCAAGATCTGAAAACAGTTGTGACATGCTCAGAGTAATGTGCTATAGAAAGACTGTTGACAGCACCTTGTGAAAATTTAGAAAGGGAGAAATACCCTCCTAAGGAAACCAGCCAGTAAAGTCATACAAATTATTAAGCAACAATGAATAAACAGTTTAACTTAAAAATGATAGTAAGAGCCGGGCAGTGGTGGCACACACCTGTAATCCCAGCACTTGTGAGGCAGAGGCAGGCGGATTTCTGAGTTCGAGGCCAGCCTGGTCTTCAGAGTGAGTTCCAGGACAGCCAGGGCTACACAGAGAAACCCTGTCTCGAAAAAAAAAAAAAAAGAAAAGAAAGGATAGTAAGAACAGACAAAAATGAAAAGGACAGGGCTGGGGAGATGGTTTAGTTGGGAAAGTGCTTGTCACACAGCATGAGGATCTGAGTTTGGATCCCGAAAACCCATGTGCGGGTTTTATAGGCAAAAGCTGAGAAGTCAGAGACAGAAACATCCCTAGGGTTTTTCAGTCAGCAAGTCCAGTCAATCAGTGAGCTCCAAGCCAAAGGAGAGTCCGACTTAAAAAAAGAAAAAAAGAAAAAAGAGAACATTTGAGCTATCTTTCATTGGCCTCTGACCTCCACATGCATATATGTGCACCCCTGCCCTCACGCACACAAAAAGAGTAGTATTTAGCAGAAGAGAGAGCATAAAGGTGTCCCACATAGACAGGGCATGGTTAAACATTCCTTTAATCTCAGAAGCAGAAGCAAAAGGATCTCTGTGAGTTTAAGACCACCATGGTTTATACAGCAAGTTCCAAGACAGCCAGGACTACATAGAGACCTTGTTTGGGGGGTGGGGGGCGCTGGGGGAGTCAAACTCCAAGGTCTCAATATAAATTTATCTTTTTCTACTTATCATTAAAGATAAGATTCATGTCAATTGGAAGAAGTAGTATCACTCACAAAACAAACAAAAACCAAAACACTAAACTATTCTAGAATTTTCTCCAAGATCTATTTCTATAGTATGAATACTTCAACAAAAGGTACTATATAATAAATATATGAGTGAATCCACATGACATACATAAATTTCAAATTAAATAAGAAGAAAGTTTCAAAGCCAGGCATGGTGCAATGCTAGGACCTGGGAGGACAAGGGGAGAACATTTAAACTTAAGTGAGTGAAAGGGACAGAGACAGAGAAATGGGGAAAAATTTATTTTAACCAAAAACAAAGAATTCTTTCTGTTCTAAAGACACCAAAAACCTGTAACATGACCTTTCTTTGTTTACCTGAGCTACGAGGAAATTTAAGAACCAAATTCAATTAGCTCATCTCTAACCTGATACTGTTTCCTTCTCTAATTATTCACTCTACACTTTGCTCATTGCTTACTTAGCTACAATACAATCCTCAATAAATGACATACGACTGCAAAGATGGCTTTCTGTATTTAAAACAGCTTGTTCTAGTAAGTGCATTAATCAGAGTTATGGTTTGAATCTTTTGTGTTTCAAAAGCTTTCATTCAGGTAATGCTGCTATCTGCAGGCAGCTCTTGAAACTCAGAAGGTAGGGCAGGGCTGAAGAAAGTAAGTCCCTGCAGACAGACACAAGTGCCCACAAGTACATTACCCCAAGCTGCTCCTGTCTGTGTGATGTGAACAGCTGCCCTCTGCCACAGTGCATCTAAGATATGAAGATAATCTAATGGCTCACAACTAATGATGGGGAGGGGGGGGGAGGAATCTTAAAAGCAGCCATAGGAAAAGAAATGGTATATTGTATCCTGGAGAGGATTAAGATGAAAAAAAGATTTACCAGAAACATTACAAGCAAGGAGATAGTGAAATAAAATATTTAAAGAACAAAGGCAGGGGTGGAGAGAAGCCCATACACCTAGAATTCTAAACAGAGCAAAACTGTCTTCCAAAAAGTATTAAAAATAAAATAGGTTTTCATGAGCAATCACCATAGAAGAAATGTTAGCATTTTTTTAAAGATCTATTTATTTTATTTATATGAGTACACTATAGTTGTCTTCAGACACACGAAAAGAGGGTGTCAGATCACATTACAGATAGTTGTGAGCCACCATATGGTTTTGCTGGGAATTGAACTCAGGACCTTTGGAAGCAGTCAGTGCTCTTAACCACTAAGCCATCTCTCCAGCCCATAATGTTAGTTTTTTTTATTTTTTTTCTTTTCCGAGACAGGGTTTCTCTTTGTAGTCCTGGCCGTCCTGGAGCTCACTCTGTAGACCAGGCTGGCCTCAAACTCAGAAATTCGCCTGCCTCTACCTCCCAAGTGCTGGGATTACAGGCATGTGCCACCACGCCTGGCTATTAATGTTAGTTTGTTAAGCACAAATAAAATTACACAGAATAGACACAGTTTTTACATAAAAGAATTAATAGTACTAAAAATGCTACTAAATAGAGAAATGTATAAGACCTTTTTTATCACTTACAAATCTTACAAAGGCTAGGGTGTAGCTCAGCGGCAGAACATATGCCCAGCATGATTTTATACTCAGCCCTGACAAACTTTAAAAATCCTACAAAGATAACTATTTGCTTAGATAAAACAATATAGTGTTGGATTTACAGCATATAAGTAAAAGATGGTAATGAAAGCATAAATGCTCAAAGTGGGGCAGTGGAAGTATAGTCTTGCAAAGGTCTTAAATGCAAACTGGTGTAACATCACTTAGCAGTGTAGACCCCAACAGGTTTACAGATATGAACTAATCAAAAGGGGGAGAACAGAAAGGGGAAGATGGAACTAAACAGATAGGTCAAAAAGAAAACAAAAAGCAAGATGGCTGACTCAAACATAATAACATCAATAATCACATTAAATGCAACAATTCTAGACATCTCCATTAAAAGGTAGATTAATAGGGTCATGTTTCCAAACAACTTCTCTCTAGGTATGAGGATGTACTCCTGTTATCTTAGTATTTTGGAGGCTGATGCAGGAAAGTATTTCAAGTCTAAGGCCAGCACACAGTAAATGCCTGGTCAGCCAGGGTTCCATAACAATACCCTGTCTCTAAAGCAAGCAAGCAACAACCAGCCAATCAGTAAGACTGGGGATGGCTCATGCAGCTCAGTAGAGTGCTCGCCTACCTAGAATGCATAAAGCTTGGGTTTGATCCCAGCACCACATAGGCCAGACATGGAATCACAATGCCTATAATCCCAGAAGCCAGGAGGTGAAAGCAAGAAGATCAGAAACTCAAGATCATTCTCAACTACACAGTAAGTTTGAGACCAGGATTCAAGAGACCATATCCTGCCATGTCTTTGCACAGCATGAGTCCTGAAACTCTGACTAGGAGTAACAAGTGAATAAAGAAATGACAGACAAGCCTGGTGGTGGTAGTGCATGCCTTTAATCCCAGCTCTTGGGAGGCAGAGGCAGGCGGATTTCTGAGTTCGAGGCCAGTCTGGTCTACAGAGTGAGTTCCAGGACAGCCAGGGCTACACAGAGAAACCCTGTCTCAAAAAAAAAAAAAAAAAGGAGGAGGAGGAGGAGGAGGAAGAGGAGAAATAATGACAGACACTGGGCTGGAGAGATGGGTCAGTGGTTAAGAGCACCAAATGCTCTTCTGAAGGTCCTGAGTTCACCATGTGAGACACATGGTGGCTCACAACCATCTGTCATGGGATCTGATGTCCTCTTCTGGTATGCCTGAAGACAGCTACAGTGTACTTACATATAAATAAATAAATTGTAAAAAAAGAAAAAGAAAAAAGGAAAAGAAAAAAGAAAAGAAAGGACAGACACACAGACAGAGAAAAGCTGGGAAATTGGTGGTCTGGGCTCCCTGAAAACTCAGTATGTTTACTGCATACAGCTGAACAAAGAGGCGGGGTTTATGGTGTACAGCTAAGAAGCAGACAAGCTTAGCTAGCCTCTCTAGAACAGCCTCCGTAGGGGAGCAGTCATCAAGCCATAAACACCCAGGGAAGAAAACTATGATGAAGAGCTTTTGCACACACTATCAAAATCTACACATGGACACAAAAAGGCTTTGCCATCCCTCTAAGTGTCTGTCACCCAAGGAAGAGTTTGCCACCCTATGGATCTGAGGTATCGGGGTCCTTGACATGGCTATGCCTATGTCAACAGCACACATTCACTCAGAACCTCACTTAGTCCCTATACTGGCTCAAATAAATAAATGAAGGGGATGGGGTGAACCAAGTAATAGGAAGCCCACTTTATAAAGATATAGTACATTTAAAAGGTGAGAAAATTTTGCCATGCAACACTAATCAGATGAACGTAAAAGAGGCTATACTAATGGCACAGTAGGAGCCAGGACACGGCCCAGAAGGTAAAAGTGCTTTCCACCCACACCTGATAACCAGAGTTCCATCTCCAGAGCCGATGGAAAGGTGGAAGGAGAGAACCAACTCCACAAACCAACCTCCACACAAGCACTGTGGACACACACACATGCATACATGAATATACTAGGTATATATACAAATTCTTTCCAAGATCTATTTCTTTAATATACTTATAAATACACTGAGACACACCAGAAGAGGGCATCTGATCCTATTAAAGATGGTTGTGTGCCACCATGTGGTTGCTGGGAATTGAACTCAGGACCTCTGGAAGAGCAGTCAGTGCTCTTAACTGCTGAGACATCTCTCCAACCCTATACAATTTTTTTTTTAAAGCAATGCTTAATGTAAAAGTGAAAACCACTACTACAATTACTATCATACTACATGGTAGAACAAGGGTGCATATTCATCATTTTTCTCTCTTCTTTCTTGTAAAAAAAAAAAGTCTATCAAAAAATATCCATTTCATAGTTAATTCAAGAAGGCAAGGGGGAAAAAAAAAGGGTGGGAATAATGCACCCATATTGGAAAGTGGGAAAAAAAATAAAGAAAACCAATGGAATTCACCCAAGGGACAAGAGGGGTAGGAGATGTAGAGACAGCTCAGTGAATAAAAGTACTGGCTGTTTTTCCAGAGGACCAGAGTTTGATTCCCAGCCCCCATATGGTGGCTTACACCATCTGTAAATTCAGTTCTAGGGGCTTCAAAGAGCTTTACTCACCTTTCAGGCACCAGGAACACAAATGGTACACAAACATACATGCAGGCAAACATTCATACACACAAAATAAAAATATGTTTAAAGTTAGTATTTCCCTAAACTAACTACAACCAGAAATAAATACCAAGACATTTGGGAGTGTGTGTGTGTGTGTGTGTGTGTGTGTCTGTGTGTGTGTGTGTGTGTGTGTGTGTGTTCAGGTGTATATTTCTGTTTATTTGGAGTTTTATTTTTGGTTGTTGGTTTGTGTGTTTGTTTTTTAAGATGGAGTCTTATTATCTAGCCCTGGCTGGCTTGCAACTCAGAAGTCTGCCTGCTTCTGTCTGCTGAGTACTAAGATCAAAAGTGTATGCTACCATGCCTGCCTAAGATATCATTTTATAAGAGATGCAAAAGTAGAAAATATTTAGGGGTTAACTCTGATCAAAGTTTCACAGCACAACACTGCTGAGAAACATAAAGAAATCCTATGTTAGTAAGCAGAGACGTCCTGGCTCATGATGCTAAGTATCAAATTATCTTCAGACTTTCCCAGACTGCTGTCCAGACTCAAAACTGTCCCAGTCAAAATCCCAAGGGGGTGCTATTTTGTTTAGAAATTGAGAAACTTTTTATTCTTTTAAATGTTATTTTATATGTATAGATGTTTTGCCTGCATAATTCTGTGTACCATTTGTATGCCTGGTGTCTTCAAAGATCATAACAGCAAATTAGATTCCTGGAAGCAGATTTACAGATGGTTATCAGCAGTCACCATGTGTGTACTGGGAACTGAATCCAGGTTCTCTGTAAGAACACTCTGTGCTCTTAACCACTGAGCCATCTCTCCAGCACTTTTTGCTTTTTAGAGTGTCTCAACACTATGTTGCCCAGGCAAGGCTTGAAGTAGTTGCCTCAAATGATCCTTTGGCTTCAGCCTCTTAAACTGCTGGACAATAAGCTAGATGGGACAACAGGCATGTGCCACCATGATGCACTTGGTTGGCTTAACAAGTTAATCTTAAACTCACATGGAAACAGAAATGGTCTGTCATTTCAAAAGCAAAAGCAACAACGAAGAACACCTCTCTGAAAATGAGAAAATTGGAAGAAGCACTAAGTTTTAGGACTTAGTTTAGTTACAGTTATCAAAACATTGTAACACTGGCACCAGCACAGATAAAACAGATCAAACAGATGAAACAAAACAGTCTAGAAATAGGCCCACATATATTTAGACAGCCAGGTTTTAAATAAAGCACAACGGCAGGCAGTTCAATAAAGCAGGACTTAGAGAAGTCTGAAAACTGGATATCCACATATAAAGATGGGTGGAGAAGCACTCCGCAGCACACCTTTTAACACATTACAAAGCAAAATAAATTCAAGATGAATCACAGTCCCAGATAAAACCTAAACTGGTATCACTTTTAGAAACATTGTACCCATGAGACAGGCAAAGATTTTAAATGACACTGTCTAAAAATTAGCATAAAAGAAAAAGTTGATATAAACTTTTAAATAAGGTAAAGTTTTGGTTCTGGTGGTCCTGCTGGATGAAACCCAAGGATTTGCACAAGGCAGGCAAACACTCTTTCCTGAGCCACATCCCCAACACATAAAATATTTAATCAAAATTAAGAATTCTAGGGGATGTGCTACTCTTCCAGAGGCCCTGAGTTCAATTCCCAGTAACTGCATGGTGGCTCACAACCGTCTGTAATGGGATCAGATGCCCTCTTCTGGTGTGTCAGAAAACAGCTACAGTGTACTCATATATACATTAAGTAAATCTTTAAAAAAAAAAAAAAAAGACTCCTAGGGGATGAAGAGTTGGCTCTGCAGTAAGTGCAGTGGCTACTGACCTGCCACTTCTCCTGGCCAGTGTGAGCACCGCACGCACATGGTACACAAACACACACATGCAGACAAAACACCCATAAACATTAAATAAAAATATTTAAAGAGAATGGGCAAATGACCCACAATTGGCCAGAACTGGGGTTTAGAGTTCTTGGCAAGCCATTTATTTGGTAAAGATACTTGTCTTAAGTGGTTAGGGTGCCACTGGAAGCAGAACACCTGACTAAGCTTGAAATCCTGGTTTTGATCCTGAGCACTGAGAAAACAAAACAATAACAACAACAAAAAACCCTCAAAAATATGTATACCAAATATATAAAGAACTTTCAAAACTAAGGTAGAAAACAAAACAATTAAAAAAATTCTGACGATGCTGGGGAGATGGCCCGGCTGATAAAAAGCACTTGTCATACAAACCTGAGCATTCAGACCCAAGCCCAGAGCTTGGAAGGACAGGTGATTCCCGGAGCAAGCTGGCTTGCTCCACTAACTGGTATCAAGAAGTTCTGGATTCAATTTAGAGATTCTGCTCCCCCAAAATAAGATGAGAATAATCCAGATATACTCATAACCTCAACATTCTATTCTTCACATGTCATGTACACACACACACACACACACACACACACACACGAGCATTCTAAAAAAAAAAAAAAAAATGAGATTTCAAGAGAAAATTTACCAAAAAAGTTATATAATGGAATTAAGTAGATTGTCAGACATGACCAGCACATACATTATAGAGGCTGAAAACACATTGGTCTGGTCACACAGAGCAGTGTCAATGCATACATGGAAAAACTGACACTCTCATGCTACTGTTGAAATGCTAAAAAATAAAAGAGATTGGCAGTTTCTTTTGCTGTTTTGTTGTTGAGTCAAAGTCTCTCTCATTCTGTAGCCCAGGTCAGACTAACTCATTTATGTAGATTCAAACTTGAGGCAATCCTCCTGTCTCAGCCTTCCAAGTGCTGAGATTATAGGCATCAGCTACTGCACCTGGCCTGGCAGTGTCTCAAATGTTAAATATACTACTACAACATACCTGGCCATTCCATTCCTAGGTATCTAACCACTCAAAATGAAATGTATTCAAGCTTACTTCGCAGCAGTTTCACTTGTAACAGTCCCAAACAACCCACGTGTTAACCAACACACAAGTGGAAAAATTGTGGTCTAGCAAACTGCTAGTCAGGAATAAAAATACAAACCACTGACACCAGAGGACACAACAAATGGGTTTCAAAATAATGAGACGGGGTAAAAGAAAATGAAAAACACTATAAAGTTTCAGTTATGTGCTATGTAATCCCATTTAAATAAAACTCTACAAAATACAAATTTAAAGAGAGCAGATTGGAATTTGTGCAGGTTTGGACAGGAATGCACAATCTGAGGAGAAAGGAAAGGAGAAAGGGGAGCATGAAGACACTTTGGGAGGTTAAGACATACATCCATTGTCTTATGGATCTAGCTGGGTTTCCATTGAAGCTGAGCTGGCAATACCAGGGACTGAACCTGGGACCCTCAAGCATGCTAGGCGAGCACTCTACCACTGAGCTACAAAGCCAGCTCTTCTTTTTCTGTTACTTGTGTTGTAGAAAAGATGCCTCCTGGGCCTTGTCCGAACAGTGCACACTTTATTGCTGAGCTTCATGCCCTGCCCCTAGTTATCTTGTTTGGGTAAGTCTAATGTTGATTTCATAAGGAACCCCTTTGTTAAAATTCCTTTAAAAACTTTAAATCTATGCAATTTTACTGGATATCAACTATATACTAATAAAGCTGTTAGAATGATCTGGCAATAACCCATTCTTAGCTAAATAAGTCCTTGTGTTTTTAAATCCAGATGACTAAACTTTCAACTTGCCCCTTTAAGTACAAGCAAACTAACATTTATAGAACATGCAATGCCCAGAGCTAATTTAGTCACTTTACATGTGCTAACTTTACTACCATCATCATTATTAAATCTTAAAACTACTAGTTATAAAACAGAAGTGGGAAGTAAAAAGATACCATAAAACTCTAGAAACCAGACAAGGCATTTTTTTTTTTTTTTTGGCTTAACCTTTAGTTCCTATAAACCAAATACATGATATGATGATCAATAAGCAGCCAGCAGATTTGAAATCTAAATCCATCAGAGGAGAGTTTAATATTTTTTTGAGACAGAGTCTCATTATATAGCCCTGGTTGACATGGTACTCCCTATATAGCTGTAGCCCAGAGTGTCTTAACTTGTAATTCTCCTGCCTTGGAGCTGACACGCATCATTACAACTGGCTAAATTCTATAAATTTAACTGGAATTTTCACTACAGTGGGAAAACACATGCCAAGAAAAAAGTTACTACTGGATATTTAAGTTTTAAGTATTTATATAATTTTTAAGCAAAGAAGACATATGCCCCCCCCTTTTTTCTTTTTTAATAATGTAAGGCCTAAGACAGGCAGACAGGAAGGAAGGAAGGAAGGAAGGAAGGAAGGAAGGAAGGAAGGAAGGAAGGCTAGAGAGGTAGCTCAATGGTTAAGAACACCGGCTGCTTTCCAGAGAACCTAGAGATTTAAGTCCCAGCACCCACATGATAGCTTATGATAGCTTATGATAGCTTACAACTACCTGCAACTCCAGTTCTAGGGGATCAAACACTCTCTCCTGGCTTCCATGGGTACCAAAGCACATAGGTAATGCACATACATACATACAAACATGAAAAGTAAAATATATACATTTCTTTAAATGAAAAGCACTGAGGAAGATATCTTTAAAGGTTTTCAAATGTTGGATATTCCTATAGACCTCTGCCCAATGAGTAAGAACCTATACAGAAGACCGCACTAAAGCAGTTGTAGATCAGCAATGCCAACAGAAGACACATCATGTCTGGACATACTTTTTCTAAGGGACCTGATATTTTATTATCTGCATATACAGACTTCTCCTATAAATACCCCTGGTGAATAGCACTTTTGTTTGGTCCAATATGATTCTGTATTATTAGCAGAATAAGTAGTTTCTTCATTGTATTTCCTTAAAATCCTATTTATTTCCAAAAGGGATTTAAAATGGCTCTTCTAACTACAAAATACGATAGCAGCCAGTAAGCCTCTAAGGGTTTGATTTTGTCCATTTCTCCCACTCATTTTCTTAGAGACCACACTAATCTTATTTTAAATGAAATAATTGTAACCATTAAATATGAAGATGAAATGCTGCTCAGTAGCAAACTACACCAGCACACTTGAGTCTCCAGTTCAGTTCCTAGCCCTGAGGCAGAGGGAGACAACTAAAACCGACCCCAGCATTTGGGGGTTCACCTTTTAGTATGTATTATGACAAGGTCTTAGAACCTGCTATTCTGACACTTAGGGTGTGAATATTGTTATGAGGGATGTTTCTGTTCAGCAGCATTTAGCATACTATATGTAGGAGCAACTCTCCACAGAAAAACTGTTTCCAGGCATGACAACTGCTTTTGGCACAATGTGTCTGCTTAAGCACCGTGGTTCTACAACTACTTTAGCATGGGCTTCTCACAGGGCACAGGTATGTAAGAAAGTTCAACATCTGGAAGTTGTGAAACATAAGACATCCTTGGTGATTTCATTTTTTAAAAAAAGACTCTTTAGCCGGGCGTGGTGGCGCACGCCTGTAATCCCTGCACTTGGGAGGCAGAGGCAGACGGATTTCTGAGTTCGAGGCCAGCCTGGTCTACAGAGTGAGTTCCAGGACAGCCAGGACTACACAGAGAAACCCTGTCTCGAAAAACCAAAAAAAAAAAAAAAAGAAATATAAAGAAACCAATTCTTAATCAACTATGGCAGTTAATTTCAGAAATCTTAATATCCTGTCGTAACTCAGCATAGTAGTTCTGCATTTATGCAGTCTACAGCTTATCTCGAGAATCAGACTGCACCAAGTGTCCAGTTTCAAACTGCCATTATTTTGTAATACATCTATGTGCCCGATGACTTTATATGTCTCAGCATATCTTTTCATACAAATCTTCAATGACTTAACTCCAAAATGAAAATGTTAAAAACCTCTACCCTATAAATGGTTTACATAAGATGGATTTAATTGCTTTCTCATTATATCACAGGAATAAGTGCTTGTGATAAAGATTAGCTGTCAGACTTGTAGGAAGGTTGAAAAATTAGACACAAAAAAAATCTAGGCTTCGTTTGTGATTTAGTCTTCACCAGCTCATCCACAGCTTACCTCCAACTTCCTCATTTATACATATTTTTAAAATTGCAATAATATCTCTATTTTTTAAAAGACTGTCAAGATGGATTATACTAATTCATGTAAAACCCTTTGTAGACAGCAAAACCCCGCACAAATGTTGGGTATTATTAGTGGTATTAGACACAACACAGTAGAGAACCCATCCATGAAACAGAGGACACACCACTAACATATAAGTCATTTTCCAAAATACGCAGAAATTAGAAAAACAGCTTGAGATGATAAACTTTGAATTAGAATCCAGGCATCTGGGCTCTAACCTCAGTTATCCTACTAGTCTATATACATAAGCCCTGGCCAACTTTCCTTTTTACCTCAAATTTCTTCACCAAAAAAAAAAGAAAGAAAGAGAGAGAGAGAGAGAGAGAGAGAGAAAGAAAGAAGGAAGGAAGGAAGGAAGGAAGGAAGGAAGGAAGGAAAGAAAATCCAAGTTGTCTATGGTCAAGTATCCAAAAATCCTCATTTAATACTTTATCCCAAATTTAGCTTTCTTCGGTCTTCAGAGAAACTGAAGTTGACGACGGCAGAGAGTAAGAAATGTTTAATGAAAACTTAATTCTGTACAGTTCTCGAGCATCTCGTTCTCTATAATGAGTTTTCTTGCTAAAGGACAGCAAAAGCAGCACAGGGTGCAGGGCGGGGTTCTTTCCACAAGATTCGGGAACCACCCACTTCCCAGAGAGGTGTAACTGCTTCCTCCAGGCCCTCACCTGCCAAAAAAACTTGAAAGACTGCGGCTTAGACTGGCCGAGCCAGCACTTGGCTTCTCTTTCCACTCGGGTGGGGATGGCAGTAGTCAGTCCTACGCAAACACACCCTCCAAACACCATTACCCACAACACCAAGTGTCCCTGAAGTCTCATCAAGGACTTAAGTTTCTGGCCTGACGGTCCTGTTTTAAGAGTCAGACCACGAACTCCTACGTGGGTCTCCCGGGGCTGGCGCTGACTGCTCTGTACCAACTGCCAAGCTGCCCCCTCCCCTCGCCGTCCGCCCTCCCGCGCGTGGGCAGAGGCGCCGCCGGCCCTCACTCCCGACCGCGCCAGGTCGCGAGGGCGAACCCCGGAGCTCGCGGGGTGACAGGCCGGGGTAGCAAGGCCGCGGCGGCGCCCCGGGTCGCTGCCCTCCTCACCGATGACGATGCGCAGGTGCTTGAGGCGGGTCAGCGCGTCCTTCTTGGTGTCCAGCACCTTCTGGGTGGACTTCTTCACGTCCCCGTGCGGCTTCTTAGAGAACATCCTGCGGCCGCCGCGGCTCCTCCCGGCCGGGTCCCGACGACCCAGCGCAGGCGGTGGGCGGGGAAGAGGCTAGCCGCGGCGGCTCATGCGTTCCCCCGCCGCGCGGGCCCCGCTGCCAGGCCCGCCTCGCGCCGCCGCTGCACGGAACCTGCAGCCCCGGCTCCAATATGGCGGATCCGCCCCGCGCGCTGCAGCGACGAGGAGACGCGGAGCGGCCGCCGCCGCCCAGGCCGCGGCAAGGACCCCACAGCCGCGGAGATGGAGCGCTCCGCCGCGGCGCCACTCCTCTCTCCCTGAGGCCCCCTTAAGGTTGAAGCTTCTCTAGCAGCTTCAACCCGGCGGAGGCCAAAACCGAGCCGTGTGGTGATGGAGTTTCACGACTCTGCCGTCGGTGGCGAACGGTCCCCGTGGCAACCGCCTTCTGACGTCAAGTGCTCGTGACGTCATGTTAGCGTGAGCTCATTCCTGCCTCTATAACCTCTTGATTTCCTGTGTATGTAGTAATGAAGAAGGGCAAGAAAGTTAAGGAGGGTGTTGTCTACTGTGCGCTCCTTGTAAACAACAGTTTCCAGAGTTTTTGTTCAAAGGTCTTTCAGAAATCTCCACTCCTTAAATGGCTCCTAGTAACTTAAACATCAGAACAGATGTGCAAGGCCAGCTTGATACCAGCTCTGAAGCCTTGGCTATGACGTCATTTCACTTTCTAATCTGGATTTTTCCTGTGTTTTGCAAACCATTCACTTTCTAATTTAGATTCTTCCTGTGTTTTGCAAAATAATGATTAAAAATGTACTGTACTTGAAAGATGCGTAGGAGTGTCACATCCTTTTCCTTTAAATTAACATGCACACATGGCTAGAGCTGCAGTTTGCTGGTGATCTCCAGCACCAAAAAATGACATCAATAAATAAAACATCTTGTACAAGTAAATGAGTCCTACCATGTATCAGAGAGAAAAATCTGAATGATTTCAAAGGATAGCTGTCTTTGGATGTGAAGTACTCACATAAATTCAAAGAAAACTGTATAAGGTCCAAGTAAAACAATTAAGTGCTCTACTGTCATACCAGGATTTGGGACGACATAATTCAAGGTCAAGGTCAGCTATATTAGACCATGTCTCAAACACAAAACAAGGCAAAAATGATAAACACAAGTAGTAATCAGACTCTGGCTTTTTTGTCATTGCCTATCCCTAGTGTCCGGTCCCCTGCTGATCTGCCTTCTGTCACTCTGAATTAATATCTGTTAGATTAATTCAGTTTTGTTTGTATTTTTTCTTTAGAGAGTTTAAATGATTTATTTTACTTGTTTATTTATTCATTTGTTTATTTAGTTTTAGTTTTCCAAGAGAGGGTTTCTCTGCGTAGCCCTGCCTGTGAAGTCAGTTACTCTGTACACCAAGCTGGCCTAGAACTCAGAGATCCACCTGCTTCTCTTCCCAAAGTGCTGAGATTAGAGCATGTACCATCACTGTCCAGCATGCTTATTTGTTTGTTTGTTTTGGTATTTTGCCTACATGTATGTCTGTGAGATGGTATCAGATCTCCTGAAACTAGGGTTATAGACAGCTGTGAGTTGCCATTTGGGTGCTGGGAATTGAACCTAGGTAGGTCCTCTTAACCACTGAACTGATTTATTTTTATTTTAAATCTGGGGGGAGGGAGGGTATGTGTGTGCAAGTGCGTTCATCTAGTGTAGGTGCCCTTTGAGGCTGTATTTACAGGCAGTTGTGAGCCACCCAGCCTCAATACTGCAAATCAGACTCGGATTCTCTGCAAGAGCATATGCCCTCCAACCACTGAGCCACCTCTCCAGCTCCCTTCTTTTAGAGGTTTACATAAAATCTACAGAATACATAAAATGTACATAAAAACAGTGATGAGTTGTTTTATCAGTAGCATTTGTCTTCAAATAGTAATTCTCCAATGAGCATAATAGGAACTCCCACAGCCTATTAAGAATAGCAGTGATTAGTAGGAGGCTTCTGAAAAATAACAAGATACTTTAAAATGTTTACATAATCTCGTGGAGGTTTGAATAGGTATGGTGCCCATAGATTCATGTGTTTGAATGCTCAGCCCATAGGGAGTAGCTCTATTAGGAGATGTGGCCTTGTTGAAGTGGGTGTGGCCTTGTTGAAGGGGTGTGGCCTTGTTGGAGGACTTGTGTTGCTGTGGAGGTGGGCTGTGAGGTCTCTTATGCTCAAGCTCTGCCCAGTGAGGAATCCAGTCTCCCGGCTGCCTTTGGATCCTCCAGCACCATGTAGTCCTCCATGCTTCCCACCACAATGATAATGGACTAAACCTCTGATGAACCTGTAAGCCAGCCCCAATCAAATGTTTGGCTTCATAAGAGTTGCCTTGGGGGGGGGGGGGCTGGAGAGATGGCTCAGTGGTTAAGAGCACTGGCTGTTCTTCCAGAGGTCCTGAGTTCAATTCCCAGCAACCACATGGTGGCTCACCATCTGCAATGGGATCTGATGCCCTCTTCTGGTGTGTCTGAAGACAGCGACAGTGTACTCATATACAGAATCAATAAATAAATATTTTTTTTTAAAAAAAAGAGTTGCCTCAGTCATGGTATCTCTTCACAGCAACTCTAAGACAAACCTTATTCAAAAGTTCCACTTTTAGAACTATTTTAAAAAAAGAGTGTCAGAAAAAAAAAAGGTTATGAACTGAGGACATGACCACTCCATGGTGTGGTTTTATTGTAGCTCTGAGAGCACAGCCAGAGGCATCTGGCATCCAGAGCAGAGAGTGAAAGTAACAGACTGCACGTGCAAGGCAGACTGGGCCTGGCTAGGAGCAAAGCAGGAGCAGAGCAGAGAGAGATAGGAAGGAGTGTAGGGAAAGAAAGAGAAAGGGAAAGTGCTGAAGATCAGAGAGTAATGCAGAGAAATAGCGGGGTTATGAGGAGAATGAATAGTTGGGGCACAGAAGCCTGTGAGGTGGAGGCAGTTTGGGGCAGGGGAGGAAGTGAGAAGAGCCAGGAGGCCAGCATGGACTTTGAGAGGTGAACTGAGTACTTGTGGTACCAAGGGAGACCAGAAGCCAGCATAGACTCTGGTGTGCTGATAGGCAGCACACACAGCCATTTGTTCCCTTTGCCTTTGGAATATGAGAGAAATGGAGTTTCCTATGACCTGACAAAAACATCAGAAAACTCTTACCACATGGCCAGGCTGTGCTGGCGCACACTTTTAATCCCAGCAGCACTCAGGAGGCAGAGGCAGAGGCAGGCATCTCCTGAGTTCAAGGCCAGCCTGGTCTACAGAGTAAGTTCCAAGACGGCCAGGGATACACTGAGAATCTTTGTCTTGAGAAACAAAAGTAAATATAAATAAATAAATAAATAAATAAGAAGAATGGCCAGTGGGTTAAATGTCATATGTGCTGGTGTCAATTTGACACCATCTAGGAGAGAACCTCAGGTGAGGAAATGCCTCTCTGTCTTAGGGTTTGGAATGGTGAAGCACCTTGACCAAAAGCAACCTGGAGAAGTACGTGTTTATTTTGCTTTCACATCCACATCACTGTTCATCAAAGGAATTTAGGGAAGGAACCTGACGGCAGGACCTGACGCAGAGGCCGTGGTGGAGAGCTGCTTACTTTTGCTCGGCCTGCTTTGATATAGCTCCCAGGACAACCAGTCCAGGACTGGCACCACACACAGTAGAGGAGGCTACATCAAGCACTAGTTCGAAAAAGCCATGCAAGCTTACCTACAGCCTGATAGCAGCCGTTCTCAACCTGTGGGTCCAGACCCCTTCTGGGGCATTGAATGACCCTCGCTCAGGGGGTCGCCATTAGAGAACAGACATTTACATTATGATTCATAAGAGTAGAAAAATTACAGTTATGAAGTAGCGACAAAAATAGTTTTATGGTTGGGGTGTCACCACAGCATGAGGAACTGTACTGAAGGGTGCCAGCAGTAAGGTTGAGAACCGACGCTATAGAGGCTTTTTTTCAGTTGAGGTTATCTCTTTGCAGATGGTTCTAGTCTGTGTCAAGACCTGAACAGTCCCCAGCACAGCATCCACCAGCTTGGCCTGTGGGCAAATCTCAGGGGCATTTTTTTTTTATTAATGTTTGATGAGAGGGCCTAGCCCTCCATGGGTGGCTGGGAGCCTGACTTGGTTTAACAAGGCAAGCTGAGGAACGACCGAGAAGGTAGCATTCTGTCAGGTCCCTGCTTCAGCCCCTGCCTTGCGTTCCCGCCCTACTTGCTTTTGGTCATGGTGCTTATCCCTAGAAACGTAACTAGGAACAGCCATAAAACTATGGAAATGGATTACCGTGAACACTTCCTAGAATGTTTTTATTAATATATGTTCCTGATCTATAACGGCTTTGCATCATGACATTCCAGACATCCGCATCAGGGATCCCCGTCAAGTCCACCTTCCGCTCCTTCCCGCCTCCCACTCCTTCCTTCCTCTCACCGTCTAGTTCCGCTTTGACTTTCAGGGTTTTGTTTTTTCAGTTTTTTGGTTTTTATGGGAAGGGGGTTTGAGACAGGGTTTCTCTGTGTAGCCCTGGCTGTCCTGGAACTCACTCTGTAGACCAGGCTGGCCTCAAACTCAGAAATCCACCTGCCTCTGCCTCCCAAGTGCTGGGATTAAAAGTGTGCGCCACCACTGCCCAGCCTCACAGTTTTTTTTAAAATATGTGTGATTGTAAGAAAGACCCTTACACTGTAAAAAAAAATAAAATAAATCTTTTTTATCGAATATAATCTTCATTTACATTTCAAATGCTAAAACCTTTCCCGGTTCCCCCCCTCCCCAAAAACCCCCAACCCCTCCTCCCACTCCTTGCCTCCAAGTATATGCCTGTCTACCAGACCCACTCCCACTCCCACCCCCCATTTCCCTTTGTTGGAGCATCTATTGAGCCTTCACTGGACCAAGGTCCCCTCCTCCCACTGATGCCCAACAAGGCATTCCTCTGCCACACTTTTGGCTGGAACCATGTGTGCCCCTTGGTTAATGGTTTAGTCCCTGGGAGTCCTGGGGCATATGGCGTTGTTCTTCCCATGAGGCTGCAAACCCCTTCAGCTCCTCCAGACCACCCTTCAGCTCCTCTGTGGGGGATCCCACGCCCAGACCAATGGTTGGCTGCTAGCATCTGCCGCTGTATGTGTAAGGTTCTGGCAGGGCCCCTCCGGAGACAACCATGGCATGCTCCTTTTGGTATGCACTTCTTGTCATCCATAGTAGTGTCGGGGTTTGGTGACTATTTATAGGATGAATCCCCAGGTAGGGCAGTCTCTGGGTGGCCTTTCCTTCAGTCTCTGCTCCACACTTTGTCTCCTTTATTGTTCCTGTGAGTATTTTGTTCCCTTTCTCAGAAAAACCAAAGCAGCCCCACATCAGTCCTTCTTCTTGAGCTTCCTGTGGTCTGTGAATTGTAACTTGTTTATTTTGAGTTTTGGGGCTAACATCCACTTATCAGTGAGTGCATACCATGTACATTCTTTTGTGATTGGGTTACCTCACTCAGGATGACACTTTCTAGTTCTATCCATTTGCCTAAGAATTTCATTAATTCATTGTTTTTAAAAGCTGAATAATACTCCATTGTGTATATATACCTCAGTTTCTGTATCCATTCCTCCGTTGAGGGACATCTGGGTTCTTCCCAGCTTCTGGCTATTATAAGTAAGGCTACTATGAACACAGTGGAGCCTGTATCCTTATTACATGTAGGAGCATCTTCTGGGTATATGTTCAAGAGTGGTATAGCTGGGTCCTCAGGCAGTACTATGTCTAATTTTCTGAGGAACCTCCAAACTGATTTCCAGAGTGTTGTTTTCTTTCTTTTTTTTTTTACCAGCTCGCAATCCCACCAACAATGGAGAAGTGTTCCTCTTTTCCCACATCCTCTCTAGCATCTGCTGTCCCCTGAGTGTTTCATCTTGGCCATTCTGACTGGTGTGAGGTGGAATCTCAGGGTTGTTTTGATTTGCATTTCCCTGATGACTAAGGATGCTGAACATTTCTTTAGTGCTTCACAGCCATTCGAGTTTCCTCAGTTGAGAATTCCCTGTTTAGCTCTCTACCCCATTTTTTAATAGGGCTATTTGACTCTCTGAAGTCTAACTTCTTTAGTTCTTTGTATACATTGGATATTAGCCCTCTGTCAGATGTAGGGTTGGTGAAGATCTTTTCCCAATTTGTTGGTTGCCATTGTGTCCTATTGACAGGGTCCTTTGCCTTACAGAAGCTTTGCAGTTTTATGAAAATAAATCATTTTGTCTAGAGACTAGTGAAATAAAATCTGTTTAATATTATTTATTCATACATTTATTGTCACATTATGAGTATGATCATTTTTCTAGGATGTATCTAAGTACACCTTGCCCATGTAGTACTCTTAGAGGCCAGAAGAGGACATCAGGTCCCTGGAACCTGATACAATGGTAGCAAGCCATTGTGAGCCACCATGTGGGTGCTGGGAACCGAACCTATAAGTACTCTTGATTTCTGAGCCATCTCTCCAGTCCCAGCAAAACAATCTTTAATGTGTGATTCTACTGAACAGGATGGCAGCACGGAAGGGAGGTCACATGCCAGGCATGCCGATTTGGCACAAAACAGTGGATTTTAAAAATCCTAGAAGGGAAGAAATTCCTGCTCTCTTTTTCTATCGACTGGTACTCCAGAAAGATATAATCTTCATGCTCTTCCGGCATAGCCCTTATCCCAAAGTCACCGTCTTATTGATTCAGAAGACTTCCTGTTACTTTGTACATCTTGGAGTCCCACAAGATAGTAGGTCCCAGCCTCCAGCTAGCAGGGGCGGGGAAGGGGAGGACGGAGCCCCTGCTGCTTACTTGTGAGGCTGATGACCTCCAGGCACAGCACACACTGAAGATGGACCACACCATTTATTTTGCCTATGACCTAGTCACTGGGTTCCACTAGGGCTATCTACGGGAGTATGGCTAAGAACTTGCTTGAAGGAGCATGGGGCAGTTCACAAGTGAAGTGAAGAAAATGGCTCTCTATCCCTTATCAACCAATGGCTGCATACAACTTCTCAGGGAGGGTTAGGGCTCCACAAGCTGCTTCCTCCGCTGTGGCTGTGTGTTGACGGCCCAGTCCTGTGCCGATTTTAAGCAGGTAACCACGGGTGCTGCGGGCTCAAGAGCGTATAGCAGCGTGTCATAGCCTCGTCAGCATTCCACACCTCTCCCACCTCGCCAGGCTCTTAAGGTCTTTCCGTCCCTTCTCCAACAGTGTTCCTTGTCTCCCTTCAGGGAGCAATATAGGTGTCCCGTAACGGCTGGGTATTCAACAGTCACTTTATAGTCCCAGCACTTTGATAAATCAGGAATCTCTGCAAGAAGAGCTGCTGGCCACTACAAAAGACGCTTCTCTGACTAGAGTCGACAGCAGCATGGTCACTGTGCGTAGATGTAGTTATTAAGAAGGAAATCAGTGGCTCCGTGATTAAGAGCACTGGCTGCTCTTCCAGAGGTCCTGAGTTCAATTCCCAGCAACCACATGGTGGCTCACAACCATCTGTAAAGAGATCTGATGCCCTCTTCTGGAGTGTCTGAAAATAGTGATAGTGTACTCATATGCTTAAAATAAATAAATAAATAAATAAATAAATAAATCCTTAAAGGGGGAGGGGAGGAAATGTGGCAGTCACATCATGTCCATTTAACAAAACAACCGTTTCCTCAGTAAGGGCCACTGCCTCCTGAGCCGCAGAGTTTCGGGTGGGTTTACAATGTGAATTCCTGTGGAGAAGATATCAAATACAATCAGAAAGCGAGAGACTACTATCATAACTAACTTCCCGCTGTGACGTCAGTGGCCTTCTCTGGCCTGTCCAGCTGGTTTTGTTGCAGTGTCCAAAACTGAAAAAACACTCTTGATTACAGTTCTCCCCCAGAGGAAGGGCTGAAGGCGCGGGGGCAGGGAGGGGATGAGAGCCCCACGGGAGGACCAACAGAGTCAACTAACCCGGACCTCTGGAAGCTCTGAGAGACTGAGGCGCCAACCAAAGAACACACACAGGCTGAAAAAGAGGCCCCTGGGACACGTGTAGCCAGCGCAGTCTCCATGTGGGCCCCCCAACAACTGGAACGGAGGCTCTCCCTAAAGCTGTAGTCTTCCTTGGGTTGCTTTGTCTTTGTACTCAGCGGGAGAAGATGTGCCTAATCTGGCAGAGCCTTGATACACCAGGGTGGGGGGATACCGAGTGGGGCCTCACCTTCTCAGAGGAGAACGGGGTGGGTAGCAAGGTGGAGGGACTTGGAGGGTAGCATTTGAGGTGTAAATAAATAAATAATCATTCATACCTCCGAACAGTTCTCCCCCAGAAGCCTGCATAACACCTTCCAGCACTGTGAGAGCTAGGCCAGAGTAAGCGTGGGAACAGCTTCCAACCCAGTGCTAGCTGGTACCTGCACCGAGTACACGTGGCCGTGTTCAACAACAGGGCCTTCCCACCTACTCCCGATGAGCAGCCAGTAGCAGCAGCAATTGCCTGTATAGCTTTAGGGGGTCTTGCTTTTGAGGCAAAGTTCCACAATGTAGCCCAGGCTAGCCTTGAACTCTCAATCACCCTGCCTCAGCCTCCTCAGTGCTGTAACTATAGATGCACAACATCGTACTCAGCTATGAAGACTTTTGTTTATTTTACAAGTATTTCTGTGTGTATGGTTACATGTATGTGCATGTGCCTTTATATGAACATGTGTGGAGGTCAGAGTACAATTTATGGGAGTCAGTACTCCTTCCACCATGTGGATTCCAGGGATTAAGTTCGGGCTTGACTTACCGATTGGTTTAGAAAGATACTTGGCAATGTTACACAGAAAATAAGGAATATGTAGTTTAGTCCCTAGCACTGAAAAAAAAATGGATACAAAGTGAAAATATATGTACATTATCAATTTTGTGAGAAATTACATTTGTAAAATAATTAGAAAAAAGGATAGAAAAACGACTCCCAAATAGTGATTGTATTTACAAAGTAAAATTTCCTTCCTTTCTGTTTTCTTTACAAAAAGCACAATCTCCTTTTACAAAAAAAAGAAAGAAAAAAGAAAGAAAGAAAGAAAGAAAGAAAGAAAGAAAGAAATTGGTCAACAAAAGCTAGTGCTAGTTTTTTGTGTGTATTTCTCTGTCCGTGTTCACACGCTACTACTAAGACAGAAGGCTGACCGTTGAGTGCCTTCCTCAATTACCCTCTATGTTCTTTCATTCATTCATCGTCAGGCAGGCTCTCATTGTTAGCCCTGGCTGGCCTTGAACTCCCAGAGATGCCTCTGACTCATCTCCCAACTGCTGGGGTGGATGAAATTACTCACCACCACACCTGGCTTCTGCATTTTTTTTGTATTTACTTTTACCATTTTTAACCATACGCATGCTTGTGTATCTATATGCTGGTGTGTGCACATGAGTTCAGGTACCCTCTAAGGCCACAGCTTGACAAAGGCTGACTGAATTTTACCATTGGAAACAAAGATCTATTCTTATAATCTGTAAGTTGCACTGTTCACACAAAAGCTAGATTCTTATCATGTAATACCATTTTTGCTTAAAGTCTATGGGGAAAAACATCCCCAGACCCTGATCCTCTAACACTAAATTACATGCTTCATTTTTTTTTTTTTTTTTTTTGGTTTTTCGAGACAAGGTTTCTCTGTGTAGTCCTGGCTGTCCTGGAACTCACTCTGTAGACCAGGCTGGCCTCGAACTCAGAAATTCACCTGCCTCTGCCTCCCAAGTGCTGGGATTACAGGCGTGCGCCACCACGCCCGGCATATTTTTTGATGTCTTATTTTCCATCTGTGTCATCTGTGAGACCATTTCCATGCCTTTGACTAAGACCAGGTATAGTAACAACTGTGGAAATTAAGTTACTTTTAAAGTCTTAAAATATCAGAACATGACATTTAGTTGAAGAATGAAGTTCAGAGGGTCAAAGAAAAAGACAAGAAGGCATCTATATCTTTTAAATACTAATATGCAAATTGTGCTGTTCACCTGAGATGGCGGAATGGCAAACCTTTTTTTTTTTTTTTGGAGACAGAATATTCTGTATCCCAGAGCAGCTTCAGATGTGTACGCAGTCAAGGATGGGCTTCAGCTTCTGACCCTCTTGCTCTCAGAATTCCAAGCACTCACAGCCACACTGTTCTCTGTGCTGCTGGGATTGAACCCAGTCCCACACGTATGTTAGCCAAACGCTCCACAACTGGCCTACATGCCCAGCCCCTCTGAAAATCGTTTCTAAAGAAAAGTATTTAGTCAGGAAAGTACTATTGTTGGATTTTCCCCCACATTCTTTTATGTCCAAGTAGAAGTCAGGTAGATTCTTATCGTGTGATACCATCCTTTGCTTAAAGTGTGTGAGGAAAAAACTCCTAGTCCCATGTCTCTCTATGCAGTTAGAAAGGGAGGCTATTTTGATAAGTTCTGTTCATAATTTTGACCATCGCACTAAAAGACCAAAAGCGGCAGTTTTGTAAAGATGAGTTGCAAGAGGGGTATAAAATCACGTGGGCAAACATTCTCTGCTCTCTCCAATATGCATGCAAAGCTTTCTAACACTGTACATTTTTCATTGGGTAAAGACCTACACATTAGGATATCTGATGTTAGATTTCCTAAACAATGTCAAATAACCATAGATTTCAGGAAAATCTTTAAGTACTGGAGGCCTATCATGGTATCATGCTCATTAAGGTTTTCTGAATTCCTAGTTTTCACGGGGAATCGTTATTGATTTATTTATTTGTCTAAGGTAGGGGCTGAACCTGATGACCTTGCACAAGGGGGACATGTAAGGCTATCTGCCCGTTGCCCTGCTGTTGGGCTAGATCCCCAGCTCTGCAAGACTGAGTGTTATCAGTCTAACTGTCTTCCGACTGTTCTTACAACATGTCGGAAAGCTCCCCTGGGTTGCCGGGCTGTCTAATTCCTCTTCCTACGCCTTCCTTGAAGGTCTCTAAAGAGAAGCAGATCTGCCCATCTTGTTCAGGTCATCTCCTGAAATTCTCATACCTGCCACATGATACGCATTCAGTAAAAGATATGCTAATGACTACAAAAAGGAATTTCAGGGGACAGGATCTTTCTCTAGCTCAGGCTGGCCTAGAATTCACTATATAGCCCAGGATAACCCTCAACTCTAGGTAATCCTCCTGCCTCAGCCTCCTAAATTCTG
Organism: Apodemus agrarius; assembly: GCA_964023405.1. NCBI lineage: Eukaryota > Metazoa > Chordata > Mammalia > Rodentia > Muridae > Apodemus > Apodemus agrarius. Next base: position 68,018,772 of record OZ030011.1, on the reverse strand, counting down.
AGACAGGCATGAGCCACCACACTTTCCTCTCCCTCGCTCTCTCCTTCTCCCCTCCCCATTCTGTGTGTGGGTGTGCATGTCGAGCGTGTGTGTGTGTGTGTGTGTGTGTGTGTGTGTAGATGCCCATATATGCATGTGTGGAGGCCAGAGAAGGAGCTGAGTGTCTGCCTCTATTGCTCTCTATCTTACTAGCTTAGGCAGGGTCTCTTACTAAATCTGGAATTCACCAATTAACTAGACTGCTGGGACATCAGGCCACCAGGGTCCTCCTGTCTCAGCTCCCTAGCTTTGGGATTACAGGGGTACACTGCTATGTTCAGCTCTTTTATTTGGGTGCTGGGGATTTGACCCCAGGTCCTCATGCTTGCACAGCATGTAGTTTACCCATTAGACCATGCATGGACTTAACCCCGTCCCCTGGGAAGAAAGTTTTAAACAAAATTAGTAAGTTACCTTAGGATATTTTAATGTATCTTTCACGACTTCCATTTTAAAAATATATACAGGGGGCTGGAGAGATAGCTCAGTGGTTAAGAGCGCTGACTGCTCTTCTGAAGGTCCTGAGTTCAAATCCCAGCAACCATATGGTGGCTCACAGCCATCTGTAATGAGATCTGACTCCCTCTTGTGGAGACAGAAGACAGCTACAGTGTACTTACATATAATAAATAAATAAATCTTTAAAAAATATATATATATACAATGTTGAGCATATAACTTACGGTTGTAAGCCCAGTGCATGGGAGTCGAGGCTGGCAGATCTTAAGTTTGAGACCAGTTTGGGTTACATAGTGAATTCAGTGTTAGCCTGGCACAAAAATTAGTCTTATCTGTTTTTTTGTTTTTGTTTTGTTTTGTTTTGTTTTGTTTTGTTTTGGCTTTTTCTAGACAGGGTTTCTCTGTATAGCCCTGGCTGTCCTGGAACTCACTCTAGACCAGGCTGGCCTCGAACTCAGAAATTCGTCTGCCTCTGCCTCCCAGAGTGCTGGGATTACAGGTGTGCGCCACCACCGCCCGGCTTCTTATCTAGTTCTTAATGTAGTTCTCTGAAGCTCTGTTTTATAATTGATAGGATAAAAATTTGGTACTAGTTATTAGTCACAACGTCTGTTTAGTTTTAGACTCCGACTTTGGTCCATCGGCAGTGACAAATTCGGAGATTGTGTGACTAGTGTCTCAGCTCCACCACGTGGCAGATTTGGGAATTGTTTGCTTTCCGTCAGACACAGGAGCTGCTTCCTGAGTGCTGGGCTAAGGGCATGCACCACCATACCCAGCTCATCCTATACTTCTCCTTTTGCTTTGGTTTTGCCTGTTTGTCTTTGGAGCCTCCACAGCGCTTCCCGCAGGGGCTGCATCGCTTTGCATTCCCACCAGCATTGCCGAAGAGTTCCTCGGCCCCTACATCTTCACCGACATTAGTTGTTTGTTTTCTTGATGATAGCCGTTCTGGCTAGCAGGAGGTAAAATTTCAGTGTGGTTTTGATTTGTGTTTCCTTGATGGTTAAGGAAGTTGAACAGTTTTTTATTGGCCAACAAATAAAAATGTTGATGTTTCCCTCCCTTTCCTAAGACAGTCTCTGCATTAACATTACCCCTAAGCTAAGAGATTCGGGTAACAGTCTTCATTCAGGCAACTAACTTTTGTCTTTTGAGGATTATGAAAGTTATATGTTGCATTCATTGTGTTCCTTTAGGGAAATGGGGAATCGCTTATGTACCCAATTTACATATACATATATTTTTACTTTTATACATTATATGTAGCACATAAAAGTGACTGGTACAATTTGGAGATTCCCTCTTCAGAGTCTTCAGTTTATCAAGTCTATGACACAGAAAGTTAAAACTGGAATTACAATTATGCGACTATAAGACTTAGCATATGTCGGGCGGTGGTGGTGCACACCTGTAATCCCAGCACTTGGGAGGCAGAGGCAGGCAGATTTCTGAGTTTGAGGCCAGCCTGGTCTACAGAGCGAGTTCCAGGACAGCCGGAGCTACATAGAGAAACCCTGTCTCGAAAAACCAAAAAAAAAAAAAAAAAAAAAAAAAAAAAGAAAAAAAGACTTAGCATATACTTTAAAATATCATAAAATGAGTTTTCATTTACTCTAAAAGCTCAAAAATACTACAAAATGGGAGGATGTATATTCCAGCATCATTGTATCTGTTTGGCAGATTCATACCTCATATTGGCAGGATCTTTCAAATGTGGGGGAAGAAAAAGGAAGAAAGAAAAGACAAAAACTTTGTCCCAATTCTGGTACTATGTCTGCTCTAGGTCATTTGTCAAAATGGTTACCAAACACTTTGAACAATAATATCCCCCTTAACAAAATAAGAATATTTCTAATAGTAAAAGCACCCCAAATGCCTGTTAAGAGGTGCATGATTAATATTCATACATTTCTCAGTAATTAGGTCTGGGAAGAGGTGGGCAGTGGTGGTGCATGCCTTTAGTTTGAGCACTCAAAAGAAAGAAGCAGACAGATCTCTGGGTTTGAGAACAACCTGATCTACAGAGTCAGTTCCAGGACAGCAAGGTTACACAGAGAAACCCTGTCTCAAAAACCAAAACCCAACAAACAAAAAACCCAAATAGCTCATAATATATGTAAATACCATATGTGTGTGTGTGTGTGTGCACACACACACACACACACACACACATATATATATATATATATATATATATATATATATTAGTTAAAGGACATTGTACCTGGAGCCCAGGGGCTGCCTCTTTCATCTCAGCACTCAGGGTACAGGAAATAATGGCAGGCGATCTCTGTGAGTGTGAGGCCAGCCTGATCTGCGTCGTGAGTTCCATGAGGTCCCCCCAGCCAGAGTTAGACAGCAAAACTCACAAATAAATAAATTAATAGATAAAATAGCAACAACAACAGAACCAACCACTGTATGTTCTAGAGGAAACCACAGGAAAGGCAAAATCAGGGATAAGCTTGAACACATAATTAAAAATAAAATCGTAAGAAATATGAACAATTTAAAACGTTTTGGGGGTAGTATGCATGATATTGTCTTAGGCTTTCTATGGCTGCAACAAAACACCATGACCAAAAAGCAAGTTGAGGAGGAAAGTGCTTATTTGGTTTACACTTCTACATCAACGAAGTCAGGATAGGAACTCAAACAGGGCAGGGACCTAGAGGCAGGAGCTGATCCAAAGGCCATGGAGGGTGCAGTTCACTGGCTTGCTTCCCCTGACTTGCTCAGCCTCCTTCCTTCCTTCCTTCCTTCCTTCCTTCCTTCCTTCCTTCCTTTTTTGGTTTTTCAAGATAGGTTTTCCATGTGTAGCCCTGGCTGTCTTAGAACTCACTCTGTAGACCAGGCTGGCCTTGAACTCAGAAATCCACAAGGGATTAAAGGCATGCACCACCACGGTCTGGCAGCCTGCTTTCTTAAACCTCCCAGGACCACCAGCCCAGGGATGAAACCACTCACAATGGGCTGGGCCCTCCCCCACCTACAGCTGGATCTCATGGAGGCATGTTCTCAGTTAAGGTTCTCTCCTTTCAGATGCCTTTAGTTTGTGTGTCAACTTGACATAAGACCAGCCAGTACAGGTATGTGTGTTCACATGTGTCTGTAGGTATATATGGAGACCATAGGTTGATGTTGAGTGTTTTCCTCTCTTGCTCTCCTTTGTAGACCAATGTCTACAAGGACATTGTACCCAGAACCCACTAGTTCAGCTGGCTGGCTAACCCCAGAATGCTCCGTCACAGTTTCCTTAGCATTGTCATCCCCTTTAGGCTGCTGTGATGGCCTGGTCTTTACTTGGCTTCTGGTATGGGGACTCACACTTTCTCGCAGCAAGCACTTTACCCACTGAGCTATCTTTCCAGCCTGTGACAAGAATCTGAGGATTTTAAAGTCAAGATCATAGAAACTTGTCATTTTATAACTGAGCAGAGATTCTACGTTTTGCCGAGTTTGCTGCTGGGTTATCAGGAGAAGCGTGGCTTGAACCCGTGCCTCCTGCTCTCTCATTTCCCGAGGCTGGCCTCGAATGTGTGACAAATCTCTTGCTGAAGCCTCTGGAGTTGCTAGATTATAAGTATAAGCCACCACACCTGGGTCCTTCTGCTTACCTTTGAACAGCAGAAGCAGAAAGCACCACTTGAGGACCTCTGTATGCCTAGAGAGTGCATGCAAGCTTTGATGCCACACTAATGCTCGAATCTGAGACTTGTTATTTACTACCTGTATGACCTCGGTGAGGTAGTTTAACTGCTCTATGCCTCAGTTTCCTCCTCGGCACAATTAACTCTCAGATTTGTGGTAGAGATTAAATGGACGGACTAATGTATATAACAATACAAGGCATAAGTAGTCACCAGAAATCTCAGTACTATTTAGAACACTTTCTCTGACTACTGATATAATAAAGATTAGCTGGAGCCAAGGACTTTTGCCAACAGCTGTTTTTATTCGATTTGTCTTTAAGAAGCAGAACCCAAGGCCAGGAGTGGTAGTGCATACCTGTATCCCAGCTCTCGGGAAGATGAGGCCATGCTATGAACTCAAGGCCAGCAAGACTGTCTCAATAAACACGCTCGCAGCAGCAGCAGCAGCAGCAGCAGCAGCAGCAGCAGCAGCAGCAGCAACAACAACAACAAACAAACTTCATCTGAGGCAGTGTTTGTATCTTGACATTCTGAACAGAAGTCCTGGTTTTAGTTTCTTTTGCCAATTGGAAGGCCTGATATTGTTAGGCTACAATTCTCAGATCCTAACAACTGGCTGGTTGCAACATAGTAGCTGCCCCCACAGTAACTTTGCTTTGCCTTGTATTTTTCATACTTGATAAAAAACAACCCTTGTTCTCGAGGAACTCACAATCCTATAGGTGACCCACACTGGATGAATATAACCTGATAGGAAAAGAAGAAGAAAAAAAAGGACGCAGCATAGCCATCGTCGGATGGAACACCAGAGCATCTGAAATGGGGGAGATGCTGGTAATGGTGGTGGTTTGAGTATGCTTGGTCTAGGGATCTGCACTATTAGAAGGTGTGACCTAGTTGGAGTAGGTGTTAGAGGAAGTGTCATTGTGGGCGTGGGCTTTAAGACCCTCATCCTAGTTCCCTGAAAGCCAGTCTTCTAGCAGCCTTCAGATGAAGATGTAGGACCCTCAGCTCCTCCTGGATGATGCTATGCTCCTGCCTTGATGGTTATGGACATAACCTCTGAACCTGCAAGAAAAGGAGCCAGCTGAGAAAGGAAAAATGTCTAAAGGGGCACCGGGAAGTAGACTGGAGCCAAATCTTTTGTTCTAGGAGATAACAGATCCTACTCAGCTAAATTTGTCTAGGTGTGGTGGAACTCACCTTTAATCCCTGGAGACAGAGCCGTGCAGATAACTGAGCTCAAGGTCAATCTACCGAGCAAGTTCCCGGTCAGCTAAGCTTCATTCTACTTCCTGGTGTACCTTTAATACTTGAACCTTATATTTTTTTGACAAAGTGGACATACTGACTCCTACCTCAGGGTTACTAAACTAAAAATTCAACTCATATAGCCCATGCAGTGAATTTACCAAGATAACTTGATAAAGAGTGAAAGTGTTAAGTTGTTTTTTTTTTTTTTTTTGGTGGTTGTTTTGTTTTTGTTTTTTGTTTTTTCCCCGAGACAGGGTTTCTCTGTGTAGCCTGGCTGTCCTGGAACTCACTTTGTAGACCAGGCTGGCCTCGAACTCAGAAATCAGCATGCCTCTGCCTCCCAAGTACTGGGATTAAAGGCGTGCGCCACCACCGCCCGCCTGAAAGTGGAAAGTTTTAAATTACGATTATTATGGTAGTTACGGAATCTTCCTTGTCTGTGTAATCCTGTCTTTGAAAAAAAAAAAAAAGATCTTTTTAGTCAAACATTTATCTTTCATTGGAACCTGAAATTAAATCAAAGGGTAGCTTCTTCCATTAAAAAAAAAAAGTAAGAAATCAAGATTGAAATACTAAGATAAAACTCCCCCCCCCCGTAATTTTGGTTGAAAAAATTTCAAGAACAATTAAAATTTCTTTGTGAAAATTATTTCTTACATATACAATTCAATTTAATAGTTTATTATTAGCAGTAATAAAGGTACTACTAGTGTAGAAGAGACGATTTTGTAACCCTCCAGGCTCACTGAGTATGCACAGACCCTTTCAGGCAAAGGACCTTTTCACATTTGAGTAGCTAGGCAGATCAGATAACTAATTGGCGGGAAAAGGATAAGTACAGACACAATCTGTTTCTGTTTAGTTTGTAAACTGCGTCCCAGCATGTCAGCTTTCCTGCCTTGTGGGACTTGAAGTCCGATGTGAGATGTGATTAAGGCAGCTGAACCTTAGAAACCCACAGCCCCTGAAGCTCTGAGGCCTAAGGACTACAATTCCCGACACACAGCGGAAGGCCGCGCCGTAATCACCGGTAACCAATTGTTCGCTTGAAAGGTAAGCCACGCCTCCAACTCCGGGACAGCCTTGACCAATGGTAGAGCTCGTAGCGTACAGCCTGCGGGTTAGGTTGTGAGGCTCAGGCCGGGGGTGGGGAGGAGTCGAGGGTTTCGGTGCGAGCTCGGCGGCCGGGTGGGTCGGGGCGTTCGGCGCGCCCTTCACTGGAGCGGCAGTGGCCGGGCTGGGAGCAGGGAGTGGGAAACGACGGCGCGGCTGGAAAATGCCGGTCCATTCCCGAGGGGATAAGAAGGAGACGAATCATCACGATGAGATGGAGGTGGACTACGCGGAGAACGAGGGGAGCAGTTCCGAAGACGAGGACACCGAGAGCTCGTCGGTCTCGGAGGATGGGGACAGCTCAGGTGCGCTACCCAGCTGGGCGGGGATGCCGGGTCCCTTTGCGCCGCGCGCGCGACAGGCCGCGGAGCTCACGCCGGGCGGTGCGTCCTGCTGCGAGCGCGGGGCGGGGAGATGGGGAAGGGGCGGGGACTGGCTCGGCCTCTGGCACCCAGAGCTGCGAGGCGCCGCGGGCTCCAGCTCCCGCTCCGTGTGGGCTGGGCGCAGGCTTTGGGGACCCGAGGCGATTCTGTCCACCGTGGGGCCTGCCCTAGGGTTATCTGGCAGTACCCTGGGGCTACCGACTCATACCGGAGTGGAATGTCCGGCTGGCTGGTCTGGAAGACTGGAAATGTCCCTTAACTCACACCACGGACCTCTTTACTAGTAGTCTCCGCAACCCTTGCCAGCGATACGTGGGGGCTGAGGATAGATTTGCCTTGGTCCTTGGCGGGCTTGCAACTCATTAACCTTTGCTTGCAGGTCAGCCTCTCACGAGTACTGTCATCAGGGGACTTGGGAATGCTCCAAGTTCATAGTAGGTCCCAAAAGTTTTCAAGAAGAAGGGACCAGCCTGAGGGATGATTTCGAATCTTTGTTTTTAATCTGGACGATGTGGGCAGTGTTGACATTCCCAGAATCTTCGAGCGTTGGTCATTTTGTAACTTTGGGCTGTTTCTAACCCTTGTAAGTCTTTAGTGCTTGTCGTTCTAAAATGAATGGAACTGATTTCCTAGATCTTTCTCTGTCTAACCATATGACAGACTGAGAATGGCTTCTTTGTCTAACCCTGGTTTTGGCCATATAAATGGAAGCATTGATAACAGGTTAATGACAGTGTGGTATCACTTCACACCTTTATTTTTCTGGTTTGTCTGTCAGAGTATACTTAACTTCTCCTTGAAAGAATGTTATGTCAATAAGTCAGCCATACAAAAGTAAATATTTATAAGGGAGAGTTTTTACTCAGGGTGAGGTATTAGATACATAGTTATCTTATCTTCGTTGAGGGAACAGCATTCTGCTTACTCCACAGGACCATTGAACACATGAATTCATGGTCGTTGTGACAGTGTGTACAAGACCTGGGCAGACTCGATCCAGACAAAAATCCCAGGATGGAGGGGTAGAGGTGGGCATGAAATTCCTCCACTAGCAGAGGGCATTTGTTAGCGCCGTGACCCCTGGTAGGCACCCACACACTAGGGCAGGGACATGGGGTGGATCTGGAGGAGTGGGGGGAGGGGAAGTATGTTAAAAAACAATGTATAACATTTTCAAAGAACTAATACAAATATCTAAAAAAAAAACCCTGTTGTAAGTTACCATTTGATTAAGCTGCCAAATAAAGGATTGACTGTAAATAACGCTGTTGGAGTTAGGAGATGAGGAAAGACTCCAGATCTTTGTGGTCAGCGCATTTAGTGGAGGAAAGGGCCACTGCCTTGTTTTGAAGAGTTTGGGTTGGGATAGTTAGGGTGGAAAGTTCATATAGGAGAAGGAATGTGAGAAAAAGTGCAAAGGCCAGAGTTCAAGGCTTATTGAAGAAGAGTTTGGTTGGGAGACCAAGAAGCTTGAAAAGCAAAGAATGCTGTAGCTGTGAGAGGTTTCCAAGAAGGTAGAACCCAGACTCGATCGAAGCAAGTTTAGGAGCGAGGTAAGAGGAAGCCCAGATTCAGAGCTAGGTGCGGGCAGCACTGACGCTGACAGGAAAATAAAACACAGAAATGAAGATAGAAGGTAAAGTATTTTGAGCATGTTGCTGTTGAGTAAGTGCTCTATTTATACAAGAATGTCCAAACTGACAGAAAGAAATGTAGTGTTAGAACCCACCTGGGGTGAGAAAAATAATTCTGAGGTCATCTGCCTAGCCGGGGACATGGGTGGGACTTCAAAATTGGCCAATTTAACATGGAGTAGGGATCAAGAATCACATGTATACTATATATACAGTTCTTAGATCTGAAAAGTCGTCTGTTGTTTTATTTTGTTGGTGGGATAGAGAGAACAGGGTCTAACTGTGTAGCCCAGGGGCAAAGCTTTTTTTTTTTGTTTTATTTTTTGAGTCAGGGTTTCTCTGTGTAGCCTTGGCTGTCCTGAAACTCACTCTGTAGACCAGGCTGGCCTCGAACTCAGAAATCCGCCTGCCTCTGCCTCCCAAGTGCTGGGATTAAAGGCGAGCGCCACCACCGCCTGGCATAAAAGTAAGTTTTTAAAGTGCAAGTAAATTATTTAAATGCATTTCACAGTTTTACTTTTCCTATGATTATTTTTATTCTATCACAGCTTGCACATTGCATGACCCATTTTTTCTCAAACCTTGGTACTGAACAGATCCTTTGGCACAGAAACTTAATACAGATTTTGGAAGATAAAAACATTTGAAGAACCCAGAGGTGTATGTGTGTGAGTGTTTGTGCCCATGAGCATGTGTCCTGTCCCAGTCTGTCTCTCCCACTCCCTGTCAAATCCTGGGCCATAAACAGCTTGGGCATGTGCTCCAGCCCTGGGTTGTATCTCCGGTTGAGGGACTGAGTTTTAAAGAGCTACAGGGTAAGCTGTGAAGAGGCATAAATATTTTAAGTTTTTTTTATTTAGAAAATAATCATCCTCTACTTCCTTGCTATATGAAAATAACTATGCATGCTACAACTGTCTCTCATAGTTTAGCCATTTGTTCGTTTAAGACTGTGTTTCTGTGTAGCCATGGCTGTCCTGGTTGGCCTTGATCTGTAGACCAGGATGGCCTTGAATTTGAGATCCCCCTGCCACTGCTGGGATTAAAGGCCTGTGCTGCTGCCCCTGCCGCCCCCGCCCATCCCCCCCTCCCCAACCTGGCTATAGTTTGACCTTACTGAAGACTAAGATGCCGCTCAATTCATGCCTCTGTTATTTTGGTGTGTTTCATGTATGTGATAAAAACGGAAGATGTGAAAGTAGGACAGGCCTGGTAATTAGTACTTGCTGTCTTAGAGTTTGCTTATTTGTTTCCTCATTTGCTCTTTCTCATTGACAGTCATCTGGAGAGGGGACCATAGCAGGGTGAGTGGCAGTCAACATTCCATAAGATAAACGTAATGGGACTGGTTGGCTTTGTGTTGTTGTTGGGACAGGGTTTCGCTGTGGCCTTGGCTGACCTGGAACTCCCTATGTAGGCAAACCTGGCCTCCAACTCAGATCTGCCTGTCTCTGTCTCTCAGTGCTGCAACCAAAGGTGTGCGCCTTGCTGCCTAGCTATTAGTTATTATTTTTTTAATATGATAGAGTAATCAGCCATGTGGCTCCTCCTCTTCTGTCTTCTTTTTTTTTAAGATTTAAGAAAAAAATGTAATCATGTGTATGGTGTGTTTGGAGGCCAGAATGGGGTATCAGATCCCCTAGAACTGGAGTTAGAGGTAGTTGTAAACCATGGCATGGATTCTGAGAACTGAGTTTGGGTCCTCCACAAGGGCAGTATTCACTCTTAACTTCTGAGACATCTTTTCAGCTCTCTAGTTTGTTTGTTTTTCCTCCAGCCCAGGCTAGGTTTGAACTCTCAGCATTTTCCTGCCTCAAATTCTCAGTTATTTACCACCACAGCTACCATGTTAAAATTGTGAAGAGAGAATTCCAAGTGTGTTTTTTAAAAAATATTGACATTTTTATGAACATAGTCATTTTTGGTGCTAAGTCCTCAAGAATTAATGTAAAATAAAAAATTAGTTAATTACTTCGTAGACTTCATTACTTCATTCATAGCCTTTTTTTCCTTTTCTTTTTTTGAATTTTCAAGACAGGGTTTCAAGGCAGGTGTAGCCCTAGGGGGCTGCCCTGGGACTCACTCTGTAGACCAGGCTGGCCTGGAACTCAGAAATCTGCCTGCCTCTGCCTCTCAAGTGCTGGGATTAAAGACGTGCGCCACCACCGCCTGGCCATTCATAGCTTTTGAGAAGATTGAAAATGGATAAACGCTAGATGCTCTGGAGACTGGGAGGTTTTTATTTATTTATTTATTTATTTATTTATTTATTTATTATATGTGAGTACGCTGCAGCTGTCTTCAGACACACCAGAAGAGGGCATCAGATCTCATTACAGATGGTCATGAGCCAACATGTGGTTGCTGGGAATTGAACTCAGGACCGCTGGAAGAGCAGTCGGTGCTCTTAACCACTGAGCCATGGTTCTAGCCTGAGACTGTGGCAATTTTAACTAATCTGACATTAATTCTATTATTGGTAATTATTTTGGATAAAAATTGTTTGTTTTCCTTTAAGGTTTAATACAAACCTTGGATATCTAGTTTCATTTTACAACATTTTTGTTTTGTTTTGTTTTGTGTTTTGGATTTGTTTTTGGTTTTTTTTTTTTTTTTTTTTTTTTTTTTGAGACAGGGTTTCTCTGTATAGCCCTGGCTGTCCTGGAACTCACTCTGTAGACCAGGCTGGCCTTGAACTCAGAAATCCGCCTGCCTCTGCCTCCCAGAGATATAGACACCACGGCCTAGCTACAACATTTTTTCCTGTTTGGAGTAACTTCAGATGTATTTGACATAGTTTTATTTTTTTTGTTTGGTTTTATTTTTTGAGATAGGGTCTCATATATCCAGCATGGCCTCCAACGTGGTGAGTGGCGTCTAGTCATAGCCAGCCTTAAACCCCTAATCCTCTACCTGTACCTCCTAAGCACTGCGATCCCAGTGTGCCTCCGGGCCTGCCCCCGGGCCTGCCCTGAGGTTTTATCTCCCTTTTTGTGTTTTGTATTGACAGAGATGGATGATGAGGACTGTGAAAGGAGGAGGATGGAGTGTTTAGATGAGATGTCCAACCTGGAGAAGCAGTTCACTGACCTCAAAGACCAGTAAGTACTGACTGCAGAAGGTCCTTGCCACCCACTCGCAGTGGATCAGCTTTACTAGCACAAGAGTAATTACATTGTTTCTGCTGTGTTCCCTTTTGTGTTTTATGGGAACTGGCTGATCTGCTCTGAAGGAGGCTTCAGTTATTGTTTACCCTCTGGAGACCTCATTAGCTCAACAGGGTTTTGAGCAAGTGCAGTTTTGGGGGTGGATGGAGTAGAGGACTTACGTGTGGATGCTGGTGAGTCAAGCGTTTCCACTGCTGCACACTGTCTGCGTTATTCATTCCCTTGTTAAGTTATTGACTTAAGAGTTGCCCATGTGGTTCTGGAGATGGAACCTAGGGCATTGGACATGGTAGGAAAGTGCTCTGCCACTGAACAGTCGGTCGCCAGATCCCTCTTTGCACTTTTTCTTTTGAGACAGGATCTTGCTAAGTTGCCCAGATACTGTTCTTAAAAATTTGAGAATAAAATAAAAGTATTGTCCTCCAATTTCCTATCTGGTAATTTGGTTTTATGTTTTAACATTGTATGTATGTTACCTCTTTCACGTGTGTTACTTAATTTATTCCTTGTACAGCCCTGTTAGGTTGGAAGGAGGTCTTGCTTCCTTATGTGTGAAGAGACTGACGCTCAGAGAAGTTTATTCATTCCTATATTTTATCAAAAAGTGGGGAATGATGTCAGGCCTTTGCTCTGGTACTACATGCGCATTCCACTAACCGCACTTTTCTCTGGAGGGATTGTTAGAGTGTGGGAGAGACAGGCTCTTAATCAGCTTTTCCTTTTGAATACATTTTTAAAAGCTGTTCTCTCTCTCTCTCTCTCTCTCTCTCTCTCTCTCTCTCTCTGTGTGTGTGTGTGTGTGTGTGTTTTGTTTGCATGTGTGTATATATATATATATATATCTACATCACATACATTTGGAGGTCAAAATAGAGCACTGGATTCCCTGGGACTAGAACTGCACATCTTGTGAGCTGCCGTGTGAGTGCTGGGAATCACGAGCAGCCAGTGCTCTTAATGGATGAGCCATCTCTGTGGTCTCTCTCTGCGTTGGTCTCTGCCTCCAGGTTGAGTCCTTGAGTTCCTGCCCTGACCTCTCTGGATGGTGGACTACAAGCTGTAAGATGAATTAAGCCCTTTCCTCCCCAAGTTGCTTTTGGTCATGGTGTTTTATCACAGTAGAATTCCTGACCAAACTCCCTCGAGACTGAATCCTGCTATGTCTCAAAGTTGACATCCTCCTGCCTCCACCTCCTGAGCTCTGGGATTGCGAGTGTCCACCATCGCTCACTGAAGGCCTCCAGGATTTGAGAGGAGATAGAATAGATTTAGTAGAATTAGCAGGCAAAAGGGAGGCAGATTTGTTTACTATTTTAATCCTGTTTATGCTAGTTCTCTTAACTTTCATTAGTGTTAGAGATGAGTATTATTTCTGCTAGTATAACAACTTAAAAAAATAAAGTTTATGATTTTGGCTTTGAAACACTTGGTATTTTTTTTTTTTTTATTCTAGAGGTTTACATTATTGTAGCATGTTTGGTGCCATGTTTGTAATTTCACCTCTTGAGAGGCAGAAGCAGGTGGCTATTCCAGGTCAACCGAGACCACATAGCAACCCCCTTGAAAAAAAAAAAAACCCGCTGGGTGGTGGTGGCGCACGCCTTTAATCCTAGCACTTGGGAGGCAGAGGCAGGCGGATTTCTGAGTTCGAGGCCAGCCTGGTCTACAGAGTGAGATCCAGGACAGCCAGGGCTATACAGAGAAACCCTGTTTTAAAACAACAACAACAACAACAACAACAACAACAACAAAAAACAAACAAACAAAAAACCCCAAAGATTTCTATTGCTAATTTTAAATTAAAATTAGTTTGAGTTCATTTGGACAACATAGAGTATCCAGTATAATTCTGTCCAACAGGTAGCAAATTTGTGTTTTTTATGTTTTTAAATAATTATTTTTAATTATGTATATGTGTGATTGGGTGTTTGACTCTGGGATGGGTGTGCACACACGAGAGTGCAGGTGCCTATAGATGTCAGAAGTTGGGTTTTATGGAGCTGGAGTTAAAGGTGGTTGTGAGCCACCTGACATGAATGCTGGGAACCAAACTCAGGACCTCTAAAAGATCAGTGTCACCCATCATGAGCCGTTCTGAAGTCAGAATAAGCAAGCCATCCTTCCAACATAGCATGGTGTATGTATAATATCTCTATCTATCTATATCTATCTATCTATATGTTTGTATGTATGTTGTCTTAGCTAGGGTATTACTGCTGTGAACAGACACCATGTCCAAGGCAAATCTTATAAGGACAACATTTAATTGGGGCTGGCTTACAGGTTCAGAGGGTCAGTCCATCATCATCAAGGTGGGAGCATGGCAGCATCCAGGCAGGCATGGTGCAGGGGGAGCTGAGAGTTCTATATCTTCATCTGAAGGCTGCTAGGAGAATACTGACTTCAGGCAGCTAGAATGAGGGTCTTATAGCCACAGTGACACACCTTCTCCAATAAGGCCACACCCTCTAATAGTGCCACTCTGGGCTGAGCATATACAGCCATCACATTCACACATATGTGTATGTATATATATTGCCTATGATAAATGTAATGAATGGAATAAAAAGAACTTGCAAAATAATAAGTTGTTAATAAACTTTGAATTTTTTTTAGAACAGACTTAAAGTTCTGTTCTAAAACCAGAATACTTTTTCTGAAGTACAGCATATATAAACAGTTTATGCAAACAATTTCTTCCTAAAAACAAATAGTTGGTTTTCCTGTTGAAGAATACCCTATACCGGGGGAGGTGGGGGGAGGGTAAAAAAAAAAAAAAGAAAACCCTATACCTTGTACTATAGGATTCTTTTAAAAAAAAAAACAAAAAACCCAAAACAAAACAAAAAAAACAACCTCCCCGCCCCCCAGTGTTCCACATACTCAGTATTTTTGATAATCTGGCTGTTACATCATCTGGTAAGAAGTTTATTTCCACCTGGTATTGCTGGTGACCTCATGCCTTGTACATTCTGGCTGAGTGTTATGCTGTGAGCCACGTTCCTGGCTCCAAAGTAAGATGTCCCCCCTTCTCTTTCCTACAGCATCTGTAAGCAAATTCATAAAGAATAAAGACCTCTTCTCACTTTTCATTTCATCCTCTTTAAAAGCATTTGTTTGTGTAGATTTTAATTAAATAATATAATTATTTACATCTAACCTGTGTGTGTGCTTTACCCACATGTGTGTTTGTGTTCCATGGCGCGCAGTATAGTGCCTGTGACAGCCATTCAAGGGCATCAGATCCACTTACACTGGTGTTATGGATGGCTGTTAGCCACCATGTAGGTGCTGGACTTGAATCTGAGACCTCTAGTACTTACTTGTATGTTTATTTATATGCGTGAATGTGCATGTATATGTGGTTGCACCTGTGCCCTGGTGCCTGTCAGGAGTCAGTTCTGTCTTTTCACCCTGTTGGTTCTGGGGATCAAACGCAGGTCATCAGTTTTGGTGACAAATGCCTTTACCTTCTGAGCTGTCTTACTGGTCCTAAGGTGTAGCTCAGGCTGCTCTCCAACTGATCTCCCTGCTTCTTTCTGTCTTTTCAGAGGATCTTAGCAGAAGGTGCCACCACAGCTGGTTTCCTTTTTCTTTTTCTGTAGTTTGATTACGTTTTGGTCCGATCTGTGAGGAGCTCCCTGTATGGCCCAGGCTGGCCTCAAACTTAGTCTTTCTCTGCCTCTGTTGGTCAGATCTGGGTTTACAGCAGGCTTGTGAATTGCTATGCTTAGCTTCCGTTTTCATCTCCACCCAATAACTCATTTTATTTCACTGTTCATTTCTAGTAGAGTTGCGAGTACCAGGTTATGGGCTCTAATCATTTCCCCCAGCCTCATTGTGTCTTCTTTGTTTTGTAAACACTAACAGGATCCGTGCATAGTTATTCTCACTTGTAATCTTAGCACCCAGGAAGTTGAGGCAGGACCTTTGTGAGTTGGAGACACCTGGGCTACATAGTGAGTTTTAGATTATATTGGATAATATAGTGAGACCTGTCTCAAAATACCGGAAACAACAAGCAAGTAAAAGTTAAACAGGTTAAATATGGTACTGTATCTTTTCAGGTAAGATGGAGAACAACCAAAGTATTAGAAGTGATTTCCTTGTTTCTTTTTAGCTTATATTTAACCGGTTCTTTTACAATTCATTTATTATTGTTCAGTTAAACAAAAGTTGGGAGTGCCAAAGTAGTCATTTCAAGTTTTTTCTTTGACTTTTATTTTTTGAGATGGCTCTTGCTGTGTCCGATCAGTCTTGCCTCACTCCCCTCTGCCCAAGTAGCTTTAGATAAGAGACTAAGGCCACTGGGCCTGAATTTTAATTGCACTTTTTTGTTGTAAAGAGTGATACTGATTAAAAAACAAACAAACAAACAAACAAACAAACCCTGGACTGGTATCTGATTGCAGTCAGGGCAAGAATGCATCTGCTAGTTTATTGGAACACGAGCTCTGTTAGGACGCGAGAATGCATGGGAGCCGCAAGTTGCTTGTCTTTGTTGGAAAGTTTTAATTAATGTCTTCATTTTTGCTTTGTTAAGACTTTATAAAGAGCGGTTGAGTCAGGTGGATGCAAAACTCCAAGAAGTCATAGCTGGAAAAGCACCCGAGTATTTGGAACCACTGGCAACTTTACAAGAAAATATGCAGATTCGCACAAAGGTAGCAGGTAGGCATGTATGACATTTTGTCTACTTTGTGCCACTTTGATTTTGTGGCATTGTGTGGGTGAATATGTTGTAGATGGCACAGGTCTAGGTAGCTGTCACCTGCCTTGACATAACAGACAACGGCTTATATCCCTGGGCTGCCCGTGGCTTGGCATTGAGTCCACACATCAGAGGTGACTGCTCTCCAAGTCTGGGACGCATGCACATGGTCACGCTCCCTGTTATATGCTCTCTTGTTCCCTGTAAGATGCACTGGGCAGTTGCCTATTGGGAGCACTCAGTGTGATCCACCTCGTTCTGTGAGTTTACACACAGAGTCTTCCTTGAAAGAGAATAGTTTGGATACAGTGGTTTTGACTGAGTAAAGTGTCCATTTCTTGCTTTATGTGTGAATGATGAAACCAAGAGTTTATTGTCTTTCTCCCTTTCGTTAGAAATTCGAGAAAAGGATTGATTGTGCTGTTTGCTCGTTCTTGAGTGAACATTTAGGAGTATTCTTGGGAGTATGAGGTTGAACAAAAAGTAGCTATGTACTGCTTTTTCTTAGCTTATGAACTCTTAATTTTTTTCTCCTTTGATACATGTTTTGATTCTTTTTTTTTTTTTTTTTTTTAGGGTAAAGTTAGAATCCCTTGTGACTCTCTTATTGAGCCATCTTATAAATTGTGGTGTAGGCAGACTGTCTTAGTTAGGGTTTTACTGCTGTGAACAGATGCCACGACCAATGCAAGTTTTATAAAAGACAACATTTAATTGGGGCTGGCTTACAGACTCAGACGTTCAATCCATTATCATCAAGGCAGAAACATGGCAGCATCCAGGCAGATATGGTGTAGGAGGAGCTGAGAGTTTTACATCTTCTTCTGAAGGCTGCTAGTAGAAGACTGACTTCCAAGCAACTAGGGTGAGGGTCTTAAGCCCACACCCACAGTGACACACCTACTTCAACAAGGCCACACCTCCTAATAGGGTCACTCCCTGCACCAATCATATATGAACCATCACACAGACTGTAGGGAAGTTGTGATGACTGACTCTTTATTGCCAATATGACCACAGAATTACTGTGCTTGGTTTCAGGAATCTATAGAGAACTCTGCTTAGAGTCTGTGAAGAACAAGTACGAATGTGAAATCCAGGCTTCTCGCCAGCATTGTGAGGTACCGTCATTCTGCATAACGTCCAAGCCAATTGCATCTCTTCAAGTCTTTTCTGAATGTAGTTAGGCTTAAAAAATAAATAAAATAGGCGAAATAAATTCAGTAATACTTTAGCTCATCACTTGGGTGAATTTAAAAAGTGCAGTTTTACTGGAAGCTGTACTGGAAACAGGACTCAAAGGAACACAGAAATGTGATGATTTCAGAAGATTTGCAACTGTTACTTTTTAAAAATTTATTTACATTTATGCTTCTAGGAACTGATCCTGAAGTCCTGTTTATAATTGGCAACAGGCAAGTGCTGTACCCCACCGAGCTGCAGCCATAGTCTTTGACTGTTACCTTAGAGAGCAGATAGTGATCATGCCATCAGACAACAGATTATAGTGCAGTCACACAACATAGAACTTTAGGTTAAAAATGTATATGACATGGTGCAGCTAGAACATTGGGCTATAAAGTTAAGTTCTTATTGTCTGGACTGGTTTCTACATTTTAAGACAGTATTTTCTATGTGAAGGACATATAAGTACATTTTCTTTAAGTTGTGTTTATCTTGAATAGTGTTTAAGAAGAACATCATGCTAATTGTGCAAGTAACCTTTTGTAAGATTTAGATATCTTAAAAGGCTGAGACAGGGCTAAGTAAGGGGACAAGTTCTAGAATCACCCATAATTTTAATTAAAAAATATTTTATTGTTTTATGTGTATGTGTGTTTTGCCTGTGTTTGTGTACCTGTGTGTGCCTGGTAACCCTAGAAGCTGGAAGAGGGCATTGGGTCCTCGTGAACGGGTGTTACAGATGGTTGTGAGCTACCCTGTGGGTGCTGGGGAGCTAGCCTGTGTCTTCTGCGAGACCAGCATGTCCTTTAGACCGCCGAACCAGCCTCAAAGCCTCCTTATTTTAATATTCCATATCTGAAGAGGTGTAAAAGCAATGGATTTTTTTTTTTTAAAGACAAGATCTCAATATATAGCCATACCTAGTCTGGAACTGATATGTAAACTGGCTAGGAACTCTGAGTTTTCTGCCTCTGTCTCTGGAGTGCTGGGATTAAAGGTGCATGCCTCCACAGGAGACTGCTATTGCTCCCCTCACCACCACTCCTCCTTGAAGCAGGGCTTGCGATGTAGTGCAGGCTGGCCTTGAACTCTCCATCCTCCTGCCTCTGTGCTCCAAAGATAATAAGAACAGGTGTGCCACCATGCCGAGCACATTGCTAATATTTTGTTTATTTTATTTAGATGTTTCATTCTTTTTTCATAAGTGAAATTTGTTTTAGGACCATCTTTGATTTGATTTCAGAATGTTTAAGACGAATTAGGAATAATTGATATTTCCAGTGCCGTAGAAATAGATATTTAAGACTTGATCTGTCAGTTTTACGAGTGTCAATTATGTTTATTTATTTTTGTTTTATTTGTGTGGGTGTTTGCTTGCTATGTACCAAGTATGTGCAGTGCCTGAGGAGGCCAGAAGAGGGCATTGGGTTCTCTTGAACTGGAGTTGCAAATGGTGGTTAGTGTTACCTACATGTTGGTGCCAGGTGGGTGCATTGTGTTAGTTTTCTTTAGTGGAGTACTTCCTTAGGCTTTTCTTGACTTCATGATTTTTATTTTTTGTGATACTGCAGACTGAGTCAAGAGCCTTGCTTGCCAATATTTAAAAGCAAGGTTTTGTAAATTTGGAAGAAATACTACTGCTGCTGTATTTTTAATTTTTATTGCTGGGGAGTGTACACTTTTGATAAGTCCCATTATTGGTGATGTTACTTGAATCACTTGATTGGAATTGTAGCTTTTGCTAAGTAAACTTATTTTTTCCTGTCCTGATAGATTTGTAATTTGAGAATTACTTTGAAACTGTGCAAGCATTTTATTTCTCTTAACAACTTTCCATTTCCATGTATTTGTTTGTACTAATGTGACATCATTGCCTCAAAATTCATAGAGATATGCCTGTCTCTGCCTCCCAAATGCTATCATGCCTGGCTAGATTTTTTCCCCCTCACATAGGGAGTTTTATTTTTCGAAAGGACAAAGGGGTTTGTATCAGCTAGTGGACCCAAGAATAGGAAAAGGCCATCTTTTTACAGGTACTAGTTCCTGGCTCTTGGCTTACGATCTGGGCTGGTGCCTTACAGGGAATGTTTGCTCCATTCTCCTACGGGGCACCTGCCCAGAGTGCCTTCTGTCTGGCTCCTCTTCAGGTTAGTTGTGATGTCAGCGACATTGCTAAAATCATGTGACTCCCCAGACAGCTATTTTACTGCCTGGCTAGTTTTTAATTTAATTAATTAATTAATTAATTAATTGTCTACTACTTCTGAGGGAAATATGTTAAAATTTTTATACAGGTTAATGGATTAATTAACCCTTGTCTTACTTTCATTTCCTTTTCTTCCTCCCCTCCCCTTTCTTCCTCCTCCTCTTTTTTTTTCATTTTCTTCCTAAAAACATTCTTTATACTATCTCTTTAAAGTATCAGTTTATGGCTCGAGTGATCTTGCCTTCACTGCCCTGCTCTCCGGGGCTGCATGCGTGAGCCCGAGCCCAACTGGGAACTGTCTTCTCAACAAAATTTGAGAACGGTGTGCACCATGTTTACTGACAGATCCTCTTGTGTGACTGTGTGTGTATGCAGCTGCAGCCTTTTGCTGTGCTGTTCCTTGGCTTCTGGTAACCCCCATTCTATTCTCGACTTCAGTGTGTTAGATTGATTTGCATAGCCCTCACAGAAGAGCTTTGTAGTATCTTTCTACTGTGTTTCTGCTTTCTTGTGTGTATTTAATTACCCTTGCAGTTGTCTAGGAATATTCGGATTGTACAATCACAACAATATTAACTGTTGTGAATGATGCTACAGCAATCTGCAAGGCAGTGCAAATATCTTATGTACTTGTTGATTTCAGATTTTTTTTAATGAATAACTAAAATTGGAATTACCATGGTTTATGGTACTTCTTTTTTCTGTTTTGTTTGGTAAGTATTTTACCACAGAGTTATATTTGTAGTCCATGGGATTTTTGATTGTTTTACTGTGTATTTTGTTTGTTTGTTTGTTTGTTTTTGAGACAGGGTTTCTCTGTATAGCCCTGGCTGTCCTCACTCTGTAGACTCATCTGGCCTCGAACTCAGAACTACTCCTGCCTCTGCCTCCCAAGTGCTGTGTTTTACTATGTATTATAAGATGGTTTTGAACTTGTGATCTCCCACTTCTGCTTTCTGAGCGCTGGAATGCTGTGCCTTCTCTCTTAAAAAAAGTTTTATAATTGAAAAAGTATATATATTTATGCTGTATATCATGATATTCTGATAATATGCATTGAGGGGTAATTAAAAAAACCAAGTTAACTTAACTGCCTTAGTTCCTTTTCTGTTGCTGTACAAATCAGCATTACCAAGGCAACTTATAAAAGAAAGCCTTTAATTGGGCTTGTATTTTCAGAGGGTTAAGAGTCCACGATAGTGGCAGGAACAATTGATGATCCTACTTATGGATCATCACATCTTGATCCATAAGCAGGAGGCAGAAAGAAACCACATGGGGAGTGGTGTCAGTCCTTTGAAACCTTAAAGTCTGCCCCCAGAGACATACCTCCTTCAATGAGGTCACACCCGGAGTCCTTCCCAAGCAGTTCCACCAACTGGATACAAAGTACTCAAACCTGAGTCTTTGGGGGGGCATCCTTACTCTAATCACTGCAGTGTTGAAGAAGCAATTCTTATAATAACTTTCAAGTACACAGTGTGTTACTATACCAGTAGTCAGTGCTTGGCAGTGATAGCAGAACCTATTTCTCTTATCTAAGCTTTGTGCCTTTTGGTCAACAGTCCTATTCCCTTCCCATCCCCCGTGTCTAGTGACTCCCAGTCTACCCTCTGTTGCTCTGAGTTCCAGTTATTACTACTACTTTTCTTTTGAGTTCATATATAAGAAAGATCCTACAGCGTTTATTTTTCTCTACCTGGTTTGTTTTACTTAGAATAAGGTTTATCCTTGTCACAAATAACAGGATTTGTTCTTTGTTTTTTGTTTTTGTTTTTGTTTTTTTCTGAGACAGAGTTTACTTTGTGTAGCTCCGGCTGTCCTGGAACTCACGCTATAGGCCAGGCTGGCCTCGAACTCAGAAATCCGCCTGTCTCTGCCTCCCAAGTGCTGGGATTAAAGGCGTGCGTCACCACCGCCCAGCAGGATTTGTTCTTTGTAAAAGCTAAATTATATCCCATCGTTTTCATATGTGTATTTCATATGCATCACATTGTCTTTATCATTCACCCGTGGGTGGCCCGTTAGGTAGGTTGTGCCGTAGCTTGGGCATTGTGAACAATGCTGCAGTGACTGGCATGAAGTCACCCTGTGACATAGTTCATTATTTCCTGGTTGGGTTTTTGAGACAGCACTCACTGTGTAGACAAAGATGCCCTTGAACTGTGCTCTTGTCCATACTCCAGGCATTCCTGTGTGCTCCCCACCTCACCTCTCTTCTGGTGTCACCCTTGGCTATTGTGGACTTCAGACATCCATCTTCCTCCCTTTCCCTCTTCTCTTCCTGTCTTTTTCTCCCTTCTTCTCGATGTCCCTCAAAACAGTCTTACTATGTGGCCTTGGCTAGCCTGGGACTTATGTGACCTCCAGCTCACAGAGATCTTCCTGCCTTCCCTTCCCAAGTGCAGAGTGGCAGGAACCTGCCATTATGCACAGCTAGCAGTGAGACTGAAGGACTTCCAACATCTCCGTATTATTTCTGTAAGTTTCTACTTAGTCATACTCATCTATGGTATTTTTATGTTTAATGTATAATCAAAAACTATAAAAAATTATAAACTGAAAATGGCAGAATTCTAGGACATTTTAGAAAATGAAATAAGAAATGAAAGTGAACTTATTTTTTAAAAGTTATTTATTTTTGTGTGTATGTATGGGTGTTTTTTCCTGTGTGTCCCATGTGTGTGCAGTGCACGTGGAGACCAGAAGTTGGCATCAGACCCTTTGGGACTGGAGTTAACAGGTGGTTGGGAGCTGCTGTGGGTGCTAGAACCAAACCCACGTCCCCTCCAAGAGAGGGGAGACAGCCTATAAGCCACTCTAACCTGGTGACTTACACTTGGAATGCAATAGAAGAGTTTAATGTTTCTATTGTCATTTTCTTCCTTACTGCAGCATTATGGGGTAGGAATTATTTTAAGCGTGTGAAACCGAGAGGTCTGTTGGCTTGCCCAGGGTCACACAGTTGATCAGCAGAAGCAGAACTGAAATTTTTTTGTTCTTTTCCTTCATGTGCCTTGTCGTTAATTCTGAATTTCATTTGTCAGTTTCTTTTAGTCTGCTTATTTTGTAGTTCTTTTATTTGAGTTATACAGAAGTAACCGGGAGTTAAGAGGAGAAAGATGGATGACATCGAGTGGTTTGTCTCTGTCTGCTTGAATAGCAGCAGATAGAGATTTGGGGCTAGACATGTGTGATTGGGTACACACAGATAAAGCACACTGCCTTTCTGAGGATGGGGGCAGCAGGGAGACTGGCTAGTTAAAGAAGGCGATGCGTGTGCAGCGCACTAGTGCCACACTTGGAAAGGCCGGGCTGCTTCGCAGGCCAGCGCTTTGGGTCTCACTCCAGGGCCGACAGTGACTGTTAAGATCTGACAGCAGCGCTGGGGACGAGGCTCAGTCAGTGGAGCATTGCCTAGTATGCACAGAGCCCTGTGCCCCCCACAAACCGTGGGCATGGGTAGCATGTGCCTGCAATCCGCACTTAAAAACCTGCAAATGTGTGAGTACATGTGTGTGCACATGTGTGCATACATACACGGGTGGGGGGGAAGGGGAAAGGAGGAATGCGGGGAGAGAGACAGACAAACAGATTGGTTTAGTAGCACGTGGGAACCAGGAGTCAGAGGCCTTTAGGGTCAGTCAGTCTGGCTTCTGGTTTCTTGAGATTTGTGAGAGATCGTCTTCAGGGTTCTGATTTTTTTGGCCATCAAGAACCTGGGTGTGTCTCCCCAGAACCCATGTAGAAGCCACATATAGCTGGCAGTGGGTAGCTGTGACCTCAGTATTGGGCAAAGGTGATAAAGACAGATCCCTGGAGCTTGCTGAGCAGGCAGTGCAGCCCACTGGTGAGCTCCAGGTTCAGTGAGAGACCTAGTCTC
Source organism: Apodemus agrarius (assembly GCA_964023405.1). NCBI lineage: Eukaryota > Metazoa > Chordata > Mammalia > Rodentia > Muridae > Apodemus > Apodemus agrarius. The sequence continues at coordinate 67,995,082 of OZ030011.1, read as the reverse complement.
AAAAACTGAGGTGGAAGGAGATTGAAGATGACCCCTGACTTCAGCCTCTGGCCTCCATATGCAGACTCTCACATACACATGCCCTCCATGCTCACGCACACACAGGAACACATAAAGACATAGACAAGCCAAAGACAAAGTTTGTTATTGATTTTTAAGCATAGTAAATGTCTACTAATAAAATTTGAAAAATAAGTCTAAAGAAGTCTGACTGAAATCATAATTTCCCATGCAGAGATAATCACCGTAAATAAGTTATCATCTTTGTATATATTTTATAAAATGGCAGCTGTGCTTCCGAGCAGCTCTTCAGGGTCCTGTCTTCAAGTGAGGCTTCCTGTGCATGCTGTGGTCTAAGTACTCTGAATGTGTTTCTAGCAGCTTCCATGTACACATTCCTCTAAAGGCTTAGAGTGAAAACAGGCAGTGTGCTGGTCTGTTTCTGAACTCTGAGTCTCAGTGACAACTTTGTGCGATGTTTAGCTGTTGCCCCTGGAGTTAGCCCCACGTCTCTATCAGTTTTAGACACGGTTAGCTTGTTAACAGAAGCCAAAAATTCCATGACCTTCTTCATTCCAATCTTATATCCTTGTTTCATAGTTTTTGAGTTTTGCCCTAATTATAAATGTTTTTCCTGAGCCAGAGTTATGGTCTCCTGTTGATTCTATGGTACAAATAACACCTGCCTCTACCATGTCTATATGTATTGAGGGTGATAACTATATTTAAAGAAAACTTTTTTGCAATTAAAATTTACATTTAACCAGCCAGGTGATGGTGGTGGTGGTGGTGGTAGCATACGCCTTTAATCCCAGCACTTGGGAGGCAGAGGCAGGTGGATCTCTCTGAGTTCGAGGCCATCCTGGTCTACAGATCAAGATCCGGGACAGTCAGAGCTACACAGACCCTGTTTCCAAAACAAAACAAAACAAAACAAAACCAAAAACCAAAAAAATTTTATATCTAACATAAAAAGAGTTATAGTCTACTTCAGCGTCTCTTGTACATTCCGTTTCCACTGTGGGAAGTAAGAAAGCCTTCTCTTCCTGTGCGCTGGCTGTGCTTCCGGACTGAGATGAACACAGGCCTCTATCATGGTGGTCAGGTGCTCCGCCCTGAGCTGTGTCCCTGACCCTCTTCTTACCTCCTGTTTTTAGGACACTTATTTGGCCAGGCAGGACTTGAACTTACCTGGTGGTCCAGGTCGGCCTTGAATTTGTGTAAGTTGTATTTTCAGGCCTAACCTGCTTTCTTTTCTATTCTTCTTAGGGCTTCCCAAAGATCTGTGAGGCTCTGAAGTTGTTGCTTTTAAAAATAAAACCAAACATTACAGTTTCATTGCCCCCCACCCCCCAGACATATTACAGTGCATGCTACTATATGGGGGCTGGGGGTGTCTAGGGAGTTTGCTGGGCTTACTCTCTTTGACAAAGGATTGAACATCTGGGAAGGACCAAGCCACAAGCATAAAAAAGCGTCTGCTTCATTCTTTTGGGATAGAGGGGCTCTAAGGCTGGGGGTCTGCTAAGTGGAGCTGGCTTAGGTATTTTGTAGGGCCCCTAGGACCAGCTCTCCCCCTGTTGATCTTACTTACCTGCCCCCATGCCTTCCTGTTGTTTCTTCTCACTGTTTTCTGGAACAAGAAGCCATTTTCTCAGGAAGCCTGCCTTGGCTTTCTCTGCCTGTGTTCTCCTAATCCCCTTCCATTACCTAAAACTCAAGGGAAGTCTAAATAAACATGAGGCCTGTGGTCCATTTCCAGGTATCCTTGCTTTAAAGCCATCCTGAAAGGGTCACAGCAGCTTCTTAGGTTAAGGTGAATGGTAAAGATGGCCTTACTGTGGTTTGCGCTTGTCTCCTGAAACCCTAATGCTGCTGTAGCTTGCATCACCGTAAGGTGCTGCCTGCCGAGAGCCACCCCTAGCTCCTGCCCCCCTCCTGGCCTCCTCCTGCCCAGCCTCCTTTATCCTGCTCTGTCCGTCTCCATGCTTTCTAGGACAAACTGCATTTCTGTCCTTAGGAAGGCTCTTTAGCGACCACTTGGAAATCCCTTTATCCCCCTTCAGCTGTCTCATGCTAGATCTCATTTTCTTTTTCAATTTGGTAGAGGGTAGTTTTCTAGAGGTGGCATTTTGAGAAAGGGTTCAGTGAAATCAGTGTTCGAGATCACCTGTGTTGGCTATGTATTGCTTTATAATCAGTTACTACAAAAGTTAGAAGTGTAAAGCTTTTTCTTTGTAGTTTGGTGGTGAGGGCTTTGCAAGGCTTGGCTGAGGCAGAGGGTGTGTTCCACTGTCGGGGTTAGCAGGGTGGAGGGTTGGTGGGCTGTTGCTGGTCCTGGCTTGCTGCCTTTGTTCTCCACTTAGGACCTGGTGGCTGGGTTTTCCTAGACTGAATGAACAAAGAGAGGAAAATAGGAGTAACTTTTATTTGACCTAGGTTTCTGGCTTATTTTGCTCATTAAAGGTGTTAATAACTGCTACCCACATTCAAGGAGAAAAAACCTTGTTTCTATGTTTAAGTTAGTGTAGTGCCAAGGAACTGTCTTTGTTTTTTGTTTGTTTTGTTTTGTTTTTTTTGGATTTGGTTTTTTTCGAGACAGGGTTTCTCTGTATAGCCCTGGCTGTCCTGGAACTCACTCTGTAGACCAGACTCTTCTCGAACTCAGAAATCCGCCTGCCTCTGCTTCCCAGAGTGCTGGGATTACAGGTATGCACCACCACCACCACCACCACCACCACCACCACCACCACCACCACCACCACCACCACCACCACCACCCGGCTGCCAAGGAACTGTCTTAACCTACCATGTCTTTGCTGACTAAACGCCATGCCTCTCCCTTGCGAACAGAGGTAGATGGTGTCATGTGTCCTCAGGACAGTTGCCTTATTTTTTGAGATGGGATCTTGCTGTGGATCCAGGACTGACCTTGCACTTCTGATCATTCACCTCAGCATCCCTATCTCCTGAGTGTGTACTGGGCCTGGACCTTACTTAGTGCCTTACTTGGTGAGAAGTCATTTTGATTACTGCTCCTGACTGGTTTTCTTCCTGAATACTTAACAGAAGTTTCCTCCTCATCCTTGGTGTTGAGAAGTAGTGAGGCATGGGGCTCTCTTTCATTTAGTGTGTTGAATACTCAGGGGAACCTATATTTTTTGAGATAGAATCTTTCTAAGTAGCCCAGGCTGGTCTTGAACTTATAGCAGTATTTCTGACAGAATTCCAAGGACCAAGGTTAGAGGAGTCCATTACTGTACTCAGTTTCAGGGAGCCTTTTAATCAGGAAACATGTATTCCATTCTTAGAAAAATGTGTGTCTTGAATTTCTTTTATATTTAATTTTATAAACTGAACTCTTTAGCCCATTGAAGGAGGTTCTGGAAGTGACATCAGGGACTTAGGAATACCAAGTTTCACTGAGCTACACATCCAGCCCTGGAGATACAATAAACTATTTTTTCTATTATCATCCATAGCCTTGTATTTACAGTTGATTTGAAAGTTTACTGTTGCAATTTTCCCATAGGCAGGCCTAAGTTTTAAAGATCTGTCCAAAGTTTGTTTGTTTGTTTGTTTTTCTTTCTTTCTTAAATCTCTGTGTGTGCATTGTGTGTTGGTGGTAGATGTGCTACAGTAGGCATGTGAGGTCAGAGGACAACTTTGTAGAGTTGGGCCTTTCCTTCTACTTTTACATAGGTTCTGGGGATCAAATTAAGTCCCCAGACTTGCACCACAAGTGCCTCTAACTGTGAGCCGTCTCTCTAGCCTAAGGTATTAATTACTAAGAGGCATGCAGCTCAGCTAGCCTCTAAGTCACTCATGCAGCCAGGCTGGCCTCCAACTCCTCTCGCCTTCCCCGCCGAAGTCCTAGAAGTATAGGCATGCACCATCAGTCCTGGCTACTGTGCTGTGTCATCTCTGATCCTTCAAAATCTCCCAGGGCTCCAGTCCTGAAGGAAGCTGAGAACCGTGAGGCACTTAAGGCAAGAAACTACCACAGGGGAGTTCATTCTGAACACAGGTCAGTGTGATGTTAGTACAGAAATGGAACCTGGGACCATTGTCCTGGGGTTCTTTAGAACCGCCGTAATGAGACTAGCGAGGATGTCAGCCGGGAAAGGCTGAGGAAGAGGACTGAGGAAGAGGTCCAGTCAGTCTAATGTAAGGGGAGGGCTGGATCCCGTGCGTGTCAGTGGTCACCCACTGAACAGAAAAACCACTGTGGGCGCCCATAGTTTTGTGTTCTCCCCCTCAACCCCATAGTGTCCTCTGGCTGCTCAAGTGTGATTTTTTTTCCCTCTCTTTGGGAGGCTTCTGAGGGTATGGCAGGGTTGGAGAATGAGGAGAAAATCTCTTCAGAAGAAGAGTGTGAAGATTAATCTTTGTTGTCCACTTGCCTGGATTTAGAAACCTACCTTGGGCATGTGTGTAAGGCTGTTTAAATGAGGGGAAGACACACCCTGAATGTGGCCAACAGCTTTCCATGGCCTAGGGCTCTGTACTGAATAAGGAGGAAGTGAATTGGGCACTAGCATTAGATCTCTACTTCCTGACTGGATGTAATGTGCCCGGCAGCCTCAGGCTGTAAGCCAGAATAAACTGCTCTTTCCTAAACTGCTTTTGCCACATATATATTTGGCCACAGCATTGACAAAGTAATTAATTCAGGGAGGGTCTGAAATGAGAATAGACTCAAGGCATCTCATTCTTTAAGTTTTCTTTTTCTCAAACAGGATAGTTTCATATATCTAATGCTTTTGTTTTTGGTTTTGTTTTTTTTTAAGACGGGGTCTTACTATGTAGCCTTGGCTGGCCTGTAACTCACTATGTAGACCAGGCTGGGAACTCCCTAGGGCTGGGATTCAAAGTGTGTGCCCTAAGCTTGGCTTATGAGGTGTAAGAATATAACCCAGGGCCTTGTGTGTGCTAGACTAGCACTTTTACCAGTTGAGCTCCATTCCCAGCTTTCACTCCTCTGTTGGGTGGGAAACCCTGCTTCTTAAGGTTGCAGTCTACCATATCTGGATAGCTCTGTAGAGTGTATATCTAACACTTCTAGAAAGGCCTTGAGTTTCAAACATTTCAGTTTCTTGTTGTAGATTTTTAAAACAAATCATAAAGAATTATATAAAGAATGATTAGCTGCAGAGACGGTTCTGTGGTTAAGGGCACTGGCTGACCTCTCAGAGGACCCAGTTCAGACTCTAGTACCCACATGGCATTTCATATCTCTCTGTAACTCTGGTTCAGGGGATCTGACTCTTACACAGAGAGACATGCAGGCAAACCACAACAGACATAATATATAATTAAATCTTTAAAAACTGATTAGTGGTCTTAGAGATTTTTTGTTTAGCCTAGAGCAAATTTACCAGTATAAAGCAAAGAAAACATGTTAGCTTCATATTTATAAACACAAAAGCATTATCACTTCAGTTCTTTCCTAAGTCATCTTTGCTTAGGGAAGTATACTGAATGCTGCCACAAGGCCTGTCTCTTCAGGAGGCCTATTCCCCCTTTGGACACACAATCCAAAGACTTGCCTACCATCTCATAGTTGATAGTGGAAGAGTGAGATGGGTGTGCCAGGTGGGACTGGTCTCTTCCTGTGTCTGCTGAGACCGGGCCCACTGTGGACCAGTCTGGCCTCCACTCACTGCAGAGCTGGGAGTGGTCTTGAACTTTACATCCTCCTGACTCCACATCCCACAGGGTGGGGTTATATCTGTGGACCACCATGGCCGATGTATGCGGTGCTGGGGGACTATAGCCCAGGGCTTCGTGCGTACCAGGCAACTCTACCAGGTTAATTTCAGTAGCAGAATTCAGATATAGTAGGAATATTTCAGAAGACTTTTCATAAGTCAGAGGAACAATCAAAAGGGAGTATTGAGAGCCGCATGCAATAAGATAATTGTTTTCACCCCATACATGTTTATTTTGTATACATGTTTGTACATGTTTATGTGCATTATGACTACATGCGTATATGTGTTCATGCAGATGTGGGGGTCAGAGGTTGACATCTGCCGTCTTCCTCAGTTACTCTCCACATTGGTTTTAGAGATAGGTCTCTCTCGGAGCCTGGGGTTTGTTGAGTTGGCTAGACTGCCTGGCTGGCAAGCTCTGGGAACCACCCTGCCTCTGTCCCTAGCACTGGGAGTAAGGGAGTGCTCTTCTAATAAGCATGGCCTTTTCAGTTAATACTGGAAATGCTAATTGGGGTCCTTGTGCTGGGCTGACAAGCACTTTACTGACTATGCCATATCCCCAGTCCTTATATTTAGTGTTTTATTAAACATTTCAGTGTACAAAGCAGGAGGGTTCGTTAAGATATTTTCATAGGTTTGTATTGTGTGCTTTTCCTTCATCCATCCCACTACCCTCTGTCGCCTTTGCTACATCCGCTGGTACAGTGTTTCACATGACATTTGTTCTACTAAAGCTTTCACTGCATCTGAGCCTCTGAGTTCAGATTAGATATGGCAAGTTCAGCATAGTCTGACAGAGACACACTTGGCTGTCTCTTTAACCCCTGTCTTTTCTTACCGTACAGACAGGACGGGCTGAGGATAAAACCTAATGGGAGAGCATGCACTTAGCATGTTAAAGGCTCTTGTGTAACCCTAAGCACCACAAAAATAGAAAACCATGAAAAAATAGACAATAAATAAATAGATAGGGAGGGAGGGAGGGGAGAGAGAGAGAGAGAGAGAGAGAGAGAGAGAGAGAGAGAGAGAGAGAGAGAAACTAATGAGGGCTAGAGAGGTGGCTCAGCAATTAGAGCATTAACTGTTCTTTCAGGGGACCCAGGTTCTACTCCTAGCACCCATACTGCAGCCCACAGCCATTTGTAACTCCCTTCCAAGGGCTCCATCACCTTCTTCTTGCCTCCTCAGACACCAGACATGCAGATGGTGCACATACAGGCAAGACATACATAAAAATAAATATGCAATTTTAAATAATGATAGTAAAATAAATAAAATCACTGTCTTACCAGATCAGATTAAAACCCAGGGCTACAAGGTCTAGTTGTTTTTGATTATATACCACTGTAGCTCTTTTTATAAAAAAGCCATAAAATGTATATAATTATAAAAGCGGTTAAGGCTAGGCATGGTAGGAAAGGTACATAATTCCAGTTTCATGGATGGTTGAGGCAGTACGATCCCAAGTGAATGGGCTACCTAGACTCCAGACTGAACTCAGGGTCCGCACGAACAACTTAGTAAGAGTCTGTCATAAACTGAAAGTGAAAGCTGGCTGGTATAGGTCTGTGGTAGGCACTTGCCCAGCATGCACAAGGCCCTAGAGAGGGACAAGCCGCTGACATAGTCACAAGCCACCCACCACAAGATTACTTCAAGTCAATACTGGAATACTGTAGATATGAGTCTTATGAAATCTGCCGGATTAGACAAGACTTCTTGTGGGCAAAGTTGGGGAAAACCACACTCATAGGCAGCAGGTCTGTGTTTCGATTGTGAGTTCTGATACAGATTTCAAGTTTAATCTGCACATACTTGAAGGTTATACTGTTTGTATCCCCCCCATTGGTTTGTTTGTTTATCTACCTATTTATTTACTCGATGTCTGTTTTATTCATGGTTTTATATTTTTGTGGTCTTAGGATTAAATGAGAGCCTTTAACATGCTAGGTAAGTGCTGTCCCGTTAGGCTGTATCCTCACCCTGTCCTGTCTGTTTTAGCAAGTGAGTCTGATGTGATTAATCTATAATTTTATAATTGAGTTATCATACTACCTTTTTGTAAGTCAATCTATTGCTTTAGTGTATTCTAACTGAAATATATTTATTGTTACTTTAAATGGCTCTAAAATGTATATGTAAATATTTTTTGTAATATGTTGCTGTATTTAATATGATATAGGTACAGTAAAGCCCAATATGATCTATTTTACTTAATTAAGCATTTATTTATTTTTTTAATTGTGCGTGTGTGTGTGTGTGTGTGTGCGCGCGTGCGTGTGTGTGTGTGTGTGTGTGCGCGCGCGCGTGCGCGCATCTGTGGAGGGCATTAAATCTCCTGGAGCTGGGTTCAGATGGGTTTGAGTTCTTACCATGTAGGCGCTGGGCACTGAACCTGGGTCCTCTGCAAGAGTGACATGTGCCCTGAGCCCTCTCTCTGGCTTCAGTTTAGATATTCTTAACCAGGATGTTCTTTTACTTAGTTAAATCTGTTTTTATAACTGACCCTGGCTTTATTTCTTTTATGTACTGAACACTTCTTCACAATTGTAAAGTCGGGCTAAGATGTAGTAGCTCGGGCGGGTGAGCACTTAGCCAGTCAGGCCCCAGTGCAGGGAGGGGGCAGCAGATGAAAAACAAGTGCAACCGCCATGCATTAAACCAAACCAAACCAAAAACCAAACCAAAGCCACCTTATGTTAAAGTACTCTAAGTCATTTGGTATTGCTAGTTAAGATAAACTGGTATTTCTTTCTTTTCACGTAAGTATATGTTTCTTTCCAGAGTGAAAAGCTTTTGTTATATGATACAGTCCAGAGTGAGCTTGAGGAGAAGATAAGAAGGCTTGAGGAGGACAGGCACAGCATCGACATTACCTCAGGTCAGGGCTGCCGTGGGCTGTGGTGTCCCCAAAGGCCTCAGTCTTCTCCAGTGGATGCTATGCAAGTGCAGCGATGTCCTGGCTGGAGGGAGCAGGGAGGAGACTTCAGGAGGACGAGATCAAGTAGAGGCTGTTCCTTGGATTCAGAGTCCCACTCTAGAAAGATGTAAATAAAAGGGACAGGCAGGCTGTGACAGGAGCTAGCCCTGAGGCTGCGCTGGAAGCCAGCCTCCTGTGTTCCGAGGCCAGTGGGCAAATGCTACGGGGCGGCAGGCTTTTGCCTTGGAGAAAGGAAACACTGCCATGATGCTTAGACCAGGTGATTGGAAGTGTGGCCTTTCAGGATGACTGTAGGAAGTTTTCTCTTGGGCACCCATAGACCTTTTACTAGATTGGCCCACAGTTCTTGAGTAGGTATTACTAGTTTTTGTGTTTTGATTTTGCTTCTTTGCTGTAGTGGGAGCAGATGTGATGAGATCAGTGGGGGCCTTGTTCATGAGTTAGGTGTCTGTGGACAATTGATTGTTTTTCCAAAGGGATGCCTTGTCTGGAAAACTGAAGTGAAAAGCATAGCTAATAGCTACCTCGGGGTGACACTAGAGAGAAGGCTCAGCGAAAAGGCACTTGCCTCCAAGGCAGCAACCTGACCCTCCAGCACCTGTGTGGGGGAAGGAGAGGACACCCTCTCAGAGTTGCCCTCTGACCTCCATGTGTATGTTGTGGTGTGCAAGCATGCACACCACACACTGTGTGAATAGATAAATGAAAAAGAAGAAGACAAACCACCTCTGTGTGTAGTTTCCCTGGAGACTTGTCTGTAAATAAGAAGTGAAATTCTGTGCTGCCCTTTCCTCCTGTGGCCACTGGAAATGAGCTCACGCCTTGATTCCCTTGCAGAACTGTGGAATGACGAGCTTCAGTCAAGGAAAAAGAGGAAGGATCCTTTCAGCCCCGACAAAAAGAAGCCGGTCGTTGTCTCAGATATCCTTTCCACACTGTCTGGGTTCACACTGCTCGGCTTTGAAACTGCTGTGTCAGTGTGCAGGGCGGAGGGGACGCAGCTGCTCACGATCTAGTGTGGTCAGTCTGTACAGGTGCTTTTGAGACAAGGTCTTGCATGTGGCCCAGGCTGGCTTTGACCCATAGTCTTCCTGCATCTGTTCACTGGGTGTGTGACATTCTCGCTGCTGAATTGACCTTGACGCCTCAACGTCCTTATATAGTTTATATGCTGCAGGATCTCGATATTCTTGAGGACTGGACAACAATTAGGAAGGTATGATTATCGAATGGTGCAGCAGAAGTACATTGTTATACACTGCCTTTTAAGAGTTTGTTCATCAATATATGAAAATATAATTGTTGTTAATATGCTTTGTTTAACATGGGCTGTAGAGACATGTCAGTAACTTGTATCTTTTCCTGTAATAATGTAATAATTTATGCAAGAGTATGAAATAGCATATGGTTTAGTTTGCCTAGAGTGTTAGGGTTCGGAGCTTTGTCTGTTTCTGGTGTGTAGAAGACACCCAGTAAATATTTTTTGAATGAATACATTGAGCGTATGTGTTTTATATTCTATTAATAACTATCAAGGCGTGACTCTGATGCTTGTTTAAGAATGGAGCTATGTATCTTGTCATCTTTTTACTTTTTATTTATTTCTATTACCATTTTTATTTTTTATTTTGCTCAGACTGCCCTAGAAGTCTCTTTGTAGCCCCCATAGCCTGTACTTGAAAGCCGCCTTCTTGGGAGGTGGTTGCAAGGTTTGAGGCTTGCTTTCCATGTTAAAAATTCCAATTTGGGGCTGGAGAGATGGCTCATTGTTAAGAGCACTCATTGCTCTTCTAGGAGTTCTGAGTTCAATTCCCAGCAACCACATGGTAGCTCACAACCATCTGTCATGGGATCTGATGCCCTCTACTGGTGTGTCTGAAGACAGTGACAGTGTATTCACATACATAAAATAAATATCTTTAAAATATAAAAAAAAAAAATTCCCATTTTTATAAGTTGCCCAGAGAACTTATTTCAGCTGTTATTAGTGGCCATGGAAGAAGGTGTTCTCTGACTTTAGACGTTGTTAGCCTGCAGGCTGGGGATGACAGTTCTGGCCTGCTTGCCTAACCTGCTTGCCTGGCAGGTGTGAGGCCTTGGGTTCTTCCCCCAGCACCAGAAGAAAACGACAACAGCTAATGTTTATATTTTATGCTGTTATTGAACCAATAGAGGACACTGTATGTATTATAGATAGCAAAATCTATTTTCAGTCTGAATTCAGATTTCTCTCCTCTCCCTGTCTTTTTTCCTTAGGCCATGGCTACATTGGGCCCACACCGAGTTAAGACAGAACGTAAGTTATGAGTTGTGACATATTCTGTGGAGAACTGTTGAATCAAGGTGGTTAAGTCACCTGCATCTCGAGGAGGAACACAATAGTGGTTCCATTAGCCAGAGAACTCTTAACTGGCATGAGGAACCAGGAGTCTCCTGCTTCCTGTAAAAGTTTGAAAGTTTCTTGTGCTGTGTATGTCTTCCTTCTTTCATTGTTAAGCTTTGTAGTTCTTACTGATATTAGATCTGTAATTCAAAATGCATTTACCCAGGTTCTGTTTTTTTATTTTTGTTTTTGTTTTTTTAATTGGCTCTTTACTTCTTTAGGGGTTGGGAACTCACAAATTGGTTCCAAGGAGTCAGAATCTCTGGAGTTGTATAGTAAATTTCTTAGGAGTGTCTTTTTCTTTCTTATCTTTTCCTTTTTCTATTTTTTTTAACCTTTTTTTTCTGAACAGAGATAAGATTTCTGTCGCTGGAATACTGAGTGATTTATCTGCCACATGTTTTGTTTTGAAATAGGTCTTTTCTAAAATTATGGCCTGTTTGTCTTTGACTCCTGAGTGCTAAGATTATATATGGTTTTTTGTTTTAGCCTTTTTATTCTTTTACAACTCTAAGACAACTGCCCAAGTTGTGATGAACATTGGTCTCTGTGGGGTTTTATTTTGTTGTTGTTGTTGTTGTTTATAGATTTTTTTTGTAATTCCTTAGTGGATTATAATGGGGTTGTAATGGGGTTAGATTAAAAAAACTTTTAAATATTAAGGAAAATAATTTCTTGTTCCATTTCAAAAGTATATTTAAGAGATATTTATCTTAAGATGTTTCTTTTAGTGATTCCTTTACACTTTATTTCATATCAGGAAATTACACCTATGTACTGCCCTTGACAGGAGGGTCAGATGCCTAAGTCTCTAGAATGTTTTTGGATCATTAATTTGGGGGGAGGGGTGTGTGTGTGTGTGTGTGTGTGTGTGTGTGTGTGTGAAACATGCATGTGTATGTTTATACATATAGTCATATGTGTAGCTGCATGAGTGTGCTTGTGGCTGGCATTAGAGATTTGTTCTTGATGGCTCTCTACCTTATTTATTTGACGTAAGGTTCCTTATTGAATAGAGTGTTGATTCTGGTAAGTCTAGCTCCTGGGGATGTTCCTGCTCCCCTGTGCTGGGATTACAGGCTGCTGCTATGCCTGCCTGGCTTTTATGTGGCATCTGGTCCTCACAGTTGATTAGCCACCATTGGCTAGAGGCCCACTTCCCAGCAGAATGGCTCTCGTTTCTCCCCTGTGTTTAGCTTAATGTTCTACTGCTTTTCTTTATGACACTCACCTCCGTTTGGACATTTTATTTTATTTTTAGGAATGATAAATTCCACAATTCTTTTTAAAGGAAAATTATTGTGCTTGTGCATGTGGAATTTTCTTGAGAGGTGAGTGTGTTTGTGTGTGTATGTGTGTGTGTGTGTGTGTGTGTCTGTTAGCATGATCACATGCATGCCATGGCATACTTGTAAAGAGCAGAGGACAACTTTTTTAATTAATTAATTAATTAATTATTCATTTATTCATTCATTTATTTATTTATTTATTTATTGGTTGTTTGGATTTGGATTTTTTGAGACAGGGTCTCTCTGTGTAGCCCTGGCTGTCCTGGAACTCACTCTGTAGACCAGGCTGGCCTCGAACTCAAAAATCTGCCTGCCTCTGCCTCCCAGAGTGCTGGGATTACAGGCGTGCACCACCACCGCCCAACTGACAACTTTTGAGAGTTGGCTCTTCCTATTCACTTGGGGTTATGGGAATCAGACATCAAATTCAGGTCATGTGGCTTCTATGGCATGCATGTTTACCTGCTGAGCCGTCTCACTGGCTCTCAACACTTTTCTTATTAGATATATTCTTTATTTACATTTCAAATGTTGTCCCCTTTCCTGGTTCCCCACACCCCAGGAAAATCCCATAAGCCATCTCCTCTCCCCCTGTTCCACAATCAACCCTCTCCTGCTTCCCTGTTCTGGTATTTCCTACACTGCAGCATTGAACCTTCCCAAGACCAGGGGCCTCTCTTCCCTTTGATATCCAGACAGCAAGGCCATCCTCTGCTGCATATGCATGTGGAGCCACGGGTAACTCCAAGTGTACTCTTTGGTTGATGGTTTTGTCCCTGGGAGCTCTGAGTACTGGGTAACTCATATTGTTGTTCCTCCTATGGTGCTGCAAACCCCTTCAACTCCTTGGGTCCTTTCTCTAGCTCCTCCATTGGGGACCCTGTGCTCAGTTCAATGGCTGGCTGAGAGTGCCCCCCTCTGTATTTGTCATGTGCTAGCAGAGCCTCCCAGGTGACAGCTATATCAGACTCTGGTCAGCAAGTACTTGTGAGCATCCACAAACAGTGTCTGGTTTTTATAACTATATATGGGATGGATCCCTAGGTGGGGCAGTCTCTGGATGGTCTTTCCCTCAGACTCTGCTCCACACTTTTTCTCTGTATCTCCTTCTGTGGGTATTTTGTTCCCCCTTCTAAGAAGGACCAGAGTATCCATACTTTGTTCTTCCTTCTTCTTGGGCATGATTTGATTTGTGAATTGTGTCTTGGGTATTCCAAGCTTCTGGACTAATATCTACTTATCAGTGAGTGCATACCATGGGTGTTCTTTTGTGATTGGGTTACCTCACTTAGGATGATATTTTCCAGTTCCACCTAAGGATTTGCTTAAGGATTTCACAAATTCATTGTTTTTAATAGCTGAGTAGTGTTCCATTGTATAAATATACCACATTTTCTTTATCCTTTCTTCTGTTGAGGAACATCTGGGTTCTTTACAGCTTCTGGCTACTATAAATAGGGCTGCTATGAACATAGTGGAGCATGTATCCTTATTGCATACTGGGGAATCCTCTGGGTATATGCCCAGGAGTGGTATATAGCAGGATCCTTCGGTAGTATTATGCCCAATTTTCTGAGGAACTGCCAAACTGATTTCCAGAGTGGTTGTACCAGCTTGCAATCCCACCAGCATTGGAGGAGCGTTCCTCTTTCTCTACATTCACACCAGCACCTGCTGTCTCCTGAGTTTTTGATCTTAGCCATTCTGACTAGTGTGAGGTGAAATCTCAGGGTTGTTTTGATTTGAGTTTCCTTGATGACTAAGGATGTTGAACATTTCTTTAGGTGCTTCTCTGTCATTCAGAATTCCTCAGTTGAAAATTCTTTGTTTAACTCTGTACCCCATTTTTTAATAGGGTTATTTGGTTCTCTGGGGTCTAACTTTTTGAATTCTTTGTATATATTAGATATTAGCCCTCTGTCAGGATGTAGGGTTGGTAACGATCTTTTCCCAATTTGTTGGTTGTTGTTTTGTCCTATTGACAGTGCTCTTTGCCTTACAGAAACTGTAATTTTATGAAGTCCCATTTGTCAATTCTTGATCTTAGAACATAAGCTATTGGTGTTCAGGAAATTTTCCCTTGTGCCCATCTGCTCAAAGCTCTTCTCCAGTTTCTTTTCTTTTAGTTTCAGTGCGTCTGTCCTTGATCTACTTAGACTTAAGCTTAGTATAAAGAGATGAGAATTGATTGATTTGCATTCTTCTGCATGCTAACCGATAGTTAAACCAGCACCATTTATTGAAAAGGCTATCGTTTTTCCACTGGATGGTTGTAGCACCTTTGTCAAAGATCAAGTGACCACAGGTATGCGGGTTCATTTCTGGGACTTCAATTCTATTCCATTGATCTACTTGCCTGTCACCATACCAATACCATGCAGTTTTTAGCACTATTGCTCTGTAGTACTGCTTGAGGTCCGGGATACTGATTCCGCCAGAAGTTCTTTCACTGTTGATGATATTTTTAACTCTCCTGGGTTTTTTGTTATTCCAGATGAATTGGAGAACTGCTCTTTCTAACTCTATGAAGAATTGAGTTGGAATTTTGATGGGGATTGCATTGAATCTGTATATTGCTTTTGGCAAGATGGCCATTTTACTATATTAATCCTGCCAATCCACGAGCATGGGAGATCTTTCTATCTTCTGAGATCTTCTTTGATTTCTTTCTTCAGAGACTTGAAGTCCTTGTCATACACATCTTTCACTTGTTTGGTTAGAGTCACACCAAGATACTTTATATCGTTTGTGACTGTTGTGAAGGGTGTCATTTCCCTAATTTCTTTCTCAGCCTATTTATCCTTTGAGTATACTAAGGCTACAGATTTGCTTGTGTTAATTTTATATCTGGCCACTTTGCTGAAGTTGTTTATCAGCTATAGGAGTTCTCTGGTAGAGCTTTTTGGATCGCTTAAATATAATTTATCATATCATTTGGAAATAGTGATAGTTTGACTTCTTCCTTTCCAATGTGTATCCCTTTGACCTCCTTTTGTTGTCTAATTGCTCTAGCTAAAACTTCAAGTACTATGTATGTATGTATGTATGTGTGTGTGTGTGTGTGTGTGTGTATATATATATATATATATATATATATATATATATATATATATAGTGAGGGCAGCCTTGTCCCTGATTTAGTAGGATTGCTTCAAGTTTCTCTCCATTAAATTTGATTTGGCTACGGGTTTGCTGTGTATTGCTTTTACTATGTTTAGGTATGGGCCTTGAATTCCTGATCTTTCCTAGACTTTTACATGAAAGGATGCTGAATTTTGTCAAATGCTTTTTCAGCATCTAATAAAATGACCATGTGTTTTTTTTCTTTGAGTTTGTTTATGTAGTAGATTACATTGATGGATATCCATATATTGAACCATCCCTACATCCCTGCAGTGAAGCCTACTTGATCTTGGTGAATGATTTTTTTGATGTGTTCTTGGATTCAGTTAGCAAGAATTTTATTGAATATTTTTGCATCGATATTCATAAGGGAAATTGGTCTGACATTCTCTTTCTTTGTTAGATCTTTGTGTGGTTTTGGTATCAGTGTAATTTGACTTCGTAGAACGAGTTGGGTAGTGTTCCTTCTGTTTCTATTTTGTGGAATAGTCTGAAAAGTATTGGTGTTGGGTCTTCTTTGAAGGTCTGATAGAATTCTGCACTAAAATCACCTGGTCCTGTGCTTTTTTTTGGTTGGGAAACTTTTAATGACTGCTTTTATTTCTTTAGGGATTATGGGACTGTTTAGATGGTCTATCTGATCCTCATTTAACTTTGGTATTTGGTATCTGTCTAGGAAATTGTCCATTTCATCCAGATCTTCCAGTTGTGTTCAGTATAGGCTTTTGTAGTAGGATCTGATGATTTTTTGAATATCCTCAGTTTCTATTCTTATATCTCCCTTTTCATTTCATTTCTGATGTTGTTAATTTGGATACTGTCTCTGTGCCCTTTGGTTAGACTGTCTAAGGGTTTATCTATCTTGTTGATTTTCTCAAAGAACCAGCTCCTGGTTTTGTTGATTCTTTGTATAGTTCCTTTTGTTTCTACTTGGTTGATTTCAGCCCTGAGTTTGATGATTTCCTGCCTTCTACTCCTCTTGGGTGTATTAGCTTCTTTCTGTTCTAGTGCTTTCAAGTGTGCTGTTAAGCTACTAGTGTATGCTCTCTCCAGCTTCTTTTTGGAGGCACTCAAAGCTGAGTTTTCCTCTTAGTACTGCTTTCATTGTGTCCTATAAATTTGGGTTTCATTAAATTCTAAAAAGTCTTTGATTTCTTTCCTTATTTCTTCCTCAACCATAAGCATTGTTCAGTTTCCATGTGTATGTAGGCTTTCTGTTGTTTTTGTTGCTATTCAAGACCACCCTTACTCCATAGTAATCTGATAGGAGGCATGGGATTAGTTCGATCTTCTTATATCTGTTGAGGTGTGTTTTGTGACAATTATATGGCCAATTTTGGAGAAGGTACCATGAGGTGCTAAGAAGAAGGTATCTTCTTTTACTTTCTTAAATCCATTTGGTTCAAAACTTCTGTTAGTTTTTCTGTGTCTCTGATTAGTTTGTGTTTACCTGATCTGTCTATTGATAAGAGTGGGATGTTGAAGTGACCCACAATTATTGTGTGAGGTACAATGTGTGCTTTGCGGCTTAGTAAAGTTTCTTTTACAAATGTGGCTGCCCTTGCATTTGAAGCATAGATGTTCAGAATTGAGAGTTGTTCTTGGTAGATTTTTCCTTTGATGTATGTAAAATGTCCTTCCATGTCTTTTTTTTCTGATGATTTTTGGTTGAAAGTCAATTTTATCTGATACTAGAATGGGTATTCCAGCTTATTTCCTAGAACTGTTTGCTTGGAAAATTGTTTTCCAGCCTTTTACTCTGAGGTAATGTTTGTCTTTGACACCTAGGTGTGTTTCCTGTATGCAGCAAAATGCTGGGTCCTGTTTATGTATCCATTCTGTTAGTCTATGTCTTTTTGTTGTAGAATTGAGTCCATTGATGTTAAGAGATATTAAGGAATAGTGATTGTCACTTCCTGTTATTTTTGATGTTATTTTTTATGTTTGCGTGGTTATCTTCTTTTGGGTTTATTGAAAGAAGATTACTATCTTGCTTTTTCTAGGGTGTAGTTGCCCTCATGTTGGCGGTTTCCATCTGTTATCCTTTGTAGGGCTGGATTTGTGGAAAGATAGTGTGTAAATTTGGTTTTATCATAGAATATCTTGGTTTCTCCATTTCTGGTGATTGAGAGTTTTGCTGGGTATAGTAGTCTTGGCTGGCATTTGTGTTCTCTTAGTGTCTGTATGAGATCTGCCCAGGATCTTCTTGCTTTCATGGTCTCTGGTGAGAAGTCTGGTGTAATTCTGATAGGTTTTCCTTTATATGTTACTTGGTCTTTTTCCCTTACTGCTTTTAATATTCTTTCTTTGTTTAGTACATTTGGTGTTTTGATTATTATGTGAGGGGAGGAATTTCTGTTCTAGTCCAGTCTGTTTGGAGTTCTGTAGGCTTCTTGTATGTTCATGGGCATCTCTTTCTTTAGGTTAAGGAAGTTTTCTTGTATAATTTGTCGAAGATGTTTACTGGCCCTTAAGTTATAAGTCTTCGCTGTCTTCTATACCTATAATTCTTAAGTTTGGTCTTCTCATTATATCCTGGATTTCCTGGATGTTTTGGGTTACAAGCTTTTTGCATTTTGCATTTTGCATTTTCTTTGACTGTTGAGTCAATGCTTCCTATGGTATCTTTAGCACTTGAGGTTCTTTCTTCTATCTCTTGTATTCTGTTGTTGATGTTTGCATCTGTGACTCCTGATTTCTTTCCAAGGTTTTCTATCTCCAGAGTTTTCTCCCTTTGTGATTTCTTAGTTGTTTCTACTTCTGTTTTTAGATACTGGATGGTTTTGTTCAGTTCCTTCACCTGTTTGTGTTTTCCTGCAATTCTTTAAGGGATTTTTGTGTTTCCTCTTTAAGGGCTTCTACCTGTTGACCCATGTTCTCCTGTATTTCTTTAAGGGAGTTATTTATATCCTTCTTGAAATCCTCTATCTGGCATCATGAGATGTGATTTTAAATCCAGATCTTGCTTTTCTGTTGTGTTGGGGTATCCAGGACTTGTTGTTGTGGGAGAACTTGGTTCAGATGATGCCATGTTGTTCTTGTGTTTGCCTTTTGCCATCTGGTTATCTCTGGTGTTAGCTGGTGTTGCTGTCTCTGACTGTGGCTTATCTATCATGCCAGCCTCTGTATCTGTGCTCCCGTGAGACCCGTTCTCTGTGTACACTGGTATGTAGGTACTCCTCTTGAGGTTGTATTTGTGTATGTAGCTCTGTGGCCCCGATCAGCTCTGTGTGTGTGTGTAAATCAGAAGACTCCTGTCCCAGGCTGCTCCTAGGTTCTTGTGTCCTCAGTGTTTCAGGCTGTTTCCTCCTAGCAGCAGGAGATGTCTGACCGGTCCTGACTGGCCTTTCCACACTCCTGGGTGGTCAGGTACCTCCTTGTGTCATTTGGATATAGTGTGCTGTGGCAGAGGATTGTCCCAGTCTGGAGACAGAAACCAGAATCCGGAAGCTCGGCACTTTTAAACTAATTCTCTACTTGTTTGTCTGCCTACTGACTGGATCATAAGCTTTCGAGAGTCTGGCTCCTGTCTCTATGTATTCTTTTCTCAGCACCCAGCACAGCTCCTTGTGTATAGGATGGACTCGGACATGCAATGAAGGAATGAATGGCTATAAAACAAAGGCATATGTACTTACCACTACTTCTCCTTACCAGAGACTATTGAGGTTCTTGGAGAGACAGTGAGGAAGGGGCTAAGCTGAGAGCCTCCTTCTAGGAGGTGGAGTCCCGTGTTTGTGACTAAGTAAGTTAGTACCGGATGATGATGATCATGAAGTCCGTGGGAAGTTGTGTTGGTGCTTTTCTGAGAAATGGCAGTATGAATGGTGAAGGTGCGGCTAGTGCGTGGTGTGATTGTGACAGTCGTGTGTGTTTCCATAAGGGGAACATGTTTTCCCTGCAGTAGTTTATCCACTAATGCCAAACCATTTCTGAGAGTCGGAAATGCTCTTCTTTCTGAGAATGAGATGCTTTCTACAGGAGGAGATTTGACAAGTAGTTTTCAGTGGCTGTGTGGCAGGTCCTATTCTTCAGGGCTGTGTAGACGGTGTGGTAATCAGTTATTCCTGCGCCTGCTCACCTGGCTATGCTTTTCTGAGCATTGCTGACCTTTGTTCGCATTAGATAGTAAACTCTAAAAGTAAGAGATGCTCTTGTTTTTATTACATTTTAGGTTTCTATGTGAGAATATTTCAAATGTTTTTTACATACATATATGTGCATGTATTATTGTTGTCTTTTACAATTCTGTCTTATTAACATGACAGTTATTTAACTGATCCCTTTAGCACCTGTGAAACTGGAAAAACATCTACACAGTGCTAGATCTGAAGAGGGAAGACTGTATTATGATGGCGAATGGTATATACGTGGACAGACGATATGTATTGATAAAAAAGATGAGTGTCCCACAAGGTAAGAAGCCTCCTGGCCCTGCACTGTTGCTGAGCCTGCCGCTCCACCTGTTGTCAGTCAGCATTTGCTGCCTCTGGGGTGCTTGTCAGACATCCTTAGTTCCTCTGGATCCTTTTCACTTGAGTAAGATCCAGTCATGTGTGCATAATCGTTAGGATTTATGTAGTAGACGTCACATTAGAGCTGACCACAGCGTTAACATAGTGGATATGCTTGGGATTATTTATCCATAGGTCATCCTGTTTATTAATTCTTACAGTGTAATTAATTGTTATGATCCTAATATAATGACTTTCAAACCAGACTATTAAGAATTTTTGGTGGGCCTATCAATTCTTAAATCTTCTGGTCCCATTTCAGTTTTCTAGATAAAGAAATATATCAGCTGGCAGTGCAGCTCAGTGGTCAGAGTGCTGTTAGCGTATACATAACCCCATTTTCAGTCCTCCACACTACATGAACTGGGTAGGGTGGAGAGCCTATAATCCCAGAACTAGGGAAGTGGAAACAGGAAGATCAGGAGTTTAAGGCCAGACTTAGCAGTGGAGATCTCTGCAAGTGCCATAGGCCCCCAGAATAATGACCTACATGAAGCACGAGGAAAGTCCGGTTCCACGTGACTTAGTAGACAGTATTGGTTCAGACTTCTAGCATCTGATTCTAGGCTGTTTATTTTAGGCATATTTTAGTACGATTTGGGGAAAAAATTTTTTTCTAGTGTAACACGAATCCTGTGTGCAGAAGGAAGCTTAATTACATCAGACTCTTCTCAAAAAGTACACGTCACTTCTTCCTTGAAGATGGGTTCTAGAGATGGGTTCTAGAAGCTGGAGAGACGATTCAGCTGCTAAGAGCGGCTCTCCGAGAAGACTGGGCTGGTTCCCAGCACATCAGCTGTCGCTTGACTCCTGCTCCATGGAATCTGACTCTCCTGGTCTCTGTGGACACTGCATCAGTTTGTACACTATGCAGATAGAGCATTCATACATATAAACCAAAAGCCAAAAATAAGTACTTTTGGTTTATATGGAGTACTTTTCTAAGTACTATAAAACTAGAAATTGTCTTTTTAAGTGGTAATCTAGACTTAGGGTTTATATAATTGTTCATGTAGCCTAAAAAGTATCTTGCTGTGTGATTTTTTGGAAATATTAATAAATTATTGCCTTCACACTTTATGGTAAATTATCAGTATCAGCTTTCTACAGTAAGAAAAACCTTTTTTTCTAGATAACAACATTTGAGTTGATAGTACAGCGTCTGGTAAGTGAACCTGCTGAGCCTGATATGAAACCTTATTCTTAAGCTAGTTATCTAGAAATTAGTATATATCAGGTAGAGGCAGAGGAAATACAAGCTCAGGGCTAACCTGGGCTATAAAGGCATGTCTTTAAAAATATAAGGAAAAAGAAAAGAGAAATAACCCCCCAGTAATAATATTATAAATCGAAATGAAACGAGCTACATTGTAATTCATTCTTTTTTTTTGTTTTGTTTTTCAGTGCTGTAATTACAACAATTAACCATGATGAAGTTTGGTTTAAGAGGCCTGATGGAAGCAAATCTAAGCTTTACATTTCACAGCTACAGAAAGGAAAATATTCAATTAAACATTCGTAATCACAATTTAAGTGTTACCCACATCTACCTTATTAGTGTTACCAAGTGTAATGTGCCATGGGAGCCAAGAATGTATTCAGCAGCTTAATATTTCCATCCAGTCATGAGAGAATGTGACTTCTAGGTAGTACTCTAAGTAGACCCCGTATTAGTAAGTCATTAAGAGAAATAGTGATAAACTCTAATCATGACCATCACGTTTATTTGCCTCGTAGGTCCCGTGCCAACAGGTCTGTTTGGTATGTATTTCCTTCTCAGTGTTGTTCCATTCTGTGTCTTACTCATGTGAGTGTGTCTCACCGTTAATGAACCATAGTGCAGACTTCTGCAGTTTTAAATCCCCACATTGCCACTCGTGTTTGTACCTAAGACTGATGAAATGTTTCCTAGGAATGATTTGTATTAGTGCATTAGTTTCAATCAGAACTGAAATTTACACCTAAGTGTGTGAGTGTGTATATACAGCGTCCCCAGCATCCTTAGGACTGGTGGCCTGCCTGTACAATCTCGCTTTACCCCACATTAAACTGTTGGGTTGGAGGAGAAAAGGGAGCACTTTTCTAGACTGGTTTTCCTTCTCTTCCTTGATGGCGGTGACCTCTTTTGCAGATCATATTTGGTGTTTATTAGTAGCATTGTGTCAAGTGTGACCATGTTGCTGCCTGTGTTTATTGTGAGCTTTTAGACGGGCAGGTATCCTGCCTGGTGTTCATGACGCACAGTGTCAGAGTGACAGGTGGCTGGCAGTATTGTCGTGCGTTCTGCACATCTGAACTTTTGAAGATTTTAGTAAGCATTTTCCAGAGGCAAAACTAGATCCTTATCCTAATTTTACTGCTAGAATGAAGTACATATAGACACTTCCCTTAACTCTACGAGCTCTCAGATTAGCTTTTAAAACCAAACCAAACCAAACCAAGCCAAACCAAACCAAACTGGTATTTTTAACACTTTAAGGCCATTGGTGCAATTTAGAAAATGTTGGCCTCCCTTCCTGTAGCCACCTTCAAAATTAACTTGGAAAGCCTCTGGAACTGGGCAGAAAACTGGAGCCCTCAGCCGGGCAGCACAGCTGGCTACAGTGTGTACTAGTGTACAACCAAATGAAGCACTCTGCTGGCCTCATGCACTTTAATTTCTGTTACAATGTATTTAAGAGGATGAGGAAGACTCACTCAACACTCCTCAAAGGAGTCTCTGCATGGTTCCGTTAGTTCCTTAGGATTTTACCTCTGCAGAGCTCCTGTGCAAGTTACTACTCCACAGCTGCCAAATTGCAACCGTCTGACTTCTCAAGTTCAGTCTCAGCAGCACTGTGCTGCTCTGTTCTGTTTCTGATCACCCTTAGCGGCTCTGCAGACTGTCCTGACCCAGTAGCATTCGGCAGTGCTTATATATATAGATATATATATATATGATGTTTGATAAGCATTTTTAATGAGATTTGTATTTTTAAATTTAGTATGTAATAAAAAGAAGTGTTTGAACGTAATTTATAGTGTTGTGTGTTACTTATTCATACTCAAGTTCAGTTGTTTATGCCCGGTCCTCTTGTGTAAGCCCAGTCCTCTTGTGTTGACATCAGCAGGCCCACTGTGCTGCTGCTGGGCTTCTGACACTCCTCTATGAGGATATGTAGCTGTTGTAGAAGTATTTATTAAAAATACACATGCAGTTGTGTTATAGTTTAATAAGTGTACTCAGTTTTGAAATTTTAAACAGAAAAAAATTTAGATTTATTTCTCACACTTACCATGAAAACGTAAATTTCTATATTCTGGCTTACTTGTTAAGATCAAGGTAAGCATACACTTGTCAATGATATGAATACTATTTCATATGTCTTGCCAATGACACGAAGTACTTGACTACAGATACTTTCCCATTAGTCTTTTTCTAGTTATTTTATTTATTTACATTCCAGTTATTGCCCCCTCATCTGTCCCCCACCCCACAGTTCCTCATCCCATTCCTCCTCCCCCTCGCCTCCAGGAGGGCTCTCTCTCCCCAACCCCCACCAGGCCTCCCCAATCCCTGGGGCCTCAAATCTCTCAATGATTATAAGCACATCTTTTCCCACTGAGGCCTGACCAGGCAGACCTCTGCTATATGTGTGCCAGGGTCCTTAGACTGGCCCATGTGTGCCTCTAGTTGGTGGGAGCTCCCTGGGGTCTGGATTAGTTGTGACTGCTGGTCTTCCTATGGGGTCCTCTTCCTTTCAGCTTCTTTAATCCTTCCCCTAATTCAATCATAGGGGTCTCCAACTTCAGTTCAAATAGTTGGCTGTGTCTGCATCTGTCTCAGTCAGCTGCAGGTAGGGCCCTTCAGGACAGACATGCCAGGCTCCTGTCTATAAGCACATCAGAGCATCAGTAATATTGTCAGGCCTTGATGCCCTCCCCACCCCACTCCCGTGAGATGGAGATCAAGTTGTCATTGGACCACTTTTCCTTCAGTCTCTTCTCCATTTTTGTCTCTACAGTTCTTTGTGCATTTCAGGCACAATTCTGGGTTAGAAATGTTGACTGGGTTAGTAACCCTGTCCCTCCACTTGAGGCCCTGTCTATCTACTGGAGGTGGATTTGTTGAGTTCCCTCTCCCCAATGTTAGGCCTTTTGGCTAAGACCTCAGAAGATGGAAAGATTTCCCATGCTCATGGATAGGTAGGATTAATATAGTGAAAATGGGCCGGGCGGTGGTGGCGCACGCCTGTAGTCCCAGCACTTTGGGAGGCAGAGGCAGGCGGATTTCTGAGTTTGAGGCCAGCCTGGTCTACAGAGTGAGTTCCAGGACAGCCAGGGCTACACAGAGAAACCCTGTCTCGGAAAAAAACAAACAAACAAACAAAAACAAACAAAAAAACCAAACATAGTTAAAATGTCTATTTTAACCAAAAGCAATCTACAGAGTCAATGCAATCCCCATCAAAATTCCAACACAATTCTTCAGACATGAAAAGAGCAATTCTCAACCTCATATGAAAAAACAAAAAACCCAGAGAGCCAAAACAGTTCTCAATAATAAAAGAACTTCCAGGGGAATCATCATCCCTGACTTCAAGCTATACTACAAAATAATCGTGATAAAGATTGCATGGTATTGGTACAGAGACAGAAAAATTGATCAATGGAATAGAATCAAAGACCCAGAAGTAAATCCACATACCTATGGACATTTAATCTTTAACAAAGAAGGCAAAAACATACAGTGGCTAAAAAGAAAGCATCTTCAGTAAACGGTGCTGGCTGGTCTAACTGGTGGTCTGTATGTAGAGGAATGAAAAATGATCCATATTTGTCACCTTGCACAAAGCTCAAGTCCAAGTGGATTAAGGACCTCAATGTACAACCAGATATGCTGAATCTAATAGAAGACAAAGTGGGGAAGAGTCTCTAACTCATTGGCACAGGGGGACAGTTCCTGAACAGAACACCAATGACTCAGGCCCTAAGATCAATAATTGATAAATGGAACCTCATGAAACTGAAAAGCTTCTATAAGGTAAAAGGCAGTCAATAGGACAAATCAGCAACCTACAGGTGGGGGCGGGGAATTCTTCACTGACCCTACATCTGATAGAGGGCTAATACCCATTAGTCTTTTAGTCACGACATTTATTCCAGAGACTCATTGGAAAGTGGAGTGCTGCTGCCACTGCCGTGTTTCTGGTTACTTTCTCCTGTCAGTTGCTGGGCCTTTTCTACCACAGCTCCTTGTTCACAGTCAGCTCATTTTGCCTGTTCTCACAGTTCAGAGCCCCAACCATCATCTCGTGCAAATCACTAGTAAACACTAGTGGAATGCACTTCATTTAGCCCCTTTGTCCGGGCTCATATCTGAGGACTGAGCACTGAGGGATTTCATTCTGTCTAATAAAAATTGTTCTTGCTGGGGGTGGAAGTGCATGCCTGTAACCTTAGCATGCGGGGGCGGGGGCAGAGCAGAAGATTGGAACTTTAGGGTCGGAATTGGCTACAGTGTTTGAGGCTGGCCTAGGCTATCTGTTGGTTGTTTTAAACCAACAAACTGAAAAAGAAATGAACCTTATGTTCTGGTGTGTACATTGCTACCTAGGATTTTATTTACAGAGCTGTCTGTGTGCCTTAGCCCTGATTGTTACTTATTTTAACAGACTAGGGGAACTGGTTGATGTTTCTAAGAGTCTACCTTTGTGCTCAGTAAATCTGCTGTAAGATTGAATGAAATTGCATTTATCTCAAGGAAAGGGCATGAGTGAGGAGGGGCAGACGTGTGTACATTAGCTGAGATATCTGTGTAGAATCACTAAATTGGCATGTAAGCTGTCGAATTTTGAAAGCTGAGATGTCAGATACCAAAAAGCACAGGAAAGTTCAGACTAGAGGTGGAGAGGAGGCGTGTCCTCTCTGTCTGGATGAGCCACAGGGCTCAAGGTTGTGCACTGTGTCATCTGTGCCCCATTGCTCACTGTGGGGCTTTCCCAAAGCCTCCTACATTTTTGCTTTAAGGTTTATTTTTTTTTTAATGCTCATTAATGTGTGTGTGTGTGTGTGTGTGTGTGTGTGTGTGTAGGTAGGTAGGCAGGTGCTAGCCATGAAAACACTGGATCCCTTAGAGCTGGAGTTACAGGCATTTGTAAGCCATCAGATAAGAGTGCTGGGAGCCACTTGGGTCCCTCTAACTCCTCCACTGGGGACCCCACACTCAGTCCAATGGTTGGGTGCTAGCATCTGCCTCTGTATCTGTAAGGTTCTGGCAGGACCCCTCTGGAGACAACAATAATGGGCTCCTTTTGGTATGCACTTCTTGTCATCCATAATAGTGTCGGGGTTTGGTGACTGTTTATAGGATGAATCCCCAGGTAGGACAGTCTCTGGTGGCCTTTCCTTGGCCTCTGGAAAAGTAGCAAATGTTCTTAAACACCAAGTCTTCTCTTCCAACCTACTTCTAAATTCTTTCTAGACCATGTGTCCTGCCACTCTAACATATTAGGCCAGAATGGCCCCTGACTGATGGGTAGCCAGTGATTTTTTTAAAAAGTTATAATTGGGGTTTTATTGCTATGAAGAGACACCATGGCCAAGGCAACTCTTTTTTTTTGGGGGGTGTGTGTAAAATTTTGTATTCAATATATTCATTTACATTTCAAATGCTATAACCTTTCCCCATTTCCCCCCTTCCTGAAAACCCCCAACCCCTCCCACCCTCCACCTCCAAGTTTATGCCCCTCCACCCAACCCATTCCCACCTACACCCCTCGATTTTCCTATGCTGGGGCCTCTATTGAGCCTTCACAAGACCAAGGGCCTCTCCTTCCACTGATGTCCAACAAGGCATTCCTCTGCCACATTTTTAGCTGGAACCATGTGAACCCCTTGGTTAATGGTTTAGTCCCTGGGAGTCCTGGGGCATCTGGGTGGCCTACATCATTGTTCTTCCCATGGGGCTGTAAACCCCTTCAGGTACTCCAGTCTTCCCTCTAACTCCTCCACTGGGGACCCCACACTCAGTCCAATGGTTGGGTGCTAGCATCTGCCTCTGTATCTGTAAGGTTCTTGCAGGACCCCTCTGGAGACAACATTAATGGGCTCCTTTTGGTATGCACTTCTTGTCATCCATAATAGTGTCGGGGTTTGGTGACTGTTTATAGGATGAATCCCCAGGTAGGACAGTCTCTGGTGGCCTTTCCTTCAGTCTCTGCTTCACACTTTGTCTCCATAATTGCTCCTGTGAGTATTTTGTTCCCTTTCTCAGAGGAACCAAAGCACCCTCACTTCAGTCCTCCTTCTTGAGCTTCCTGTGGTCTGTGAATTGTAACTTGTTTATTTTGAGCTTTTCGGCTAATATCCACTTATCGGTGAGTGCGTACCATGTTTGTTCTTTTGTGATTGGGTTGCCTTGCTCAGGATGATACTTTCTAGTTCCATCAAGGCAACTCTTAAGAAAGACAACATTTCTTTGGGGCTGTCTCACAGTTTCAGAGGTTCAGTCTGTTGTCATCATGGCAGAAAGCATGGCTGTCTTTTGTGGCCTGTCATGTCCCACATTTGTGTTTAATATGTAAGCTGAAAGTCATTAGTTTTTGCATGTTCAAAACAAAATGAATAAAGATGTAAGAATCCTGACTACATATTTGTCCTACATTGGGTTTTTTTTGGGGGGGGGAGTGAGAGGGATGCTTAATATTTTTCTCCAGCTATGAAAGGCAAAATACCATGACCATTTGAAACAGTATAAAATACCTTATCTTTTAGGGGGAAAAAAAGTATGTGTTATGCTATAGAAAGCCAAAAATTTGTAACTAAAAGTTGAAGCTTGTGTTCTCTTTCAAGACATTTTATTAAAAGGAGGCAGAACAGTTAGCACACCTTTCGGGTCCTCTGCTTTTCCATCTATTTGTTGCTAAAGAGGGTGTGGGTGGGTGACCTTGAGGGGAGATTGCTGTAGTTGTCTGATTTTAGAAGCAGGCACTATGTATGGTACCCTTTCACCACTGCTTCTAAAGATTATAAATTATGTTCGACTGTGAGGAAGATCATTAGGCAGAGACTCAACCTTTCCTTCTTTACAGGGGTATTGAGAAAAATACTCTATTTCACTTGCTACTGAAAGGCTCTGCAACTGGCATCTCTAAGGTGGAGATAGTGAAGTACTTGCAGGTGGAGGTCAGTTTGGATTTCAATAGGTAAGTGTGTCAGGGGGTCATTATACTTAACCACACTGAGCACTTTAAATTTTTTTAGCCATGAACCCTAGCGGTTTTGTTTGTTTTGAGACAGGGTCTTACCATCTAGTCCTAGACTGGACTACAACATTTATGTAGAGCAATCTGGCCTTGAACTCGCAGAGATCCATCTGCTTCTGCCTCCTAAGACTGTAGTAGTTTTTCATTTGAATCATATACTCTGTGGGGTTAAATCATATTTTGTAAATATATATGTATATATTAGTGTACAAGAGAGTGCACTATAAGCTTGCTCTGGTTCCAAGCTTCTGCTGAGTCTTTGCCTTCTCTGGAGAGGGAGCCCAGGATTACATCACTCATCCTTCCGTCCTTGAGAGCTTTTATTTTGTTTCTTTTGCTATGTACCTTCTAAAGGAACATTCAGTTTAGGTCATGGCCTATGTTTAAACTCCTGAGGAGGGAGGTTGCTTTGCTGGTCACCGCCTTCCTGCCCTTCTGATTCTCTCTAGCTTTTCTACCTCCATCCCAAGGCTTACAAGATTTTCTAAGCGTCTGTTCTACATGTGTCTTCCAGTTAATGAGGAAGGGATACAGAAGGCCTGTTGTTTGTTTGTTTGTTTGTTTGTTTTTGTACTAAAGGAAGATTGTAGTTTACTCTTCTGCATCCTTTTTCAAGCATAATATTTTCAAGCATAGTATGACTTGGTAATTGCTTGTGGTTTGTGTGCGTCTGCCAAGTCTATTCTGAGTGAAGGGCTGCACATGGAGGTCAGCTTGGATTTCATCTACACCTACACCTTCCCTCCCTTCTTAATCAAACAAGACTGAAGTGAACATTCTTGTTCACAACCTGTTTAGTCTGTGTGGTGGTTTGAATATGCTTGGCCTACAGGAGGTGCTACTATTCGGAGGTGTGGCCTTGTTGGAGGAAGTGTGTTACTGTGTAAACGGGCTTTGAGAGCTCCTAGTGCTCAAGCTCTGCCTAATGTGGAAGAGTCAGTCTTCTCCTGGCTGCCTTCAGATCAAGATGTAGAACTCTTATTGCCTTCTCCAGCACTGTGTCTGCCTAGAGGTTGCCATGCTTTTTGCCATGATGATAATGGACTGAACCTCTAAAACTGTAAGCCAGCCCCAATTAAATGTTGTCTTTTATGAGTTGCCTTGGCCATGGTGTCTCTTCACAACCATAAAACCTTACAACAGTCTGCGAAGATAACATAGATTTATCTCCTATCTTGGAGATTGCTGGATTGGATGGTTGGGGATATTTATTTTGATTTATATTTTACTAGATATTGTCAAACTTCTGTATAAATAAACAGTACTGTTTATAATTCTACCTACAATATATAGGGATGCCTATTTCCTCTTATCACAGGAACACTGGGGTGATTTTCATTGTCTTCCATCTCTGACATTTTCCTGTGTTGGCTTGAGTTCCTTTGCTCCAGTCAGCCGGCTAGACCTTCCTTCTGCTCTCCTTGAATGATGGCCTTCATGCCTTGGCTTCAGCATCAATATGACAAATCTCCAGCTGCTCACTGTCTTCACCATGCTTTCACATTTTATACTGCCAACTGGGCGACCCCACAGCTCATGTTCTTGGAACTATGAACATACAGAAAACCAAGGACTTCCCCCAGGGGGCCCCCCTCCCACTTCCATTTTTGTTTTGGTTCTCTATTCAATCTACCACCCACATTTACACTCTTGTGAAGGCTGTGGTAGGTGACTTGACTCCTAGATTTTGGAACTACACTATTTCTGGTTGTGAGTTCTGAACCTTACTGACTATATGCTTGGAAACAACCTCTGAGGTCTTAGTTTCCCCATTTGAGAATTTAGGACTGTAGGGTTGTAGTGAGAATTTAATAAGTTAATATACAGCAAGGGAATAGGGAAATTCTTGTAACATGGCATAACATGGAAAGGTTATATGCTTATTACATATGTGTTTATTTTAATTTTTTATTGAAAACAATTTTCATACAAAGTATTCTGATTCCCCTTCCCCATTTCCTCCCATATCTTCCCATATCCTTACCCAACAAAACCAAACACACATACACATACAAACAAAACACAGAATTAAAAACCATATCATACAAACAAAAGACCAGTAAACTTTTAAAAACAAAAAGCCCCCCAAAAATCAAGATAAGACAGAAAAATCTACAAAAATACCATTGAGCTTGTTTTGTGTTGGCCATCTATTGCTGGACATGTGGCCTGCCATTAGTGTGGTTTATATACCTACTGAGACTCCTTTGGAGAAAACTGTCTTAGTCAGTGTTCTATTGCAGTGAAGAGATACCATGACCATAGCAACTATTATAAAGGAAAGCATTTAGTTAATGCTTGTTTATAGTTTCATAAGTTTAGTCTATTGTCATCATGGTGGGGAACATGGTGCATGCAGTCAGACATGGTGCTGAAGAAGCAGCTGAGAGTTCTGCATCTGGATCTAAAGGCAGCAAGAAGAAAGAATCATTAGGACTGTCTTAAACTTTTGAAATCCCAAAGCCTATCCCTGGTGACACACTTTCTTTAACAAGGCCACACCTCCTAATCCCTCTCAAGTGGTACTACTCTCTGATGACCAAGAATTTCAATATCTGAGCCTTTGGGGACCATTTTCATTTAAACCACTACTGCTATTTGTTTGCTTTGAGCAGGTAACAGTTGTAGATAGCTTCTTTGTTAAGGATGGGAGCTCATGTGTTCTTCCCCTCTCAGCCCTCTGGCGCGGCTGGCTTGAATCTGTGCAGCCCCTATGCATGTTTCCATGGTCTCTGTGAGTCCACCTGTTTCAGTCATGTTGTGTCTAGAAGGCCTTGTTTCCTTGTCTTCCATCCCCTCTGGCTCTTATAGTTTCTCTACCTCCTCTTCCTCATAGTTCCCTGAGCCCTGAGGGGAGTGATTGATGAAGACATCCCATTTAGGACTGAGTGTTTGAAAATCTTCTACTCTACACAATATCTGCCTGGGGGTCTGTATTTGTTACTATCTCCTGTAAGAGGAAGCTTGTTTGATGATGGCCTGCTGAGGCACTGATCTACGGGGATAGTAGAATATCTTTAGGAGCATTTTATTTCTTTATTACTTTAGTAGAACAATAATATTTCCCCCCCTAGGCCTGTGTAGTCTCAGGTTCTTGGCCACCCAAGCAGTGTTAGGTGTGGGTTCCATCTTGTGGAGTGGGCTTTAGATCCAACCAGATTGTGCTTGGTTACTCTTGATGTTTGTGCCATTATTGTACCAGTGAATCATGCAGGCAGGTCACCATTATAGATTGCAGGTTTTGAAGCTGGGTTGGAGGTTACCCTTCTTTTCTATTAATGTGCAAATTACCTTCATGGATACTGGTCAGTAGGGGTGAAGGCTGTCACTAGGTACCAGCTTAACTTCGTAGTGTTCAGTGAGATAGATGTGTTAAGTGTTGTCTTCAGCAATAGGGCCTTACCATCAGTTTATGGAGAGCAAGCATTAGTTAGCCTTGGCAATAATAGCCTGAGTTGTTTTGGGCTTTCAATGGGGCCCTTTAGCCAAACTTGATTATGTTTAATCCATTTCTGTCACTGGACGTTTTACTTGGTGAAAGTTGTTTAGTTGAAGCATTGTCTTCTCCATGCTTTGGTGACTTAATTCACATTTCTTTTATATGTGTATGTATTTTAAGAAGCTTCTACAGTAGCAGGTCTTCATATGTCCCTCAAATGGCCGTTCGTGTTTGTTAGCTGTCCCTCCTTGTACTCTCCCTGACTCCATCTTTCCTCACTCTCCCTGGTTAATGTTCTCATTCTAGTTTTATCCTCTGTCTCTCTATTACATTTTATTCTATTTCTCCCTTCTTGGGAGATCCTCCCCTCTGCCTTAGTCCCCTACTCTATACCTAAATTCTGTGGTTATACAAATTAGAGCATGCCTATTGAAGGCTTAAAAGCTAATCGCAGAGGGAGACAACATTGGAGATAGAAAACCTTGGGAAGAAATCAGGGGCCATAGATGCAAATATCAACAATAGAATAAAAGAAATAGAAGAAAGAATCTCAGATGCCGAAGATACCATAGGAACCATTGATTCAACAGTCAAAGAAAATACTAAATGCAAAAAGGTTGTAACCCAAAACATCCAAGAAATCCAGGACACAATGAGAAGACCAAACCTAAGGATTATAGGTATAGATGAGAGTGAAGATTTACAAGTTAAAGGGCCAGCAAATATCTTCTACAAAATTATGGAAGAAAACTTCCCCAACCTAAAGAGAGAGATGCCCATGAATATACAAGAAGCATACAGAACCCCAAACAGACTGGATCAGAACAGAAATACATCCCGTCACATAATAATCAAAACCCCAAATGTACTAAACAAAGAAAGAATATTAAAGGCAGCAAGAGAAAAAGGCCAAGTAACATATAAAGGAAGACCTATCAGAATTACACCAGACTTCTCACCTGAGACCATGAAAGCTAGAAGATCCTGGGCAGATATCATGCAAACTCTAAGAGAACACAAATTTCAGCCAAAACTACTATACCCAGCAAAACTCTCAATTGCCATAGATGGAGACATCAAGGTATTCCATGACAAAACCAAATTTGCACATTATCTTTCCACAAACCCAGCCCTACAAAGGATAATAGGGGGAAAACACCAACACAAGGAAGGAAACTAACCTATGTATATAATACAGACATACGCAAAACATACTCCAGATGACGTTTTTTCTAGTTACATCCATTTACCTGTGAATTTCATTTTTTAACAGCTGAATAATATTGCATTGTGTAAATGCACTACATTTTTATTATCCATTCATTTGTTGATGGATGTCTAGGCTGTTTCTAATTTCCAGTGGGACCCATGCATGTGTAGCAGAGGATGGCCTTATCATCAATGGGAGGGGAGGCCCTTGGTCCTGGGGAGGCTCAATGCCCCAGTGTAGGAAAATACTAGGGTGGTGAGGTAGGGATGGGTGGAGAGCAACCTCATAGAAGCAAGGGGGAAGGGGTATGGGGCTTGTGGAGGGGAAATGGAGAAGGGGGATAACATTTGAAATGTAAATAAATAAAATAACCAAAAAGAAAGGAAGGAAGGAAGGAAGGAAGGAAGGAAGGAAGGAAGGAAGGAAGGAAAGAAGAACAGAATAGGGCAGCAATGATCATGGGGAGCAAGAGTCTGTGGTAGAATGTAGTAGAGTCCTTTGAGTATATGCTCCATTATATATTTTATTCCACTTCCCAATCCATGTAATTATCTATTCTCACAGATTCTAATAAGCATTTTCTGAAATCGTCTCCTTTCTCCTCTTCCTGAGGCCCCTGGTTTTCACCTTTGGTATATTTTGCTGGAACAATTGTGGTAGCCTAACTTTTTTTCTGTCGGAAATGTTAACAGTATCTCTAAAACCCAGCACTGAGCTTCGGTTCTTACTCCCCGCTGGACGTCACTGTCTGCTTATGCAGCACCCCCTTTCTACTTTCTCCAGTGAATGTTTCTGATTGATTGATGTGGCTCTGGTGAGAACACCACGTCTCTAACATCTGTCAGATCTAAGTCCCAGTTTCCTGATGAGTTGACATGTAGCCCTTCCTTCACTAACTGAGGAAAGAGAAGCAGTGTGCCTATGATGTTGAAGCCAGGACAGTAACAGTTGAGAATGGTAGGCAAGGTTTTCTGCTGTGGAAAGAGCTGAGAGATTACAAACACACACTGAACTTGCTGGTATTAGCCAAATGCACTCAAGGCTTCCTTGGGTTACAGTTACTTCTGGAGAGGTTGCCTCTTTCTAAATTATTTTGTGCCAGTCTCACAATCTTGAAACATATGTCGAATTCTAGATCAATGGTTCTCAAGCTGCCTAATGCTGTGACCCTTTATTACAGTTTCTCATGCTGTGGTTATTTTTATTGTTACTTCCTAACTGTAATTTTGCTAAAATTGTAATTTTACTGTTATGAATCATAATGTAAATATGTGATATGCAGGCTATCTGATGTGTGCTACCTCCCCAAAGGGGTTGTGACCCACAGATTGAGAATCATTGTTCCAGATCTTCATCTTCTATTGATATCAATTTTGAAGATCATAATAAGCTTCATATGTTCAACCATAGATTCAAAGACCAAAAACTAAAGTCTTTGTGGAATTCCCTTTGTCACTCTGTATCTCTGTCTCTGTCTCTGTCTCTCTCTCTCTCTCTCTGTGTATGTGTGTGTGTGTGTGTGTGTGTGTGTGTGTGTGTGAGAGAGAGAGAGAGAGAGAGAGAGAGAGAGAGAGATTGAGATTGAGAGATGCCTAAAGAGAAACTACCTGAACTACATTGATAGGCTCTCATAGAGAGAGCATCAGCAGTCAACATCATTAACACACATCAACATCCAGCAAGGCCACTCTTATGGGGATGAAAAGAAATGACTCTCTCTCTATGCCAATACACTTGCCTAACTCTAGACATGAAGATCTATCTGGGCCAGGTGGGCCCAGGAGAAGCCAGCCAGGCCATCCCGCCTCACATGGGTGCCACTACAAAGAATAAATAAATGATGGAGAGTTGAAAAAGACAGAATGGAGTGATACATGCACTGTGGAGAAAGGTGGAACTGGAGATGTGACAGTGGTGACAGGTATTAGGGCTGAGGTTGATAGTAGAGCGTGTCTTTGCCCAGTAGAGTTGGCAAGGTGGAGTGTACCAACCTAGAGCGTATGCAGATGCAGACTCAGTCCTAGAGCATGCCACCCAGCATGAGGGATCACCCTGGATCTGGGCAATGATGGAGGCCCAAGATGAAGAACAGTTTGCTTTTTGGATTTGACCTCCTTGAAGGACCATTGTGGTCTATGATATCATCAGAAGCCATGTTGGTGACTGTAGTCTATGCTGATGCCCCAGGCTATGGTGAAACCTGAGATCCATATGGACATATGCAATCTTTGCTGCTACTGAAGCCTTGGTGATATCCTTGGGCTTCGCTGCCTGGGGAGATAGGCATGTTGGTGTGAGTGGCCTGTGTAGCCACCTGAAGCCATGTTGAGGCCCGTGGTCCATGCTGCCACTGAGGGCTATGTGTGGGTCAGAGGTCTGGGTTGATGTCTGTGGTCCATGTTACTACATAATGCCATGTAGATGTCTGTGATCTCTGCTGTGTCCTGAGGCCTTGCTGATGTCTAAGAGTCATGTTGCTGCGAGGGGCAGGCTGATATGAGTGGCCAAAGCAGCCACCTGGGGCCACGTTGATGTCCTTGGTCTATGCTGCTGTTGGGGGCCATGTCAGGGTCTATGGTCCTACTGCAACTGGGGTCTGTGTTGATGTCTGTGGTCTGAGTTACCACCAAAGGCCAGGCAGAGGACTGTGGTCTGTGCTGCTGCCTGAAGCTGTTTCTAGGTCCCTGGGCTGTGCTGCTTCTGGGGACATGCTCATCTGGGTGGCATGTGTTGCCACCAAGGATCATGTCTGGACCCATGGTCCTACTGAAGCCAGGCTCTGTGTTAGTGTTCATAGCCTGTGCTACCACCAACGGTCTTGTGCACCGCCATGGAGCCATGTAGATGTCTGAGGGTTGTGCTGTTGCTGGGGACCATATTGATGGGAGTGGCCTGGGATTGCCACCTGAGACCATGTAGCTGTCCGTGGTCCAGGCTGTCTCTGAGGGCCTTGTCTGGTCCGTGGTCCTACTGAAGCTGGGCGGTGATCATGGTCTGTGCTGTTGCCAGAAACCACATGGAAGCCAACAATCTGCTCCCAGTGACTTTAAAGAGCAAGGAAACGACTTTTTCAGAGATATCTGTGACTGCAGATGGACAGTTGAGAAAGAGGGACATGGAAGGCTTCTGTGAGCTTCCCGCACCCCAAGAATAAGTAACAGTCTAAACAGGAAACCACTGAAGAGAACCCTGAAGTGTGATAAGGTTGCTGAATTGTAGCTCTCTGCAACTGATGGCTTCTGGTGGAGGCGCAGGAGGGACAGGACTCAGTTCTATGTAAGGTGCAGGCCACTGAGTATGACCGTGCTCCAGTGAGTGTATAGACAACACAAATTGGGCTTGTCTTTAAAAAATTGTTTTATTCTTATTTATTTATTTATTTATTTATTTATTTTGGTTTTTCAAGACAGGGTTTCTCTGTGTAGTCCTGGCTGTCCTGGAACTCACTCTGTAGACCAGGCTGGCCTCAAACTCAGAAATCTGCCTGCCTCTGCCTCCCAAGTGCTGGGATTACAGGCATGCACCACCACGCCCGGCAAAATTTTTTATTCTTATTTTTATTTATTTTTCACAGGGGGAAGTTCACAAGGGTGGGGGTGGATATGGAAGGGCTGGGAAGTGAGTGATTGGGGCGCATGATGTGAACTTTCCAAAGAACCAATAAAAATATTACGTTAAAAATGTCTTCTGTACAGCGCAGGAAGGGCAAGCACCCCTCCCCCCAGCTGCGTGAGCGCTGCTTTGCCGAGTGGACCTCGCCTTCATTCCTTTCGTCTGGACCTATTAAGAGTAATAACATTCCAAATCACTGCTCCATGCTCTCCTGTGAGCATCTTGTCCAGGGCAAAGCCCCCTCCTGCAACCCTACTTAAGCCTACTATTAATAATAACCCTACTACAAGCCCCAGGAGTCCTTTCGCAGGCTGCCCTTCTCAGAAGCTTGCCGTTCCTCGCAGTGTGCTCATGGCTGGTGTAGTGTGAGAAGCTCAGCTTGGCCAATGCAAGTGAACTCCTTCTGACCTTTGCTTGGGGACCATCCGTCTATAAAACACTGACTTTTTTTTTTTAAAGGTTTTAAGTGTTCTTAACCTCTGAGCCATCTCTCTTGCCCTTGCTACATGAAACATTTAAGACCATTAAGTGATTACCTTTTGTTCTTTTAGCACATTTTAATATCTATTCCTGTGTGGGTGTGCACGCATGCCCTAGCACCCGAGTGCAGGTCAGAGGACAGCTTTGTGGAGTTGCTTCTCTCTTTCCACTCTGTGGGTTCTGGGGATAGAACTCAGGTCACCAGGCTTGTGTGGCACACTGAGTCATCCGACTGGCCCATTTTCTGTAGTTTTTCTGTAGTTGGGATTTTCTGTAGTTGGATGATGTAGACCTCCCAATCCTCTTCTGTTTCCAAAGTTTTGAGATTACAGGATGTGTCATGATTCTTGGCCGTAAACTAGTTCTAATAAATTTTCATAGATTCAGCCTTTAAAATGGCTTGTATTTGGGGCAGTGTTATGGGAACTTCCACTATAAAATTGCAGTTAGAGGGACCAATCAAATAAACTTTGGTTTTCATTTTCAATTACATGTTATCAAGTGAGTCATACTAGACATAAAGACAAGACAGAAGGGCCCTTCCCAAGACACTTGTGCCACAGGTTAACTTAAATACTATTTTACTTTTAAAGACAATAATATTTCAGCTACACTCCCTAGGGGCTGTCTCCAGGCCATTTAATCAAAGCACTCATTTCCTCACATTTGGTTAAAACCTGAAGGTGGCAGCCAACTCCTACAAGATGCACGTGCTTGGCATAGAATTTGGACTTTTCCTCCTAATTATTCAAAATCTTGTAATGAGGCTACAGTTGAATTTAATCCTATCGCATACTAATTAAGGGATATTCAGGAAGAGGACGAAGTTCTAAACAAGGATTATATTTTATTACTGTTTACTAACTGAAAAGAATCCACCATGTTAAAGGCTTAGGGAAGTTGCAGCCAATTATTGCTTTAGAGTTACTATAGAAACAAAGTATTCAGCTAAACAAAGAAACAGTAGAACTTTCATACAGATGAAAGTGCTTTGAGGGGATGCGGCAGGAATACAGTTCATATTTGTCTATTGATTCAATAACCACCTTAAGGGTTTTTGCTCCACACTACCCCCTGTGAAATGCTTTTAAAAACAACCTTTTAATAAAACACACCTGCTTTGTAAAACCCAATCATCTGCTTAGCACCGGTAGACCCTCTAGGGTATTGTTAGGCAGGGGCATCAATAGTTTTGCTTTCTTGAGACAAGATTTTACCCTGTTGCCCCATCTGGCCTTGAGCACCCAATCCTCCTGCCTCAGCCTCCTGAGGGCCCTGCAAATGTGTGCTATCACACCCAGCCCTAACTGACAATATAGACATTTTACATATAGCAAAAAGTATTAAGTATTAATGTATATTGCAAAAAGGATTTTTTTCATGGGTTAAAACAAACCTCTCAATGCTGGGATACAATGTGGGTCTTGGAATGTTAGGCGAGCGCTCTCTCACGGAGCTATGTCCCAAGCTCCACTCAGCTTCTACATAAAGATCCATGCTAGATTTCTTCTTATATTCTTATGGAAGAAACACTATCATTGCCCTATTTAGTTAGGCCCAACGTTATGCAAAGCTTTTTAATGACCTCCATATACAGGCATAATATTATTAGAATTTTAAAACTTAGGAAATAGACGTTTTCTAGAAATGTTCTAGATAAGGCTAAATATGTACTGTAAATTCATGTGGGCAAAATAGCTTTACATTTTGCATTACATTATTTATGTGTGTGCATACACATATAGGGAGGTCAGAGGATAACTTGTGGGAGTGTGTTCCTTCCTTCTGTCACATGGGCCCCAAGGATCAAACTCAGTCACTGGGCGTGGGGGCAAGTGCTTTTACTTGCTAAGCCGTCCTGCCTGCCCCTCCAAGTAGCTTTGAAAGAAAGACATGATAGTGGTATTTTAGATGATCATTTTTTATTATTATGCTTACATAGGAATAAACAGTTCAGCAATAATTCATTCAAATGATCTGATTTTTCATGATCCCATTGTACTACTCCACTCGATTTCATATAATTTGCTTAATTTTTATGTGTGTGTATAGTAAGAGCGTTTTCATGTATATATGTGTGGAAGTTGGAGGATAATTCATGGCCGTCGGTTACTTTCTTCCACTCTGTGGTTCCAGAGAACCAGTGTAGACCATCAGGCCCGGTAGCAGGTACCTTTACTCACCAAAGTAGTCCATAACCCCTTAATTCTCTTTTAAATCCAAGTTCATAGAATAGTAGCCAATGACATTATTAGCACTATACCAACTTAATTTTAATAATTTCAGGAATTGGCACTGGAGAGATGGCTCTGTTAAGAGTACCCACCACCCTGCTAGAAGCTTAAGTACAGTTCTCAACACTCATGTCTGCTCCCAAGTGTCTAGGTCTCTAGTACTGGGGATTCCAGGAATCACTGTGCACTCTTGGTACACAAATCTCTTTGCAGGCAAAGCACCTATCGATGTACAAATAAGTCTTGTAAAAGATTTCAGGATATAATTTTTATGCTCTCTTGTAGTCAAGATTCGTAGCTAGTAGACAGCACCTGAAAGAGGGTGGTCTTACGCCTGCTCAGTCTAGCCAAGAGGGCGGTCCTGTGCCTGCTTAGTCTGACCGAGGAGAACCACGGATGGGCTGCAAGTGTACCTCGGGGCTATGTGCTTGTGCACGTGGACACCTATATTATTTTGGAACTACAGCTGTACGCGATGCAAAATTTGAAGACAGTTAATCCCCTTTAACAACTTTCTCGGTAGTTAGACATGGCTTCTCTGTTCACTTTCACATTGTGTAGATTTGTTTGTAACATTTGAAAAGAAGCTTAAAAGGGAACTTTTTAAACTTCAGATTTTTAAAAGTTAGAGTTACCTTAAATTATGGGGCTTGAATTCCATTTTGCCTGTTGGAGCACCTAATGGTAAATGTAGTATAACCATGTGCGAACTACATAAACCGTGTGCACCAGTGAATTCTGCAGTATTTTTATTTCTTTTCATTTTTATTTTATTTTTTAACTGCAGTGGCTAACAGTGGCCACCAGCAGAGGGCACTTTGGGCTCTTATGTTACAAAGCCAGGCAACTGAAAAGACTGTTAAAGGA
Source organism: Apodemus agrarius (assembly GCA_964023405.1). NCBI lineage: Eukaryota > Metazoa > Chordata > Mammalia > Rodentia > Muridae > Apodemus > Apodemus agrarius. The sequence continues at coordinate 67,955,027 of OZ030011.1, read as the reverse complement.
CATACCTGACATCTCTAAATTTCCTGTTTATGAACCCTGGGACTGAGGAGGGATTGGTCACCTAGAACACCCGGAGCACTTGTCAGCTCAGTCTTGAGAATGAAGGAGAGACGTTCCTGGACAAGTGAATGGGAGGGCTGGAAAGCGGATAAAAGCGTTTGCTTCTACGGAGCTCTAAATTAGTGCATCGGGAGCAAACCCCAAGATGAAGCTGGAGAGTCAGTGCTAAGGAAGCCTTTCGGGCGAACACGGGCAGAGCTTTTCAAACCCTTTGATTGGTTCCTATATCCTTATAAGCACACCTTTATGCATGCATACACGCACCATACACACATATTAAATCCTCACATGCTGTATTTACCCTTATTGTGTTGGTTGGTTCTTTAAAGGATCAGAAGTTATAGAATGAATTTTTGCTTTTGCAAGCAAGAATGCAGTTTCCTTCTTCCATGTCTTTTTATATGGGCTGCCGCTGGGAATGGGCAGATTTAGGGTCTGTCTTCTCACTTTAAATAATTGGATTAAGAAAATACTTAACAGGTGTGCCCAGCATACTGGTTTTAACTGATCTCAAATGTAGTCAAGTTAACTAAGACTATACATCGCACTTACAGTGTGTGATAAAGGTATGTGTAATTTTATAACTGTTAAATGAAATATAGAGAATGAATTAGGCTGAATGTGGTGGTTCACGCCTATAGTCCTGGCCCTTGGGAGGCTGAGGCAGGAGCAGCAATAGTTCAAGACCAGCCTGTGCTGTAATAGAAAAACCCATCTAACAACCAAATAAATAGGAATAAAAAAGTAAAAAGAAAATAAATTTAATTATAAAATATTTAAGTTATAAGATATTTAATATTATATTTTTAAAAAAAGACTTATATTTTAATTTTTGCTCCCTACAAGAGGATAAGCTTCGAGTGACTGAAATGATGAAGAAAGACTTTCAGATCAGGACAGGTAAAAACTATTTTTTTTAACCATATCATATGTCTGAGACCAACAGATGGTAGCTGCCCTGTGTTAGAAAGAACAGCAATTTTAATTTATAACACTTTGCTTTGTAGTCTATAAGTATAACCTCAGTGTGAGGTGCTATTTCTTGCTAAATCTCAGCGATTCTTTAGAATTTTCTTTGTAACAACAGTGTAAAGCAAATCCACTGTAGTCTATTCTGACATCATCAGGGTGGGTCAAGAGCTGCTCATGTTATTGACGAATGAGCTTTCTGACACAGATGTTGATTGATATTTGTTGTTGTTGTTGTTGTTGTTGTTAATGAAAGATGAAACAAGATAAGTAGGCCATGGGTGCTGGAGAGATGTCTATCTCGTCGGTAGGGTAAGACATTACTGCTTAGATAGGCTTACTCCTCTTCCGGAGGTCCCCAGTTCAGTTCCCAGTACCTACGCTGTTAGCTCCTAATTTCCTGTAACTCTGGCTCCCAGGTATTCAACACCTCTTCTGGACTCTTTGGGCATGTTACTCACACACGGCCACCCTTACCCTGAGTTTACACATAATTTCAAAAATAAAATAAGTCTTAAAAAGATGAGCAGTTCACTCATCTTGAATGATGTAGGAACTTCAATGACTTAAGTAATAGCTTTAAAATATTTCCTCATTGGGGAGGGATGCTACTTGTAATGACTACAGCACATTAATTGTCTTGATTAATGTTGCCTTCGACTCTTTAAGCTAAGACTGTCGTGGAAAACAAAGACATTAGTCTTAATTACTAGCCTCCACTGACTTCCTTGGTGTAGACAGTTCCACTGTGGATGATTTGAAGCTACTGACAGAACGTCACTGAATATGGTGTTGATAAGAGAAATAAATGTAAGCTAGGGTACATATAAAGCCAAGGCTCAGGAGCTCAGGTTCAAGGTCTACCTGGTCGACACAGCTAGACCAAGACCCTGAACTCAACAGCAGCAAAAGAAGAGAGGCACATTATTATACTATTATGGAGTAATGTAGTGTTCTGCCAAACAGCATTTTATATGCATGTGTGTGTGTGTGTGTGTAAAATATATCATATATAAAAATCACACACATATATAAATATTTAATATATAATTGAAGTGTAGATAATAGTATATAGTAAAAATAATTAAGCAATGGTAAGTTAGGCTGTGTTTTTTTGGTGTTATTATAGTTTAATTCTAAGTCTTTACAACTTTAATAACAAGTAATCTAACAAGCAGCTTGCCAAGTTCCTGAAATTTTACTCTGCTGTGATGACGTGAGGCGGCTTCTGCACACCACTGGTGAAGAGAGAGTAGAGTGTATGGTCTTAGTGGCGTTGACAGGCCAACAGTACAGCTAGCCGAAATAGGGAGAATATTAATAATGCTATTGGAGATTTCAGCCACCTCACAGGTCTTAGCAACTGCTTTTCCAAAAGCTGCATTTTGGGTGTTATGTTTCCTGAGATGGCTATGCGGGGTGGTAGCCCCTCTCTCTGGCGCTGGGCAGCAGCAGCAAGCCACGGCTTCAGTTCTCCGTCAGCCATGCAGTCCCGAGGACAGGTGGTAGCATCCTGTAGGAGGCTGAGTGGCCAGTGTGTTCAGCACATCCTTTTTGTGTGTTTTTCTATTACACCTCTGTATGTGCCACACTCAGTACTTTATCGTTGACTCCCTCTCATCTTAGTGATTTTGGGGACAGTGGGAATATGCTCTGAGCAAGGCAGACCAGGCCAAGCACAGTGCTCACTCAGTACACTAGTGTCCTGAATGCAGTTTTCAGTCTCAGAAAGCTCAGTGGGATAAAATGCTCTTGTCAGTCAGGGACTATCTCTACGGGATCACATGAAGGACACTGATATGCCCATCATCACAGGAGCCCTCAGAGCGCCTACCTCACCCCACTGCTTTTCTCTGTGTAGTCCAGGCTGTCCTGAAACTCAGACCAAGCTGGCCTTGAACTCAGAGACCCAGTTGCCTCTGCCTCCTAAATGCTGGGATTATAGGCCGGTGCGCTCCCCTCTCCCTCCCCATTCGATTGCCTTTAAAGAGCTCTCCTCTCCCCACACCCCAGTCTTACCACCGCCTTTTCCTTTCATAAATACTGATCTGTTTTCCATAACTTTTTCATTTAAAGGTTATTTTGTAAGTGACAATTTTCAATGTATAGCTTTTAGAAGTTAGCCTTTTTCCCTACTCAGCCTGGTTCTCTGGATGTCCATCCGATTCCGTACTGACAGTTGGCTGCATTTTTATGCTGAGACAGATAACTCACCATTAAAACTTTTTTTTTAGCCCATTCTGTTTGAAAGCCAACTTTTGTTAGCCATAATAAGTGAAACTGCTATAAATATTCATGTCCAGGTTTTTTTCTAATAAATATAAGTCATTTTGTCTCTGTACTAAGTAATAATACTGCAGTGTGTGGGCTACCTGGTAGTGGAATGGTTAGCTTCTTATGAAATTGCCAAACAGTTCTTCATAGAGTCTCTACTTTACACACTCACTGCTAATGTACGCATGGCCCAGTCACTGCATATCTCCCTGATGTCGCCTCCTCTTTTTTTTTTATTTTTTTATTTTTGCCAGTCTTTCTTTGAGGCACATGGGTCTCACTATGTAGCCCAGGCTGGTCTCAAACTTATTATCCTCCTGCCTCAGCTTCCAAGTGCTGGGTAACAAGCATGTGCCATCTGGCTTAGCTCTGTTCTTGCTTTAACTTGTACTACTCAGATAGGTATGTGGAGATCCCCAAATATCACTTTAGCTTGCATTTCCCTAGTGTCTGATGAAGCTGGAGAAATATTTTCATCGCCTTACCTATGTTTCGTAAAGTTTCTCTTTTTTCAGTTTTTTACTCATTTAATTTTTTTCTCTTGAATCTTGACATTTCACAATGTAGATATTTTCTAGGGCCCATGACCTCACTAGTCATGGTGTTTGGCTTGAGACTGCTGGACAAGGGGCTGAGGTGCACATTTTACATACCAAAGCAGACCTGACCACCAGGGTCTCCCTGGCATACCCTGCCCCAAGCCTGAATATTGTGTTGGAAGCATTTTTAATTCCTCTTGTATACCTTGACTCACTCTCCTATCACCATCCAAGGTTTTTCATATCCTCCAACCTTGATAACTTACATTATCAACCCCAAAACACCTCCCTAGAAAAGAACAATGGGTAGGTGGCTAGTTTTCCAGTATCAGGCATGATTTCTCCTCTGTCTAGCAGGCCTTAACCCCAATTAGACAGGTGTTGGTTACTGCACAAACATGCAAATATTTATTCTTGCTGTGTAGCTTACCTTTCATACCCTAACAGAGAAGGAGAGAAGAAAGAGGCTTGGATTGAACAAGGACTAAGATAAGTAATGTCTGAAAAGTTTTCCAAACTAGCAAGAGATGTAACTGTACACAAACTGGAAATCTGAGGAACAAAGAACTCAGGGTATCAGCACACACCTCCAAGCCCATCCAGTGGGGGAGGGGCTAAGGCAGGAAGGTCATTTGAGACTGGCTTGGGTAACTTAGCAAGTACCCGTGTCTTGAAATTTTAAAATTATACACACGCGTGCACACACACGCACACACATGCACACACGTGCACACACATGCACACACACACACACACATGCACACATTTGTCTCTTACAATCTTTCTGTGTATATATGCATGCATGTTGTGGAGCCCACCAGGGAGGACAGAAAATCAGTCACACGAGTTGGATCTCTTTATCCTCTACATCGGTCCCGGGGATTAAACTCAGCTCATCAGGCTTGGTAGCAGGCACCTTTACCCTCTGAGCCATCTTGGTTACCTTCATATAATTTTCTTTTCTGGATTAAAAACTCAAGAGACAACAAGTGCTGGCGAGGATGTGGAGAAAGAGGAACACTCCTCCACTGTTGGTGGGATTGCAAAATGGTAAAACCGCTCTGGAAATCAGTTTGGCGGTTCCTCAGAAAATTGGGCATGTCACTTCCAGAGGACCCTGGCATACCACTCCTGGGCATATACCCAGAGGATTCCCCTGCATGCAATAAGGACACATGCTCCACTATGTTTATAGCAGCCTTGTTTATAATAGCCAGAAATTGGAAGGAGCCCAAATATCCCTCAAAGGAGGAATGGATACAGAAAATGTGGTATATTTATACAATGGAATACTACTCAGCAATTAAAAATAATGAATTCATGCAATTTGTAGGTAAATGGTTAGACCTGGAAAATATCATCCTGAGTGAATTAACCCAATCACAAAAGAATGCACATGAAATGCAATCACTGATAAGTGGATATTAATGAGCCCAGAAGCCCTAAATACTCAAGACACAAATAGCAAGTCAAATGATTCCCAAGAAGAAGAAAGGAGAGGACCCTGGGCCTGTAAAGATTGCATCCAGTTTAGTAAAGAAACCGAGGGGGGAGGGGGAATGATTGGGGAACAGTTGGGGGGGAGAGGAACTATGGGAACTATGGTGGGTGGGAACTGGGAAAGGGGAAAGCCTTTGGAATGTAAACATAGAATATAGAAAATAAAAAAAAATAATTTTCTTTTCTGGAAATAGTATGGATATATCACAGTAATAGCCTGTTACCTAGTATTTCAATGTCCTAAGTTCAACCCCCTGTACTGCAATATAAATCAGTGCTAAGCCGTTATAATTACACTCTTAAAGCTAAGAAAAATATCAAGGGCTGGAGAGATGGCTCAGCGGTTAAGAGCACTGACTGCTCTTTTGAAGGTCCTGAGTTCAAATCCCAGCAACCACATGGTGGTTCACAACCATTCATAATGAGTTCTGATGCCCTCTACTGGAGTATCTGAAGACAGCTACAGTGTACTCACATATAATAAATAAATAAATCTTAAAAAAAATCAAATCTTGAGCATGTCCAGATAAAAATATCCCTTATATCTTTCACATATGGGGACAGTAAGACACCAATTAGAATAACAGCAAGTTCTTCACTGAAAATCATGTCATAATGCACCCTGTTATTTTGTATGCTAACTAAATGAGTTAAAATATACCAATTAAAATATAGATTTGTTCACAAAGGACTTAGCAGAGTGATTACAAAACAGGGCCATCCACTAGTTTCCTGTTTTGGTCATTTTTCCAAACCACTAGCCTACCATTTATATTTGGTTCTCTATATCATTGACATATCTACTCATTTTAATTCTATCTCTATCTGTTTGTCTGCATTATGTATATGTACCAAGTGCATACGGTGTCAGTAGAGGCCAGAAGAAGGCATAGATACCCTAGAACTAGAGTTACAGACCATTGGGAGCTGCCATGTAGGAGCTGGGAATTGAACCTGGGTCCTCTGGAAGAGCAGCAAGTGCTCTTAACTGCTGAGCCACATGTTTTCTTCTTGTTTCAAGTGTGTTCATCATTGCTATTGGTCTGTTTGATCTCAGCTTCTTTAATCTTGGTCATCTCCGAGTTTGTGTGTTTCCATCCTCTTTTTGTCAGTCCGAGCTCTTCCTGCTTACTGGGATGAAGTATGATTTTCTACTGAATCCCGGGTATTTTCATATTATGCTATGACACTCTGGATCTTAATTTAATCTTCTATTTTAGCTGACACCACCTCCACCCTCGTATGTTTTTCTTGTGTTCCTGGAATGGCAATTGAAAGACACTACTTGATTTTACCAGGTTCCCCCATCTGGCCTCTGTTGACCCTTGTGTCATTACAGGGTCAGGGTGGGAGTTCTGACTTCTTGCTTGGCATTAGCCTCAGGTGGGAGTGGCCACATCACTGTGGGAACCAGTGCTCAAGGTCATCTTTCCTCTCGGCCTTCTCTTACTGCATTCAGAGAGCCTGTCTGTCAAGGAGGGTCCTGTCCTACATGTTAATTTGACGTTGCCTAGAATTACGTTGCGGGGAGGGGGAAGCCTTAATTGAGTAGTTGGCCTGTGGACTTATCTTCATTTTCTTAACTGATATGGGAGGGTCCAGCTCACTGTGGGTGACATCATTTTCCAGGCTCTAAAAGAAAGCTAGGTAAGCATGATCCTGAAGGTGAGCCAGAGGTGGGCCGCAGGCAGCACTCTTCCATGCTTTCCACGTTACAGGCCTGCCCTGCCTTACTTTTCTATTAGATATTTCCTTTATTTACATTTCAAATGTTATCCCCTCTCCTCGTTTGCCCTCCGAAAACCCCCATCCATCCCCTCTCTCCCTGCTCACCAACCCACCCACTCCTGCTTCCCTGTCCTGGCATTCCCCTACCCTGGGGCATTGAGCCTTCACAGGATGAAGGGCCTCTTCTCTCTTTGATGTCTGACAAGGCCATCCTCTGCTACATATGTGGCTGGAGATATGGGTCCCTCCATGTGAACTCTTCGGTTGGTGGTTTAGTCCCTGGGAGCTATGGGGGTTCTGGTTGTTCCTCCTACGGGGCTGCAAACCCCTTCAGCTCCTTGGGTCCTTTCTCTGGCTTCTCTACTGGGGACCTTGTGCTCAGTCCAATGGTTGGCTGAGAGCATCTGACCTACAAGAGTAAGATGGAATAAACCCTTCCTTCCCCTAAGTAGCTTTGGTCACAGAGACGCCAACTAGAACTTGTTTTTTTATTTTTTTATTTATTTTTATTTATTTATTTATTTATTTATTTTTTTTTTTTGGTTTTTCGAGACAGGGTTTCTCTGTGTAGTCCAGGCTGTCCTGGAACTCACTCTGTAGACCAGGCTGGCCTTGAACTCAGAAATCCACCTGCCTCTGCCTCCCAAGTGCTGGGATTAAAGGGGTGCGCCACCACGGCCCGGCTCGGCCATTGTTTTTTATTTTTATTCATCTATTTCGTTTGTTCTCAGGCCTCCCTGTCTGTCTACAGTTTTGAGTTTAGACATCTATTTTGTCTTCCTGGAAATGGCAGTCTAGAAGGCTACCTGAAGGGGAGAACCAGTTGCTTTGTCCTTCGGTTAGAATATTTAATTTCACTAGAGGCACTTGGGTCTTCATTCATTCGTTCACCTCGTACTGCTCTGTTAGAACAACGATAAGCACTTGTTCCTAAGACAGGGGCCAACTAACTTCCTGCAAGTCTGTTGTTCCATGTTTTAAAGATTATTTGGGAGAGTTGAGAGGAGAAGAGGGAAAAGAATGAGGGCCATAGACCATTTTAGTCTGGCTCCCAGCATTATACCTAGCAAAGTCTTCCACCATGGAATCATATCTCTCAAAGTCCGATAAAATGTGTTTTCTTAATTCTCCACCCCACATATATCTGTGTGTGTGTGTGTGTGTGTGTGTGTGTGTGTGTGTGTGAGTGATGGGAAGGGAACTCAGCAATATAGTAAAGATAGCTTTTTCTTACATTTCAGTGGAGTTTTCAGTTCCATGCGCTGTGTAGAGACAAAAGAGATGCTTGACTCAGCACAGAGCCCAAACAGAACCAGCCATTCATGCTTTCCACAGGGTGTGGGAAAGAGTACCTCAAGTGTGCTGTGTGCATTGCCACAGGATCAGAAGGCCCTGTTGTTCACTTTAGACCGCCACACACCTAGCCCTTCAGTCAGCGTTTTAACCGGATCGTCTTTGTCCTTTTCAAAAGGAAGCCATCGATGCTTTCCTGCATCTTGGGCTTTTGCCTGTACTCACTTGATTGTCAGCATTTCCTCCCTGCTTAATCTTCAGTTTTTAGAATGTGAACGATCTTTTCTTGTAATAATGTTCTTTGATCTTCTTATGCTTTTAATTCTTCTCATCTTTTAAAATAAGAACACCTTAATGTATCTAGTTTTCTGACCCTCATCTTAGCCTTAATGAGATTGATTGTATCGGTCACTTAACACTAATGACAACTGCTTCTTATGCAGTCCTTTGTGTGCTGCTTTCCCTCCAAGTAATTATAAAAGAACCCAAAGAACCAACTGTCCTTCAAAGGCAATCTTTTGTGGCTGTTCCCTTGGTCATGTTCCTTTTACCCCACTTGATCAAATCATTGCTCTGTGCCAGTGTACAGGTTTGCTCCAAGGATCACCTGTCCTTAGAGCATGCATTACCGCCTACATTTACATAGATTCGGGGATCTAAACTCTAGTACTCTTGTTTGCAATACAGGTGCTGTAACCGTGTAGCTACTCCTCTGTCTGTACTTTGTATTTCACTGGTTAAAATGCTGTGCTCTAGGGAATGTGTTGGATAGGAAGGGTATGATAGTGTTAATTTTCAAGTTGACAGAATTTAGAATCATCAGGGACACACAGGTCAGTGGACATGCTGGTGGGGGTTATCCTTATTACATTAGTTGATATGGAAAGCCTTGTATTAATTGTGGGTAGGCGACTGTAGACTATAGACTAAAGTAAGAACTTGAGCAGTTTGCAGCCATACCACTCTTCTATCGACAATAGACATAGTGTGTCCAGCTTCTTTAAGCTCCTGCTGCCTTGAACTCTGAACCATGGTGATATTTACCTCAAAGTGTGAGCTAAAATAAACCATTTATCTCTTATGTTGCTTTATGTTAAAAACAAAAACAAAAGCTTGGGTCAAGACTAATGACTGGCATTTGATCCCTGGGACTAACATAGTGGAAAAAAGAGCCAACTTCTAAAAGTTGTACCCTGACCTCCATATGCACCATGGTATGTACACATGTACACACAAAAACATATAAACATAAATTTTTATTTATTTATTGTGTCTGAACATGTATGCACACACACACATACACACACACACACACACACACACACACACAATTCCTTGGTGTACACATAGAAGTCAGAGAACAACTTTGGAAAGTTAGTTCTTTACTTTCACCTTTATGTGGGTTCCAGAAAAATGAATTGAGTTTGCCAAGTGTTGTGGTTTGAATGAGAATGTCCCCCATAAGCTCATGTATTTGAACACTCAGTACCCAGTTTACGGTCTTGTTTGAGACATATTTAGGAGGTGTGACCTTGTTGGAGGAAGTATGCCACTGGAAGCATGCTTTGAGACTTGTGCCATCTTCAGATGCTCTATCTGATTTGTACCTGTGGCTTATGATGTGAGCTTGAAGCTTCCTGTTCCTGCCTCTCTACTTACTGCCTACTGCTGAGAGATCAGACCAACTCCACAGTGGGTTCAGGCTCCATCTTAGAGAACCTAAGGATGAACTTGAGTTAATCATCAAGCCTGCACCTAACACCAGTTTCCAGGTTACTCCCTAACAAGCCTGCACCTAGCACCAGTTTCCAGGTCAAGCCCTAACAACCATCAATCAATAGGAAAGCAGAAGTTAAGTCCATGGTTTGGCTCCCAGCACTAGCCAATGATTTTAAAGGACAAAAAATTCCATAGTAGCCCCCCCAATCAGATGTGTGCCAAGCTGGAAACCCCCTTGCTTGTTTGCTTGCTTCTATAAATGCTTGCTTGAAACTGGGCTGGGGCTTCACCCCCCACCCCCGTCCTGCTGTGTCAGTGACAGCAGTGAGCCCAAGCTTGAGCTTGAATAAATACCCTCTTACAATTACATCGGAATCAGCTCCTTGGTGGTCCTTTGGGGTTCACAAATGCTTCCTGAGTGGGTACAACACTGCCATGCTGTCCTGGCCAACACACTCTCTAACCCTCAGGTTAGAGCATAAGCCAAAATAAACTTTGTCTTCTCTAACTTGCCTTGGTTATTGTGTTTTGTTGCAGAATATTTGATCACATTGTGATGCCCGAGATTGTGAAGTGGAAAAATCTGTTTGTAGTTGTGTGGCTCAGCCTAGCACACACCCTGAATGCAAAAGTTTTCTGTAGACAAGAGCTAAATAAAGTCAACCCTAGCTCAAGAGGTGGAGCAAGTGACCGGTTGACTGGGAGTGATCATAAGAAAACCCAGGAAAGAGAAAGGAGAGTCTTTGAGTTGAAGATATCTAAGGGTGAGGAGGAAGAAGGAGCTTTTTACATTTGGGACATCCGTGGAGGAGGAAGGTCAGCTCGGTGTGTTCTCTGCTTCTCTGAGCTAGCAGGCTTCTGCCACAGCATCTGGCTTCTGAGTCTTCATTTGGTAACTCAAAAGATAGGGATTTTGGTTGATTGTGAATCCTAAAATTGTGTTATTTGCTGAAAAAAAAAAAAGCCAAGCTGCTTCTAGCCGTGTTGTGGCTTAGCCCTTAGCCCACACCTTTAATCCCAAACAATGAAGGTAAAGTTAATTTGTAGAAGGAAGCACCCATGTTTGAAAGTGCTGTCTAATTGAGTGGCAGACAAAGTGATGAATCAGAGAAAGACTTGACAGAATGGGATATGCCCAACTCTCACAAGAAGAGAGAGGAAAGGGAAACCATTTAAGAGAGAGCAGAGCAGAGAAAAAGAAAGAAGGAGTCAGTTTTACCGGGAGAGTTTTACAGAGACAGGTTGAAGAGAGAACAAGCTACACATAGGTGAAGACAGAGCGAGCCAGAGAATGAGAAGGGGCCAGAAGTTAGTTTGAGGTCAAGCAGAAGAAGAGGCCCGGAGAGAGAAACCAGATTGAATCAGCTAGGCAGAGATCAGAAAGACTAGGAAGGAGTGAGCTTGTTCAGCAGTAAGTTTCAGAGACGGAAACTATTTCAGGCCTCGAGTAGATTGTATGGAGGCTAGAAGCTTCGTGGACTAGGTTACCAGATGAGGCAGTTAGTCTCTAAGACAAAAATTACATCAGGAGAATAAAAGATACTTTTATCACAGTAACAGAAAAGTAACTAACAAACCAAGCCCGTATAGCAAGTGCCTCTACCTGCTGAGCCATCTTGCCAGCTAAGTTGCTTTTGTCAAAGCAATTTGTCACAGAAACAGAAAAAACCTAAGACAAAGGAGATATCAGAAAACAAGCTACTGAATAATTTCTAAAATTGAAATTAAGAGATAATTGTTTAGTTGTTTTCCAGCTAGCAATTTGGTGACATTGGATATGGTTTTATTTCACAGTGTTGAGCAGTGTGAATACAGCCTATCTGAAGAGGCTAATTTTCTTTCTGTGACAACGAATGCCTTAAATATGTACCTTTGTTTAAAAAAATACTGCCGCTAGAAATTTAACCAGTGGCAAAAGTATAGACAAGAGGGAAAGGTATATGCATACACATGTATATTTGTTTCATCCAAGTGTATCTAACCTGTGGTTAGATAACCTGAGGTTACATATGGTTACAAGAAGCCAAACATAGTTATAAATATGGCTCAAAACAAAATCATAAACTTTCTTAAAATACTGAGGTTTTTTTGTAATTTGGTTATTCAGTTTTTCAGAATATGAACTTGCAGATGGCAGCATCACATTACAAATTTAAAAGGTTAGACGTATCTTTAAGGTAGGAAGGACTTATTTTAGCTCATACACAGGATGAAGAGCCTCTTCTCTCTTTGATGTCTGACAAGGCTATCCTCTGCTACATATGTGGATAGAGTCATGGGTCCCTCCATGTGAACTCTTCGGTTGGTGGTTTAGTCCCTGGGAGCTATGGGGGTTCTGGTTGGTTCATATTGTTGTTCCTCCTACGGGGCTGCAAACCTCCTCAGCTCCTTGGGTCCTTTTTCTGGCTCCTCCATTGGATAACATTACCCCCTTTCTGACCCCTGACTTTATTCAGGGATCTCTCTCCTTTCCTCTCTACCCTTTTCCTCTCCTATCTAATGTTAGGTTGAAGGGGTGGGAGAAAAGGGGTGGAGAAGGGTGAAAGAAAGAACTACAGAGTAGCAAAAATCTGGCCTCATCTTGTCTCCAAAATACATGACCATGTTATAAAAGAAAATTAATTCAGTCCAAATTGAAAAGTCTCTATAGTCTTCTAACACTTTAAAAGTCCAAAGGTGGACCAGTAAGGTGGCTCAGTGTATAATGGTATCTGGCGCCAAGCCCAATGACCTGGACGTGGTCCCTGCGACCCACGTGGTAGAAGAAGAAAAGCAACTTCAAATTGTTCTTTGATCTCTTCATGTACATTGAGGTATATGCATGCCCATCCACTCACAAAATAAATAAAAATCCAAAGTCTTTTAACTGCGAGCTCCTAAAAGATAAAAAAATAAGTAATTTACTTCCGCCATATAATGTCAGAGTAAACATTCTTTTTATGCAAAAGCAGAATCAGGGCATAGCAAAAGCTTAAGTAGCCCCAGCCCTTCAGCTTATCTACTTTCATTTATAAATAGCCCCTCTTGGGCCAGCTCTGTCCTGTATGCCCGCAGCTCCCATTGGTGGGCATCCCATGGTCCTGGCATCTGCAACATCTTTAGGGATTTACTGTACTCTAGGCTTCACCTCTACAGCTTTAATCAATGGCCTCTCAAGGCCTTCTTACAGGAACTCCATACATTACCTGGCCTTTGCTGCTTTCGGAAACTCTGGAGCAAGCATGATCCCCTCTACCTTATACCTTCCATGCCTCCAAAATAGTACCAAATGGACAACACTGCCAAGTTCCACTGCCAGTTCAGGATGGAGCCTGGCCCTCTGGACTGTAGTCGTATGAGCCTCTGAGTATTGACCCTGGGGAAACACTTTCCTGTGCTGTTGATTTCAGGTACCAGGGAACCCTCTCATCTGCATTCTCAGTTAAAGCTTTCTCCTGTCACATAAATTTGCACCTTCATCAAATTAGGGCCTTTTGTGGGCGGAGTTTTGTCCTCAAGACGCATTGTCCAGTGCAGAGCGCCAGGCTTCTCTTTGATAGTGTCCATCTTGCCACAGGTACATCGACTTTGTTGTCTGTACTCTTCTCAGCTGACACGTTAAACCTTCTTTCATACCTTTACCCCCCCAAATAAATTATCCCGTTATCTGAGCTAGATTATGGGCCAAAACACTACATAAATGGCCCCAAGTCCTGTTCTTAATAGAGTTCTTGTTTCCAATGAAACTTCATCAGCTAGGCCTTCACAGTTCAGGTTTCTCAAATTTCTCTCAAGATCTTACCAAAATGGTCCATTACTCTGTTTACAGCACTCAAAGGTTTTTACAACCCAAAGTTTAAAACTCTTCCAGGCACAAAACAGTTTCAATGGCTTAACAACCATCATCTTAGCCAGCATTCTATGACTGTGAGGAGACACTGTGACCACAGGCAACTCATATAAAGGAAAACATTTAATTGGAACTTGCTAACAGTTCAGAAGTTTAGTCCAATGTAAGATAGCAGGAAGCATGGTGGCTTGCAGACAAATAATGGGCTGGAGAAGTAGGTTGAGTGTTCTTCATTTGAATTTACAGGCATCCGAAAGAGAGAGAAAGACACTGGGCAGAGCCTAAGCATTTGAAACCCCAAATCCTTTCCCCCTAGTGACACAATGTAAACAGACTTTTGGCTACTTTCTTCCATTTTTATTCTACTCTTTCAACCCCCTAACACCAGGTAGGATAGAGGGGAGAGGGGGCGTCCATATTGTTAGACTACTTCCTATTGATTAGGGGCATCAGTTCCTTGGGGCAAGTTTGATCTTCACCATCAGTATATCTAATTTCTTCTTGTTTTTTTCTTTGTATATGACTACTTAATAAACTATGACCAACAGCAGCAATCAATAGCAACCAACCAACAACCCACCAATAGCTCCCCAACTCTCGGGACCCTAGGATTTATATACCCTCTGAAAAGTTCACAGAATTCCAAATATCATTCACTTGCAGAAACTATCTGCAGCTGTCAAAACCATGTGCCTCGTGCCCAGAGCACGAGGCAAATCATAGTCAGCTGCTGTGGATAGTCTGAAGCAGCCCCACATCCCACACCTGGTATTACAATGAAAACCCATTCTTATAATATTTCTGTGTTTTTATTTTTATTTTTTTTTTTGAGACAGAGTTTCTCTGTATAGCCCTGGCTGTCCTGGAACTCACTCTGTAGACTAGGCTGGCCTCGAACTCAGAAATCCGCCTGTCTCTGCCTTCCAAGTGCTGGGATTATAGGCATGTGCCACCACCGCCCGGCATCTGTGTTTTTAAAGAAACCAAAACTTTTCCCTACAGCACACTTCCTCCAACAAGGCTGCACCTACTCCAGCAAGGCCAAACCTCCCAATCCTTTTTAGACAGTGCCATTCCCTAAAGCATTGAAATATTTCAGTCTATGGGGGCTTATCCTATCCAAACCTCTACAGCCACATCGTGATGCTTATCATAGTAACTCCCCTACCTTTTGGAACCAGTTTTTGACTTGGTTTATTTTCCTGATACTAAAATACTCTTATAAAAGCAATTAAAGCTAGAAAGAAGTTACTTATAATCATAGTTCAGGGATACAGTACATTATGATGGGGAAAGCCATGGCTACAGGAGTTTGAGGTGACAGGTCATATTGCATCCACAGTCAGAAAGCAGAGAACAATGAATGTATACTGATATTCGGTTCCCTTTTCCCAAGTATACAGTCAAGTGTTCTAGCTAGGGAAAGGGACCACCCACAGTGGACAGGTCTTCCCACCTCACCACAATCAAAAGAATTTCCTGTGGGCATCCATGGAAGCCGCATCCCAGGTGATTTAAGAATCTACCAAATTGACAATTATCACTAACCATCATATATCTATATAATGAATAAAAGAGCATAGATTTGCTATAACTATGATAGCTGGACTATAATGCAGACATTTTGTACAAACAGTGCAAATGTGAGGCATGTATGTATGTGTGTGTGAGTCAGGATAGCAAGGTATAGATGGCACAAAGATTGATTGATTTGAGTGAGGTTTAACATGAAAATGGATTATTAGTAGTAGAGAGGCAAAATGCACATAAACCCAAGGAATGGTATAGAATCTGGATGTTTACTGGGCTGCCTGAAGGGGCAAGAGCATCCGGTTAGCAATCGACATACCTTGGGACTTCTCACAGAAACCCGGAACGGTTGCCTCAGCTCCCCTCTCTCTTCTTTCATTCTCTCACTTTGTAAGGCCAGCCAGAAGCCAGACTGTCAGGAGAACCTTTGATGCATTCTCTACAGATCAGTTTCCTAATGCACATAGTAGAATCTGCTCTCAATACCCACTGCCCTAATACCTAACATCCTGTGGCCTCCACACATGTGTCGTGGCACATACACAGCTGCCATTCACTTATACACATATGCACAGGTATACACACACCATAAACATAAAAATATCCTTCCAGGGCTTGTGAAGCCTGAACCAAGAAAATTTCCTCATTCTGGTGTTAGCATTTGAGGCTGGGGGTAGGCTAAAGGCTTTATTGGAATATTCCCTCTTGATGAAACTTTGGGGATTTTCCTGCCATTTAGAGCTACATATACAAAATTTCTCCAGGCTCTTTAGGAAGAAAGTTTAAAACTTCAATATATGCCTATATGCAGATAAAATATAAAATTATTAAATGAGGGTCTGGAGAGACAACTCAATAGTTATGAGCACTGGCTACTCTTGAGGAGGAGGACCTGGTTCAATTCCCAGCACCCACATGGCGACCCCAGAACCATCTGTAACTCTGGTTCCACGGGACCTGATGATCTCTGTGGACACCAGGCATACATGAGGCATACATACACACATTCAAGCAACACACAGAGTCACCTGAAAGTAAGTTATTGGATGAACAAATAAATAACATTATTAAAACATTTCCTCTGGAGGGATCTAGTTTTGACTTGCAAAGGCTAATCTCAAACTCACTGCCTCAAAAATGCTTTGATACCATGATAGCATGTGCCATCAGAACCAGTTTACTAACACTGAAGGTCAAACTGGGTCTTGTCCACACCATGTGGGCATTCTTCCGACGGAGCAGCATTATCCTTCCAACTCGAATGCATTATTCTTGAAATGGATTTATTAAGTCAAAGTAAGGCACGAAGACCCTACATGCCATTAGGTGGTGTGCATCAAACCTTTATATTATTGATTTGTGAACTCCGTTCCCTCATAGAATGGCTATAACGTGTGCACTTGCTTTTCTTTCTTTATTGCAAAGTCTTAGGACTTAGATAACAATGCACAATTTCTCACAAGTGCTGTTGATATTGATGACACTTAACCAGAGGTGAACATTTTTATGGTCAGTCTTCATCAGAAAATTTTTGCTTTGTATAAAACATTCAATTGTTTAGGGTTGAATTTTTCTCTTCTTCCAAGGTATTGCTTTTCTCTTTAATGGCACATTAAAAAAAAACAAAAAAACAAAAAAACCTTGTTCTTTGAGTTATCTTTCAAGGAACTTTTGGACAATGAGTTAAAATGCTATCATTTTAGCATTTTAGATTTAGATTTAGAATCAAAAGTACCGGTAAAGGGGACCCCCAAAGGCAGATGGAAGAAAGGTGTGTGATTCCTGCCACTGCTGTGTAAGTGACTCAAAACTCAGAGGCTTAGAGCAGAGCAGGTCCATCCTCATACAGCTCTGTGCGCCGCTGTCATGACAGGGTTCCCGCGGGCTTATGCGCAGGGGCTACCTGCACTGCATTCTGTTCTGGAACCGTGAGAACGATCTCGCTTCCTCACGTTCCGGTTCTAGAGCCTCGCGGCAGAGCACGGCTGCTCCCCCTTCCCTTGTGACCAGCCTTTCTCTGGCTTTTGCCTGGCTACGTTTTCTGTTTTAAAATTGTGATTATACTGGACCCACCAGATGATCTGCGATGACCTCCCTGTTTCAAGGTCATCTAACTTGCAACCTTTGTTACTCTTTGCCACATAATCTAACATATTTATAAATTCTAGGAAGTGGGATTTACGGAGGCCATTGTTCAATCCGTCTTTGTTATAATCTGTTTTCTGGCATGTCTACCTGTCCCACAGGCAAAACACATTTACCCCATCCAAGATCTCCAAAGATCTCATTAGCGCATCTATGCAAAGTAAAAAAAAAAAAAAATCAAGATGTCTCTGTATCCATTCCTCTGTTGAAGGACATCTGGGTTCACTCTGGAGTTTTTAAACTAAGTCTTTTGTCTTTCTCTTTTCCATGTTGTGGATGGTTGGTTTTCCATTTGCGATTTTTCCCCCCAAACTTTGTTCAAGGTTAGCCTGGTGTTGGACCTACCTTTCTCAGGTGAGGCCCAGATGGACCACACGTGAGATGTAGCTTTCTCATGCATCTATGTAGATGATGTGTTTCTGTGGCACTGGACTCCCTGTTCATTCCATGGCCTTGCAGGGTCCCTGGAGTGCTTTGACCTCGTTGCCCTTGTGGACCACTGTGAAGCAGACATCACAGTTTGGCCACAGGTCCTTGGTGAGCAGGGCAGCCATCATCTTCCTGTGAACATGCAGCAGGGCTCTGACAACCCATTTGAGGTTTTGGTCTAAAGTCACATGGGGGATGAGCTGCACAGTGCTCTTTATTTTTTGTCTTAAACATGTTAGCCCTTTGCTTTGTCTTGATCTGCTCTTGGTGCCTGCAGTCGCCCCTCCACCCCCACCCCCCAGTATTTTCCCAAACTCTTCTGGAGTACAACTGCTATTTTCTGTAGCTACCAGGGCAAGCACAATGCCTCACTCAGCTTCCCACTGCTACAACAAATTGCCCAAGGCAGTTAACTCATACAAAGAAGGGGTGCTTAACTTGTGGTTCTGGAGGCTCCAGTCTTAGATGGGGTGACCTCATGGCTTTGGGATTCGAGAAGTGGGAGAAGCTAATTGTGCATAACAGATCCAGGAGGGAGAGGGAGAAGGAGAGGGGGGAGAGAGGAAAGGAGAGAGGGGGAGAGGGAGAGAAAGCGAGAGAAAGGGGAAGACATTACACCCCCACAGTACACAGTTCTGGACACCCACTTGATAACCCAAGGTCCTCCCACAAGCCCCACATCTTCGTGACTCACTACTATTGAAGGGACCCACATACTGTGGGTGCTCCTCCTCTCTGGACCCCAGACTAGGCATAGACTACACCCAAACACCATTTTCCAAGCATGCACAAAGAAATCCTTGTTTAAACAAGGCAAAGAGACTAGGTGGCTGAATCTGAACTGGGCGGAAACTGCAGCAAATAGCTTTGCAAGTGCTGTTTGTAAAAGGGGAAAAGGGGAGACTTGTGTTAGAATAAGCTAGGATGGATTGGCGAATTCTGACTGGCTATTTCAATAAGGTTAGTCAAAATAATGAAGTTTGACGGCTGGACCTTGATGTTTTCCTAGTTGGACTTTGAAGATCATCCTCAGTAGTGAGTTAGGCATGACAAAGTGGCCAAAGAGAGGACTAGACTTTGGTGGCTAGCTTTAGGGATGTAATCTAAAGGTTTAGCAGGGGAGAGGAAAAGGGAAAGGGCAAGACCCGCTGTGTTTGCCATGCGTGGGCCTACTAGAGCCCTTCAGCCCTCCGTGGAGTGAGCTGGCGACACACTGGCCTTTGAGGAGCACCCGCCCATATTTAAACCACAGCACACGGTCAGTTGAAGAAGCACATTTCAAATATACATGCAGGTAAAACGTACAGAATGCAAAAGATTTTCCATGCTAATAAATAAAAGCTGGAGTGCTGACAACAGCAAAGTAGACTTCAGAACAATTATTTTATTTAGGGCTGAAGAATGACATTTGATTAGCGATAAAAAGGAATCAGCTCAGTTAAGAGGTGGTGGGGTGGTGGGGTGGTGGGGCAGTGGGGTGGTGGGGCAGTGGGGTGGGGGGGCAGCGGGGAAGTGGGGTAGCAGGGTGGCGGAGACACTGGCAGGTGGTGGGGTGACAGGGTAGTGTAGTCATCAAAGCTATGTCCTACATGGTTCAAAATAGATGGAATATAAACTGACACAGGAGCCTGTGTAGACAAATAGACAAATCCACAGTTAAAAGCAGAGATTCAAACACTCTCCTGTCTATGATTAAGAAAATCAGACAGAAAATAAGTAACAGAGTCTGGAGTCCAGTGGCTTAGAGAATTGGTTGAGAGTCTTCTTCCAGAAGACTCAGGTTTGAGTCCCAGGATCCACATGGTGGCTCACTATCGCCCTAACTCCAATTCTAGGGGATCTGATAGTGTCTTCTGGCCTTTGTGGGCACCACAGACATACATGGTACAGCAACAGGCAGGTAGATCAATGGAATAGGATTGAAAACCCAGAAATGAACCCACAGACTTATGGTCACTTGATCTTTGATAAAGGAGCCACAACCATCCGGTGGAAAAAAGATAGCCTTTTCAACAAATGGTACTGGTTCAACTGGAGGTCAACATGCAGAAGAATGCGAATTGACCCACTCTTATCTCCTTGTACTAAGATCAACTCCAAGTGGATCAAGGACCTCCACATAAAACCAGACACACTGAAACTATTAGAAAAGAAACTTGGGAAGACCCTGGAGGACATGGGCACAGGGGTAAAGTTCCTGAACAGAACACCAATAGCTTATGCTCTAAGATCAAGAATTGACAAATGGGACCTCATAAAATTACAAAGTTTCTGTAAGGCAAAGGACACTGTCAGAAGGACAAAACGGCAACCAACAAAGTGGGAAATGATCTTCACCAACCCCACATCCGACAGAGGGCTAATATCCAATATATACAAAGAACTCAAGAAGTTAGACCCCAAAGAACCAAATAACCCTATCAAAAAATGGGGTACAGAGCTAAACAAAGAATTTTCACCAGAAGAAATTCGGATGGCCGAGAAACACCTTAAGAGATGTTCAACATCATTAGTCATCAGGGAAATGCAAATCAAAACAACCCTGAGATTCCACCTCACTCCAGTCAGAATGGCTAAGATTAAAAACTCGAGAGACAACAAGTGCTGGCGAGGATGTGGAGAAAGAGGAACACCCCTTCTTTGAATTCTTAAACAAGAACCCGAAGTCATTAACTCTGGAAATTTTGTGTGACCCGAGCATTCAGCATCCTAACTCCCAAGTTAAAGCTCGCCCACATGTTGAAAGACTTCATCCCTCTCAAAGGCACTCTTTCAAAGACCCCGTGATACTTTCCTGTATCGTGATGAAAGCTATCCTGATCAGTGGGAAGCAGCAGAGAGAGTGACAGTGACAATGGGCCAGACAAGGGCTTTTGAGACCTCAAAGCCCACTCTCAGTGACACACCTCCTCCAACAAGGCCACACCTCCTAATCTTCTCCAAACAGTTCATCAGCTTTGGACTAAGCAAGAAAATGTGTGTTCCTCTGGGGAACCGCATTCATTCAAACTACCACACATGTTATGGGTGTAATCTTCATTCTTCAGCTAGGAATGGCTAGCAATTGAGGTGGAGATCTTCAGACAGTTTTTTTTAATGTAAAATATTAATTTGAGAACCATAAAAGGTCAGGGTAACTAAGCCATGTTTCCATGAGTACCTTCAAATGAGACGGGGCAGTGTTGCTATGCAATGGTCTTGAGTTATTATGCAAAAAGTGGCAGTCAAGTGTTCTAGACCAAACACAGATTTCAAAATCTTTTTTCTTTCGGTGTTATAGAAATAACAGAGACAAACACTTCGCAGTGCTCACTTCAGCGGAATGTGTAGACACCAGAATTGGCTCATTATGCGTTGACTCGTCTCTTTTCAGATGCTTTGTCAGGCAACATGCATGTCACAGAGCTCTGAAAAGCAAGCCCGTGTAGGTGATCCTAAACTGTGTGGATTCCTGGACCCCATGAACTCCCGGTGTGTGAACAAGGAAGAAAGAAGCTCAAGTGTTCTCCCTGTGGAGTCACTGCTGGGCTTCCCTTGTTGCAGATAACATTACACAGGACCCCGGAGTTTCTGGGGGAGCCACTGGTGCTCTGGGAGCTCTGGATTGCAGAGGTTGCCAAGGAAATTTGTCTGTAAGGGATATTGGAAATTTGGGAATTTTTTTTTCCTCCAAGTTTCTACCCATAAATTAAAGAAACTGACTCCAGAGATTGAGTTCCCTTTCCAAAAATTGCTCCGGAACTTTTTTTTTTTTTCCTATATTCTGCTCCGGGACTTTTTAAATGAGTGCGTTTCGACCCTAAAGGAGAGAAGGTGCCTCTTTGGCAGTGTGCCCTGCCTCCAGTCTCCTCCCAACGCCCTCGACTGTGGGAGCCTCTAATTTCAGCTAAACCACATGGTGGCTGGTAGAGAATCCAAAATAATAGTATTGGCTGCTTTGGTGACATTTTGAGAATTAAAGGATGCTTCTAAAAGTGCAGTAGGGAGGCAGATCCCATGAAGTCAGTGGGCATTACTCTCTTAACCTGTTGCTAGGCACATTTGTGCCGTGTGGGGAGACAAGTGACTGACCCCTCGTTAGGGCCAGTGTAGGCAGAGCGTTGTTCAGGATGGGTAGTGAGTTGCTTCTGTATTTCAGCCTGGCCCCCAGTGTCCTGGGCTCTGTTGACACCCCTGTGTTTATGTGGTTTTCATTTTTTTTGCAGAATTAGCATTCAGACTATGTAAAGATCTTGCATGAGATTGTTAAATGTCTGTGTCCTTGAAAACAATACAATTACACGTAAAAAGCTAGCCTATGTGTCTGTATATTATACAGTTAAACACCTATTTTGATAGTAAGCTACAACATACAACATAAATTTCATCAGTAATAATATTCTTTATCCCACTATTCAAGACATAACATGTGCTTATGTGTATCTTATTGGTTTTAAAATCAAGTAATTCATTTGGTTATCGGACTTACTACATGATAATTTGATTTTCATATTTTTTAGCTTAATTTGATCTTGGATGTAATGAGGCTGGCATTTGGCATATTTGTGGCAATTTTCATTTTAAAGTCAAAATGACTGGGTGTATTGGTTCATGTTTGTACTCCCAAAGTTGAGGCAAGAGGATTCTCAGTCCTCTCTGAACTCTGAGTTAGAGTTCAGTCTGGCTATAGCATGAGTTCCAGGACAGTCTGTTTTATAGAGTGAGACCCAGTCTCAGAAAACCAAGTCTAAACCAAACCAGGCCAAAACAAACCATTTACAAATATTTACTTTGGGTGTTATAAGAGCTTAGTTCTAAATGAACAAAAGTGAAGGACTATAATGATAACTTTTTGGTTTTATAAAAGCCACTTTGTAATTAAAGTATTTGTGTGTGTGTGTGTGTGTGTGTGTGTGTGTGTGTGTGAGAGAGAGAGAGAGAGAGGACTGTTGGGAGGCTTGGTTTCCTACCCCTTGGTCATCATGACATGTTATTTCTTTTTCTTAAATGTGGGTGGGGCCTATGACTATATTGTTTAGATGTAGCTGATACCCCAAATCAATTGGTTTTAAGTCAATCTAAAGAAAATCAGGATGGGCTTGTTTTTACAGGTGAAAAGCTTTTTAAAGAGGAACTGTGTTCTCTACCAGGTGAGAGACACTCTGTCTTTCTGGTTTTGAGTAAATAATCTGTCATGAAGTAAGTGACCATATTGAAGCACCTCAAATTGCAAAGTACTGTGACTGATGTTTTAGGAGCTAAGGGAGACTTTCCACGAGAAACTAACCTTTTCAGTCCCACAGGATTCTGAAGGTGAATCCTCTTTCTTACCCTAGTGCTGTCCCTGCCCTGGGGAAGCTCTACAAGTCTAGATCTTAGATGTGGAGAAGCAGTCTCCTGAGCCAACCTAACCAGGTTTTTGAGCAAAACATAAATCTCTGTGGTTTCAAGAGACGGAGAATTAGCTGGGAAGAATATGTTTTCTCCTCTCCTGCAGATTCAGGTAGTTGTCAGTTAGCTGACTCATCTCAAACACCGGACCTTGTTGAGCAAAGTGAACCCCCTCCTTCCTCTAGACTGTTCGACACGACTGTTTAGCAGCAATTCTCAATCTGTGGGCCACGACTCCTTTGGGAGGGGTAGGTGTTGAACAATCCTTTCACAAGGGTAGCCTAAGACCATGAAAACAGATTCATGAAACCTTATGATTCATGACAGCAACAAAATTACAGTTTTGAAGTAGCAAGGAAAGTAATTTTATGGTTGGGGGTCATCACAACATGAGGAACTGTATTAAAGTGTTTTAGTATTAGGAAAGTTTGAGAACCACTTCTTTAGAGTATCTATCTTATAGGATGCAGGAAGGTTACTTGGTAGATACAAAACGTGCTTGGTTACATGTTCTATAAGAGCTCAGAAAGAACCAGCCACATTGTTAGTCTGTAGCCGTTCCCTTGTTGAGAGTTAGTGTTTGTCTTTAAGGGGTAATCGCTGGAGGACAGACTGTCTAATATCCTTGATCTAGCTCATAGAAGAGACTTGATAAATATCTGCAAATAAATATATATTTAGCATTACTGGAAACCCCTAAATTTTGGTAGTTATAGTGTAATAGAAACTCATGCTTTTCATTATTTCCTTAGCTGTTGAACAAGGGACACTTTTAGATGTCAGTACTGTACATATTTATAGACTTCTGTTTGTGACATTGAGTACATTATAAAACTTCTTTTTTTTCTGTATGTGCGTGTGTCTTCATCTGTGTGTTATAAAGAATTACTGAAACAATTTTTGTGAAATAGGACAATGCTCGGCACATGGAAACCATTCATTTTATTTTTTTTAAATATTGACATTTCTTAGCTTGATTGATCCACATGTTTTAATTTCCATTTATAAAACTAGGAGCCTAGTATGTTCTCCTTGTTTCTTAGAAATGATGTGCTAATAATTTTTACCACATGCCTTGATTTTCACACTCCAATTATAGGATGCACAAAATGCTATTGTATACAGTTAACCATTTGAATTCAAAACGAAACCAGATGTTTTTGTTATCATCATGTGAGAATTTCACTAATGTCTTCCACATTTTCAGTATAATAAAATGCTATAGAGAAAACTGTGCTTCTCCAAAGAGAGGAAAGTTCGTCTTATGAATCTTTTTTTTTCTTTTGCCAATATCAGAATTACATCATCTCTAGCTCAAACCAAACGTTATCTGTATTAAATCTAGGTCTGCTGTCTTCACAGATCCTTGCATGTTTAAAGGTAGCTGCCAAAATACTCTCAGTGAACAATCTTTACCTCATCCTGGAAAGCCTGTTCAGTTCCTTTCAAATGAAATTGCAACCTAGTTAACACTAAGTATCGCTTTAGAAACAGAGTAGAAGACCCAAGAAGATTAAAAAAGAAAAACGTCCCCACGCGGGGCCCAGTCTTCTGGTTTAGGTTTTAAAGAGACATGCAAAGAGAGCAGAATAGAGATTTTCATTTCACCAGAGTAAAGTGGGGACCGTGCGCGTGAAATGCTGCAATTTCTCTGGAGAGTAATCCAAAAACGTATTTGGATCATTGATAGCAAAGTTCACGCCAAGTTTCTTCAAAACACAGCTCCGAATCTTTTTTAAAAAAAAATGAATTCAGACTAAGTGTAATGGCAGAGTGAGGAAAATATTTTGATATCAGAGAGTATTTCTCTGGCACTGTCATGCGAGCCTCGGGGATCACAGCTTATCATCCCAGTGAGACTCGGGTTGCTGCAGGGATGCTTTAGTCCTTCTTAAAACCCTTCTGCCACGAAATTAATTACAAGCCTCTGAAGCATAGACTGTAGTGGTGGATATTTACACATTAGGTTCTCCCAAAAATTGTTTTAGGAGTAGACTTAAATGGTTGGGGTGGTCTTTCATCTGTTTAAATCCCCTTCCCCCCTTTTAAAAGAAAAATATGGGACACTTCATGAATTTTCCTGCCATCCTTGCCCAGCATCCATGCTAATCTCTGTATTGCTCCAATGTTAGAGTATGTGCTGCCAGAGGGAGATTATCTGTCTGCTTAAACTTTAAAAGAAACCAACATAGTTTTGTCCCCCTTTCTGGTTACCGTGTAAAGGGGGAGCGGAATGAATTGAATCACTGGCATAAGACTATTAAGATGCGGCTTTGGAGCCAGGAAAGGCAGCAACACCTATAATTCACTGCCTCTGACACCGAGGTGGGGCTACCGAGAGCTCCAGCTCAGCATAACCTAGGCAAGACCCCCCATTTCGAACAAATAAAACCAAACAGAACAGAAAAGCAATGTTTGAAAATATGAGTTTTATAGGTTGCATTCCTTTGCTCCAATCTGGAGATTAAAGTCAAGGACTCGAGCACTCAGTCACACCTGTAACCCTGGGTCCTGGAAGCTCCTCACTAGAATCATCCAGGAAAACGTTTGATAACTCATATGCCTGTCATTTTCACACCAGCAACTCTTTGGATTAGAAAAAGATTTCGTGTAGAACTGACAAGTACCTACTGATTTGAATACAAAACACGGACACCACTAATATTTTCTGGTGTCATAGATGTAAGTGCAAATCCCTTTTCTTTCTTTTTTTAAATGTTTATTTATGTTATGTATATGAATCTTTAGACACACCAGAAGAGGGCATACAGATGGTTGTGCACCACCATGTGCTTGCTGGGAATTGAACTCAGGACCTCTGCAAGAGCAATCAGTGCTTCCAACTGTTGAGTCACCTCTCCAGCCCGAAAATCCCTTTTCATTTAAATTAAATTATTTTTTATTAAGTGTGTGTGTGTGTGTGTGTGTGTGTGTGTGTGTGTGTTCAAGCCATGTCACACAAGTGGAGGACAGAAGAAAACTTGTGTGAGTTGTTTCTCTTTTTTCCTGGGAATTGGGGCTGATCTTGGGTCTTTGGGCTTAGTAGCAAGTACCTTCACTTTTTCTATGACCTCACTACCTCTACATGTAATTATTGTTAGCTGATAATTACTAAACCTTCAAGATAGAACTATTAGTGAGTTTTTTCATGTGGCATGTAAAATACTTATTACCTTCTCATGAGCAACAAAATATGAATATGAAAATTTTCTTTTAGGGTATGATATTTACTTCATGCAACTGTAAATTTAGCATCCGGAAGGCAGAGCCAGGAGAATTGAGTGTTCAAGGCTAGTATTAGCTATGTAGTGAGTTCGAGGGCAGCCTGGGCTACATAGAACCCTTAAAAAATAAGACAAAACAAAATAATGTTAATAACGAATAAGTAAATAAAATAAAAATTAAAAAAGGAATGCACAAGAAAAGCAACTTAGGAAAAGAATCTCCTTTTGAATGAAACAAGCCTACTCTTCAGCTTTCTGTCTCATAATAATGTGATATTTTGGGAGGTATAAATTGCCAGACAGAGCGGGACACGGGGCAAAGTGGATTATTGTCAGCCCTTGCTTGCTGTGGACAGTGCACACGGGCTTGGAAGTCAGATGATCTCAGTGCTTGTCTGCACTTCCCCTCCCTTGCTGGGTGGTGTGGTCCAGTGACTTAGTGTTTCTGTCACTAGTTAATTATCTATAAAATGGAGGCAAAAACTTCTATAGCCCAAGATTTGCTTTCCACTGCTGAGTATTAGGTAAGTACTTAGTGCTAGGACTAGCATCATTACAAGGGTAGTGCTTTCTGTGTTACCACGGACTTCCATGCATAGTCTTTCATTTGCACTAAACTCCTGGGTTACACCACAGCTTTTTTTTTTTTTTTTTTTTTTTTTTTTTTGGTTTTTCGAGACAGGGTTTCTCTGTGTAGCTCTGGCTGTCCTGGAACTCACTCTGTAGACCAGGCTGGCCTCGAACTCAGAAATCCGCCTGCCTCTGCCTCCCAAGTGCTGGGATTAAAGGCGTGCGCCACCACGACACCACAGCTTTTATGATAGAATTGTGGACACATTTTAAATACAAACGATCATTGCTCAATTTGTTCAGAGCAAAAGACTGGAGGGATTTCATTCTTCCTACGTCTATGGAAGCTCTCAGTGGGTTAAAGGTACTTTTTTTTTTTTTCACTAAAATTCGGTCTAACTTCAAACCATTTGAAGCTACAATTTTATTCATTCACCCTTGTCAAGCCTTATTCTCCAAAGCTATCTTTTATCCCCACTTTACAGATGGGAAAGAGAAATGTGCAATAACTTTCGTAAGCCCAGAGGGCACTGAGCCTGCCACCTCACTCGCTGATGGAACGCAGCACACGCCTTGGTCTAGATGAATCACGACCATTTCAAATCTTGTTTGTAAGCTTCTGAATGCAGAGAAATGCAAAGAAGGCATTGGTACAGTGGTGGTGTGAAGCCTTTGGAGGCAGCCTTGCCACCCAGCCTCAACAGTTTATGCCTTTAATCTTCTCAGTGACCGGCAAGTGTTAAAACCATTTTTAAAAGTACCCTGTAACCTCCAACCTGAAGAAGAAGAAAAATGGCTTAGGGAGCAGTTAAAAGCTCCATTATATGTTGAGTCTTTTTTTTTTTTTTTTTGTATGGGATTTTCTGAAAGCACTCACTTTTCACCCACAGGTTGAGACTTTTTCTTCTAGTCTGGATGGAGTTAGATCCTTGCCACAAGGAAGTAATGTTAGTGAGAGCTGCAGCACGACCCACGAGGGCGCGGTGCTCCATGGGGCATTTCTGGGAAGCAGATGCCAACTGCTATGTTCTCTTGCACCAAAACACGCAGCTCAGAGTGAAGACCGATTTTCAAACTCAGCAAAAATACCTGCCTACGGTTGAGCTCATTTACAGATCTTAGGCCACACCCTTTCCCCAACCCAGTGTTCCAAAAACTATGTAAAAGGGGAACATATGTAGAGACCCCTTTATTCCATTCTGATTTATATACACTGCTCTTTAGGAATGGCTTCCTTATAATTAGGTGTCTAATTTAAAACAGAATCTGTGACTGCGATAACCCAAAGGCACAGGCTTAAAACATTAACCATTTAGGGGACCTGGGGGTCAATAATCAAAAGGTGAAATGGATTGTATAGAATGGATCTTATGGGATCATTAAGAAAGTATGGAGTGTCTTTTGCAAGTAAAATCTAATGTCTGATTTCCAAAATCATGATTGTTTTGTTGTTTTTGTAAAAATGTTTCTATCTCAAGGAGCATATTTCTTTGTAACTTTTGAGTAAGGTAAGGTGAAGAGAATCTTTAATTTGGGGGTTTAAAATATCTTGGAATGCTTTGTTGCTGAACATGTCCTATGTAAATCTGGAGACAAAAACCAAATGGAAAAAGAAATAAACTAATTAATGATCCCAAGAAAGAAGGCAAATTTAGCCAGGGCATCAGTAAATTGTTGTAACCCCAAAGCATGGATACCTTCGGGGCAATAACAATAACAGCAGCAACAACAACAACAACAACAACAACAACAACAACAACAACAAAACCTGCTTAGAACATAATGCGTTAAGGGCTTATTTAACAACATCTCTAGCAGCTAGAGAGTAGCTGGAAATGTAAACATACTCCTGAGAGTCATTCTAAGATACTCTTAGAATTAATGAAAAAAGAACTGGTCTGTTATATGCTTCATGAGAGTAAATATTCAGATGTCCAAATAGCATTCTGTGGTCACTTTTACTAAGAAAATAAACCCAGGTGACTTCCAGAGAGATCCCTGTCCTCTTCTCTCCATTCTTGCTGTTCTGTGGGCTGATTTGTTCGCAGAGGTTGGCTTTGATTGTGTCCAAGAGAAATAGCATTACAGATCCCCTGAAACTCCAATCTGCTTGGCTGGGTTCTGTCTCCGGGTGTTTCTCTGTCTTTCCACATGGTTCTCAGACTGTAGCTTCCGGCCTCCCCTGAGCACATTGAAAATCTATTGTGTGGAACTCTTACATCTCTTGCTCTGAGTAGGGAAGTTCCTCCTCGGGAGAGCCGTGCTGTCAGGTGTAGGTGTAGGTGTAGGTGTAGGTAAATGAATCAGAGAAAATGAGGCCTTTAGAAAGCTGCCAAATGCATCTGGCTAAGTTTTAAAACCAGAAAGGACAGAAAATGCATATGATTCATATAGCAGTTGAGAAGCCATGTCATGGAATCATGTACATATGTCATGCTAGTGTGTGTGGTTTCTTAAATGACTGAAGCACTTGATATTACCAGTTAGTATTGGTATATTGATTGGGTTATAGTTGTTTGCCATCAATTAATCTTGACTAACCTCCCATCCCCATGTCTAGTGAACAGTAAATTAGATGAACCACTTCCTATCAAAAGTTTGAGATACAGTAAAACACAAAAGTGTAGCTTTTTCTTTTTTCTTTTTTTGTCAAGTTCTGCTGGGAATGTTTTTCATAGACCCCCTTCTTTGTTCAAATAGTTCTCTAATTCAAAATATTTTATCATTAAATGGCTTATTGTAGACTTAATGTGATCAGTTTGGCTTTTAGAGTATGTTTTTGAAGTTGCATAAAGGTATATGTTGGAAATACTAGAGTAAAGGTTCTCTAGATCCAAAGTTAAGTTGGTTTAAACACAACCCGAATCAAATGTTATAATGTAAAACCCTCTCAGTGTACAGGTTATATGATCCGTTCTTAGTCATGCAGTGACAGCTTGTTAGATGACCTGTTAAGGCATAATCAGAACTATGTTACAAACACAGCAGGGCTATGTTCAAGGCCACCAAGGGATGCGGAAACAGAATCCTATGCCATTACAGGGTTCCCCATATGTCCGGGGCAGCATTGCTGTGGAGCACAGTGCAAATTTGTCCTGTGTTTTATGCCCCAGTGCCTCCTTCGAATTACTCTTGCATTACTAAGTGAACTAAAGGTTACTGGGGCACAAACATTGCCAATCATGACTGATGATCTAAAACCAAGATGGCTACCAAGCCAATTTACAGGAAGAGGACAGAAGGGGACAGTGTGGGAGTTCACCACATTATTCAGAGTACTCTCCAACTGAAAACTTACTGCTTACTTCTGTATTTTTCCACTTAATATTTAGAACCATAATTGATCATGCTGGTTGAAACAAGGAACGTGTAAGCCACAGACAGGAAGCACCATGGTATAAGCTATTTACAAGTATGCTTTGGAAATGACAAACCAGTTATGGGCCAGATGCATTCCTAGTGGAGAAGTGGGCTTCTGCGTTGATAATTATGATGTTTTCTAAATATATATACAAATTTAAAATACATGTTTGCCATGCTGGAGATGAAACCCTGGACTGTGCATATGTCAAGGAGTTTTCTGCCAGCAAGCACAGCCTCAGTTCTAAATACATTATTTTATATTAAAATGCTATGTTACTGTTTCAGAAAATATACTGGTTAAACAGTATTTTCAACAAATAGAAAATTAAATAATTATTTAGAAAGTCTATGCATAGAATAATCTGAATTCTCTTTGTAGGAGAAAATCCAGGATCCAGAAAGATGAATAAACACCATTATCACCATTGCAAGCAGCTACTTAGGGAATTTGCTCCCAATTAACCTTATAGACAAATGAAAAATCATCCTCTAAAAATGAACACATTTATTTCTCTAAATATGTAAATTCCTCAGCATTTCTACAATGCTGAGATAAACTATTTCAATCTATATTTATAGATCAGAGTTGGGAACAATTTCTCTCTCCCTTACAAACAGCCTTGACTGCCTACTCTGAGTTCAAAACGGCCTTAAAATGTGTCATATTTTTGGTATACAAAAGGCATTCTAAAATTGTATTATGCAGTTATTGTGCTGAGAGAATGACCCTTGCCACGCTTTGTTTACTGAACGTCAAATTTTCATTCGTATTACAGCTGTGTACCAGGGCAGTTTCAGTTCTGTATGAAGGGCAACTAATGCACAAAACAGCCAAGCCCCAGAGCGGTAATTAGTCTGGAAAAGATCAAAGTGTGCTCTTCTGAATCCAGCCGATTTGCTCTGGGTGTGCAGAACCAATGGTCTTTCTTTGCTAAGGTCTCTTATTAATTTTTGCTTTCGTTTGTTGTGGAGCAGCTGCTTTGCCATCAATCCAACATCCTGCTTTAAAAAAAAATCCATTTTGATGCCACAAATGCAATTTCAATGGGTTTAGGAATAATAACCAGCTTCGCCCCTCACCCCTCTCCGAGGAAATAGAAACTCAGAATGGAAGTTTTCAGTGTGTGCAATATGAAAGAGAACAACGTGAGCACGGCTGGGATCCATGTTCTAGAAAAGGCAGGAAACGTGGCTTGTGAATGTCTCTGCGGTTTGTGCTTTAAAGCTGCTGTTACCCTCACCACCGTGTGCTGAACTTTCTTCTTTAAACCTGAGCAAGCCTCACCCCTGCGTGCTTACCTTGCCTCTGTGCGCTTACCTCACCCCTGTGTGCTTACCTTTCCTCTGCGTGCTTACCTCACTCCTGCTTGCTTACCTCACCCCTGCGTGCTTACTTTACTGTTTTCTTCTCAGTGGCTGGTCTTTTCCTTCTTTGGTGTTTCGCTGAAAAATTATTTAATGGCCCAAGTTACTAATTAACCTCAACCAGCAGGAAAAAAAAATCCTTAACTGATTAATGGTTTACACATCCCAGGACGGATGGAGTGTTTATTCTTTTCTTGTTGTAATTATGATTTTTAAGCAATTATGAAGGTGGCAGTTGAAGTTGGCAGATAAGGGTCATCACAAGAAGTGAGTGGTAGGCAAGCTGTGGAGGAGGACAGGAGGACGGTACAGCTTAAAACAGGGTAGGAGCTCGGAGGCCCCGCCCCATCATGTCTTCCACGCCTTCCTTTCTCCTCCTGTCCTTATTCCTTTGAGTGTTCTGCATAAAGGTGGAGAGAGATAAGCTGATTATTCTTACGAGCACAGCAGCTTTCGATAATCTTCGCCTTCACCTCTGCCCAATATCTCATGATCATATATTCAAACATGTTTACATATAACATGTAAATTTATAATTTAATTCATTTATCTAAGCAGTGAGTTTAATACACACTATGTGGTCAAATATAATTTTTGTGTTTAGAATTACAACTTCCTTTCTTCCTTTCTTTCTCTTGTTCTTTTGTCCTTATGGAAGGGTCTCACTGTGAGTCCCAGGCTGTCTCTGACCTTAGAGTCTTCTAGTTTCAGACTCCGGGGAGTTGGGATTACAGGCGTGTGACAACATGCCAGGATATAATTTACTCGTCTTCACAACAAAATATTTAAATTTGATTCTGAGTTATAGTCCATTTCAACCATGTGCCAATTTTTTGTTTTGGTGTCAGTGTCTCTAACTGGATAGACACTAAAATACAGCCAAGCAACACAAAAAAGGTGATGATATGTGCAATTAACATAATGAAGAAGAGCACATACGGGTAATTTACTATAATTGACTAGTAAACAAATGTGTCATGTCCACGGAATGGCCAAGCAGGCTTGTTCTGGAAGCATTTCTAATTGGTCAGTTACCGAATGCTTTTGGAAAGTGGCAGGATGATGGCCTGGGGACGTTTTTGGGGTGCTCCTTTCCTCGGGCGGCAGGTACAGCCCAGCCGCCGTCTGTTGATTCGACTTTGAATAAACCGTAACCATGCTGGATGAACTTGAGCATCAGGGCTTTTCCTCCTTACGTGTTACCTGGCATCTAACCAGAGCTATTGTTACCTCTGCAGTTCTGCATTCTTCTCACCCACGGTATCTGAGAGGGTAACTCTAAGCATTATTGTCAACGCTGGTGGGAACAAATCCATATTAGGATGGAAATACATATATTTAGCTTACACAAGCTATTAGGTTCAGATACGGCTTCATTGATTACCTTTCTGCAGCATTATCAATGGCTTCAACCAAATCCTCCTATAACATGACTCAAAGCATGCCACTTACCACTTAACAGTGCCTCGGGATACGTGCACGATCTCATTCAGAAACTCTGATCCTTCGTAGAAGGGGGAACAAAATACCCACAGAGGGAGATACAGAGACAAAGGGTGGAGTAAAGTCTGAGGGAAAGACCATCCAGAGACTACCCCACCCAGGGATCCATCCTATATACAGTTGCAATACCCAGACACTATTATTGATGCCCACAAGTGCTTGCTGACAGGAGCTGAATATAGCTGTCACCTGGGAGGCTCTGCTAGTGCATGACAAATACAGAGGGGGACATTCTCAGCCAGCCATTGAACTGAGCACAGGGTCCCCAATGGAGGAGCTAGAGAAAGGACCCAAGGAGCTGAAGGGGTTTGCAGTGCCATAGGAGGAACAATGATATGAGTCACCCAGTACCTTCAGAGCTCCCAGGGACAAAATCATCAACCACTTGGAGTTACCCACGGCTCCAGACACATAAGCAGCAGAGGATGGTCTTGTTAGACACCAAAGGGAGGAGAGGCCCTTGGTCCTGGAAAGACTTGATGTTGTAGTGTAGAGGAATACCAGGACAGGGAAGCGGGGGAGGGTTGATTGGGGAAGGGAAGATGGCTTATGGGATTCTTTTTTTGGGGGGGAAGGGGGAAGGGGGTGGGGCGCAGGGGGGAACCAGGAAAGGGGACAACATTGAAATGTAAACAAAGAATGTATCTAATAAAAAAGTGAAAAAAGAAAATTTTGAAAATGTTTGGGTAAAGAATTTTTAAAATGATATTGAGGAAAAATGAGAGGTTCTAGAAAAACTCAATAGATGCTTTTCCAAAAAGAGAAAAGATGCTGATTTGCCAGCTGTAACTTGTGGTCTCATTATCAACAGAGGCCAAATTAGTGAGGGGGTGGCTTGTGAACCCTTACAAAGGTACTGTGCTTGCCAATCCAGTAAGGTAGATATAACGCAAAACACACACGGCCTGGGAGGGAGGAAAGAGTATTGTCATTATTCTCAGATAACCCTTTCTCTATCTCTCCTTCCTCCTTCCTTCCCTCCCTCCCTCCCTCCCTCCCTCCCTCCCTCCCTCCCTCTCTCCTTCCTTCCTTCTTTCCTTCCTTCCTTCCTTCCTTCCTTATCTTTTTCCAGTGCTAGGTGAAGTGGATATCCTGATTACACAGATTAGATTTGCTCTATTAACCTTTCCTTTTCGCTACCTCTGGTGGGTGGTGGGCTAGAAGGGACATTAAAGCATTTAGAAACCCTTATTAAAAGTAAGTTAAAAAATCCAAGCCTACAGCTAGGGACAGACTCCAGGAGCGGGTGCACGCTAGACAACCCCTGGATCAGTGAGATGCATGCCCAGTCCCTATCCTTCCTCCTCTCCTTCTCTCCTTCCTTCCTTCCTTCCTTCCTTCCTTCCTTCCTTCCTTCCTTCCTTCCTTCCTTTGTTCTATCACTACTTTCTTTCTTACCTCCCCCTGCTTCTTTCCCTCCCTCTTTTTTCCTTCCCTTTCTTCTCTCCTTTTTTCTTCCCCCTTTCCTCCTTTTTTTTTTTTTTGTAGGTTTGAGGATAATCTGGTGTTTTAGTTTTACAGAAAACTTAAAACAACAATCAGGTTAATGAAATTAACAACAGAATCAAGTACATTATTAAATTGAATCCAATATAATGAGAAGAACAAAAATATCAAAACTTTCACCAACTGTGCTGGTTAATCTTTGTCAATTTGATGTAGGTTAGGTTATCTGAGAAGAAGAAATGTCAACTGAGAAAATGCTTTCATCTGAGCGTCCGTCTGTCTGACACTTTCATCTGAGCATCCGTCTGTCTGACACTTTCATCTGAGCGTCCGTCTGTCTGACACTTTCATCTGAGCGTCTGTCTGACACTTTCATCTGAGCGTCTGTCTGACACTTTCTAGAATGATTGCTGTAGGCGGACCCAGCCACTGCATGGCATAGAAGAAGACTCTGAGTGAGCTATGCGGGACATGTCAGGAAATGGAACTCTTCCACAGCCTCTGCTTCCGTTCATTATTATATCTATCAGAAAAGTCTAGAGAATAACTTGAAAAAAAGGCCCATAGTAGTTCTGGTGTCTTATAGACACCATATTTGCTTTAATAGGAATACAAATGTTATGACATCCTATGCAAACGGGAAGTAATGTAAATCTCAAGGAAAAAACTAAATGCACGCCCTTCTTCAGGCGAATGAGTGAGTCTATTATGGTCCTAAGGACCATCCATAACAGAGCTGTTAGTGAAGTAACTTCTTCCTTGGCACCTGGAGCCTTCACTTGAAAACAAAAATCCAGAGTTCTGTAGCACTCTTGAAAAAGGGATTGTCAGTTAGGGTTAATAGAACACAGCAAAGACCAAACCCGTGTAACTGTTGACTTCAGGTTCTCGCCTGGTTTTCTAGTTGAGCAAGAAGAGTAAGGTTGTGGTGTAAATAGACAAAGATAAATAATAACAAGATAAAGCTTTACCTTCTTGTGCTGTAATATCCATGGGAAAAAACTTGGTGGGAAAATACGTTTAAAAGCCGTAACAGATCACAGGGATACACAGATGTCTCTTTTAGTCTGGATTCAAATAGTTCTTCCTTTGCCTCTTGAGATAATATACAAGGACTGTCCAGTGTTGTCTTTCCTTCTAGAGTTTTACATAGATTGGTTAGTGCCTAATTAGGTAAACATTTTGATTTTGCTGAAATTGCACTGGAAATCCCGAGTGCAGCTCCTGAGGATGGGGGAGAACAGGAGCTTTCCCCTTCCCCCTTTCCCCACTGTGCCCTAGATTGCCTGGAGACCAGCCTTCCCTGGTTTCCGGCTCACGATGCCCATCCCCCCACTCTCTTATGGCACAGCTGACTTTGGGCCCCTGTTTCCTGGTACCACTTGTTTACTGTTCTAGTTGGAGTCCTGAACCTGGGAGAGTGGGACCCTAAAAATGAGATGGACTAAAGTCTCAGCTTTATTCAGAGCATCAATTTATTCTCTGAGGGTTAAGAAGAGTCACCTGAGGAAAGTGTCAATCACAAGGACAAGCTACATGTGGTGAAAACACATTTTTTTTCCCCATAGAGGTGTATAAACAACTAATAGTCATCTGTTATGAATAAAGTGACCTCACTCCTCTCCATTCTCCTGGGAGGAGCACAGAAACTCAGTCCAAAAGAGTCTGTGTTTTTGAAGAAACCAAGGGCACAAGAATCCTGTCTTGTTTTCTTGTAGTTCTTTTCAAACACTTAGAATCCTCACACGGCTCCATGCGTGGACTGCCTTCCAACAGAACTGGAAAGTATTATCTTAAATGGAGAAATCCAGACCCAGGAGAACAAATTCCACATGCTTTCTTATATGTTGATTCTAGATTGTAATTTTTTATAAGTATCTTTACTTTTCATAATACATGTTCTCTCCTCTCTGATCTCTCTCTCTCTCTCAGGTATAGATCATGAAACAAGAAAGGGCACTATGAGAGGGAAAAGAAGGTTCTAAGTGGAAATGTCATGTGTGTGTGTGTGTGTGTGTGTGTGTGTGTGTGTGTGACATGAAATCAGAATAAGGGCCACTGGAGAGAGATTGGGACCAGCAGGGGAAGGGCAGAAGAATGGGGGTATGGGAGGGTGGGAGAGGAGAACCAACACAAACAAGGTATGTGTGAAAAGGTCATGATACAGCTCATTATTTTGTGCGTCAGTTGGAATGAACGAAAGTAATTGCTTTCTCATTCTGTCACACTGTACCTTTATTCTGAAAAGGAAGAAAAAGCCAAACAGATCAGATATGTTTGTGCTTTGTTTCCCGGATGCCCCGGGGAGATGGCTCAGTCAGCAGAGTGTCTGCCACACAAGCCTGAGAACCTGAGTTTGGATTCCCAGCACACACGCAAAAGTCACGTATGTGTGCACCTGTAATCCTAGCACAGGAAAGGTGAGGAGGGGTGGAGCCTGGTGCTCATTGGCCAGTTAGCTTAGCTGAGCCCATGAATGCTGGTGCAGGGAGAAATCCTGCCTGTCTTGCACACTAAGAAGGAGAAAGACTGAGGAAGACACCTAAAGACGCTCTCATATATGCTTGTACACGTGCACATCTACCTACACTGTATAACACACCACATCCCCCCCCCACACACACATGATGAGGGGGAGAAATATCTGATAACTTAGTATAATCCTAAAATATGTAAACAAATTTTGACCATTTGTATGTAAAAAATACAACTCCTTTTAAAATTTAAAAGGACTTTTAAAGTTCCTTGTTGTGAGAAGAGGAGCAATTTTTGGGTAATACATATCCTCCACCACACCCCACCCCCACCGTCCGCTTCTGGCAGCGTTGAAAATCGAATGCAGGGCCTCACCCAGGGCAAGCGCTGTACCACTGGGCTCCAAACACAACCCTTGGGTGATAATATGATTTTTAAGGTAACTTCCTACTTCACTAAGGAGTTTTCTTTTTAAAAGCCAGTCCCACAATTCACCTGTGAATGCACGTACTTAACCACGTGTTTTCATACATGTCTTACCCATAACCTATGCCACACATCTCAGTATGGTTCTATCTGAGGATGCTCTTCAGTGATGGATTATGACTTGGAAGTAGAAGCCAAAAACATCCTTTCCAAGTTGCCTTTGGTCAAAGCTATAGTATTCTTTCACTATTAAGAAAAAAGAAATCTTGTGAAAGAAATTTCTGAGTGTTTATCAAATTCAGTTAAGGTCTGTAAGGTCTTCATCACCAACATGTAGACACAGATTTGAAGCAGTCCCCTTCCTAGCTATAATTGTGGTCACGGGTGACAGATCTCAGTTGTTATCACTTTCATGTGGTAGAGGTGCGCAGTGAACAGTAAGATCGCCTGTGCCTTCCTCCTCTTTCCTGTTGGGCTCACCTTTGCATTATCATCCGCTTGGCATGTCTCCAAAGGGACCGGTCACAGTTGCTTGCCCATTTTAGAAACGTGTTTTAAGTTTTAACCCAT
The DNA here is from genome assembly GCA_964023405.1 of Apodemus agrarius. Taxonomy (NCBI): domain Eukaryota; kingdom Metazoa; phylum Chordata; class Mammalia; order Rodentia; family Muridae; genus Apodemus; species Apodemus agrarius. The sequence goes on along the minus strand of OZ030011.1, from coordinate 67,916,700 downwards.
GATCCATTTAATTGGGCACTATAAAAGCAGCCTGCTGTGATGGTAATAAGGAAGGATGGGGTTGATGGGGAACGGACTGGGCCTTCACTTTTCTGGTAGGATGCTTTGGTTACTGCATATGGTGTGTAACAGTTTGGCACTCACATCTGTTGAGGTTGCCAGTGACAATGCAGATGATAATGACAATGAAACATGCTAGTCTTCCTGAATCAATTTTTTTTTTTTTTGAGACAGGGTTTCTCTGTGTAGCCCTGGCTGTCCTGGAACGAACTCTGTAGACCAGGCTGGCCTCGAACTCAGAAATCCGCCTGCCTCTGCCTCCCAAGTGCTGGGATTACAGGCGTGCGCCACCACGCCCGGCTCTGAATCAATTTTTTAAATAAAACACAAAGTATCAGTTCTAATAGCTTGTCCAAATGGATTGTGCATTATCTATGATTTGTACACGTCAGTTTGGAGACTAATAAACTACCTGTCTTTGTTTTGAACATATTTGCGGATGCTCTTGGCTCCTTCTGTAGACCATTGGCTTCTTAAAAAAAAATCACAAATGCCTACAATATCAATACTGGATCCTTACCAGTGACTCTCTCAGATAGCCTATATTTTTTGTCCTGTGTCATGGAGATCCTGTAACTTTAGTTCTGTAAGACCAGGTCCTTGGGGTTCACAAATGGGGTAGATAGATGTTGTTTTTAAATGTTATTTCCCCCACATTTTTGTTGTTTTTATTTTTATTTTTTCTTTCTTTTCTTTTTTCTTTCTTTCTTTTTTTTTAGATTTTAGTCTTATTTTTTTTAATTTTTTTATTTGATATATTCTTTATTTACATCTCAAATGATTTCCCCTTTCCTGGATCCCCCCTCCCCGAAAGTCCCATAAGCCCTCTTCCCTCCCCCTGTTCCCCAATCCACCCCTTCCTGCTTCCCTGTCCTGGTATTCCCCTACACTGCTGCACTGAGCCTTTCCAGGACCAGGGGCCTCTCCTTCCTTCTTCTTGGACTTCATTTGATAGTGAATTGTGTCTTGGGTATTCCAAGCTTCTAGGCTAATATCCACTTATCAGTGAGTGCATACCATGAGTGTTCTTTTGTGATTGGGTTACCTCACTTAGGATGATATTCTCCAGTTCCATCCATTTGCCTAAGAATTTCACGAATTCATTGTTTTTAATGGCTGAATAGTACTCCATTGTGTATATATACCACATTTTCTGTATCCATTCCTCTGTTGAGGGACATCTGGGTTCTTTCCAGCTTCTGGCTATTATAAATAGGGCTGCTATGAACCTAGTGGAGCATGTATCCTTATTGCATGATGGAGAATCCTCTCGGTATATGCCCAGGAGTGGTATAGCAGGGTCCGTTTGCAGATGATATGATAGTATACTTAAGCAACCCAAAAAACTCCACCAGAGAACTCCTATAGCTGATAAACAACTTCAGCAAAGTGGCTGGATATAAAATTAAATCAAGCAAATTAGTAGCCTTCCTATACTCAAAGGATAAACAGGCTGAGAAAGAAATTAGGGAAATGACACTCTTCACAATAGCCACAAACAATATAAAGTATCTTGGTGTGGCTCTAACCAAACAAGTGAAAGATCTTTATGATAAAAACTTCAAGTCTTTGAAGTAAGAAATCAAAGAAGACCTCAGAAGATGGAAAAATCTTCCATGCTCTTGGATTGGCAGGATTAATATAGTAAAAATGGTCATCTTGCCAAAAGCAATATACAGATTCAATGCAATCCCCATCAAAATCCAACTCAATTCTTCATAGACTTAGAAAGAGCAATTCTCAAATTGATCTGGAATAACAAAAAACCCAGGATAGCTAAAACTATTCTCAACAGTAAAAGAACTTCTGGGGGAATCAGTATCCCTGACCTCAAGCAGTACTACAGAGCAATTGTGTTAAAAACTGCATGATATTGGTACAGTGACAGACAAGTAGATCAATGGAATAGAGTTGAAGACCTGGAAATGAACCCACACACCTATGGTCACTTGATCTTTGACAAAGGCGCTACAACCATCCAGTGGAAAAAAGATAGCCTTTTCAATAAACAGCACTGGTTCAACTGGCAGCTATCATGCAGAAGAATGCAAATTGATCCATTCTTATCTCCTTGTACTAAGCTCAAGTCCTAGTGGATCAAGGACATCCACATAAAACCAGACACTCTGAAACTAACAGAAAAGAAACTGGGGAAGACTCTGGAGGACATGGGCACAGGGGAAACACCAATAGCTTATGCTCTAAGATCAAGAATTGACAAATGAGACCTCATAAAATTACTGAGTTTCTATAAGGCAAAGGACACTGTCAAAAGGACAAAACAGCAACCAACAAATTGGGCAAAGATCTTTACCAACCCTACATCTGACAGAGGGCTAATATCCAATATATACAAAGAACTCAAGAAGATAGACCCCAGAGAACCAAATAACCCTATTAAAAATGGGGTACAGAGCTAAAGAAAGAATTTTCACCCGAGGAATATTGAATGGCAGAGAAGCACCTAAAGAATTGTTCAACATCCTTAGTCATCAGGGAAATACAAATCAAAACGACCCTGAGATTTCACCTCACACCAGTCAGAATGGCTAAGATCAAAAACTCAGGAGACAGCAGGTGCTGGCAAGGATGTGGAGAAAGAGGAATACTCCTCCACTGCTGGTGGGTTTGCAAGCTGGTATTTTTTTAATTTCTTTTGGGGGTGGTTGCAAGTGTGGAGGGCAGAAATGGAGGGACAGAGAGATAAGTGGGATTGAAGTGCATGGTGTGAAATTCACAAAGAATCAAGAAAAAGTTAAAAAAAATTACAAATGTCTAATCATTGCCTCTCCAGCATATAACCTTAATCAGGAGGTGAACATGCTGGTGGAATTAATTATGAAGGGAACACTATATTAGTCAGTTAGAGAAAAGAATAGCGGTTAGTTTGGGTGATTTTTGAAGAACTCTAGCCTGGGGCTATGACCCACAAGAATAATTTGGTGTTAGTGTATGGAAGAATCACGTGACAATTACAGGTGTCTGACCATGGAGGCGTGGCTTTGGAGTGTGGTGCTTCCTGTTCCTGGAGGTGTCGAAACAGCCTCCTCCCTGGCCCGCCACCTCCAGCAGGCCGATGACAGGCTTACAGCACTTGTGATTATTGTGAGCGGAGAAGAAATTAGATTATCTCTGAGTTGTAAACAATGGCTGAGATTTGAACCCATTGGGTATGTCTAGCAATAGAACTAAACTTTAATGGCTGTCACTTGAAAGAAAAGCAGCGAGGCTCTATCAAGCCAGCAGCTTCTATGCAGTCCTGAGTTTGTGTCCGCTTACTCTCGTGTGATGTGGCTAAAGCGGGGCTTTAAGCGTGTACTGATGCTCTTATTTCTCCTCTCTGTCAGTGCAAGTACAAACAGCTACCTCGCCTCCTCTGCTTATCTTAGAAGTCATCTACTGTCAGCCTGTCCAACCAGGGTTTTAAAATGTACACTTTGATAGCCTACATCAACGTGATAATGTCTCCTGAGTATCAGAGTCATCTCAATCATCCATTTATTAATACTGCCTGAGACAGAATTTAAAATAAACAGGTAAACTCAGGATATAATAATAAACACATGTAGGTTAAATACTATAGATAACACACATTAATTATAACATTGTCTGTCTCTTTGTATCTGTCTGTCTGTCTGTCTGTCTGTCTCTCTCTCTCTCTCTCTCTGTGTGTGTGTGTGTGTGTGTGTGTGTGTGCATACTTGTTTGGGGACAGGGACTCACTACATAGTCCAGACTAGCCTTAAATTTGTAATCCTCCTGCCTCAGTCTCTTGAATATTGGAATCACAGTTGCGTGCTGTCATTTTCTGCTTAATTATAAAACCTTTAAAAGGGCATTAATCTTATAATACAGCAACCAAATCTCAGTGTGTTAATAACGAGACTTCTTGGAATGCTGCACAACTGATTGGCTCCTGAATCAAGACTACAGTCAACTGCACCTGACTCCCCTTCTGGAGTCCGTCTACTCTACCGCACTGCCTCACTGCCTCTGCCTCAGTGTCAGGCTGCTGTTCCTGCTGTGGCGGATTCTGGCAGGCTCATAAAGGCACATGACTCATCAGAAACAGAATGAGGAAAACAAAGGGAAGTGCCATCTATGTCTTAGAGCTAAAGAGCCATTCAGAAGGTTAAGAAAGTGAGAAACCACAGGCCATGGGACCTGGAAGTAATCACTGCCTGGAAGACTTGGAAGCATCCTTCATGGCAACTCTGAAAATACTTGGGAAAGATAATGAACTTCATTGTTGTTGTTATTATTAATTTATTGTTCCCAAATAACATGTTGGTTTTGTCCACACCATCAGTGCCCTCCCCCTATTTTTTTTTTTTTCTGTCTAGTTTCACTATTGCCTATCATACTGGTCAACAGGACAAGGCATTCAATCGCAGCAAATTCTTATACATTCCAAGTTACCCTACACAAACAGGTTGCCATGGTAACCAAACAAAAAGGGAGTGGAAAACAGAAGCAAAGTATTTTCTTATGTCTGGTGGGCTCTGCACGGTTTCCTTAAGTGCTATTACAGGCTTTCTTTTAGATTTGGGTCTTGGGTATGGATTACTTTTTAAGTTGAAGACTTTATCAGACCTTTGGATATAGAAAATTGTACTAAAGTATGAAGCCAATTTATTGTTTCTTGGGGACACTGTACATTTTAATTAGAAATGTTGATTTAGTACATTGCCCAGAGACTATTCAACTCCTGTCTGTGGAACCAGGGGAGACGAGAGGCTCATTTGATGGTAAAGTGTCCTAAGGAAGACACTGTGGGGAGGGGAGCCCAGCCTTGAAGCCATCGCATTAAGGGGCTACTATTCGCTCTGTTCATTAGGAAGCACAGAGATTTCACTGCTACTTGCTACATGACACTCACTAATGACCACATCAGTGAATACGATGCACTCTGCCTAGTTTTAATCTTTTGGTCATAGAAGATTTTGATGGTGAAACAGAAAGCCATTAGACTCATAACATATGCCTAACTTTTCCTGGATTGGCAACAGGACCTCTCTCTACATCCCTGTTATTGTCTTGGTGCCTCTTTGAAGTGCAAACGAGTTACAATTTCAAAGCCATCCAGGAAAACAACAACTCCAGCTTGTGGCAAGCTCTGGGGGTACAGACAAACCTTTAGAGTGTCACCAGGTGGTGGGTTTACTAGGAATCTTGGGATAGTTGGCTCTTTCTTTGTTAAAGACAAAGATCTGTACAGGGCTTCACCTGACACTTGGCTTTTAAAAATCATACTGTCTGAATACCTTGCTAAAAAGTGATTCCCTTATGCAAATGTCATTTGTTGACAGGAGAAAATAAAACTAGACGTTTATTTGGAAGCTTAGGAAGCAGGAGGGAAATTATCTCATGACAGAATAGACCCACGACCTACCGCTACTTGACAAGATCAATCTACCCACTAGACCCACGGACTACGAGCTCGGTGAGATCAATCCACCCACGTGCATATCTGGAATCAGCCGCATTGAACTAAAATACTGTCTTAGCATATATTTTCCAGCTAGTTCTTTTTATCCAGCAGCTGAGCGTGGGATACTCAGAGCAAGATTTCCTTTCAATGAAAGGATTTGCCTCTTAAGACTAGAATTTACACAAAGCCCAACTAATTCGGGTTTAGAGCCAAAAGGAAGAAAGGTTAAAAAAAATATATAATTCTTTCCATGTAAAGAATACTTATTTGTAACAACAACAACAACAACAACTATAACAATGTCAGAATACATAGGAGAATGCTCATTATGTGTTCGTATTGATGCCTTAAGTGTGATCAGTGTTGGTTTTGTATTTTGGGATGAATATGATTATTCCCTTTCTGAACCGGGCGGCCATGTGAAGCGTAGTGGAGCCTCCACCAGCACCGTCAGCATCTCCTTTCCCACCCAGCGGGAGAGGAAGACTTAGAGCCAAGGTCAGAGTTAATTCCTATTTGGGACTTGTCTACCTTCCTTCCATCGGGTTTGGTTACTCTTTAGAAAAGAGAGTCTAGGGCACTGGTGGAAGTGAAGCTGTTTAAGTGGGTGAACTTGTTCAAACATGACAGCCAGAGTTCTTCCTTCTACCCAGGTTAAAAATAGGGGGTCAAGTGTTTGTAATCCTAGTGTGTGGGGGTGTGAGGAGGCACGGACAGGCTGATCCCTGCGGTTTGCTGACAGGTCAGTCTAGCAAATCGATGAGTACTTGTTCAGTGTGAGATATTTCCTCCAAGAATAAGGTGGGGAAGTGATTGAGAAAGACATCCGGATGCCGGCTTCTGGCTTTCACAGGGACCCACATGGACAAGCATACCTGCACACATACACCCGTACACACACCTGTACACATACCTGTACACACACCTACACACATACCTGTACACACACCTATACACACATCTGTACACACACACCCATACACACACCTGTACACACATACCTGTACATACACATGTGCGCACACACACCTGTACACACACCTATACACATACCTGCAACACACACCTGTACACACACACATACCTGCACACACACACCTGTACACACACATACACACCTGTACACACACATACCTGCACACACACACCTGTACATACACACCTGCACACACACACCTGTACACACATGCCTGTATACATATACCTGCATACACACACCTGTACAAACACACACCTGTACACACATACCTATACACACTTATATATCCCCCCAACACAGACACACACACACACACACACAAAAAAAAATAGTTTTTTTAAAAAGGAAGGTGGATTTTAGTTTGGGTGATTTTTTTTTAATACTGGAGATTTACTGTGTGGCCTAGGCTGGTCTTGAACTCCTGCTTCAGGCTTCTGAATATTGGGACTGCAGGCATGTGCCACTGTTCTTGAATCAATTTTGAAACAACGACTAAACCATTTAACTTTAGTCTTAAGGTCAATGGAGAAGATTTTGCTCTAAGTCGATAGGTTGGTATCCTACCCTTATTTTAGGATGTCCTCCCATCCTAAATCCTGTGTGTGATAAGTTACACACAGAAAGACCTGAAAACCACCACCACCACTCTGTACAGAATTATCTGCTGAAATTAGGGAAATGGCGTGAGCAACTTGTCTTTTGTCTTTCTGTAATAAGACACGGAGTCTGATGAGAACAAGGGATTTCTGCTAAGTCCTCTCTGATTTCTTACATAGCGGCATTTACAGACTTAGCTTTCTAACCCAGACGGAATGATTGATATCGACTTTCCCTCACTTAACTGTAACTCATTCATTGTTCCATTTCTGTCCTGTGAGCAAATGCTAACAGCTTTCCATGGGTGTAGTCCCCACTAATAGTCTCAAGTACCCGAGGAATTTATGTAGAGTCTTCAGTAAGTGTTCTAAGGAAGACTCTAAAATTACCTCCTCCTCCGACCCCTGCCCACAAAGTCCTGCAACCTGGCTCCCTGGCTCCCTTAGCTCATTGATTGCACAAGGCATCTGGTGAATGACCTCTGTGGCTTGCAGTCTCTCTCTCTCTCTCTCTCTCTCTCTCTCTCTCTCTCTCTCTCTCTCTCTCTCCATGTTCTTTTCCTTTCCTTTCCTTTCCTTTCCTTTCCTTTCCTTTCCTTTCCTTTCCTTTCCTTTCCTTTCCTTTCCTTTCCTTTTCTTTTCTTTCCTTTCCTTTCCTTTCCTGCTAGGTATAGTTTGGTCAGCCTTGTTAATAATTCTTTCAAATTTCTAAATGAATCTCACCTTTTCTCTGGTTTCTTCTCTCACACAGGACCCATTACTTCTATTAGCCTGCTTCAGAGAAAGCAAAGATCTGTGATGACATAGTCCAACTTTTCTGAAGTCAAGTACGTCTTCAAAAGCAGAGTCTGGGAAGCTCAGGAAAGGATGGCAGAGGAGGAGGTCACTGGGAGGAGGTCACAGGGAGGAGGTCACAGGGAGGAGGTCACAGGGAGGAGAGAAGAGCTGCACACAGAGGGACAGCTGTGGGCTGGCCACTTCTTGGGAATTTTGTAGAGTCGTTATTTATTTTGAGGGCTACTGAAGAAAACAATGACCAGAGAATCATTATTTTAAAAAATCATTTAAAGGAGCTGGAGAGCTGACTCGGCAGTTAAGAGCACTTGGCGAACTTCTAGAGGACCTGACTTTGGCTCTTAGCATGCACATCGTTGTCTACAACTGTCTGTAACTCCGGTGCCAAGGGCTCTGACCTTCTCTTCTGACTTCTGTGAACACCAGGCCTCCTTTATTTGTTTTACAATTAGTGTAGCTCCACACAAAAAGTAGAAAAAACTGTACTGAAACTGGGCAGAGAGGGACAGGGAAAGAGAAGCCTTTTAATACACTCAGAGAAGAATGAGAATAAGCCAGAGTTTCTGGGACACTGCCCCCACACTCCCAGCCTGATAACTGCTGGTTTTGGATACTAATCACTGCTAGCCTTTGACACATGTGAGCAGAGTCACCATGGAGCTGACTGAGGGTCTCAAGGAGGCTCTTGGAATGCTTCCCAGGGCCACTAGAGTTTGGGTGACCAGATACAAGAAGGCTCTAGCAGGCCCTTCTACTTGGACCAGAGCCCAAGTCCTTGAAAATTCCCTCCTACAAATCATCCCTTTAAAAAAGCAGATCAAAACAAGTTTATGGGTCTGTAGTTTAGTCGAGAGTTCTCCACTTTCAGCATTCTGGAATACTTACAAATGATTCCTTGTGGGTAGAGTTTTGCTGTGTGAACATGCTCACTGTGAATTCTGGATTCTATCCCTCAATAAGAAGTCAACTTTCAAAATCAGCTGAAACACAGAGATGTTCTACTTTCTTTTGTAATTTTGCATTCAGGTGTGGGAAAATGGGAGGAACAGGTTTTCGTGTCTGTTGATTTGCAGTGAGCAGTGAAGCCAAAGTTTCTTACGAATGTGACCCAGGTCTGTAGACTGTCACCTCATTTAGAGGCATGTGACCCAGGTCTGTAGACTGTCACCTCATTTAGAGGCATGTGACCCAGGTCTGTAGACTGTCACCTCATTTAAAGAGGCAGTGCCATTGGTTCCTCTTGCTGTCAAGTTTAAGAAACAGTGCATGTTACATTTTGTGCATGTTTTTCAGAAGTCATGAGATGACAGCTTAATTCTCAAAGTCACATATTAGTAGGCTTTGGAAGGTCATCAGGGTTAAATGTGGTCATAAAGTTGGGGACTTCTACTGGTGCTGAGGCCACTAGGCATTGGCACTAGGGTTTTGCAGAACTCTTTCGGTGTTCTATGGCATGAAGTCCAGGAGCTGGAACGAGTTGGTTTTGCCCCTTTATCAATGGCTGGAAGGGCAGCTTATAGAAAGGCAGGAGAAGGTGCTTGCTGATAGAACAGCAGGCTGGTTCTTTCAGGCCCGCGTTCCTGGACAGCATGTTCCTTCTCAGGCAGAATGACCATGTTCCCTATTGGGAATCTTCATCTTGTGAATTCAAAGTCATTGATCAAAAGAGCTGTCCACTTCTGCACACGTTCACCCTTGGAAAGTCTGTTCTAGAGAATCCTTGAGTGGGTTCTAGAGGGCTTCCCCTAAAAGAAAACTTAACAATTTTTTCATTTTAGGAATTTATAGCTGGGCATTTCTTAGACCTCAGCCAATTCCACGGTGGCAGCGTCAATGGCTTTGCAATAACAAGAGAGGCTTGTATTGGCCCACTTGCTGTTTTACCACGTGATAACTTTTGCAGAAGCCAGTGCTAATGCTCTTAGATGTCCCAGACCTTAGAACTGTGAACTGAATAAATGGAATAAAATCTGTTTTATGCATGTGTACATATGTATTATGTAGGTATGTGTCTATTTATGGTTGTTTCATGTAGCCCAGTCTGGCCTTGAACTTGCTACATAGCCAAGGATGACTCTGAACTCTTGGTTTTCCCATCTCTACCATGCCTGTGTCACCACACCCAGCTAGACCTCAATACTTTATAATTTACCCAGTCTATAGTACTCAACAGTGATAACAGAAAGCAGACCATGACTGCAACTATAATATTGGGCTATTCTTCTAGGTTAATATGTGACAGCACTCTGTGTTTATGAATTATTCAGAAGTCCAAGGTCTAAAGACACTCATGAACATCCTGACGTGTTGGCTCTTTTTATCTTTCTAGAAATATCTATTCAGAAGGGGGAAAAGACAGCTGCGGCATTCTCCTTTTCTCCTTTGTTTCCTCTGCTTAGGAAAGGGAGGGATGGATTTAGTCACATACGTCCATAATTTGGTTAAAATACAAGGCATTCTTTTCTAAGAACTAGCTACATGGGGCCATACTATGACATTTGTTTTGCATGGTCAAAGTAGTTTTTTGGTGAGCTAAAAAGCCCCTTTAGGTCCTTAGGGTGAGTCCCCAGTTCTGTCTGCTTCTGAGCATCCGTGGGAAGTAAAAGGACTTTAAGATATAAATCTAGGATGATTTGGAAACAAACACCACCCATTCTCCTTCCACTTAGAATGTCTTCAGCAGGCTAATATGAAGAGACACACAGGGAGCTATGAAACCAAACAAGGAAGTGGCTCTCAACTAGTGGATTGTGATCCCTTTGGCGGGCTGGGTCGAATGATCCTTTCACACGGGTCGCAAACCAGATACCCTGCATATCAGATATTTGCATTATGATTCATAACAGTAGCAAGATTGCAGTTATGAAGTAGCAATGAAATGATGTTATGGATGGGGCTCACGGCAACACGAGGAACTGTCTCAAAGGGTCGCAGCATCCGAAGGTGAGACCCACTGACACAGGCATATCTATGCATTTAGCTGGAGGTTGAAAGCCCGAGAGAGGATTGAACTGCAGTGAACTTTGCCCTGTGATTTCATTTTGAAGTGGCTGCATCTGTGCCACCTGTTGATGGCATGATTGGCGCGTTAGTTCCTGCTCAGTCCCGGCACCATTGATAACTGCTTAACATTACCACAGGGGAAGCTTTGTCGGAAGCCGCAGTCACTTTGCCTCAGCCATGGTGTACATTGGCGCCCCATTCAGTCCTTTTTTCTGACATTAGCACATTTGAATGGGCCACCAGTGTAGCCTTTCAGCAGGAACATGTATCCGGGGTTTCTGGGTGGCCCAGAGCTAAGCTGAGAATTCTCGTTAATGGGCTGCAAGCCCCAGCCTATTGAAGGACGTGAACTCGGTGACCAAAGAAAAGTGAGACAAAGATGTCCCTCACAGGACCATGTAGGTCAGAAGTGGACAAAAGCAGACATGGCCCAGTCAGAGGTATTTGATTTCTGAGCTGAAAAGGGAACACTGACCCCTGTGGGGGGCAGCGCCACTGATTTGCTGGAAGCTCAGAAGCCCGGTCTGAGAGAGAAGGCATTTACCACAATCGCAGGTGGTGTGTGGAGTTATTTTAAAAAACGTTTTCTCTTTCCACTTGTCTTCGTGGTGATTTCTTATTTGGCAGTACTTAGAGAAAGGCCTGGCTAACTAGACTGACAAAAGAGGCCGAGGAAGCCGCTGGGGAGGGCTGTGGAGCAGTGCTACGTGGCCCACACTGGAGGAATTCCGGGTGTTTACAAGCTCCGAGCCGATGCAAAATGGGCTTTGAGAAGAACTTCTTTTATGTGTTTACGGCTACAGTTTTAACACATCAGCATAATTTAAAAAATGAACTCGAAAGAATATGATTAAAACACATACATATCTGAAAGTTTTCTTAAAATGTTAAAGCAACAGCCAAGAGAGAAAGCCATCAAAGAGATAAGGATGCTGAAGGAGCTCTCCACCCCAGGTGGGTGGGGAAGGACTCGGTCTTCTTTAAGGGGCTGGCCACCGGGGTTTTGACTATGCTCCAGTGATTAAATGGGCTACGCAAACTGGCTTTTTCCCCCATTTCTTCTTTTTTGGGGGAGATCCTAAGGGAAGTGGGGGGGGGCACCGGGAAGGGCTGAGAAGTGAGGGTGCTCAGGGTTCATGATGTGAAATTCCAAATAATCAATACAAACATTACGGAAAAAAAAAAAAAGAGAGAGAAGGAATTACTGGAGAACCACCCTGAATCTAATGGATCTATCCCAGCCAATCACAAAGTGCTCCTTGTCCCTTGTCTCAGCAGATCATTTTTGCTGGTGAGTCACCCTGGTTCCTTAGAGTGAAAACTCAGACATACAGGGTCCTGGAAAGTGTCCCACACCTTGTATGTGGTGTGCCTGGTGCCCACGAAGGTCAGACTAGGGCCTTGGGTTCCTGGAGTTAGGCATGGTTGTGAGCCACCATTGTGAGTGCTGGGAATCGAACCTGGATCTTCTGTAAGAGGATCCTGACCACTCAGTCTCCTCTGAACCCTTTAGCACATTTATGCTTCTTAAATGTTTTCAAATATCATATTAAAAATAATTTAGCTCATAGAAACTTTAGGACCGGACACCGACCACCAAGCACTCTTTTGCCTACAGCCACCAACCACCAATATTTCACCTCTTCATCTTGTCCTCTATTTACGTGCACATGTATGGATTCTTATCCTTGTTGCGACTGAACCATTTGAAAGGAAGCTCCAGATATGACAATAGCTTATCCATGAGTAATTTAGTGTATACATTTCCCCAAGTATAGACAGTTTCCTGTAGAATCACAATACTATTCATATGTAAGAAAATTGGTATTAATTTAATATTGTCATCCAAGATGTAGGACGGCTAGAAAAATTTCAAAGTTATACCTAATCTATTCAATTGTCTTTGCTGACCCAAGATCCAATCAAACTAACTGTAACTGAAACAAATAAATAAACTGCTAACTGCAATTAGGGCTATTTTAGAGCTTTTTATTCTAGAAGTATCTCCTATTGTTTTTATAACATTAACTCTGTCTTGAGGGTCTAAATCAGTTGCCTTGCCAAAAAAAAAAAAAAAAAAAAAAAAAAAAAAAAGTTCCTTGTAAAAATTTGTGTTTTCTCATGATTTGTCTCAGGCTAAATATTCAGGCTGGGGTATGGGATAGGAGATGATCTTTCTCAGCGGATCTGTGTGGGGGTATATGTCAGCTTATCTCACTGATGGCCATATTGCGTCTGGTCAGTTGGCTAAGATGGGGATGTCCACGGCCAGCATTTCTGCTGTGAAGCTGGTCTGTGTGGAGTGTTTTTGAGCTGAGAATGTAGCTCTGAGGCTGACTGCTTACCAGTGTGTGTGGACACGAGGCTCAACCTCCAGCTCCACCAGAAATGGGATAAAAGCTCCCAATAAACAGAAATTACATCTAAAAATCAACCTTTTATCTAGTGATTGCTGAATTTACTGCTGATTCTTTTTAAAGGTAGTTTTCATTTATTTTTTTGTTTAAAGAATTCTATACATGTATATAATGTACCTTGATCATATCCACCCAAATCCCTTCTCCAACTCCCTTCTCTGGAATCTCCATTCTAACGTCCTGTCCTCTTTTTAAATTAAATTAATTTATTTACCTTAAAAAAAAAAGATACATTTGGTCCAGTTAGTACTGCCAGTGTATGGGTGGGCGTAGGTTACCACTGACAATTCTTTTTTTTCCCCCACTAACAATTTTTATATTGGAGGTGGAAAACTAGTGCATTAGGCTATGTGGGCTGTCACAAGACACAAGATACAACAGACTCGGCGTTAAGCTACAAACTGGAGTTCTTACAGTTCCAGAGGGTTTCTGGTGAATCCTATCTGTATAAAGTCGTTCATTTTGCCGTTATACAGCCTTATCTCTGTGAAGAAAGGGTGAGGAAAGTGAGGGGGAGGGGGAGAGGAAAGGAAAGGGCCAAGGAAGGGAGAAGGGAGAGGGAGAGAAGAGAAGGCTCTGATGTCTTTTCCTCTTATAAGAATATTTGGCCTATCCGGTTACATCCCAACCCTGTGACTTCATTTATCCATAGTTGCCTTCCCGAAGGCCTCATTTCCAAATGCAGTCGTGGCTGTGGGTAAGGGCCTCAGTATGTGAATTTTGGTGGGCACAGAATCCAGTTCATAACAGTTGGTATCTCATTAAAGAAGAGTTTTCTACCCTGATTTCCCCTTTTCCTGTTTCTTCCTCACTTCTCCCTTTGAACATCAGTGTGGACTCATGCCGTTATTTCTTTGTGTGTGTGTGTGTGTGTGTGTGTGTGTGTGTATGTGTGAGCGAGAAAGTTTGTGTATAGTATGTATGTATGCATGTGAGATGTATGTGCACATATGTGTGCCAGAGCATGGATGCTGAAGAAGGTATTGGATGTCCTCTGTTATTTCTGGTTTATTCCATTCAAGGCAAGGTGTCTCCTAGAGCCTGGAACTCACATCAGTGCCCCCACTCCACAGCCATGTGCGGGACCACAGCTAGCTTGTCATGTGGATGCTGGGATCTGAACACTAGGCCTTATATTTGCCCAGCAATTGTTCCTACCACGGAGCCTTCTCTGTAGTCCTGACCCTTTTAAAACTTACTTTGCTTTATATACGTGGATGTTTTGTCTTCACATGTTTCTGCATCATGTGTGCTTGATGTCTGTGGAGGTCAGAAGAGAGGGCTGGACCCCCTGGAACTGGAGCTAGGGATGGTTGTGAGTCACCATGTAGATGCTGGGATTAGAAACCCGAGTCCTCTGCAAGAACAGTAAATGCTTTGAATGGCTCAGCCATTTCTCCATGCCCTGCTCCTATTTTGATACAAAATCTCACATGGTTGCCCAGGTTGGCCTGGCATTCATCACATAGCTCAGGTTGGCCATGAGCTCACAGCAATCCGGAGTATGGGTCTTTCATGTATTTGTTTTTTACTTAATGTGTTATAACCTACTTTAAGTAAATGAATAATGGCATATGTGTTATAACCCACTTATGCTATTATTCATTTTAATAACAAAGCTGTCCAAGGTGTGGTTGATGAAAACATATTTGCTGAGAAATTTTGCTTCTCTGTGGGCAGTTTTATTTGGAATACAATACTTGCTAATAGCTGTGAGAACTTTTGGAACTAGTTTTTAAATAGCATCCTTTGGGCTACAGCTATGGAACAGATGTTCATGAAGTCTTTTTAAAATTAGAGCCTAGCCCTTTAAGAGTACAATTTTGAGTTTAGAAAGCATTTGAGTGGCTTGCAATATAACACATACTTAGTAAATATTGATGAATGAATGAAAGCCTTGAATTGTGACGTTTCCTTGGTCCGTTAAAGACATCTCCTTAACCCAAATGAGTTTGCTCTGGCTCTAGTTGGTGGAACGACTTGGATCAGTCTTTCCATTTTATCTATATTTTTAGTCAGCAGCTCCTATTGTTGCGGAAATCCAGATTTCCACTCCTGACCCCACTATAAGTGCTTATGGCTATTTTTCTAGGAAGCAATTCCCCAACTTCTCATCCTATCTCAGTGCATCCCTTTGGGCTTCTGGGGGGGGGGGCAGGGCTGAGACAACTGGTCTCAAAGGGAATACTCGAAAATATGTTCCTTTTCCTATGGTTACAGCTAAGGAATTTGTTTTCCTTACAGAAGGGAGAAGAATCCAGTTTAAGTGAAACAAGGAATACAGATTCAGAGCTCTCGAGAATGTCGTACGCTTAATATCTATTCTGAGAAACAAAGATTCACCCACGGCCACTCATTGAGGATCTATTTACTGTCAGAGTGTAATTGGATTTTATACAGTAGTTCATTTTGGTTGGGGGCGGGGATAGGAAAGTGATTTCAAAGTAACAAACAAAATGTATGTGATAGGACCTCTGTTTTTATTTTTATTTTTATTTTATATTCTTGCTTTTGGATTCTTAGGGACACTGGCAACAACCCTTTATTTGCCACAGTGGTCTTAGAAAACAAGGTATACACTTTGACTACTTTTGCTGTGAATAATCCATTGAAGCCAGGCAGTACCACAGTGGATTCATCAGTGTTCGCACAGAGGTTGCATCCTTACAGATCTCTTTGAATTTGTGGGGTGCATATGGTCTGCCACTTCTATAGAGGAAATATTTTCATTTTAGAATTCAACTTTTATAACCTTTGGCAATGTGGAGTATCAATGGCTCTTTGTTGTTGTTGTTGTTGTTTTTTTTTTTTTTGAAAAAAGTGAAACTGTAAGCTATCCCCAAGGATATGCAGGGCGTTGCTATAGCAACAGAATCTGCCTCCCGGCACCACAAGAGAAGCCATGAATAAAAGATGGTGCTCTGCGGACAACAGAATAGAAGAGGTTGTTTCGATCCTTCTAATACCTGAAATTTGCTGTTATTTTGTTAAATGCAAAATAAAAATCTTGGGGGGAAAGGCACAGTTCACTAAGAAGATGAATTTCTGTATTGTACTTCACATGTCATAGGGGAAAATCACATGCTTTCTGAATAGAGTTAGCACATATGAGCAAGTCCAGAGATGGACTACAGTATTTGATTCAAATATGTTTTTCTGTTTAATTTTATACCTCAAATAAGAGGATAAAGACAAAAATATGTGAATCTGGAATACAAAGGATGGGACTTTTATTCTTATCCAAAATAGATTTCTTGTTCCATATTTAGATAGAAGTACCTACTATGTACATAAAAGGTCGGACTAAACAAAGCATCCTGATTTCAGCTGGCTTTGTCTACCATGAATCTATTTATATCACACATTAACCAGTTTGGTTCTGAGTTCTCATCCTGCTGGCTTCATGATAAACTGCCTTCCTAGGAAGAAGCAAAAAAGAAAAAACAAACACACACACACACACACACACACACACACACACACACCCAAACCAAAAACCAAACCAAAACAAACCAAAACAACTCTCATCGTTTTTAAAAATGTTTATTTCCTAAATATTCAGAGCTAAATTAAATTATTGCCAGATTCTTTGACTCTCAGAGCAAGTGGATTGTTACAGGCTGAACAGTGTTTGCTCAGAATTCGTGTGTCAAAGCTCTAACCTCCAGTGTCACTGTACTTGGACACAAGGTCCACATGAAGTACTATGGTTAAACATCATGATCCAAGAAGATTTGCGTCCTTAGAAGAGGGGTGTTTGTTTCTGTTGTGTTAGCCGAGAGGAGATGCCTTGGGGTGAGGGTCACATGTAAAGGATAGAGACAGGAAGCCAGCAGAGTTTAGGTGTGGTGTGAGTGGTCAGCCTTCCATCAGATCACGAGCATCCCAAAATTCTGGGAAGAATTGTTCCTGAACCAGTGCGTGTCCCTCACCCGCACTGTCTGATGCAGACTGGATTTTTTTGTTTACCGGGGGTGGTGGGGTGGTGGGGTGGTGGGGTGGGGTGGACTCCTGCAGTGAGAGTGCACAGAGGAGGTGGCCACCACCCTAGATA
Source organism: Apodemus agrarius (assembly GCA_964023405.1). Lineage (NCBI taxonomy): Eukaryota > Metazoa > Chordata > Mammalia > Rodentia > Muridae > Apodemus > Apodemus agrarius. The sequence goes on along the minus strand of OZ030011.1, from coordinate 67,899,365 downwards.
GTGAACTAGAGAGTAAACCCTTGATAGAGACTGACCAAGATGGTTCCTCGTCTCAGACTTCCTGAGGAAATTTATTTGCATTGTTTTTATGGTGGCCTGAGCTGACTCAGGTAGGAATGGAAATATTTAGTGTGATTGTTCTCTTGGTTTTCTTTTGGAGTCAAATATAGTTCTCTTTTCAGGTGGACAGACACACTCATGACCCTTCAAACTCCTCCATGACCTTTTCTTTTGTCACCTAAGCAACTTGGCAGAATTGAGGCTCTAAATCCTGATCTACCCTCCAAAGTTGTGTTTACTAAAGGTGTTTGCTATTAAAGAACTTAAAATGTAGTAGTTTGTATTGGAGCTTCAGTCGAATGGACAGCTCTTGGGAACCACCGCTTAAGAGGCTGTCTGGTAGCAATGTAGGAAGACCTTTTGAGGATGGAGGGATGGTTTGGCACTTCAGAGTGTTTGCTGCGCTGGCAGATGATTGGGGTTCAATTCCCAGCACCTACGTAGTGACTCACAACCACTCGTAACTCCAGTTCTAGGGAATCTGAAAACATCTGGCTTCTGAGAGTGCACACACACAGGGAACATACAGACATGCAGGCAAACTCACTTAAATGTAAAATTAATTAGTTAATTTAAAATATTTTTACATTATGTATATACCTTGGTTGTTTTTCCTGCCTGTATGTCTGTGCTCCTTGTGTGGAGGTCAGAGGGGTGTGTCAGATCCCTTGGAACTTGAGTTACAGGTGGTTGAGAGCTGCCATGTGCTTGGCGGCAACCAAACTCACCTGGCAATCAAACTCACCTGGCAATCAAACTCACGTCCTCTGGAAGAGCAACAACCTCTCTTAACCACGGAACCACCTCTCTGGCCCAATAAATGTTTTTTTTTATTAGATATTTTCTTTATTTACATTTCAAATGTTACCCCCTTTCTTGTTTCCCCCTTTGAAACCCCCTATTCCATCCCACTGCTCACTAACCCACCCACTCCTGCTTCCCCGTCCTGTCATTCCCCTACACTAGGGCATCAAGCCTTCACAGGACCAAGGGCCTCTTCTCTCATTGATGTCCAACAAGGCCATCCTCTGCTACATATGCATCTGGAGCCATGGGCCCCTCTATGTGTACTCTTTGTCCCTGGGAGCTCTGGGGGTACTGGTTGATTCATTTTGTTGTTCCTCCTATGGGGCAGTAAACCTCTTCAGTTCCGACCAATAAATGTTTTAAAGGATAAATTTTGGATAATCATTGCTAATATTTAAATGACCATTTTAATTCTTTTTGGTTTTGCTTTTGAGACTTAAACTAAGGACCTTAAGCATGCAGGTCAAGTTTCTATCACTGAACTACATCTTTTAGAAGTGAATGGTTTTTATTCTTGTTAAGAGTGTTATTCTTGCCAGGTGGTAGTGGCCCACACCTTTAATCCCAGCACTTGGGAAGCAGAGGCAGGTGAATCTCTTTGAGTTTTCAGTGATCCTGTTCTACAGAGGCAGCCGGGGCTATACAGAAAAGTCCCATCTAGAAAAACCAAAACCAAAAAGGAAAAAAAAAAAAAAAGAATTTTATTCTCCTTGAACTATTTCCACAATTTAAAGGCTCCAGGGATTTCTTTTTTCTTTTCTTTTCTTTTCTTTTCTTTTCTTTTCTTTTCTTTTCTTTTCTTTTCTTTTCTCTTCTCTCCTCTCCTTTCTCTTTCTTTCTTTCTTTCTTTCTTTCTTTCTTTCTTTCCTCCTTCCTTCCTTCCTTCCTTCCTTCTTTCTTTCTTTCTTTCTTTCTTTCTTTCTTTCTTTTCCTCAAGACAAGGTTTCTCTGTATAGCCCTGGCTGTCCTAGAACTCACTCTGTAGGCCAGGCTGGCCTCGAACTCAGAAATCCACCTGCCTCTGCCTCCCAAGTGCTGGGATTAAAGGCGTGCGCCACCACTGCTTGGCTCCAGGGATTTTTCTTGTAAGAAATATATTTAATCTAGATTGTAATATGACTTTCCTCTCCTTTTTCTAAAAAAAATAGTTAATTGGTGGTGATAATGATGGTGATGATGATGATGAAGAAGATGATGGCGATAACTATTATTATTGCGTGTCTGAGTGCCGGTGCAGGTCAGAGGACAGGTTCGTTGGGTTTGTTCTCTCCTTCTACCTTTATATGGGGCCCAGGGATTAAGTTCAGTTCACTAGCATAGCATAGCAAATGCACATATCTGTTGAGCCATTTTGTGACAAAATGGCAGGCCTCTGTCTTCTTTTAAAACTATGCTAATAATGATTTTTAAGAACACTAGTAGGGACATGGGTAATTTTTCACTTCTAAATTTTACATAATAAGCACTCATCCCTTTAATAATGGAAAATAATAAAGTTAAGAAATACTAGGTATTAGAGAAACTTATTAAAAAAAATCCTGTCTTTCAAGGAGAATTTGAGGTAGTTTGAATACAATATATTTGTACCATAAAGCTAGGCAGGCCAGGAATTAGAACTGTGAAAGAATCAAAAGAAGAAGGAATTAGATGCTTTACTGATGAGACCTAATGTAGTTAGGTAACTGAACAGTAAATTTAGTGCTGAGCTTCCAGACAGTCACGAAAAGGAACTGTGGATTAGAGATCTCATTATCTGATCAAAAAGAGCAGACAGCAGCGCTCTCTGAGAGGACGGCTTTCCTCCACAGATGCCCTAGAGTGATGTGTCACAGTTCACGTGTGTAACACATAACAAGAGTATTTTATATGCTTCTGCTACAGAGAAAATGTCTGGGTCTCAGAAACTATTGACAGCGACACAGGCCGTTGGTCACTTGTCTTGTGTAGCTTGTTTCTCTGTTAATCACCCACCTTCCTCAATGGACTTGGTTATCTTCTAATTTAGTACAGAATTTATGGGCTAAGTGCATCTTTGATTAAAGCCGAGTCAGTCAAAGGATAGACCTGAGGTTTTCCAAGAGGGAAAGTCCATATTTCTACTGGACAATGGTAATGTCAGGACATTATTATCTCAGCCAATGGAAAGCCTCATTCTGTAGGGCTCGAGAAAAACAAAAGAGAAGCTTAAACGCGTGTGCAGAAATAATGAATGGACCAGACATTCCTACCTCTTGGGCCAGTGGGAACTGCTCTGGCAGTGGTTTTCAACCTGTGGGTTGTGACCTTGTTGGGGATAAAATGACCTTTCACAGGGGTCACGTAAGACCATGGGAAACCACATTATGATTTATAGCTGTTGCAAAATTACAGTTATGAAGTAGCAATGTCAATAATTTTATGGCTGGGGGGGGTCACCACAACACGAGGAGGTATACTAAAGGGTCACAGCATTAGGAAGTTTGAGGGTCACTGTTGTCATGGTTTCTGCGGTGGACATGCCCTCCCCTCATGCCTCAGGTCAGGATGATCTAGATAATCCTGCATCCAGGTGAGTCTAGATTGTGTCACACTGACAACTAAAACTACACGTCAAAAATACCAGCTGGCATTTACTCTAAGAAAAAAAATTTTTTTCAAGAGGGCAAGATCACCAGAAAGAATGAACATAACCAGGCCAGGCTGTTATTCATGTGGCACTCTGTCCACGTGTCTGTCGGGCGTTGCTGAAGTTTGGGACGATTGCTGAAGGAGTACTCAGGGAGCCCGGGAGGCTGAGTACCAGCGCAGACGGGAGAATCAACGTCAGATACCAGCTTTTGGACTTCAGGGCCTTCTGTTGACAGGCAAACACAAGTGAGCTTTTCTGATAGACACATTCTCTGGGCACATTCTCTGGACTGTAGCTGGATGACAACAAAAGTGACATTATTATCATTTTTTAAAGAATTTAAACTTAATAGCTGAATAGTACTCCATTGTGTAGATGAACCACATTTCCTGTGTCCATTCCTCTATTGAAGGACATCTGGTTGTTTCCAGCTTCTGTCTTATTATAAATAAGGCTGCTATGAACATAGTGGAGCGTGTGTCCTTATTACATGCTGGGGAATCCTCTGGGTATATACCCAGGAGTGGTAGAGCATGGTCCTTAGGTAGTACAATGTCCAATTTTCTGAGGAACTGCGAGACTTATTTCCAGAGCGGTTGTACCAGCTTGCACTCCCACCAATAATGGAGGAGTGTTCCTCTTTCTCCACATCCTCGCCAGCATCTGCTGTTACCTGTTTTTTATCTTAGTCATTCTGACTGCTGTGAGGTAGAATCTCAGGGTCATTTTGATTTGCATTTCCCTGATGACTAAGGATGTTGAACATTTCTTTAGGTGCTTCTCGACCATTCAGGATTCCTCAGTTGAGACTTTTTAGGAGAATTCTTTTGTTTAGCACTGTACCCCATTTTTAATAGGGTTATTTGGTTCTCTGGAGTCTTACTTCTTGAGTTCTTCGTATATATTGTATATTAGCCCTCTATTGGATGTAGGATTAGTAAAGATCTTTCCCCAAATCTGTTGCTGTTTTGTCCTATTGACAGTGTCCTTTGCCTTACAGAAGCTTTTTGATTTTATGAGGTCCAATATCCATTTGTTGACACAATGGAGTACTACTCAGCTATTGAAAACAATGACTTCATGAAATTCTTAGGCAAATGGACAGAACTAGAAAATATCATCCTGAGTGAGGAAACCCAACACACATGGTATGCACTCACTGATACGTGGATATTAGCCCAGGAGCTCAGAATAGCCAAGATACAATTCACAAACCACATGAAGCTCAAGAAGAAGGAAGACCAAAGTGTGGATACTCTGGTCTTTCTTAGAAAGGGGAACAAAATAACCATGGGGGATAGAGGGTGAGAAGGACTTGGGGGAAGAGAAGAGGGGAAGGGAAAAGGGGGGGCAGGATCAGGTGTGGGAGGAGACAAGTGAAATTTACAGAGGGCCAAAAAATTAAACAGAGGTGTGTGTGTAGCAATGGGGAATGGGGAACTGGGGGTAGCCACCAGAAAGTCCCAGATGCCAGGAAAGCAAAAGGCTCCCGGGACCCAATGGGGATGACATTAGCTGAAATACCCAACAAAGGAGAGAGATAAAGAGAACCAGTAGAGAGCACATCCAGAGGTTAGGCATGGCCCCCCGGGTTGGGAGATGGGACCACCCGCCCATCTCCAAATTTTTTCCCCAGAATTGCTCCTGTCTAAAGACAATACAGGGACAAGGAGTAGAGCAGAGATTGAAGGAAAGGCCATCCAGAGACTGCCCCACCTGGGGACCTATCCCATATGCAGACACCAAACCCAGACACTATTGCTGATGCGAAGAAGTGCTTGCTGATAGGAGCCTGATATAACTGTCTCTTGAGAGGCTCTGCCAGAGCCTGACCAATACAGATGCGGATGCTCACAGCCAACCAATGGACTGAGTATGGGGACCCTAATGAAGGAGTTAGGGGAAGAACAGGAGCTGAAGGGGATTGCAACCCTATAGGAAGAACAACAATATCAACCAACCAGACTCCCCCGCCCTCAGAGCTCCCAGAGTCTAAACCACCAACCAAAGAGTACACATGGAGAGACCCATGGCTCCAGCTGCACATGTAGCAGAGGATGGCCTTATCTGGTATCAGTGGGAGAGGAGGCCCTTGGTCCTGTGAAGGCTTGATGCTCAAGCATAAAGGAATGCTAAGGAGGTGCTGTAGGAGTGGGTAGGCAGGTGGGGGAGCACCCTCATAGAAGCAGGGGAGGGGGATGGGATAGGGGTTTACAGAGGGGAAACTGGGAAAGGGATAACATTTGAAATGTAAATAAATAAAATAATCAATAAAAAAGAATTTAAACTTGTTTTATTTCTTGTAACATAACCCACATAGCACAAACTGTAAATATATGTGGTTTTATTAGAATACTCATAGTGCCCAGCCACCACCACTAACTCCAAAACATGTTTTGTAATTCAAAGAAGACGGCCCACATTTTAATTTTTATTTATCTTTTAGACTAGTGTACCGAGAGTTTTATTACGACTGCGTCTTACATGTGTGTCATTAGATTTTGTTCTCATTTATTTTCCCTACTCTATGTCCCCTGCCCTCCTCTGCTAGCACTCCTTCCTAATCTCATGACACCAGTGTTCCATTACTGACTCTTCCCACTGCCTGAGATCTCCTCCCCTTCTTTCATGATCTCCTTTTCTAGTTTAATGGACGGACACACACACACACACACACACACACACACACTTCATATATAGTCTAGGCTCACATGAGTGGATACACATCTCACCTGCCTTCTGAGTTTAGTAAATCTAGTATATTTTGCTTATTGACTTCTGGTTGTATGTATTTCCTTGCAAATATCATGGTTTCATTGTTCTTTAGAGTTGAATCCAGTTCCACCGTGTACCAGGCTTCCTTTATCCGCTTACCTAGGCTGGTTTTGTTTCCTTGCTATTGTGAACAGGGCAGCAAGAAGCACGAATGCACAAGGATCTCTGTAGTGTGTTCATTTGGCCTCTTTTGGGTACGTATCCAAGAGTGGTACAGTGGAGTCACATGGTACGTCTAGTTTCAGTTTTGTGGACAATTTCCATGTTCCTCTCTTCCTACATATCTGCCAGCATTTGTCATCTTTTGTCTTCTTGATGATAGCTGTTCTTACTGGGGCGAGCTGGAGTCAGAAAGCACTTTTAATTTTCATTTCCCTGACGTCTAAGGATGCGGAACATTTTGTGTGTGTATGTGTGTGTGTGTGTGTGTGTGTGTGTGTGTGTGTGTGTAGGGGTGTGCTTGTACATGCATGCAGATGTCAAAGGAAGACACTGGATGTCCTCTTCGATCAGTCTGTGTTATTGATGGGGGTAAACGGCGCACACACACAACCACACAACAGTGACTGGCTTTTTAATGAAGACTCTGAGGATTTGAAGCCAGGAGTTTCAGCTCGTACAGCAAGCACACTTACTGAGCCATGTGCCCACCCTCGGAGACCTTCCCCCGAGTACTTACTGGCTATTTCTTCTTTAGGGACCTGTCTACTCCATGAACTCGTTGATTGATGAGATGATTTGGCTTTCTGGAATCTAGTTTTGCAGGTTTTTATTGTTGTTGTTGTTATACTTTTATGTGGTGTGTGTGTGTGTGTGTGTGTGTGTGTGTGTGTGCGCGCGCGCGCGCGCGCATTCAAGCTAGAATGACACAGGCTGATGTTGGGCATCTTCTATTTCTCTCCAGTTTATTTTTGAGGCAATCTCCCACGGACCTTGGAGATTACAGGCCAGCTCTGGCTCTTCCAGGGATCCGCTGGCTTCTGCCCTCTCAGTGCTAGAGCTGCAGGTGAGGATCATTGTGTGTGTGGCTTGAAAGTGCTGGGGATCTGAGAGCAAGTCCTCAGATTGTGCAGCAAGCACTGAGCCATCCACCCAGCCCTAACATGTGAGTATGTGCACATACCTAGATAATCATACATCCTATCTTATGCATATAATATATATCAGATACCAATCCTCTGTCTGATGTAAAGTTGGCGAAGGTTTTTAACCCATCCTGCAGTTGTCTCTCAGCTCTGCTGCTGATCTCAGTGATCCGCAGGTTTTTTTTTTTTTTTAATGTCATGTAATCCCATTGATCAAATGTTGATTTTTTTTCTATGTTACTGGTTTCCTTTTCAGAAAATTCTTGTCTGTGCCTAGATTTCAAGGTGTTTATCTATGTTTCCCTTTGGCACTTTCAAAGTCACAAGCCTTATGTAAAGTCATCAGTTCAGTTCGAGTAGAATTTTGTGCATGGTGAAGTGATAGAGACCACATTTCACTCTCCATGTGAAGATGCAGCTTTTCTTAGCATCATTTATTAATGAGGCTGTTGCTGGCTAGTCACACAGACTCCGTGCTGTAGAATCCCTTTGTAAACTTTGTAGACTCTAAGTTTTGTGAAAGTTCAAGGCAGGAAAATGGCCAGGCCCAGCCTTTGGAGGTCCATCAGCCAGGCCCCTCCCCTTGGGCCTCCCTAACTGTCATAAATGTGTTTGCAGCCCCTCAATTAAGACCCTTCTCAGATTATGCTAATTTTAGGTGAAAAGTTTGAACAGGAAAAGACACCAGTCCCTGAACAGGAAATCCCACCAATCCCTGAACAAGACAACTTACCAATCCTCCAAGCTCAGGACTTGAAATCCCACCAATACTCATCCTAGAAAGCTCCTCTACTCCCAAGACACTCCATACAGAGGCTGTGTCTGCTCATTTCCCTGCTGTCAGCTCCCGAGAGTAGAGAAAACTACTCCTGGATTCATCCTCCCACACCCTGGACCCTTCCAGATTTGCTGCAAGGTGTGACTCACATCAGAAGACAAGTAGCCTTGAATCAAAGAAGGGAAGCAGGACTGAACTGGGCTGAGGTGCCTGTGCTCCTAAGCTCAGCTGGGGATACCCTTCCCTCGGAGTTGTACTACCTTTGCTCTGTGTTTCCTGGTCTCCCATGTTTCAGGATGCTCTTCTATTGGGACACTGTCTTACCTCAGAGCTGTGTGGTGTCTTGGCCCCCGTGTCATAGGACAACTTTCTATCTGAGCAGGAAGACCCACAGCTGTTTCTTTTCAATGTATGCTTATCCTTTTGCTAAAAATTAAGTGACTGTAACTGCCTGGGTTTGTTTTGGGGATCTTTGATCTTGTCCATGAGCCTGTATGTCTATTTTTGGGCCAGCACCATGATTTGTTACTATGGCTCTATAAGATAGTTTGAGATCAGGTATTGTGATATCACAATGCCTTCAGCATCACTCATTCTGCTAAGAGCTGTTTTGCATATGATTTTTTAATGAGCTTGGGCTTCAATATGAATTTCAGATTATTTTTGTAGTTCTGTGAAGAAAGTCAATGGGATTTTGATGGTGATTGCATTAAATTAACAGAGATTAAAAGTGTAGTCAATTTTCCCAATATTAGTTTGCCAATGATCAGGAGAGGTCTTTCTGTCTTTTGGTGTTCTCTGATGTCATAAAGCTTTTATAGTGAAAACCTTTCACTTCTTGGAACCTCACACTGGTTACAGTCACAACCATCTTGCTTCCCCATCCTTTGGCAGCCATGATCCGTCTGTATGGATCTGCATATGAGTGCAATAAATATATGTGGCTTTGTGTTTGACTTCATTCACTTAGCATGTTTTCAAGATTAAGCTATGTTATGGCAAGGGTTGGTACTTATGTTTTGGTGTGTATAGATAGATATTTAACTTTAAATAAAAATAAGGTTTAGGTTAGCATACAAGGTGTGGGTTTCATTGTGTGTGTGTGTAAGTGTGTGTGAGAATGAGTGAGTATGTGTGTGCATACATGCGCATGTGCGCACATGCATCATTACACTTCATTCTACTTCAAAATGATATTATTTTATGAGAGTAGGTATACTTGATTGTGCTTATTCCTGAATGAAGGATTGCCTGGCTTGTAAATGGAGGTGGGTCACTGAGTTCCCCACAAGTGGGGCTCAAGTTTTATTCAAGAGGCTTCTTCAGATCTGCTCAAGTCTTTTAAAGTATTTTTCTGAGACCCTGGGGTAGCTTAAAATGGATACAGCACATCATAGGAGAAAAAGACTTGAACTCTACATTTTTCTGTTCTGATGTTCTGATACCTGTAACCTCCATGACTTGCCAGGGAGTTATATATCCACAGAGCCAGCTGCTTTAGAAGAGTCTCAAAGTCAATGTGTCTGAAATGGAATTCATTATGCATTCCTGGAAACATGTCTGTAGCTCTTCATTTCCTCTCTGGCTGTAGGATGTATTTATCTATCTAGTCTCCCAGGCCACAAACCTAGGGTCCATCCTGGGCTTCTCCCTTTCTTTTATTTCTAAACTATACCCCTTGTTTACACACTTGTGTGCTTTGTGTTTTCCATCTCCAAAACATCTGCTTTTGGTTACTTCTCATAAAATTATGTGATTAATGAATTATCAAATATTTATTGAGCGACTGTTATATATCAAATACTGTGCTAGTCACCGAGGACTTAGTAGTAAGAAGAATCAACTTTGCCAGCTCCCAGGAAGCTAAGAGTCTAGAGGTACTGACATGTATTTTAGCTGATCTTGCTGCTTCTAGAACATGTGTGTAGTTTGCCCTTTATGGCACTATTTGAGTTCTTTCTTAGTTTTTAAAATTTAATTCATTTATTCTCCTTTAAACCTCTATACCAACCTTGAAAACTCTCACCCTCTCTCATGGCCAATTTCCTTACCTCTATGGGTATTCTAAAAGAAATGTACAAACCTAAAGATTCAAGGGTAACATCTACAAAGGAGAGAAAACATTTGATGTTTGTCTTTCTGAGTCTGAGTTACCTCACTCAGAGTGATTTTTGTCTAGCTACATCAATTTACCTGTGGACTTCATTATTTTGTTTTTATTGATGACTGAATACTATTCCATTGTGTGAATATACCACACTTTTATTATCTGTTCATTGGTTGATAGACATCTAGGCTGTTTCCTGGCTATCATAAACAGAGTAGCAATGAACAGATAAGTAGGTATCTCTATAGAAGGAACAGGAAGGGTTAAGTTGGTGTTGGGATGGATGGAAGTGAAAAAGGATTGGATACTAGGAGAAATAACACTAAACGCATTTTGAGTAAGTTACATGGAAACTTACTACTGTCCGTTGAAACTTTCTAAAATATACATTGTTTCTATAAATATGTAGATACATGTGCAGGCACACACACACACACACACACACACACACAGACATACACACACAAAGGGGCACAGGCACTGGAATCTTTTTTGCATTTGAACATATCTTTTGGAGACACAGAGTTACTGATTTCTTATAGACGGTAACAGAAAAAGGAAGATGACTAGAAACCCCTTCTCATAGCCTGTGGAAGCTAGATAGAATCTCAGTGTTCTGTTGATCCACGTTCTTATGTAAACCATGGGAATTCTGGTTGTGGATTTGGTGTGGTTGTGCATGCCTTTAGTCCCTGATGTAAGGAGGCAGAGGCAAGTGGACTTTTGTGAGTTTGAGGAGAGCCTACTACATGATGAGCTGAATAACAGGGCAACAGAGTAAGACCCTGTCCCAAAAACAAACAAGGAAACAAACAAACAAGGAAGCAAACAAACAAGATTCCATTTTGTAAATTCTGGACACAAAATGGTCACGAATCTAGACAATAGCCATTATTTATGAAGTGGCTGGCACTAAGATTCATAGTTAATAATATCACAATGTAGTTCTTTTGTAGTAAAATGTTTTCATACCTGTGGTCTGAGGAGACAGCACATGAGCCAGCAGTTTGCATGGCAACTTCAGCATCTTCTGCTTTCAGTGTTTTCTAGTTCCGTTTGTTAGCTTCTCAGAGGAGTGCACTCGCCATAGACATCAATGCCTAAATATGAGTGCCGGTTCTGGACTCCTTTGACTGTTCTGTGGGGCAGTTGTAGATGTGGGAATTAGTCTTCGTCTGAAATGGTAATTGTTTTATTCCTGCCTTACAGAACACCGTTTTCTTGTTAACAATCTCTGCACTCCCTGGTAGATGAGCTTCCGTCAGCTCCAGCCCCAGTCCAGGAGCCACTCAGAAACAGAAGCATTGCTGGGATGTCTAAAAGTTGTTGTGCAATTCTTTTAAAAGAGTTCCTAATCATATGTTGGAAAATAGAACTTATGGCTAGAACATTTGCCTACTGTTTGTACATAATACTACTTAAGATGTTGAAATAGTTAATAGTAAGGCTTTATGGAAGGTGTAGAGTAAATGTATAGACATGAAGTTTACAAATAACTTGTTGATGTCACTCTCCCCAAACTAATTCATAAACTTGATTTATTCTAATAGCTTTTCTCTTGAATCTTGACAAGCTGAAATTAAAATCCATGTGAAATAATAAAGCACCAGGAAAAGCCAAATAATCAAAGAGTAGCTTTTGTGAGGTGTAGAGGAATTTTAATCCAGCAACATGGCTACTCTGGCTGGAATACAGACATGCTTTTAATCCCAGGATACAGAGGCAAGTAGATCTCAGGGTCAACCTGGTACAGAACAAGTTCTAGGCATAAAAAAGCTTAGGTTCAGGCATGGTGGTACATACCTTTAATCCCAGTCTCAGCACTCTGGAGTCAGTTGAGAGGTGTGGAGGGGAGTTGAGTTGGTGACAGTTCAGTTTGTAGGGTTCAGAGGCAGTTTTACTGGGACAGTTTTACAGAGACAGGTTGCAGGTGAAGACAGAATGAGCCAGAGAATGAGCAGGAACCAGAAGATTAGAACAGATTGCCAGAGTTAGTTTGAGGCTAAGCAGAACAATTCAGCCAGAAGCTGAGAGAAGCCAGTTTGAACCTGTCAGCTTGGAGAAGAGTTGGGGCCAGAACAGCTGAGTTGAACCAGCCATTCAGAATTCAGAAATAGCTAGAAAGGGTGAGATTATTCAAGACACTCCTTCCAGGTCATTGAATTGATCAGTGCTTTAAAAGTCTGGTCATTTGTGGTATTGCAACAATGTGTGAGAGGAGCTTTCCTGGGCTAGGAAGAGTTAAACAGAGTTGGCAGAGTGTTATTCATTTCATTTCCAAATATGTCCAAAACCTATAGTATTTTATTATCATTGCTTTATGAAGTCACAGTCATTTGATCCTATCGTGACTATACATTTACTTCACATAATAACCATGTGCCTTTCACTCTGTCATGGATTTCTCTACATGCATCTGGAATCATTTCGTTTTGGCCAAAGACTTTTAAAAAGTTTAAAAATTTGTATGAAGAGATGGTGTCTGGATGTGTTTTCCCGATTGGCCCTGAGCTCCTGGGTCTGAGCTCCCCAGTGGCAGGACTGTAGAACACATCACTGTACCCAGTGGAACATTTACCTTAGACCGGGTCTTTGGTAGTAAAGTCTCCAGGATTCTGTTTTCCTGAACACGCCTTGTTTTCTTTCCCATTTGCAAGCTATTTTTTTTTTTTTTTTTGCTAAGTGTGTGTCAAGTTGTCAGTGATTTTCTTTCTGTGCGTTACAGAAATCAATCCATTTTGTTTGGTTTTATTGTTTTCTATTGATAAGCCAATAGCTGCCTTAGTGTTGTTTCTTTAAAGCCAATGTGTCTTTTCTCTGTGCTTTTGAGTTGTCTTTGTTCGTTTTGAGCGGTCTTTACACAATGCAGTTAAGTGTGGTTTTCTTGGTATTTAATTTGCTTGAGTTCAAGGAGCTTCTTAAACATGTAGTGTGAGACCTTCTGCCAGCTTTTAAAGACTCTCATCCAGGTCTGTACCATCCTTGTCAGCACTTCTGTTCTGAAACCCTGGCCGTGCACGCATTGATGTGTTCTGCACATTTCTTTGCTCCTATGTAGCTTTCATTTCTTCCCTCATGCTCTGGTTGATTCTCTCTCTTTCTCTTTATGAAATTGATATCAATTATCAGCTTGATTAGATCTAGAATCACTTGGAGAGGGGCCTCTGGTCTTGCCTTGTGGAAGATTATTTTGACGACGTTAATCAACATGGGAAGACTGGCCCACTGGGTGGCTTCATTTTTCTGGGTTGGGACCCTGTTTTGTATGAAAAGAGAAAGCGTGGTAGCTGAGCACAAACAGTTGCCATTCTTGGCTTCTTGGCTGTGGATGCAGTATGACTAGCCTGTACTGTGATTCCCAGTGTGATGGGCCGGGCTACAGCACTGAGCAGAAGCAAAGCAAACCCCGCATTCCTTAGGTTGCCCTTTTCAGGTCATTTATCACAGAGACAAAAAACGCTGCTATTACAAGTTCTTGCTCTCACTCTCGCTCTTTCCGATATGGTCATGGCTGGTCTCAAACTCTTTATGTCTGGAGCGTGGCCTTGGACTCCTGTTCCTCTTTCCTCCACTTTCCAAGTGCTGGGATTACAGAATGGTGTGCACCGCCATACTACTTCTTTGTGTGCATTTGTGGTGTATATGTGTGCTGTATGTACTCGAGTATGTGTGCTGGTACAAGTGCAGAAGTCAGAGTGGGGCACTGAGCATTCTCTTCTGTCACACTCTGCCTTACTCCATTGAGGCAGGTTGACCCCTTGAACCTGGAGCTCATGCTTTTGGCTACATTCACACCCAGCCAGGATCACCCACTGATTCTGTTTCTGCTCTCCACAGTGTTGGGGTTAGAGACAGGAGTAGGATTGCTGTGTGAGTGCTGGGATCTGAACTCTCGATTCCTAAATACTTTATCTTTTTCCTCTTCATATATATATTATATATATACACATATTTATGTATATATGTATATGTATACATATATATTCTTTTGACATAGTGTTTAACTGTATAGTCCTTGCCAGTTTACAACTTGCTATGCAGACTAGAGTGGCCTCCAACTTTCAGCCATCCTCTTGCCCCTGTCTTCTAAATTCTGGAATTATAGGCATGTGCCACCACATCTAGGTCATGTAGATCTTTCCTTTGTCTTTTTATTCCTTGTAACCTGTTCAATTGTGTTAGGAATGGGACAGAGATAGATGCTTCCCCCCTACAGTCAACTGAAAGTACCATCTTTTCCTTTCTAGAATGTATTCTATGATTTTGTTTTCTTCTTGACCTTATGTAAACTTTGAGTGTTCTGAACATAACAATTAACTAAACTTTAGAACCAACAAAACACCTTCCATTAAAACCTCATTCTACTTGAAATTATGATATGAGCTCAAAACGGATTGAATATTTAAATACAAAGCCTAAAACTATAAAGCAAATGATCAAAAAATGACAAAAAATTTAGATATAGCACTGTTATAAAATTTAATATTGACTCTTAATCAAAATTATAAACTTCTATTCTTCCAAAGATGCTATGATCAGGTACATACATTAAAATGACCTGATCATACCAACTAATGGTAAGGAGGTGAAACAACTGGAACTGTCCTGTATGCTAGTGGATGGGTGAAGTGGCACAAACACTAAAAAACAAATATATTTAGCCTATGAAATAAGCATCATACTCCTAGGTATTCACTCATAAAACATGTTCCATACAAAGATTTATATTCAAATATTAATCACAAATTCATTTACTTAAGGACTTTTAGACTCATTTTATAGTATGTGTATGAGTGCTCTGCTTTCATGTGTGTACGTACATCACGTGTGAGCCTGGTGCTTTTGGCTGGTCAGCAGAGGGTGTCAGTCCCCTTGGAACTGCTGTTATGGATGGTTGTGAGCCACTATGTGAGTGCTGAAAACTGAACCCAAGTCCTTTGCAAGACCAATGAGTACTCTAGGCTACTGTACCATCTCTTTAGCCTCTCAGCAGCTTTTCTGATGATAACATGAAGCATTTATAATTCAAATGCCAATCAGCAGCTGAATGAGCAACCCAATTGTTGTGTGACTGAACAATGGGGTGGTAATAAGCAACTAGCAGATATCAACTATGAACAACTGAGCAACAAGAATAATAGGAAGAACAAAAGCCCCCAAGGACTAAACCACCAACCAAAGAGTACGCATGGAGAGACCCATGTCTCTAGCTGCATATGCAGCAGAGGATGACCTTATGTGGTATCAACAGGAGGGGAGGACTTTGGTCCTGTGAAGGTTCAATGCCCCCAGAGTATGAGAATGCTAGGGCAGTAGGTGGCAGTGGGTGGGGGAGCACCTTCATAGAATCAGTACAAGGTGGGGTAGGATAGGGGTATGTGGAGGGGAAACCAGGAAGGGAGATAACATTTGAAATGTATATAAGTAAAATAACAAATAAAAAAGAATAACTTGGAAAATAATTATTCCAAGGGAAGAATCAGACTAAAAAGAATATAGACTATATAAGCCCACTCATATGAAACTCCAGAAAATATAAACTAATCTATAGTGAATGAAAGCACACTAGTGGTTGCCTAGGGAAGAACTGGATCCAGAATAAGAAGAGGTTACAATGGTGGTGGGAAGACTGGTGGGAGTGATGTTTGTGGTCATTATTTTAACTACAGGCATTTTGTTTTTAATCCACGAGTATCCATGCATTAGCACTTACCACTTTAAGAAAATGAAATTCATTCAATGTCAGTTAAACATCAGTGAAATTAAAAGAGAAAACCAGCTAACTTAGACATTTATATATTAAATATAGGTTAGTGGTTTTAAGGAAAAAGACCAGACAAACCCAAGGTTAAATGAGAAATTGTATCTCTGGAGAGTTAAAGTTGTCATTAGGAAATGCTCCACTAGTTTGAAGTGTTTCTTGTTTCTTTTCATTTGGAAATATAGAAATGACTAGAAGGCACTCAGTGGGCGTGCCAAATTGAAACTGATTAACCTCTGACCTCTTTACATCATCTAATGAAGCAACCTGTACCTTGGCAGGAAGGAGCTTTGTCCAAATGCCGACGGCGAGACGCTCCCATCTCTACTGCTCCGTTTTGTTCCCAGCCTCCTAATTTGACTCTTGTGTTCATCCAAGGCTGAGGGCTTTCCATGAATCCCAATCAGTCACAGTTGTTGGGAGAAGCAGCCTGGTCTGGGTTTTCATGTATGAAAAATGCCCGTGATCAACAGAAAATAAAATTTTCTTTTGTCTCTGGTCAGGACAGCTTAGTAATGATTATGGCATTTGCAGAAGATGCTGGTGTGATCATCTTGTTTAGATTATTTTTATTTTCATGAGCCAGGAAGCGAGGGTGACTTCAGGCATAGGTGGTGCATGACAGCCAGCCGGCTGAATTTTCTGTGGAGGATACAGAGACTGAAAACAAATTGCCCACAGATTGAAATAATTTCCATGGGGTCGCAGATGTCAACAGCATCTTTCAGAATTGGTTTTCTTTTTAAACTGGGAATTTCTTTCATGATGTCGTCCAGCTATAAAAACAAGCCTCACATAAAACATGTTGAAAGAGGTTCGAGGGCCTCTGGGGAGCTCTCAGCTGCGCGTTATTCTTTTATGTTATTTATGTCTATCACTGTTATTATCACAACCATCACTGTCATCATTAACCGTTTACTGACTATAAAATATTCAAGGGTTTAAAGAAGACATTAACTTTACATTATAACTGTGGAATTAAAGGCTTCTTATACAGTTTCCCTTAATCATGTGACATGGCTGTATGTGGTGAAATATCAGTAGAAATATACCTTATTTCTACTGATATAAACTCTAGCTTTGCAAAGCAACAGTTAC
This sequence comes from Apodemus agrarius, assembly GCA_964023405.1. Taxonomy (NCBI): domain Eukaryota; kingdom Metazoa; phylum Chordata; class Mammalia; order Rodentia; family Muridae; genus Apodemus; species Apodemus agrarius. The sequence continues at coordinate 67,882,286 of OZ030011.1, read as the reverse complement.
TGGATGCTGACTATGACTGTGGAGGAAATCTTTCTAGAATCTTCCTACCTTTGTTATAGAAAGTTGGTACAAAGGTTCTTCAAATGGAGACAACACTTGAGGCTTTATTTTCATGGAAACTGATATCATGACAAGTGGTTTTTCTGATTCATGTGGGTGACCTTGAAATAAAATACAAACTCTTAGGGGAAAAGGACTAGTCTGTCACCTCTGTCACACCTAACATAAATACACAGATTCATTCAACTATGCTGACAGAGCAGCCAGTATTTAGGTGTATGGACATGCATATGTGACTGTGGTCACCTAGTCTGGTAGGACTATAATGGAGTAGAGGTATGGTGCGGGGGAACTCATAACATGATGCTGGGAGAGAGTGGGGAGGTGAAGGGATTTTGGGAAGTGGTGATTTCTTCAGCTGGGGTCTGAAAACTAAGTAGGCCTTAGGAACAGAAGGGAAGGTGTGGAGGGAAGACCAGATGGAGCCAGTGGACAGAGGGCTCGGAGAAGACAGAGAGAAACTTTGTACACCTGTAGAGATGAAAGCTCTAGTCTAGCTGGGATGGAGGGATGGGGAGATATGCTGCTGAGGTAGAGAAAATGGCCAGAGGAAGGCTGTGTACAAGATCCCCAGACACTAACTAAGTAGCCTAAGCAGAGGATTCACCTCTTAGAATGCCACTAAGGGATAAAGGTCTACTTCCCAGTGAGAGGAAATGATCACACTCAAAAGACAATTATTTGTGAAATATTGTAATGAAAAATTTCCAAATATATGAAAATTAGCAAACACTGTGGTCTATTTAGCCCATTTAAGATGCATGTTTTGTGTCAACACCACTATCTCCAGAAAGTAGTAACTGTATGCTCACATGCATCTTTTAATCACAATATTCGTCATGCTGATGTATTACTTTGGCTGTGTATTCATTCATGTGTGTATATCTTTTTATGTCTTGGCTCTTTAGATGGTTATTAACTTTCTTTTAACGTATCTTCGATTTTGGACCAGTGAGATGACTCAGCAGGTAATGGTGTTTGCTGCCAAGGCTAATGATGTGAACTCAATCTTTAAGATCCACATAAATTGTTCCCTAACTTCTACACACACACACACTGGGACAAGTACACACACACACACACACACACACACACACACACACACACACCATTAAATAAATAAATGTAATAAAACCTTTTTCAAAAATAAAAAAGAAGATGCATGTTTTGGGTGGTGTCAATTCTGTTTCATAGTAGCATGGCTTTTGAAATAGACTTACATTTATGTCTGATTATGTAATCAAATATAAGGTATTAGGTTGGTGGGCTTGAAAGTAGGCAGGGAGGCTGAAGACATTTCTGTCTCACTCAATGAAGAGAAAAATAATGTAGTCACTAAAATACAACACAGGCTTCAAGAAACTCAAGCCAAATGGGAGAGAGGGATGTCATGGGCTAAAGGGTGAGATTGTGGGGAACAGAATGTTCTCATAGCTGGGCAAGATAAGGGAGCAAGACTCCCATGCCCCTCTCCAAGACGCGGAGGAACCCCTGGAAATTCTGCCATTGCTATTTATATCCCATGAGGTTCTAGTCCTGGTCCTTTTGGGGTTCTAGTCCTGGTCTTAGTTCCTTGTCTTTGTGGTCATCACTTTGTCACTGGGATGACAGAGAGCTGGCTCAATATTGAGCACTGTAGAATCAAGGAAGGGTGAGAAAGCTGAAGGTTGAAGTGTATGTGCAATGGAGGGGCCAGCTTGTGGACGCTCTTGCCACCACGTGGGTCCTAGGGACCAGAGTCATCCATCAGATGCCGTGCTGCGGAGCCGTCCTGCAGCAAAGCACCTTTGCCTGCCCTGCCATCCTAACAGGCTCCAGTAGAGCACGTTTTAGGGAAGATGCCTTGAGGCTTGGGTACCGTGGTGGTGGAGGAACTGTGCTAACTAGGATGGTGTCACCCCACAATTGAAAGTATTTTTTCATCATTTCATTTATTTGCTTTATAAGCCTCTTGTATGTGGAAGTCCATAATCTTGTTTAATTAATGAAAAAACTATTATTATTATTTGGAGATTAAATAGAATATTAGGCTCTGCAATTCTTTCATTTTTCTTAAATCACATCCTAGTTTTCCATGTTATGTTATAGGATTGTTTTGATTACAGAATTAGGTCTTTATTTAATGAATAAGTGTAAAATTGGGCCTATATTGGATTTACTACATATACATTAAGTAAATATACAGTTACTATTATGCATTAAGGCATATATAGGTAGGTCTATGTTTTAAAAGTGTTTTATGCATCTTTGATTGGAATTGAGTGGTTATAAGTTGGTGACTTGCTTTAATTCCTTACAGATCATTTGTTAGTTAGATTTGCTTGAAGGTAAATCCGATATGAAAAGACAAAAACTACAATGTGCTTTTTTATTAAATTAATTTTTATCATTTTACTACTGGAATAGTAAAATAGTTTCTAGTTTCTCTTTAGTTTATTGCTAAGAACTTTGACCCCTTTCCTTATGGAGTTTACACACACACACACACACACACACACCACACTGCCCCCCTCCCGACATGCATTTGCATACTGACATACACGTGTCCACACAAATATATTATACCACCCTCCACATCCCCAACACCCACCATAACTAACTGGTTATCTGTACATAATTATCTGATGTACTACAAGGGGTGAATTTACCTTTAAAAAAAAAAACAACCAAAGTTGGCTTCTTTCTATAAGCTGCATGCCTGAACAAGTAATCTTTTCCTTGGGGAGAACATTGTATTTTTACATCATTATCATCTCTAACAATTCAAATCCATTTGATCTCTGTTGTTGGTGCATGACTTGAAGTGGAGTTTTTCTTTAAGGCTGCACTGTGGGTATACATATGGAAAACGGTTTTAAATGCTTCCAAGACTTAATTAGTGGAACATTATAGACACACAGGTAATCCCCCTGTGGTAGGGTTTTCTATTATGCTGCCATGCCTAACATGATTCAGACATGGTTCCTCCATTTTACAGAGAAGCTGGTGTGTGAGGTGGCTGTGAGTTAGTGGGGCCCGCTTCAGAGTCACATGGCAACACAGGCACAGTGTAATCAACAGATCCTGTTCCATTAAAACCTTTGTCACCTTTGTCTCTTATTTTGCAAATCACCCCAGAGAAAGCAATCCAGTGGCCAGGCCCAGGGAGGGTCCACAAAACATAAAGACCAATCACAACCATTGGGCAGAATAATAACAACCACTGGGCAGAATAATAACTGCAGAATTTTTGACTTCTCTATGATAAAGCTTTTATGATGTCAGAACCAACACACAATCAGTGTATCTCATTAAACTGCAGTGCAAGAGGGCTGTGGAGAGCAATCTGAATTTGTTGGGCAATGTTGAGTTTAAGGCCTGGATCTACCACTCACTAGCTGGGAGATCTTGGACAAGGGACTTTGTTCAGCTTCTTTCCATTTCTGTTTCTTCATCATGTGAAGATGATAGTAATTCCCACCTCAGAGGGATGGTGTAGGCAATGCACTTAGACAAACCCTGGCACAGAGAATTGCAGATGGCTCTCCTGCTTCTGCTAGCTGTTCACATGCTTAACTGGTCCCCAGAGAAGGAAGATCCAGCTCAATTCCTTTTATTTTGAAAACCCTTAAAGAATCATTATTTTATATTTATCAAAGTTATACTATATCTCTGTGTATCTATATATGTGTATGTATATATATATATATATATATATATATATATATATACCCCTTTTTTTAGATTAATAATTTTTAAATTTACATCCTGATGGCATTTCCCTTACCTCCTATCCTCCTATTCTCCCCTTTCTCTTCCCCTCAACTCTTTAAAAATTGGCTTGCAGTATTTTTATCTGTCTGTCTGTCTATCTTTATCTATCTATCTATCTATCTATCTATCTATCTATCTATCTATCTATCTATCTATGTGTATGTATGTATGTGTAAGTCAGAGAGCAATATCAACTTTCTCAGTAGTTTACTACCTTATGTTTTAGGACAGTCTCTCACTGAACCTGGAGCTAACTGATTCATCTAGACCAGGCTGACCAGCAAACTCTAGGGTTCTTCGTGTCTCTGCTTCCTCAGCACTGGGATACAGGCATGCTCAGCTGCACCTGTCCTGGGGTTCTGAACTGAGCTCTTCATGCTTGTGTAGAGTGACTCCAGCTCTGACTCCTGACTCTCTGTGGTTTTCTTTTTAAGTCACTCACTTGCTGTGTGAAGCAGATGCTGCAGCACATATTAACCCATGCTCTTAGAGACAGGCGATCTCTAAGGCATCTATTCTCTTGGCCAGGTGTAAAGGCTTGACCACTAGTTCTGGGTTTGAAAATCATAGCGTGACTGAATTCTCTGGGCTTGAGGCTACATCTTTTCCATGCTAGGGACACAGAAGGAATTTGCTGCTTACACTGAGGAATTCAGTTAAACATTGACTGGACGGGGATGCCAGTCAAACCCCTTTCAGAGCTTCTGTTCTGGAAAAAGGACACTCCTCACTGAATGTACCTTCTTCTGTAACTCAGCTATGTGGAGCTGCCAGCTGACTGGATGGCCATGATCACCAGCTTGGGTGGTGATGTGCTTTTAGAAATAGCAAGGTTTTAGAAAGCAGCTTCAGAGGGTTGTTTTGTTGTTTGAAGACGCTAAAAGAAGTGGGGGCATCAGCCCCATCTGCTCCTGTGTCCTGACAATTGGGTTTCTCCTATCTCCTTGGTAGTTTCCTGGACTAGGGCAGGAACCTATCAAACTCTACCATTTATACTTATTTGAATTCTTCGTTAAATTTTGCCCTTTTGCTTCAAGATTGTCCTTAACATAGGAACTCAGTTTCATAGAGTTTGCAATGAAAACTCTAATGTTGGGAGAGCAACAGCATGGTGTCCCCTCATTGTGAGCCTTTAGGGATGCCTCTGAATGCTGAGGTTTCAGGGATGATTGGCCTGAGCTCTGAAAGCAATTTGAGAGTTGAGCAGAAGATCAGTGGACGAGAAGCTGCTCATGGGCCCTTGTTTTCAAGGGTAGCTTGAGATATGTTTCTAATACACCCAACATATTAAGGTCTACAAGGTTGTCAGAGTCACCAATAAAACTCAATTGGCTTGTTTTCCGAGTCTTGGGTAAGAGAAGGAAAAAGATAGCACAGAGATAGGAGATTAGCATTGGGTCATGTTGGTGAGATTAGTATTTTAAGGAATTAAGTGTCATGAGGAATGGAATGCATATATGTACATATGTATGTATACACCCATATATACAGCATAAAGTGACATTTAAAAATTACTGTGCATCAGATATTGTGTGAGATATTTAGATACATTACCCCATTTAATTTTCAGAATGTCCAATGAGGTCCTATATTTATCTTGAGGAACAGAGAAATGGGTATGTTGCCTCTAGTCTCATAGAAAACAGAACTAGAATTTAACCTCAAAATGTCTTTCTCTAAAACATGTGCTTTAATACAGAGTGAACTTAGAAAAAATGTAGTAGTAGCAACACTCCAGGGAAATTCTGCCCAGGCTGCACCAGATCAAGCTCCAAAAGGGCCTTGCGTTGTGTACTATGTCCTGATTTATACATGGCTATGTGGATGTGAACTCAGACAAAATAGAGCAGAAAGGGAAGAGGACATCTCAGTACCAAGGATTCCAAACTGTTGTCTTCCTCTGGGAAAAACTTACCTTCTTAGAGTCCCAGGGTAGGGACTCAAGGGAGCACTCACACTCTCTCACTGGCCTATGTGGAGCACTAGTCATTCCTATTCTAAACTTTTGACTCCAGTATAGTTGGGATATCTGACTATATTCCAGACATTGTCTTGGTTTTGGATCATGCTTGATACCCAACATTTCTGCTCTGTTTTTAGTCCCTCTCAGGAAATACCATAATCAATAAAAAGTAAGATTTACTCATGTCCCCAGTTTTCTTAAATCCAGGTGTGGCTACTGGAATACCTGGAAACAAGAGTTCTTCTGAGCCTGAGTCCTAAGTCTCTTCTGTCTCTCTGTCTCTCTGTCTCTCTCTCTACACACACACACACACACACACACACACACACACACACTCTTCTACATGCCTTTGACATGCAGCTTCCTGTGGCTCAGTATTTACTAATCAGGAAGAGGAATACCCTAGAGCTTTTCTATTCGGAGAGTGATTAATAATCTGGCAGGCTAGCATTCCTCAGGAACTTTTTAGAAATGCAAAATCAGAGCTTCTCTTGACTTCTAGATCAGAAACTTCATGAAAAACAAAACAAAACAGCAGCAAACCAACAGCAACCACCATGAACATTTCACTCTGGATATTACACTTAGAAGAAATTAATCCTTTCTGAGTTTCATTTTGCCAGCTGATACCTGCAAGGCAACCTCTATACTTAAGGCTCAGGGAAAATTGAGAAAGAGCGGGTGGAAAGAGTATATCAGCCGGGGGACCAGGATACCTGCTGCTTGATTCTAGACATGGCAGAGAAGAGGCACCCGTGAAATCTCAGTATCATGGCTACCCTAAGCAAGACCCACATAAAAACAGCAGCAGAGGGCATGCCAGCGAGGACGGGGGAACTCAAAGCTGGATGAGGAGCAACAGTGGCTGCTGAGACTCTGTTTTCTCTAGGAATGAGCCCATTGATCGGTCCCAAGTGGTCACCTCTAAATACATATACATATGAGCAACGCTCAATGGACTCAGTAGGTTCGATAGATAGGTAGGTAGATAGATAGATAGATAGATAGATAGATAGATAGATAGATAGATAGACGGCATGTAGAGGTAGATAGGTAGATATATAATATGTATATTTATAATCTATAAAATGTAAAATAAGAAGAGATCATAAATTTGAGAGGCAGGAACAAGAGAGGACTTGGCGACAGATGGAAATGATGTAAGTACAGTACTTGTGTATGAAATACTCAAGAAAATAAAAAACGTTAAATTAAAAAATTATAAATTTTAATCTAACTTCACATTTGTGAATTGTATTTTAAGTAACGCCTCGTTTTTCATCTTCTCTCATAGCAATGCATGGTTATAACAATGCTGGAATGGGGAGGTGATCCTTATACAGCATCTTAATCGTTTGGGGATGGTTTGGGTTTGGGGAGGTGACAGCTCTTCCATTTGTTCCAGCTCTCTAGGTTAGGAAATGACATTTTGTATTTAACTCAGAGGGTAAATGTCCCCTTAGAAACTGCATTTAAACCAGAACCTCAGTGATTTAAAAACACATTAAAATCAGATGAGCCAATGACAGGGAAAGTCCTGGGTTTCCAAGTTGTTACATGAAGCGTGGCTGCCCTGGTAACTGGTCCTCTGACCTCAGGACTGTTATGGCAAGGCTAGAGAAAGCATTTGCTGTATGCTGCCATGCTGTCACGTCTCTTTGTTATAATGGTTCAGTCGCTTATGCTGTGAAGTGCATGGTATCTTGAGTTTAACTGGACTTAGAAAATGTGGCATCAGAATTCTGACCAGAAGTAGGATTCAATTCAAATGGTTTTTTAATAAAGAGACCTTTTTAAAGTCAAAGGTGGGCAAAGTTAAGGCCCAGGCCTCATGTGGTCCCTTTTCAAGACACTTGGTGGTAAAGGGAAGGAAGGCACCTCGTAGGCAGAAGTCTGGAGTCAAGAACATGGGTGTATTGATGGTTCACGGGAAGGTGCCTATAAAACGGAAGAGATTGAGGATATGGCTGACAGGATCCTGAAGGAAGCGAGAGGAAAAGAACTCATGGCCCAAGGTTATTCTGAGGCAGGAAGGAAGCAGGCACAGATGTCAATCTGGTTGAGGGTGGGAGAGAGGCAGGCATGAGGGCATGGCTTCTTTGGATAGGAGGTGGGTGGGGTTTCATCCTGAGTGAGAGGACTTGTTCTACACTAGTCTGAGGAGACTGTGTAGGAACTGGGAGTGGTGAGCAAACGTTGAGTAGCTGTAAAACAACAACTACGGGAAGTTTAAAGATCTCCACTGCTTTGTCTGAGAACAAAGTGACAGAAGTATCATTCTTGCCTGTCATGAAGTCATAATTTCTGGTGAGGAATTCCCTTTATTACAGGTTGGTTAAGAATTTCCTCAGAGTGAAACAGCAATAATAGCATCCTATCTTGAACCACAATGTAACATTTCAGACACCCAATTCCATTACTAGTTCTCTGCCTTTGGCTAAAATGTTACACCTGCTGCCAAGGCTTGGGCTCATGCTTCACCTGGTTACTTCCAGAGAATGACAACACAGTACAGCAGAATAGCTTGCTTCCAGCTCACTCATGGAAACTCACCTATGTGGAAAAGTGCTGTGACCAGAGCTGGCGCCAACACATCCTGTGGACCATGTTGCCAGTCGGTCTGGGAAGATGGGGCTGGCTGCCTACTCGGATCCCTGGGGTGCTGTCCACGCTAGTGTCTTTTGCTGGCCAAACCATCAGGCCAGCTGCTGGCTTCTCTTTGACAGCTGTTTTAACAACAAGATTTCTTTTATAGAGACAACGGTTTTCTCTATCCATATTTGAATTGGGATCTCTCTTCCAGTGCTGAATTGTGAAAACAAAACAAAACAAAACAAAAAACCAGGATGTAAATTTCTTGTCTTCAATGCAGCTCTGTAAGATAAATTAGCTATAGTTCATATGTGCTGTATTATATACATTTCAGATGTTTATAAAAAAGATAAAAAAATTATGTGTACATCTGTCTGTTATATCTGTGCAGAGGGACATGTGGAGTCCAGAAGACAGAATCTCTTTCCTTGGAGCTGGATTTGCAGGCATCTGTGACGGCCTGATGTGGGTGCTAGGAGCCAAAGTCGGGCTTTCTGCAAGAGCCCTGAAGGCGCTTCACTGCTGGCCCATCTTTCTAGTCCCTGGCTTTGCTTTGTGTTTTCTGTTTTGTTAGAGTATATGAGCAGGAGATGATTTGTCTTAGTCAGGGTTTCTATTCCTGCACAAACATCATGACCAAGAAGCAAGTTGGAGAGGAAAGGGTTTATTCCGCTTACACTTCCACACAGCTGTTCATCACCAAAGGGGGGGGGGTGTTCCTTACTGGCTTGCTTCCCCTGCCTTGCCCAGCTTGCTTTATTATAGAACTCAAAACCACCAGCCCAGGGATGTACCACCCACAAGGGGCTAGGCCCTCCCCCTTAATCACTAATTGAGAAAATGCCCCACAGCTGGATCTCATGGAGGCACTTCCCCAATTGAAGCTCCTTTCTCTGTGATAACTCCAGCCTGTGTCAAATTGACACACAAAACCAGCCAGTACAATTGTTTAACATTTTCAATAATATTTCTATCAGCATAATTTCATTTTTAATACATTTGGCATGTGGGTTTTTGGATATGAATTCATCAAATAATTCAATGTAAGTTCTTGCTCTATTTTTCCTTCTTCTTAATTCCAGGAGTAAAATAATTAGCCCTCCTTGGGATAATTAATTGCCTTGCTCTGAATGTGTATCTTCCCCTTTTAATTTCACCCTCCCACTTCCTTCTCTACCTCTTCTTCTTTCCTGCTGTAGCGCTGGGAATCAAATCTAGATCCTTTCACTCACCAGGCAGAACTCCGTCAGAGTCCCATGCCAGTCCTTTCTGCTCTGTTCCTAAGAGAGATGCAATAGAACAATCCGATGGTGTGCACCGCTGGCGAGTGGGTACTGAGACTGCGGTGCATGTACACAGTGGAACTTTATGCAGACAGAGAGAAAAATAAAAATTTGAAATTTGCAGGAAAATGGGTGGATCTGGAAAAGATTCTACTGAGCCAGGTAACCCAAGCCTAGAAAGTCAAAGGTCCATGCGCTTCCTCTCACTGTGGGTGCCAGCCTTGACTCTTCAATTCTGTGTTTACCTTGGAGGATTTTGGGAACCCAGGATACTACAAAGGGAAGAGAGGTGGGTGGCTGCCTTAAGGCAGAAGACTCAGGGAGTGACACGTAGGTTAAATAAATGTGGAGAGAGGTAGTGAAGGATGGAAAGGTTCAAGTCGGGAGGGAGGACGAAGGTGGGAGACACAAGGGGAAGGGTCTAAATCAAAGGAGGTTGGAGAAAAATCACTTGGTAGACCCAGTGAAAAGCATAACAAGCAGTTTGAAGGCATAAGCCCTGTGAGACTAGATAATGCAGGCCCCAGAAGCAGTGCTAAGTAAGAGACACACCTCTGTAGGAGTTGTTTGTCAGGGAGGCCCTCAAAACAGCACCGGCTCCTCCCTGTTGATTACCTCCTAGAACTAGCTGATAAGAGACACTACTGTTATAGACAATGCACATTTTGCACTTTGGATGCAAGGTGTAGGGAAATCAAGCTGGACCTGGGCTGAAAGAGTCCCACTGCTGGCTGGCTTTCATGGGGTTGGATGGTGCAATTCAGACTCTTAAGGGATATAGGAATCCAGCGTTTACTACAGTACCCACCTGCCAGGGGCACCGCGCCCACTCGTGCAGTGGTGGTGCAGCTGTTGTGGGAGTAGCCACCTGCCCCTTACTTGGACTTGGGGCTTTGATTAAAAGAAGGGATTCCTGCCTAATGCTGTTAATCTGTGTGGTGAATTTGCTGGGCCCAGGGAGTGGACAAGAAATTGTGTCACGATAGGCCTGGGCTTTAAGACCCTCTTCCTGGCTACCTGGAAGCCAGTCCTCTTCTGTTTGCCTTCAGAACAAGATATAGAGCTCTAAGCTCCTCCTGAACCATGCCTGCCTGGGCACTGCCATGCTCCCACTTTGATGATAATGGACTGAACCTCTGAACCTGTAAGCCAGCCCCAATTAAATGTTGTTCTTATAAGACCTTGGTCATGGTATCTGTTCATGTCAGTTAAACCCTAAGTAATACAATCTGGCAAAAAAAAGAAAGAAAGAAAGAAAGAAAGAAAGAAAGAAAGAAAGGAAGGAAGGAAGGAAGGAAGGAAGAAAGAAAAAAGAAAGAAAGAAAAGAAAAAGAAAAAAGACTCAAAATGTCTTAGGGGTAGGGACCTAAGATGGCTGCTTAGATGAGCTGACACAGCATCAAACTATTTCCTAAATATCTCTATCTATCTATCTATCTATCTATCTATCTATCTATCTATCTATCTACCTATCTATCTATCTATCTATCTGCTATTCTGTTCTGTAAATGGAAAAACTACCCCATGCAGGGCACAGAGATAAATGCAAAAACCCATGGCTGTTCAAGACACTGAGAAGAAAGTACAGTTGAGGGTCCAGCCCTATACAGGACCTTCTACAACTCTCTTCAGGCTCAGGGAAGAGCAGGCATAACGAATGTACGAGAGGTGGGGAGAGGAGTTTTGAAATACTGTCTTCTAGGCATGATGTGGTCATGGCAAGTGGGAACTAGCAGTAACTGTGCATACTCTTACCGGGTTCACACATGTTATCTTCTTCTAAAAACCAACCTACAGAGAGAGAGGGAATACACAGAATCTTACCACTTCTTGCTGATCCACTGGCAGCCAACAGACCCTGGGAGACGGTAAAGCTTGATACCCACGTATTTACCTGCGAGGGAGCCCACGAGGCTCTTTTGGTTATTTCCGAATTCAAGACCACACAGATGGCCCTGGTTAAACTCTGTAGGACACTCTACAAAATCGAAATCAGTAATGGGGAAACAGATTTGTGGTAAGGAAGGATGCCTGCAAGAGGAAGGAGTGAGGGAGGATAGGGTCGGGGGAGGAATGAGCAGAGTCTGCAGGGTGCATGTGTGGAGTTGTGAAAGAACAAACTCTACTATTAAAAAGACTACACAATCAAACAACACACCAGGAGGGAATTCCCAGGTAATAAATACAAACAACACGTAAGACTAACAGATCATATCTATGCCAGCCATGCTGGCACATGCCTGTAATCTCAGTTCTAGAGACACAAAGCAGGAAGATTGTGAATTTGAGGCCAGCTCTCTATACAAGGAGAGTTGATATACAATATATAATCAATATACAACCATTCGTTCATTCAATCAATCAACTAACAATTGCAACAGACAATACAACCAATTGAATAAACAGTAACAATAGTGACAAAACCAAATCTCACAAAAACAACACTGAATTCCGTCCCCTGCTTCACCAGGACCCTCTGGGATGGTGGTTTGGTAAATAAAAATGAATTGAACAAGAAAGCTCATTGTCAGGATTACATTCTGGTTGATTTCTATACTGCCAGTGAGCCCAGCATCCTCATTATCCGGGTTAGTTACAAACGGAAAATGTGTCTTCCAGTGCAGGAGGCTTGATTGAACTAGATTGGAACACTCTGAAGTGGCTTGGGTGTCCCTAGGGATGAAGGGTCATGATCAGAGTCACCTTTACCCTCAATGGAAGAGTCTGAGAGTTCTGTGGTGAGACTTGGTGCTCTGGCCAGGCCCTATTGCTGCTGACAGCTTTTGTGTTGGGGAAGAAGGGGTTCAGCTCTGCAGACTACCTCCCTCAGGGCTGGGAGAGAACGGGCGAGGAGAGGCAGGGGAACAAGAGGTAGTTATGTATTAGTATTGTGAAGATGGGAGATGATTCTGGAAACTGACTGCTTGCAGGACAGAAGATATAGTCAAAGATAACTGCATGGTGGGGTACAGCTTTCCAGGAGGGCTGGTTCCTGGGAGAGTAAGACAACACTGGACAGGGTGGGGTGGCAGAGAAGAAGTAGCTCCACTCGGTTTGCTGCAGCAAACTGGGGGTAGGGCGGGGCAGATTCACAGTGCGAGTTTGCCCTTATTGAGGCAGAAATATGGAGAATTATGGGACATAAAGAACGAAGCAGCCCTTCACCCTGGCCTCTGCTTTTAGCCTCTCATCTGCAGAGCGGTGTGAATTGCAGCGCAAGGAGCAACTGCAGAAAGCCTTTCTCCCCTCCCAGCTATACAGCTGCAGCTTTCTGAGCATCTCAAGGCAACCTCCTTTACAAGGAAAGACACGTCCCTGTCACCTGAGCAACCCCAGTGGCTCCTGGCTTTACTGTATCAGATTATAATCCTGTCCAAGGCACCCCCCCCGGAACTACCCTATAATCTCACTTATCAGAAAAGATAAAGAAAAGGAAAGAAAAGGTTTCCTAGCAACCTTCTGAGATGTGACTTGAGAGCCATGGAGATGGCGAGCGTCGCTAATGCTAATTAGACTGCCTCCGAGGAGCCCATGCACACACTTGGGTATGTCTTACTTTCTTTTAGAGTGGTTCTTTTTCTTCTAACTTTGGTGCTTGAGGTTTATATTAATATATCTTTAATAAAACCTCCAATCCTTCCTCATACTGGCTAGTCTTGACATCTTTACATTTTTTTATTTTATGTTAATTCATGAGTGTAGGCATAGGCATGTGAGGGTGTGCATGTATGCAAATGCCCAGGGAGCCAAAGGCCTCATACCTCCTGGAACTGTAGTTAACAGGCCATTGGGAGCTGCCTGACATGGGTGCTGGGAACCGCACTCAAGTCTTCTGCGAGAGCAACGAGAGCTCTTAACCACCCAAGCAACTACTCAGTGCCCCAAACGGCTCTATTCCAAAGCTACAAAGAGTAAGGTTTGGCTTGAATTAAGGTCTTTAAAAGATTAAAGGTATTCTTCAGGCTGCTGGGAGTGACAGTGCGGAGGTGTGCCTCTGTCCCCTCCTTGCTGACCCTACGACATTTTACGTGATGACTTGTGCATTTATGCTTGACAGAAAAATCCCCACTTGCTCTTGTGCGGTTTGCTAATGCAAAGGATGAAAGTGATGCTTTTTATTAAATGGCACTCAATGAATGAATGATAAATTTTATCTCTAGATTGTCTAAAAATGCAATGAGATGAGGTAGAGGGTAGGGGCTATGGGAGATTGAATAAATATCGGTCAGACTGGGGAATATGGTAGCCATAAAGATGTGGCGATCTCATCCAGATGTGTTGTTTCTTCCTAGAGTAAAACCTTCCATTTTAGAGGCAAACTTCTTAGTACAGGATATTTACAAAGTGGTGAAACAATAGAATGCCCTAAGGGAAGGTGAAATACTACAGAGAAGCTCCTCCTGTCAGGAAGTAAACCACTCAAACTAGTCCCAGGAAGTCCCTAAAACTGACAAGATTCAATAGACCCCCTCCCTTCCCAAGAGTATATAAGCTTTAAAGACTTTAAAGAGCTTTAAAGACTTTCAGACAAGCCCAGCCTCCTAAAAGAAGGTTAGCAGCTTCCAGTCCAGAAGAAACAAGACAGATGAGCTGCCTGGAAGAGGCTAAGACCAACTGGGCCACCTGGAAAGGATGCTTTCCGGCCTGCTGAGCGCTCTGCAGTCTGTTCAGTGTGCAGCTGGGTGACAGCTTTTCTGAGCTGTCACCCAGGCTAGGGTGGCTCTTGATGATACAGCTGCTTTCTGCACCCATAAGAAACCACTTATTCATATTCCAGTAAGTGACCCAATAAAATTCATGGTTCACCAAATCTGACTTTGGTGTTGTCTGTACTTTGATCTGTTGTCAGTCCCCTATCTGGGGCAGGCAGACATTGGTCATGTTTCCTGAAAGTAGTGTCATGCAATGCACTGTCCCTGTGTACCGTGGTCTGAATGTGTTTTCCTCCAGATTTATTGGGTTGAACTGTGTCACCAAGGCTAAGAGCCAGAGCCTTCCGTGAGTGGTTAGGTCATGAGAGCTGGGCCACCGTGGATAGGATGGTGGCCATTACAAAGGACAGATGGGAAGGAGACCAGCCATGCTTTTGCCTTTTTGCCCTTCCTCCTTCCATCATGCGAAGACACAGCAAAAGTAGAAAAATATAGAGTGGGCCCCCTCCACCAGATACTGAATCTGTTGAATTTTTGATCTTAGAATTTTTTTGTTTGCCAAATTTAAAAATAAAGTTTTGCAGCCTGGTGGTGGTGGCGCATGCCTTTAATCCCAATACTTGGGAAGCAGAGGCAGGCAGATTTCTGAGTTCGAGGTCAGCCTGGTCTACAGAGTGAGTTCCAGGATAGCCAGGGCTATACAGAGAAACCCTGTCTCGAATAAAACAACAAAACAAAAGTTTTGCATTTACCCAGCATCAGTTATTTTGTTATAATAGTATAATCATGCAGAGTCAAAGAGTACTTTGGATTGGTCCTATAGCAGGTCAGCATGGAATTACATTTATTATTCTTTCAAATAACTTTTTCTCTTCAGAGACTAGCATCCAGATGATACCATGTTAGCATGTGAGGAGCCCGGAGATGAAAGTACAGGCTGGCTGGGTTGAGAATAGGATGTTGTGGAAGCAGAGAAGAGAGCGGGGGTAGAATCCTAAGAGCACAGAAAACAAAAACAAAAACAAACAAAACAAAACAAAACAAAAACGGACAAACAAAAACCCCAAAGATTCCATTAGAGGGTGCGGTGGGTTCTGAGAACACGAGGAAGTTGGAGTGGAACTACCAGCATGTCCTGGGGAGGAAGCAAGCAGCAAGAGTGACTTCATATTCTCCAGAAAGTGGCTGCAGAGAAGTCAGTAGCGGGAACTATGAGGTGACAGAATAGGGAGCTGTCTGCCGAGGCCCCGGGGAGAACGCTTAGAGCCATGATCAAAGGTCTGGTGTTTTACATAGAAAATCCCTGAGCATGGCACACTGCGATCCCTTGTCAGAGGGCTCATGATCTTTCACTTTCTTACCCACTATGCTCTGTGATTAAATAGATTAGCTAGAAGCCCCCACAGTCTCACTTCCTTCTCGATGATACATCTTTCTCTGCAATTCTGTTGAAATATAGCCTGTTTTATCTATCTATCTATCTATCTATCTATCTATCTATCTATCTATCTATCATCATCTATCTATCTATCTATCTATCTATCATCTATCTACACAAATATTTATTTAAGATATTAACTTCCTTGCGTCACTAATGAGCTTTCTCAGCTCACAGTAAAAAAGAAAGTAATCTTTGGGCTATATTTTTGCCTAATAACTTTGAGGAATATAAATAATATTTTGTGTGAGGTGTTTTGAAAACATCTTCCTCCTTTATTGATGGACATTTAGGTTGACTTCACACCCTTGCTATTAGGAATAATGCTG
Organism: Apodemus agrarius; assembly: GCA_964023405.1. Lineage (NCBI taxonomy): Eukaryota > Metazoa > Chordata > Mammalia > Rodentia > Muridae > Apodemus > Apodemus agrarius. Next base: position 67,866,216 of record OZ030011.1, on the reverse strand, counting down.
CGGTAGGTGTGAGAATACAGATATCCTCTGACATACTGTAATGCATTCCTTTGGCTATATAAAGTGCACATTATTAAAGAGAAAAATCAAAGGTTGTATTTTTTCCCTTATTATATAGAAAACTTCCTAATACAAGAGAAAAGGCTTTGTTGGGGCTGATGTCACTTTCTTTTTTAGCTTCTACTTTCCTATATTAACTAATATAGCTAATTATTTCCTGTGGTAACTAATTTAGCTAATTATTTCCTGTGTTAACAGGAGTTTTCTCAAAGTTGGAAATGGTTGATAATTTTTCATCTATGCAGCTATAATATAGACATGTCACCAAAGGTTTGGCCATGGGTATCTGCGCTAGTCTCTATAGCTGGAGATGGCAGCAAAGATCAGAGAAGGAAGAGTTCTTTGGCCATCAGGATCAATGTCAGCAGTGGGGATAACATTGCCCATGTGGGGTGAGCCAGGCATTTTCTGCTTAGCACTGTTGCTCCAGTTAATTTGTGTGTGTGTGTGTGTGTGTGCGCGCACGCGCGTGTGCATGCATGTGTGTGCATCTGTTACATGTGAGGTAGAGAATTAAAACATATATGGATGTTTGCTTGTGTGTGTGTGTGTGTGTGTGTGTGTGCGCGCGCGCGCGCGCGCGCGCACGAGCCCCCCCTGAGAGCAGCTAGTACCTATGCGATCAGAAGAGGACATTGGATCTCTTGGAGGTGGAGTTACAGATGGCTGTGATCCACCACTGGGATACTGGGAATTAAATCCAAGTCTTCTTCAATAGCAGCCAGTGCTATTAACTACAGAGCCATCTCTCCAGCCCCCATAGTATAATTTCTGCCCATCTTTGGACCCTGGCTCTACCTCTCTTCCCTATGACTTTGTGAACTATCCAGTATCTTCTAGTAAATTCCATTCTCTTCAAATAAGCCAGAGAGTGTCTTATGATTGGTTGGTTTACTGTATCAGATTGAGATCTTTTCTTTCAAGATCCGTAGGTAATAATATAGTTACTACCAGACCTGATTTTTGAGGGCGGAAGGGGTGGCTAAGATAAGTGACTCTTCAGTGATAAAGCTGGACACTCCTTCTATTGGACTGGCTGACCCTAGCATGTGGCCTTAAACATGTTTCACATCTCCTGTGTATATCAAACAGGCACACCCTTGTTGTCGTAGAAGTCCAGTCACATAGCTGATATGAAAACATGCTACAATATACAACATAAAGTGCCATACAAAAGCAAGGTAACAACATGATGAACGGGCTACAGAAATCCTCTGATGCCTTAGCCAGCATAAGAGTATGGCCCCAGGATCATCAGCATGAACATAATCTGGCAAATTATATACTATGCGCCAAAACCTCCTGCCTCCATCTCCCAAGTCCTGGAGCTACAGGTTTGTATGAGCACGAATGGCTGAAAGTCAGATTCCTTGGAGGAGGCTGAGGCTTCGTGGTGGAGCACTGGCTTCTCAAGCATGCCGTTCTAGGTTCGATCCCTGCTGCCCCATCCCCCAAAATTACAATTAAAATACAGATGCCCAGCCTCCATCCTGACCTATGGTGGAAAAACCATCCCTGGAAAAGAAACACAGTCACTTCAGTCCCTGGTGATTAAATCCATGTTAAAACTCGAGGTTTCTGTCTTTGGAAGAGAAGACATGGCCACATCTACCTGCTCCGCCCTCTATCCCTGGGTCTCCTCTGTGCGCTCAGTTCTGGAGAGCATAGTCACAGTCCTTGCTGTTGGTAGGAGCAGGGTTGCAGTGTTGCCGAGACAGAATGTCTGACACAACCCAGAGGAAGAAGGTTCTATGTTAGCTTGTGGTTTCAATGTCATGTGATCCCAATGGATCCCAATGGACTCATAGTGAGGGGGACGACTAGGGAGCTTGTGGAAGAAGGGACGGCTAACGGCCTGCTGGTCAGGAAGAATCATGACATCAGGACAGGGCCGGAGTACCACTGTGAGCCACTTGCTCCAACCAGGTCCCTCCTCCCATCCCTTCCACCCTCTCCAAACCTGTTCAAATTCTAAATCCATTATGGATTTGGAAGGAAACAAATGCTTTAAACATTTCATTAAGCCGGAGCCCAAAAGATATGATTGTCTCTAGAAATATCCTCTCAGACACACCTAGATATGCCTTCCTAGATTATGGACACTCCTAGAGATGTTCTCAAGCCCATCACGTTGACGACCAGCATTAGCTATCCCGGGGCTGGGGTTGGGGTGAAGTCAAAGGCCCAGCAACATTGGTATCACCTCTCAGGTGCCGCTCCAGGCCCACCAACAGTATCTATGGATGAGATGCGTTTGCACACTGAGCCTTATGAGCACCTTTCTGCAATTAAGCTAACATCAAATGAATTACCTGTGCCAGGGGTACAGGGTCTTCACGACATTTCCTTCTCCTCCCCAAGTCGCCACTGAGACCAGGATACAGAACAGTGAACCAAGGTCTGTTGTTTGTTTGATTTTTGAATGAGGAAAATTGGAGGTCATGGCAGGTAGATTCAAGAACTGACCCTTCTCTGAATAAACTAGGACCTCGGACACATTAGGCGTCCATGCAGGTCTGCCCTGCTAGACTGCCTTCCAGCCAGTATTAGACATTTCTGCAGGCATGAAGACCCAAAGGAGCAAAAGGCAGAGCTAAGCTGCTAGATTTCTGCTTCTAGCTCCACTGTGTGCCTGCCTGCTACCCCTTGTAGGTTGTTTACCCAGACAGCTCCACCTGGACATTTAGGTGTCAGAGTTGTGATTCTCCCTAGCAGTAAATGCCCTAAGTCTCTGAGAGAACGTTTGTCTCCAAATCACACTGAATGAAACTATCCACCGCTAGCTCAGGCGGACTGAGCCTGATGATCATCTTGTGGACTCAGCAAGGGCAGACCCCCTCTGTCCTCCCTACCCGAGTGCTTCATCTTTTCACAACGTGCAGATTCCACAGCTGCTGAGTTTGGGAAACCCAGTTGGTGGCATCATCTGAGTGGAAGAAGGAGCCAGTTGGTGAGTTGGGCATTTCTGAGGAGAGTGTTGCCTTTTGGCCCTGGCAATGATCAAGTTACTAGGAATCAACCACTTTGTTTTTCCAGTCATAGGTTCCTCACCTCCATAGATCCACTGTGATTTCATACTGGTTTGCCTTGAAGCCAGACAGTGAGTTGTTAGTGATATGCAAAACCAGGCACTGAACCCCCGTGTGGCTGGCATTGTCTACCGCTTAATTGGCCGTAATAATTTTATTATCTAGGTATTAAAATGGGACAATTGGCAGTTCGCCCCCCCCAAGTGTTTCCAGGTTGATTACATATGCAAGGAGGAGGGGCCGTGTAAGATCCATATACCCAGTAACTGCTTTTCCAAATGACATTCCTTCCTCTTTATTCTATTTGCAAGTGTAGGGAGTTCAGTCGAGTTCAAGGAAAGCATTGTGGTAGAGACAGCCAGATTAAACGCGAGCCGTGTAAAGAGCAGCCGCTTGCAGAAATATTGCTATAGACACTAAGACCAAACCCTGCCTCGGGAAGGACCACACATAATTGAATCATGTTCAATAGGAGGCCATTACAAAACCGAACTCATTTGCAATGCTAATGTGGGGAAGACAGCTGTCACCGGGAATTAAATATGATCATTCAGAGCTTGAATAAATGAGGTGTCCATTATATTCTGGCGGTGTTGCAGGCTGCTTGAAGAACACAAATAAATGATACTGTTGCAGGGACCGGCCCATGGTTTTGTCTTTTAGTCCTGGAAATATGAGCGCTCTGGAGGTGGAGGCAGGGAGACAGAGGTACAGAAAAAAGACTTGGCAGATAAATACAGGCAAGTAGGCAAGGAGCTTTTGCCCTCCTTCCCTTCAACCCCCGAATGAGCCGTGAATGCACGGGCATAATCAAAATTCTATTTTCTGATGTCTGAAATAGATTTTAATTCTATTAAAGATTTTTGTCAAGATTCATCCCGTCTCCCTAAGACTCAAATCACAGCCAACTCACAAAGGGGGCTGAATGTGAAGGAGCAGGCTGGAGAGTAAGCAAAGCTAATCCTTTTGTCCCTTCCCAAGGCTTTCCTTCCCATCCAAACGGATAATAAAGATAACAGAACTTTCTCCCTCATAATCAGTCTGCAATGAGCATAAAAGGTACTCGGATCAGCTCTAGTTCTAAAAATGCCATTAATTGTCCAATTAACAGAAAGACAGTTTTTCTTTGATTAGGTCTGAGCAACCTGCCCACAAGTAAGCTTTCTTATGTTAATAGCTCGAGATACTACACTGTCATCTTTTGACATATAATATTAGGAAAAAATTTTTTTAAAGCAATTAAATATAAGAACTTTTCTGATATAATATCAAACCCAGGTACTTCTAGAACATGCTTTATTAGTATGAAGTTACAATACACCTTATTTGGGAAAAAGGCACCGGTTTTTGTGACCAGTAGCTAGCATGGCACTCTTAGGAATCATCCATCACTGCTGGGTTAAAACAGCTCCTTGGAAGTACATGAGACCCTCAAAAGTCTCTGCTTGTGGTGTGTTAAACTTTATTCTCTGTAAGCTGCCATCGAAGAAGTTGACTCACACACATACACACACACACACACACACACACACACACACATGCACACGAGTGGTAGTAAAAGTGATAAAGAGATCAAATGGGAAGTCTGTTTATATCTGGTTTTGTATATACCAAGGAATGTAGCATTGAGGGTTTTTTGTGTATTGTGGTATAGAATTACATTTATGAAGTATATAAATTCAATTCAAGAAGGTATTGTATTTGTAGCTTCCAAGAGCTTCAAGTGCTTCTGAGTTGCTCGTCAGTAAATTCTTTCTGGCAAGTCGGTTTCAGGTCCTTGCGTGACATATTAGAAATGCAATGCCGTATGAATGCTTAATGGGAATCCCTAGAATTGGTGCTGTGACTGAAGCAATTTTCTTCCAATGATCACAAAAACTCTCTCCTATAAATTTTTTTGGTTATTAAAATCTGTTCCTTGGAAACATGACTGGAGTAATTAATGTCTAAGAATTGTGGGTTCAGGGCTAGCCTCAGCTACATACTGAATTTGAGGCCAGCCTGGGCTACATGAGGCCCTATCTTAAAAAAAATTAACACCTTAAACAAACAAAAAGTATCTATTCACTTGAAAGAAGACTTAGGGATACTTATAGTGCTGCAGACAAAGATGATTGGACTTAAGATTTTAAAAGAATTCTCTAGAACCCTGACTTGGAAGGAAAGTTGAGGAGTCATGAATTTCTACATGGGGAGAGCAATTCAGATGCCATGCTGCACTCAGGATTTAAAGACTTGAGTTTATAACAAATGCTCAAGTAATATAATGTTTAAATAGCAAGTAACCCCTCCATAATTCCAGCTTTCCAGAAATACTACTGATAGCTTTTTTTTTTTTTTTTTTTTTTTTGGTTTTTCGAGACAGGGTTTCTCTGTGTAGCTCCGGCTGTCCTGGAACTCACTCTGTAGACCAGGCTGGCCTCGAACTCAGAAATCCACCTGCCTCTGCCTCCCAAGTGCTGAGATTACAGGCGTGTGCCACCACCGCCCGGCAATTGATAGCTTTATTAATATCACTTTAATACCTTTTATACATGTGAGTATTCTCATACATTTCCTGTTTTTTATAACCACTTTATTGCACATTGGGGAATATGTATCTAATATGTTAAAATCTTTTAAAAATTATCAATGTTAATTACTTAATATGCTTCAATACATAATACTAGGCTTCATTATGACATACATACATATATAATGTATTTTGGACAAATTAGTCCACCCATTACCCTGTCTTGTCTCCCTTCTACTCCCCCTGAATCCTACCCTTTCCCACCTAGTTCTCCTACAATCACATCTGTAGAGAGCCATATTGGTGTGCTATGCTACCTGGCTGGAACTTGACATTGACCAAGATGAAGTTCCTCTCCCAGCCTTTGAGCAGGAATTCCTGTGCTAGCCATAATCCCCTCTACCTGGTGGGGAGTGTTCAGACCAAGGTGCAGTCCATTGTTTTTCCAGATCTACAATCTCCTGAATTAAGCAGGTGACCCGCCCAGCTGCCTGAGCAGTGGAGTCATTGCCCAGTGAACAGTCAGGCCAGTTCCCCAGAACACACCCTAAAATTTGGGGGTAGGGGTCTTGCCTGAAACTTTAAATTCTGAATCTTCCATTAAACCTTGAGACTTTGAACAGCAGCTGCTGTCTTGGTCTCGTTTTTTTCTTCTTGGAGGCCCATTCTATCATCCCCAGCTTTCCTTCCAGGTAACCTGTCTGATGTAACTGCAGGCAGTTACACACACACATCCGCACACATCCTTTTTTTTTTTTTTTGGTGGCTCAATGAGTTGTTTACAGAAATATGGGCATCATTCTGATGAAGGTCAGAGTTTGACCCTCAGTATGGTAGGGGGGTTAACTTAAAGATTGGAAAACTCTGGTCTATTGCCCAAACCCTGCCCCTGCTTGTGTAAACGAAGTTTTCCTGGGATACAACTGTGTCTGTCTGCTTTACCTCAACAATGGTGGAGTTTAGTAGCTGCAACAATATGTATTGTTTGCAAAGATGAAGGTATATTGCCCTTTACAGAAAAGTTGGTTCACTTTTGACTTAACCCATCATTTTGCTGGGTGTGAAGATTATCTCCAATTTTTATACTATAGAAACGATACTGTAGGGTCAGCGAGATGGCTCAGGGGGTTAATGCTCTTGTCTCCAAGCCTGATGAGTTTGAGCCCTGGAACCTAAATTGTGGGAGGAGAAAATCAACTCTCCCAAGTTAGTTGTCCTCTGACATACTGTGGCACATACATGTACACACACACACACACACACACACACACACTAACACTGCAATAAATATGCTGTAAAGTCTTCTGGTATATTCAGCCACTGTCTCCTGTCCTGTTTATAGGGATGGATTCTATTCCAGAAGCCTTGGGCTACATGTATCACTGTGACTTCTAGAGTCCAGAGACTAGACTAGCTAAGGTCTGTCAGTCACACAAATACAACCACACACGGCTGACAGGAGAATCAAGTGAGGTACATGAAAGTCTGCTGGGAGTAGACAGCCAAAAACTGGTACCCAGTTGGTCTACACTACCCTGTGTGTCTTCTTCCCTCTCTGATTTTAATCTGCATCCTTATGTTGTAATAAAGAATCACCGTAAGTGTAAAAGTTTATCTGAGTTCTATGAGATCTAGAGAATCCTATATGGTCCTAAGGATCCCTGTCAGTCTTTCCTTACATATGAGAGAACAAAGGAAGAAGGGAGGGAGGAAAGAAGAGACTGGGAGGGAAGAGGTAGGATAGAGACAGCAAGATCAAAAGTAAGGGAGGGAAAGAGGGAGAGAGAGAGAGAGAGAGAGAGAGAGAGAGAGAGAGAGAGAGAGGGAATGAAAGTTTTATGATGGTTGGAGTTAGAGTAGACCGTATAGGTTTATATAATTGAATTCTTGGTCCTTAGTTGGTGGAACTGTTTTGGGAGGTGTTAGTAGGTGTGGCCTTTTGGGGGAGGTGTGCCACTGGGGTTAGATATTGAGGTTTCAAAAGCCCATGCCACACCCTGCACATGTTCTCTCTGCATCCTCCTTGGGGATAAGGATGGAAGCTCTCAGTTACTGCTCCAGTGTCACACCTGCCTGCTTCGTGCCACGATGGTCATGGACTCTAACCATCTAGAACTATAAGTCCCGATAAACTCTTCCTATCTACTAATAGTTGCCTTGCTGATGGTATTTCTTCACAGTGAAGGAAAGGTAACTAAGAGAGAAGGCCAGGTGGAAAGGAAACATTGAGTTATGATAAAATCTGCTGCAGACTTGGGGCTGTGATGGCTACCCATGTGATGGCTATCAGTTTGATACACCCAAGAAGAACGGAAACTCCACTGGGGAATTGTTCCCACCAGATTGGCCTGTGGGCAGGTCCATGGGGGGCATTCTTTTTTTATAGTTTAATGATGGGTGAAGGACTAGCCCAAGGTGGGAAGTGCCAACCCTGGGCAGGTGGTCTAGAATTTTCTAAGAAGTGTTATTGAACATGAACTTGAAAACAAGCTGGGTAAGCACCATTAACACTCCCAGCATCCTGCCTTGTCTATCAGATGATAACCCTGTCAAATCCTTTCTTCTCTAAGTTGCTTTTGGTCAGTTTTATCACAGCAAGAGAATGAAACCAGGACATTGGCCAACCACAGTTTTGGTCAGGTGAGGCCCATTGAACTGATCAGGCTTGATTTTTCCTGGGTTTGTGGAATCTTAAGATTCAAAGCTCCTGGAGAGTGAGCTTAGAGCAAGCACACTGCTGTGAGGTGCTTGGGGAAGCAGGAAGGATTTGAGAGCCAGGGCGAGGAACCTCGTGTAGTGTGTGTGTGTGTGTGTGGGGGGGAGGGGAACTGGGTACATACCTCATAAACATTAATGTTTAGCATCAGCCTTTGCTCTGGGCATTGGGGACACGAAGGCTAAGAAAATACCTTTGCTCTTAGGTATTTACAGTATGTAAAAGTTACTTCTTCAAGCTAGAACGGAGGTGTTGGAAGGAGTCACGTAGCATAAAATAGCCCCCGTCTATTTCAGGAGGCAGGTTCCTCAGACTGTCCCTGGAGTCTCAGTCGCCTCATCTGAAAAATGGAGATGATGTTGCTGATTATGATGTGGACTAAAGGGTTAGTTCACAGAAAACACTCATTAAGCGGTGGCTATTATTGATGGCTAAGAGCGAGGGTTCTGAACTTAGGCTGGAAGTGGTAATGTACATGTGCAACCTCAGACGCTTAAGCAGAGGGATCTCAAGTTTGAGGCCAGCCTGGGATGTATTCAGATTCCAGCTCCTTGTCTACGAGTCCCTTAGCTCCTCCTGGTAGAAATCTCTTTAGTCATGTGTTTCTCCCATGGCCACACAGGTCCTGGTACCCTGCTCTCATGGTGTTGAAATTGTACGCTCATCACGAGAGGCCCTGTGTGTTCCTTTTCCATAGGCCCTGCAAAATAATCACCTAGTCATATCAGTGCAAGACTCAGCTTGTGCAAGGGAACGGAGGTCACAAGATATATCCTGTTATTTTTCAGTAGTATCATTTTTTTAAGTGCTTAAGTTTTATATTAAATAATTCTATCCTTTTCCATTTGTCTCATTTTCCGTCATGTTTTGGTCATGCTATTGCCTGCTGCTTATGTGGGGCCGGCATACTTATCTTATAGAAAGGGAGCGAATGTGTCCTGCAGGAGAGTGGCAGGTTCTAGGCGCACAAGCCTCGTGCTTCACCGCGAAGCACCATTCCTGAATGTCTCTACAGTTTCCACAGGGCACTCGGCGTTTTATATGAGGAAATCATTGCATTTAAAACTGAAGATACAACAAAAGGCAGAACAGTTCATCAACTTATATAACAGGAATACAGTTCCCCCTTGAAGACTGGTGCTTTCATGTAAAGTGTGGTATGAAAGCAAACTTCAGGACTGTTAAATGCCCTCTTATAACTAATTCTTGCAATTTAGGTCCCCGCAGTCTAGAGCAGAGAAAAATAAAGAGCCATGCCCCACTAGAGAAAGTAAATTTGAAAGAAATATTGAAGTAAAAGGAATAAACCATTTCTGGGTACTTCAAACACAATGGCATAGTTGTCTTTTTAAGCAGAGTACTTGTGTTTAATTCCCACCCATCAGCAGGTAGGAAGAGAAATGGAGAAAGAGAAATAACTTTACAGACCAACAGAGGCCCAGTGCGGTAACAAGAGTTCTGACGTAAGCATATGTTTAGACTCTAGCAATTTAAATATTTTCATATTTGAATTTCTATCTTCAACACTAGAAAATTGAGTGTTGGGCATGGAGTCTAGGACCCTATGGAGTGTTGAATAACGTCTTAAAAATTCAGAGGCATCTAAACAAGCCGGTAAGGCGTGTGTGGCATATGGGTGGAACCTGCTTGGGGCTGCCTCACAGGAAGGGGAAAGCTTACCTTTGGGACTCTGTGATTGCGTGTATGCAAATCAACTGAGATCATATAATTTAGCAAACTGAGTTCAGTTAAAAAGTCTGAGAGAAGTGATATACAATGCTTAGGGAAAATCCCAAGCTGATGATGTATTAGAAACTGTCAGTGGGAGCATAGTTTGTAAAAAGTACAGACGCTTGTGTTAAGAAGTGAAATGATGGAAACCTTTTGAATTCACGAGCCCTCCTCCTGACTGTTCCTACGTGATCATACAGTAAGCGGGGGCGGGGAAGGCTGCATGGGGCCACGTTAGCAGGCTCTCCACTACGAAGAGTAAGGAAGGTGGAGGCTGTGAAGACAGTGGCTCGCTCTTCAATGAAGGGCTTTTAATTTTGCAATTAATAGGATGTTTTATTTTGCACCAAATTTAAGCCTTCAGAGCTACCCCCACTTGAACTTTAACAAATAAGAGGAAAACGAGTGTTGGCATGGGGTCCAGGAGCGGGGCGTGAGCAGAGCACACGGTTTTAAAATTCATTGTTCATTAGTTCATGTTTGGAGGCTGAAAGCTTCCCAAAGGTCAACAGTGTACTAATGCTTTTTATTACCATAATTATTACAAATAGTTACCTTTTGCCACTTGGGCTGTGCCACTTTGAAAAATTACTTTTGAAAATAGTTTTTCAGACCTTATCATCTCTCATCAGAGTAGCGAAGGGAAATTACTGGTGCTGGATGCTGTGGGAAGCAAGAGGATGCAGAAGTGGCCCGTGTAGGCCACACACTGTGCCCGTCCTGGAGGAGGGGCCAGTTAGTGGAGTGTGTGTGTACGGGTATATTATGGTTTCATTTCTGTAGGTAAGAAAGTGATGTGGTTTCTGTTTGGAGGGTTTAGGGTTGAATCTGGGGTTCAGCCAAGATGTTTTTTTTGCTGTGTAGATCACAAACTATGTTTTGGGGGTGTTTATGTGACTCACACACGAACACATTTGCATGTCTGCACACCTACAATTAGTTTTTCTTTAATGACACAAGCCATCCCTTGGTGAAGTGTTAGTCAAACCTTTAGGAAGAAGTCCAAGTGTGTGTGTTGGCACTAATTTGGATTTAAACTGGCAGAATGATCTAGATTTAATTTTTAAAATTTTATTATTAAGTTTACTTGCATGAGTGTTTAGTTTGCATGCATGTCTGTGCACCGTTTGAGCGCAGTACCATGGAGGCCAGATGAGGTTATTGCATCTCCAGGAACTGGAGTTCCAGATGGTTGTGAGTAGCCACGTGGGTACTGGAATGAAACTTGAGTCCCCTGGAAGAGCAGCTAGTGGTCTTAACTACTGAAACATCTCTCTAGCCCTACTCTAGATTTTAGATTTAGCTACTCTTATATTTTTTTGTAAGTTTAAGAGAGGGATGAAAGACCTGACAGAAGAAATGAAAGTGGCTTGGGAAATAGCAACTTTAAGATGTCCCCGCAGAAGGATGTGCTAAAAGCCTGTAATTGACAAAGTTTAGGGAAAAGTCATGAATAGGAGGATTAAAGCGACTTTGGTCTGTTGGGAGGATTCACATGTTAGAAGGTAGGTCTCCGGTGAGATGGCATTTGGAGTTAGTAGAGCCTGTAAAAGTGGGGAGTTGATTAGCTTGTTGGGTTGCTATCCTCAGATGGGATTTAAGGTAGCTTTTATGAGAGCCTGAGTTAATTCTTCTGATAGTAAGTTATTATGAAAGAACAGTAGTGGCACACACCTTTAATCCTAGCACTTGGGAGGCAGAGGTAGGTTGATTTCTGAGTTTGAGGCCAGCTTGGTCTATAGAGTGAATTCCAGGACAGCCAGGGCTATACAGAGAAACCCTGTCTCAAAGGAAACAAAACAAAACACAAACACAAACACAAACACAAACACAAACAAAAACCAAACCAAACCAAACCAAACCAAACCAAACCAAACCAAACCAAACCAAACCAAACCAAACCAAACCAAAGCCTTCAAACACTTGGACGTCCTGCCTACTGAGTGACTCCTCCTCTGTCCATAAGATGTCATTCGCTATGCCTCAACCAGGCTCTCTCTCCACAGGAGTCAGAGCTATGCTGTATAGATTTTCCATCTCCCAAACAGTGAGCTACACAAGCCTGTTTTATTTCTAGAGTACACAGTCTCAGATATTTAGTTACAGTGACAAAATGTGAATTAATAGTAAATCTAAAAAAATGTAATGAGTTCTTTGGGAAATGAAAGAAATTTAAGAGGGGGTTTATGTTCCCATGTTAATGAAATATTAACATGTAGCTTGCTATTAATGCTAACTATGTAAACTAGAAGGAGTATTTTTACCCCAGGAATCTGTTAAGGTCCAGTCATACTAGAGATATATTTTCACAATTGACTAATAGATACAGTGTTACCTGTAAGAATAATTTCTTACACATAGTCTCCGGAACATGACATTTCAGTGATGTTTCTAATCTTGGGATTTAGATAAAGAACACTGTGAGGCAGAAGAAAAAGATAAACTGAGCATATTAGTCTGGGTTCTCTAGAGTCACAGATCGTATGGGCAGTCTCTATGTAGTTAGGGAATTTGTCGATGACTTACAGTCTGTAGTCCAACTCCCCAACAGTAGTCAGCAGCAGCTGTGGATGGAAGTCCAAGGATCTTGCAGTTGCTCAGTTCCACAAAGCAAGCCGGCAAGGGAGAAGCAGTCTTCCTTCTTTCAATGTCCTTATATATGTCTCCAGTAGAAGGTGTAGCCCAGATTAACGGTGTATGTCTCCACACCTTTAATCCCAGATGACCTTGAAATCTGGGATTAACGGTGTATGTCTCCACACCTTTAATCCCAGATGACCTTGAACTGGAATCCATGCTTCAAGATCTCCATGCTAAGTCCAGGTCAGAAACTTATATCTCTGAGCCTCCAGGTTAGGATCATAGGTGAGCCTTCCAATTCTAGATTGTAGTTCATTCCACATATAGTCAAGTTGACAACCAGGAATAGCCACTACACTGAGGTTAAATTGAGAGAGCCCTAGAGCTCTCAGATGTATGACTTTGAAGAGCTGAACTGGTGGCACGTGGAAGCTGCATTAGAGAGATGATGTACAAAGAGGTAGGAGAACCAACTGTGTTGTTTCCTGCTGAGAGATGACCAGCCGGTGTGTGGGCTAATAGAAAGAGGGAAAAGGGATAACAGACTCATTTCCTAAGTAGGGTTGAACTGATGCACTGCAGGGTGGACAAGAGGGTAGAGGGGCAAGAATGAGTCATTGGAGACCAAGCTCAGGTGGCAGGTGGTGACCTTGTGCTGTATCACTGAGCTCAAGCGTAGGAGAGCAGAGCTGTTCTGGTGGGACTCTCTGGAGGTGGGTACAAGAGGTACCATGCACTGGGTGGCTCAAACCACATACATGTGTTATCACCAAGTATAGAGGCAGGAAGACCATGGAGGTGCCGTTGCTTCTAGGATGCTAGAGAAGATTTTATATTAAGCTGATTTCTGGCTTCTGGAAACCCCCCGTGAGGCTCTGGTCTTCACAAGGTTGTTCTTTTACGTCCTCAACATGCATAGTTTTCCCTTTTATCAGGATACTGGTTATTTGGCTAGGTATTTCTCCATCGCAGTGTTTGATTTCACCATATGGATTTTAAAAAAAGCATTCCATATAGGATTCTTTTAAAAATATTATATATGGGCGTGGTGTGTGTCTGTGCACACAGGCTTGTTTGTACATGTGTGTGTGTGCTTGAGTCCATGCCTTGTGCATATGCAAGTGTCAGGAAGCAACAACACCTTGGAGATGTTTCTTTGTATCTTCAAGTGGGTTCTGAAGGTCTAACTCAGGAGGTCTCCAGGTTTCTGCAACAAGTGCATTTAGACACTAAGCCGTCTTGGCAGCTCTAATCTTACACAATTATATATCAGTAATGATCTTATTCGGAAATAAAGTCATATCTGAAATAATGGAGTCTAGGATTTGAACATGATTTTTTCCCGTGGGGAGGACCACATACCTTGATCCCTGCTAGTGAAGGAGGTGAAGTGCTGTGAGTGGCTCAGGGGATGGCAGGCTTTAGGTTCCTGTCTCCATGGACCACTGTCGAGGGCGGTGGCCTTGGAGAGGGCAGCAAGCAGGGGCTGGATGGCCGTCAGCATACGGGGACACCTATGTGTTAAGGCGATTTCTGCAAGTTATCTGCTGAGTTTAGGAGTGGAGTCAGGGGCAGAGGAAGAACACAAAGTCCTCAGGAACTTTTATAGAGTTCAGGCTATGCTATGCTATCCTGAGATGTCATGTCTCGGGGTATGAGCAGGTAGCACAAGTAAACAGGTTCCTCTGATCTTCCTCTGGCCTCTTCCTGAAGAAAGCTCTAAGAGCCTCATTCAAGAAATGCACCAACTAGGGCTGGAGAGGTGGCTCGGTGGTTAAGGGCACTTGCTGCTCTTTCAGAGAATCAGAGCTTGGTTCCCAGAACCCACACACCTAGGCTCACAACTGCTTTTAATTTCAGTTCCAGGCGGACCCTTTTCTGTCCTGTAAAGGAGTCTTGATGCATGTGTGTGTGTGTGTGTGTGTGTGTGTGTGTGTGTGTGGTGTGTATGTTTATATGTATACACATACACAGACTCACACACATACACACACATGAACACATAATAAAAATAAGCTTAAAAAAACAAGAAGAAATGCACTGAGGAGAAAAGAGTCAAAGACACTGAGGTGCAAGAAGAGTCAGAGAAGTCTTGCTCCATTTTTTCTGTGAGTTCATATCCTCCTCCTCTGGGCAGTCTCTCCACGGGTGTACACCTCCTCCTCCTCCTCCTCTTCCAACCTGACCAAATGGTTTACGTGTTTACTCTTTTCTTAAGGTTCCTGTGATATACAGGCAAACTGATTGACACACCCATAAATACATACGTTTGAGTGCTTTTCTCTTGTCAGTTTCTGGTACCATCAAGACCTTGGCCACAAACCTAAGATGGGAAGGAAATTTCTTATTTCCCCTACAATGTCTTTCTGTGTAAAGCTTTCTGTTGTGTTTATCTGTTGTCTTAGTTTTGACAGATCTCTATATGTATGTCATACTTTCCAACAATACCTCTCAGCTTCCCCTCTCTCCCTGGGCATTCCTCAGTGTGCCCTCATGTCCCCACTTGTAACTCAGGGAGTCCAGCTGGTGCTCTCTGCTGGGGCGTTGGCTGCTCATGTTGGATTGATCTTGTGTAGGTAACTGTAGCTGCACTGACTCCATCAGTACAATGGCCATGCCATGTTCAGTAAACAGTATTTCATACTTCATAGCACCCCTTCCCATTCTCTGCCCCATATCCTTTAAAACAAGATTGAATTTATCTTAGTTACTTATTTACTGTGTGCATGCATTAGTGTGTATGTATTAATGTGTGTGTATTAGTGTGTGTATGTGTGGGCACATGTGTGTGTATTAGTGTGTACATGTGTCTATGTGTATGCACGTTTTAATGTGTGTGTGCATATTAGTATGTGTATATTAGTGTGTATGTATTAATGTGTGTGTGTATTAGTGTATGTATGTGTGTATATGTGTTAGTGTGTATGTGTGTGTATTAGAGTGTTTGTGTGTATGTGTGTGTATTAGAGTGTTTGTGTGTGTGTGTGTGTGTGTGTGTGTGTGTGTGTGTGTTTGTGCATGTGTGTCTGCTCATGAAGGCCAGGAGGGGCACTAGGTCCCTTGGAGACAGTTACAGGCACTTTTGTGAGCCACTTAATGTGGGTGTTGGTATCTAAACTCTGATTCTCTGATAGATCAGTTAATGCTGACTAACCACTGAGCACCCTCTCCAGCCGCCAACTCTTGAATTCATTCTGCTCTTACTTCTGAGATATTCCCTGAGCCCTGCAGGGGTTGATACCCATGTCCCACTTAGGTCTGAGTACTCAGCAGTCACTTCTCAGCACTTTGCCCAGTTCTGAGTCTTTGCATTGCTGCCACTGCAGAAAGAGGCTTCTCTGGTCCAGGCTGAGAACAACACAACTCTGGGTATGAATGCAAGTTTGACAACATATCAATCTAGCAAAACAACAGTAGTCCCTCACCCTCTAGGGCCTGTGACCTCCAGAGTAATGGGCTTTTGACCCGGTTGACAGTACAGGCGTACATTCCTTCCAGTGAAGCAGGCTGGGATTCAATCAGGCTGTGTGGTTGGTTATCCCTACAACTTTCATGCCTCTATTGTACCAGGGGTCATATCTTGCCTGGCAAGTTGGAATTGTGACATTCAGAATTCACAGTAGGTAAGACTGTTGATATTTCTTCTCCTTAGCAGCCCGTATGATACTACAAAAACTGTTCAGTTCAGTGTTTGTTTGCAGACAGGGTCTTGTACTATGTAGCTTGAGCTGGTCTGGCTGCCACATGGGTGATGGGAATTGAACCTGGGTCCTCCGGAAGAGCCAACAGTGCTCCGATACACTAAACCATCTCTATGTTTCTGCTCAGTATTTAGATGACTGATCTCTCACTTATCCTCACATGGACCTAAAAAGAGAAATTGAGAGTGAAACAGAAGGCAAAGGTCACATATTACACAGATGGTCTAGAGTCTGTATGTATTAAAAGGCTTATTTGATTGGACTATAGATGCAGCCTTCCCCCTGGGGGAACCTGGAACGTGAACCTGGAGCAGAAAACCTTAGGGGGACTGGAATGGTTTGCAAGCTGGCAGGAAGAAGCCATGAAATGGCCAGGAGAGAAGGGAAAAGGGAGAGGTAGGAAAAAAAGCTAAAACAAGCAGGAAGAGCGCCGTATTAATTATCTTAGACGGCTAAGGACCTAGAAGTGTCTCTTTGGTTCAGTGTCTGTTCTGCTCTTTGAACGTACATTTGATTAAGAAGTGAAATTAGAACAATTTTTTTTTTGTCCACAGTGATTACAGGCAACAGATTCACTGTAAAATAAAAAAAGTGAATTACTGTCAATTTTATTCTGAGCTCACCACAGTCAATGTGCTGTTGGGGAGAAACATCGATTGTGATAAATTGCGCCATCCATCTGCGGAGGTTGACCTAGCGAGAATGCATTTGGAGGTGAATTTTGTTCTTCAGTTCTGAGCACTGGGACCTGGTCCCAAGGTTGTGAGCACATACTGCCCCTCTGTGCACATATGCGCTGCTGTTTAGGCTGGAAAGAAAGGCTTTCAGCTGTGTGTGCATGCATGCGCACTAGCAGAGGAGTGAAGCGGGGAAGGTTTGAGGGCTGGGGCGAGGCACTGGGGGACATGTGATGCGGTTTGGTGATAAATCAGCACCGGCTGGCTTGTTGCCCATGACTGTTCCACAGGCGTCTCAAAGAACATTTCATGAAAAGTAAAGCAGTTAAAATGTCAAGGTGCCTACTCTCCTCTCTCTCTCTCTCTCTCTCTCTCTCTCTCTCTCTCTCTCTCATATTCTTTCTCCTTTCTTTTTAACATTACAAAAGAAGTGGATTTGTGGAAAGCCTAAACTGCAGCTAAATAAAGGCTTTTTTTTTTCTTTTTTTCTTTTTGGCATTCCTTGGAGAAATCAAATCCAAGACCAGTGGTGAAAGGTGACTGTATCGTCTCCACTGCACAGACATTTCTTCTAATTATCAGCATGAATGTAATTACTCCCAAGCACTAGGCTCCTATGATCATGTCCCTCAGAGCATTTCATCTTTAATGATTTTCCTTGATAGAAAGCCAGTTGGAAGCATTTGTTGCATAACATTGCTCAACCAGAAAGAGAAATACGTACTTCTCAGAAGAAAGATCTGTATGCTTTCTTTTCAATGGTACTTACATTCTGCCAGAATTTGATTAGGAGCCATCTTGGCACAAAGATTGTTAATGAGGGAGTCAAATAACTGTATAGATTAAACAGTTTCTTGGAGAAAAAAATACAACATAGCAATGGTGTTTCTTTTCTAAGAATATCAAAGGTTAGAATTGTAACCACGTAAGGGGGATTGTTAAGCACCTTAATTTTTGAGGGCAGATATGGGGGGATGGCTTACCGAGGGGGTCTGTAGCTTTGAAGGAGGAGATGGTTTTAAGGAAGACATTTCTGATTTACATCAAAGTGCGGATTCCTCAAGTAGATTAGAATTCTGTTGGCTATTAGTGATGTGAAAGAGCACTTAGTCCCGCTCCTTGGTAAATGGATAACTTACCCTGTTAAATCTGACTTGGTGATTAGATGCTTGCTAATAGAGGGACAGTTGCCAGGTGTCAAATTCTGCCCTAGCATTTAAAAAAAAATCCTATTTCTTTTTTTCTTTTTAAGTATTTATATAAGTACACTGTAGCTGTCTTCAGACACACCAGAAGAGGGCATCAGATATCATTACAGATGGTTGTGAGCCACCATGTGGTTGCTGGGATTTGAACTCAGGACCTCTGGAAGAGCAGTGCTCTTAACCTCCAGTGCTCTGCCCCAGCATTTTTAACATTGTCATTTCTTTCTCTAGGAATTAAAAAAAAAATCACAAAACAATTTATTTTACATGTTCAGAAACAATTTTGTGGTGTTGGCTTTCCAGATAATGGATGCTTACTTGTCTTATCCTTTGAAGGTTTTTAATGGAATTGGTGGTGGTTCACTATATGTGGAATATAATTTTGTTTTTCCTTGAGAAGTGATGGCATTATTACAGGGATTAGTGCTTTGATTCTGATTGCACCACATCCAAAGTTGACTTCTAGAGTAATTGAGGTGAAGACTAGTGCAACTCAGTGGCCATTTGGGTTTTTTCCTTGTTTCTGTGTTTCTTTCTTTTTTTTTAAATTTTTTAAAAACAATATATTTGGCACTCCCTGCAGCCTCCCCCATCTTCGAGGCTATTTGGATCTAGCAGGCTGAACCAGGTACCTGAGATATCCCAAGTTTAAGACCTTTGGGGACTCAGGCCACCTGACAGCGATCTGTGAGCAGGAGCCCCACAGAGCAGCAGTTCAGGTGTCCCAGTCATGGGGAAATAGCCTTAAGAGCTGACAGGAGGTTCAAGCACCAGCTAGTAACTACAGGGCCAACTAACACCAGAGATAACCAGATGGCAAAAAACTAATGTAAGATCATTACTAACAGAAATCAAGGAAATATGGCAGCATCCGAACCCAGTGCCCGACAGCAATACGTCTCGGATACCCCAACACACCAGAAAAACAAGATTCAGATCTAAAATCACTGGTCAGGATGCTGATAGAGGAACACATAGATAAATCTCTTAAAGTAATACAGGAAAAAATGGATCAAAAGTTAGAAGCCCTTACAAGGCAAACACAAAAATCACTTAAGGGAATTCAGAAGAATATGGAACAAAAAATAGAAGCCAATAAGGAGGAAATGCAAAAATCACTTAAAGAAATACAGGAGAACGTGGGTCAACAAGTAGAAGTCATGAAAGAGGAAACGCAAAAATCTCTTAAAGAATTGCATGAAAACACAAACAAGCAAGTGAAAGATCTAAGGAAAACCATCCAGAATCTAAAAACAGAAGTAGAAACAACTAAGAAATCACAAAGGGAGACAACTTTGGAGATAGAAAACCTTGGGAAGAAATCAGGGGTCATAGATGCAAAAATCAACAATAGAATACAAGAGATAGAAGAAAGAATCTCAGATGCTGAAGATACCATGGGAACCATGGACTCAACAATTAAAAAAAAATGCTAAATGCAAAAAGCTGGTAACCCAAAACATTCAGGAAATCCAGGACACAATGAAAAGACCAAACCTAAGGATTATAGGTATAGATGAGAGTGAAGATCTACAACTTAAAAGGCCAGCAAATATCTTCTACAAAATTATGGAAGAAAACTTCCCCAATCTAAAGAGAGAGATGCCCATGAATATACAAGAAGCCTACAGAACTCCAAAAAGACTGGACCAGAACAGAAATACCTGCCGTCACATAATAATCAAAACCCCAAATGCACTGAACAAAGAAAGAATATTAAAGGCAGTAAGAGAAAAAGGCCAAGTAACATATAAATGAAGACCTATCAGAATTACACCAGACTTCTCACCTGAGACCATGAAAACTAGAAGATCCTGGGCAGATCTCATGCAGACTCTAAGAGAACACAAATTTCAGCCAAAACTACTATACCCAGAAAAACTCTCAATCGCCATAGATGGGGAAACCAAGGTATTCCATGACAAAACCAAATTTGCATGATATCTATCCAGAAACCCAGCCCTACAAAGGATAATAGGGGAAAAACACCAACACAAGGAAGGAAACCACACCCCAGAAGAAGCAGGATAGAAACTCCCTCTCATCAAACCCAAAAGAAGATAACCACTCAAATATAAAAAAATAACGTCAAAAATGTCAGGAAGTAATAATTACTATTCCTTAATATCTCTTAACATCAATGGACTCAATTCCCCAATAAAAACACATAGACTAACAGACTGGATATGGAAACAGGACCCTATATTTTGCTGCATACAGGAAACACATCTCAGGGTCAAAAACAAACACTACCTTAGAGTAAAAGGCTGGAAGAAAATTTTACAAGCAAATGGTCTCAGGAAAAAGCCAGAGTAGCCATTCTAATATCAGATAAAGTTGACTTTCAACCTAAAATCATCAAAAGAGAAATGGAAGGTCACTTCTTGCTGGTCAATGGGAAAATCCACCAAGAAGAATTCTCAATACTGAACATCTATGCTTCAAATTCAAGGGGACCGTCATTCATAAAGAATCTTCCTTAAAGCTTAAAGCACACATTGCACCTAACATAATAATTGTGGGTGACTTCAACACTCCACTCTCCTCAATGGACCGATCATGAAACCAGAAACTAAACAGGGACACAGTGAAACTAATTGAAGCTTTGGACCAATTGGATTTAATGGATATGTGTGTGTGTGTGTGTGTGTGTGTGTGTGTGTGTGTATACAACATTTCATCCTAAAGCAAAAGAATATACTTTTTTCTCAGCACTGCATGGTTCCTTCTCCAAAATCAATCACATAATTGGTCACAAAACAGACCTCAACAAATACAAGAAGACTGAACTAATCCCATGCCTCCTATCAGATCACTATGGAGTAAAAGTGGTCTTCAATAGCAAGAAAAACAACAGAAAGCCCACATACACATGGAAACTGAGCAATACTCTACTCAATGACACCTTGGTCAAGGAAGAAATAAAGAAAAAAAATCAAAGACTTTTTAGAATTTAATGAAAATGAAGGTACGACCTACCTAAATCTATGGGACACAATGAAAGCAGTGCTAAGAGGAAAACTCATAACCCTGAGTGTCTCCAAAAAGAAACTGGAGAGAGCATACACTAGCATCTGAACAGCACACCTGAAAGCTTTGGAACAAAAAGAAGCTAATTTACCCAGGAGGAGTAGAAGACAGGAAATCATCAAACTAAGGGGTGAAATCAATCAAGTAGAAACAAAGAGAACCATACAAAGAATCAAGAAAACCAAGAGCTGGTTCTTTGAGAAAATCAACAAGATAGATAAAAACTTAGCCAGACTAACCAAAGGGCATAGAGACAGTTTCCAAATTAACAAAATTAGAAATGAAAAGGGGGATATAACAACAAACTGAGGAAATTAAAAAAATCATCAGATCCTACTACAAAATCCTATACTCAACACAACTGGAGAATCTGGATGAAATGGACAATTTCCTAGACAGATACCAAATCCCAAAATCAAATCAGGATCAATTAGATCAGCTAAACAGTCCCATAACCCCTAGAGAAATAGAAGGGGTTATAGAAAGTCTCCCAACCAAAAAAAGTACAGGTCAGATGATTTTAGTGCAGAATTCTATCAGACCTTCAAAGAAGACCTAACACCAATACTCTTCAAACTATTCCACAAAATAGAAACAGAAGGAACACTGCCCAACTCATTCTACGAAGCCAAAATAACACTGATACCAAAAACCACACAAAGATCCTACAAAGAAAGAGAACTACAGGCCAATTTCCCTTATGAATATTGATGCAAAAATACTAAATAAAATTCTTGCCAACTGAATCCAAGAGCACATCAAAACGATCATTCACCATGATCAAGTAGGCTTCATCCCAGGGATGCAGGGATGGTTCAATATATGGAAATCCATCAATGTAATACATTATATAAACAAACTCAAAGAAAAAAACCACATGGTCATCTCATTAGATGATGAAAAAGCATTTGACAAAATTCAGCATCCTTTCATGCTAAAAGTCCTGGAAAGAACAGGAATTCAAGGCCCATACCTAAATATAGTAAAAGCAATATACAGCAAACCAGTAGCCAACATCAAAATAAATGGAGAGAAACTTGAAGCAATCCCACTAAAAACAGGAACTAGACAAGGCTGCCCTCTCTCTCCATATCTTTTCAATATAGTACTTGAATTTCTAGCTTGAGCAAGTAGACAACATAAGGAAGTCAAAGGGATACAAACTGGAAAGGAAGAAGTCAAACTATCACTATTTGCAGATGATATGATAGTATACTTAAGTGACCCCAAAAAACTCCACCAGAGAACTACAGCTGATGAACAACTTCAGCAAAGTGGCTGGTTATAAACCCCAAAGAACCAAATAAACCTATCAAAAAATGGGGGTACAGAGCTAAACAGGAATTTTCACCAGAAGAAATTCGGATGGCTGAGAAGCACCTTAAGAGATGTTCAACATCCTTAGTCATCAGGGAAATGCAAATCAAAACAACCCTGAGATTCCACCTCACACCAGTCAGAATGGCTAAGATTAAAAACTCAAGAGACAACAGGTGCTGGCGAGGATGTGGAGAAAGAGGAACACTCCTCCATTGTTGGTGGGATTGCAAGATGGTAAAACCGCTCTGGAAATCAGTATGGCGGTTCCTCGGAAAATTGGGCATGACACTTCCAGAGGACTCTGTCATACCACTCCTGGGCATATACCCAGAGGATTCCCCTGCATGCAATAAAGACACATGTTCTACTATATTCATGGCAGCCTCATTTATAATAGCTAGATGTCCCTCAACGGAGGAATGGATACAGAAAATGTGGTATATTTATACAATGGAATACTACTCAGCAATTAAAAATAATGAATTCATGCAATTTGGTTGGCAAATGGTTGGATGTGGAAAATATCATCCTAAGTGAGTTAACCCAATCACAAAAGAATACACATGAATTACAATCACTAATAAGTGGATATTAATGAGCCCAGAAGCTCTGAATACTCAAGACACAATTAGCTAAGCAAAAGATTCTCAAGAAAAAGGATGGAGAGGACCCTGGTCTGGAAAAGACTAAATCCAGTTTTGTAGGAGAGTACCAGAACAGAGAAATGGTGGGGAGAGAGGGTGATTGGGGAATGGGTGGGGGTGGGTGGGGGGTGGGGGTGGGGGTGGGGGTGGGTGGGTGGGGAGGGCGGTGCGGAGTGGGGGAGGGGGAAGAGGACTTATGTGACATATGGTGAGGGGGGAACTGGAAAGGGGAAAGCCTTTGGAATGTAAACAAAAAATATAGATAATAAAAAAATCAAAAAAATATTAGATGTTCAAGAAAAAAAATCAACCCAAGCAAATCGGTAGCCTTCCTGTACACCAAGGACAAGCAGGCTGAGTAAGAAGTTAGGGAAATAACACCCTTCACAATAGCCACAAACAATATAAAATATCTTGGCATGACTTTAACCAAAGAGGTGAAAGATCTGTATGACAGGAACTTCAAGTCCTTGAAGAAAGAAATCAATGAAGACCTCAGGAGATAGAAAAATATTTCATGCTCCTGGATTGGCAGGGTCAATATAGTAAAAATGGCCATCTTGCCAAAAGCAATCTACAGATTCAATGCAATCCCCATCAAAATCCCAAATCAATTCTTCATAGATCTAGAAAGAGCAATTCTCAAATTCATCTGGAGTAACAAAAAACTCAGGATAGCTAAAACTATTCTCGACAATAAAAGGACTTCTGGGGGAATCAATATCCCTGACCTCAAGCAGTACTATAGAGAAATTGTGTTTAAAACTGCATGGTATTGGTACAGCGACAGGCAAGTAGATCAATGGAATAGGATTGAAGACCCAGAAATGAACCCACAGAGTTATGATCACTTGATCTTTGATAAAGGAGCTACAACCATCCAGTGGAAAAAAAGATAGCCTTTTCAACAAATGGTGCTGGTTCAACTGGAGGTCAACATGCAGAAGAATGTGAATTGACCCACTCTTATCTTCTTGTACTAAGGTCAACTCCAAGTGGATCAAGGACCTCCACATAAAACCAGACACACTGAAACTATTAGAAAAGAAACTGGGGAAGACCATGGAGGACATGGGTACAGGGCTAAGTTCCTGAACAGAACACCAATAGCTTATGCTCTAAGATCAAGAATTGACAAATGGGACCTCATAAAATTACAAAGTTTCTGTAAGGCAAAAGACACTGTCAGAAGGACAAACCAGCAACCAACAAATTGGGAAAAGATCTTCCCCAATCCCACATCCGACAGAGGGGTAATATCCAATATATACAAAGAACACAAGAAGTTAGACCTCCAAAGAACCAAATAAACCTATCAAAAAATGTGGTACCGAGCTAAACAAGGAATTTTCACCAGAAGCAATTCGGATGGCTGAGAAGCACCTTAAGAGATGTTCAACATCATTAGTCATCAGGGAAATGCAAATCAAAACAACCCTGAGATTCCACCTCACACCAGTCAGAATGGCTAAGATTAAAAACTCAAGAGACAACAGGTGCTGGCGAGGATGTGGAGAAAAAGGAACACTCCTACACTGTTGGTGGGATTGCAAGATGGTCCAACTGCTCTGGAAATCAGTCTGGTGGTTCCTCAGAAAATTGGGCATGCCACTTCCAGAGGACCCTGTCATACCACTCCTGGGCATATTTCCAGAGGATTCCCCTGCATACAATAAAGGCACATGCTCTACTATATTCATAGCAGCCTTATTTATAATAGCCAGAAGTTGGAAGGAGCCCAGATGTCCCTCAAAGGAGGAATGGATACAGAAAATGTGGTATATTTATACAATGGAGTACTACTCAGCAATTAAAAATAATGAATTCATGCAATTTGTAGGTAAATGGTTGGATCTGGAAAATATCATCCTAAGTGAGTTAACCCAATCACAGAAGAACACACATGAAATGTAATCACTGATATGTGGATATTAATGAGCCCAAAAGCTCTGAATACTCAAGGCGCAATTAGCAAATCAAAAGATTCCCAAGAAGAAGGAAGGAGAGGAACCTGGTCCTGAAAAGACTGGATCCAGTTTTGTAGGAGAGTACCAGAACAGAGAAATGGTGGTGGTGGTGGGGTGATTGGGGAACACGGGGAGGGGAGGGGGGGAGAAGGGGGCCGCGAGGGGGGGAGAGCACTTATGGGAAATATGGTGAGGGGGGAACTGGGAAAGGGGAAAGCCTTTGGAATGTAAACAAAGAATATAGAAAATAAAATAAAATAATAATATATTTATTTTTATCTTATGTTCGTTGGTATTTTGCCTGCATGCAAGCCTGGGTGAGGGTGTAAATTCCCCTGGAGCTGGAGTTATAGGTAGTTGTGAGCTGCGACACGGGTGCTATGTATTGAGCCTGAGTCCTCTGCAAGAGCAGCCTGTGCTCGGTTTTTTATTTTCTATATTCTTTGTTTACATTCCAAATGATTTGCCCTTTCCCGGTTTCCCCTCCCCCTAAGTCTCATATGTCCTCTTCCCTCCACCAGTTCCCCCAATACCCTCCTACTCCTCTGTTCTGTCAATCCCACACAATGCTGCATCAAGCCGTTCCAGGTCCAGGGCCCTCTCCTTCCTTCTTCTTGGGAATGATTTGATATGTGGGTTGTGTCTTGGGTATTCAGAGCTTCTGGGCTAATATCCACTTATCAGTGACTGCATTCCATGTGTGTTCTTTTGTGAAAGAGTTACCTCATTTAGTATGATATTTTCGAGTTCCAACCATTTGCCTAAAAATTTCATGAATTCATTGTTTTTAACTGCTGAGTAGTATCCCATTGTGTAAATATACCACATTTTCTGTATCCATTCCTCCATTAAGGGACATCTGGGTTCTTTCCAGCTTCTGGCTATTATAAATAAGGCTGCTATCAATGGAGTGGGGCATGTGTCCTTACTGCATGCCAGGAAATCGTCAGGGTATATACCCCGGAGTGGTATAGTAGGGTCCTCCAGAAGTGTCATGCCCTGTTTTCTCAGGAACTGCCAGACTGATTTCCAGAGTGGTTGTACCAGCTTGCAGTTCCACCAGCAGTGAGTACATTCCATGGGTATTCTTTTGAGACTGGGTTACCACACTTAGTATGATGTTCTCCAGTTCCATCCATTTGTCTAAGAATTTCTTAAAATTCATTGCTTCTAATGGCTGAATAGTACTCCATTGTGTAAATATACCACATTGTGTAAATATATCCATTCGGCAGTGGAGGAGTGTTCCTCTTTCTTCACATCCTTGCCAACACCTGCTGTTTACTGAGTTTTTAATCTTAGCCATTCTGACTGGTGTGAGGTGAAATCTCAGGGTTGTTTTGATTTGCATTTACCTAATGACTAATGATGTTGAACATTTCTTATGGTTCTTCTCAGCCAACTGAAGTTCTTCAGGTGAAAATTCTTTGTTTAGCCCTGTACCTCATTTTTAATAGGGTATATTGTTTTCTGGGGTCTAACTTCTTGAGTTCTTTGTATATATTGGATAATAGCCCTCTGTGAGATGTAGGGTTGGTGAAGATCTTTTCCCAATTTGTTGGTTGCCGGTTTGTCGTTTTGACGGTGTCCTTTGCCTTACAGAAACCTTGTAATTTTATGAGGTCCCATTTGTCAGTTCTTGATCTTAGAGCATAAGCTATTGGTGTTCTGTTCAGGAACTTTCCCCCTGTGCCCATGTTCTCAATGTTCTTCCCCAGTTTCTTTTCTATTATTTGTAGTGTGTCTGGTTTTATGTGGAGGTCCTTGATCCACTTGGAGTTAAGCTTAGTACAAGGAGATAAGAATGGATCAATTTGTATGCAGGGGAATCCTCTGGGTATATGCCCAGGAGTGGTATGCCAGGGTCCTCTGGAAGGAACATGCCCAATTTTCTGAGGAACCGCCACACTGATTTCCAGAGCGGTTTTACCATTTTGCAATCCCACCAACAGTGGAGGAGTGTTCCTCTTTCTCCACATCCTCGCCAGCATTTGTCGTCTCTTGAGTTTTTAATCTTAGCCATTCTGACTGGTGTGAGGTGGAATCTCAGGGTTGTTTTGATTTGCATTTCTCTGATGACTAACGATGTTGAACATCTCTTAAGGTGTTTCTCAGCCATCTGAATTACTTCTGGTGAAAATTCTTTGTTTAGCTCTGTGCCCCATTTTTTGATAGGGTTATTTGGTTCTTTGGGGTCTACCTTCTTGAGTTCTTTGTATATATTGGATATTAGCCCTCTGTCGGATGTGGGGTTGGTGAAGATCTTTTCCCACTTTGTTGGTTGTCGTTTTGTCCTTCTGACAGTGTCCTTTGCCTTGCAGAAACTTCGTAATTTTATGAGGTCCCATTTGTCAATTCTTGATCTTAGTGCATAAGCTATTGGTGTTCTGTTCAGGAACTTTCCCCCTGTGCCTATGTCTTCCAGGGTCTTCCCAAGTTTCTTTCCTAATAGTTTCAGTGTGTCTGGTTTTATGTGGAGGTCCTTGATCCACTTGGAGTTGATCTTAGTGCAAGGAGATAAGAGTGGGTCAATTCGCATGCTCCACTATGTTTATAGCAGCCTTGTTTATAATAGCCAGAAATTGGAAGGAGCCCAAATATCCCTCAAAGGAGGAATGGATACAGAAAATGTGGTATATTTATACAATGGAATACTACTCAGCAATTAAAAATAATGAATTCATGCAATTTGTAGGTAAGTGGTTAGACCTGGAAAATATCATCCTGAGTGAGCTAACCCAATCACAAAAGAATACACATGAAATGCAATCACTGATAAGTGGATATTAATGAGCCCAGAAGCCCTAAATACTCAAGGCACAATTAGCAAGTCAAATGATTCCCAAGAAGAAAGGAGAGGACCCTGGGCCTGGAAAGATTGGATCCAGTTTTGTAGAGAAACTGTGGGGGGAGGGGGAATGATTGGGGAATAGTTGAGGGGGAGAGGAACTATGGGACATAGGGAGGGAGGGAACTGGGAAAGGGGAAAAAAGCCTTTGGAATGTAAACATAGGATATAGAAAAAAAAAAAGAATGGATCAATTTGTATTCTTTTGCATGTTGTCCTCCAATTGAACCAGCACCATTTGTTGAAAAGGCTATCTTTTTTCCACTGTATGTTTTCAGCTGCTTTGTTGAAGAGCAAGTGACCATAGGTGTGTGGGTTCATTTCTGGGTCTTCAATCCTATTCCATTGATCTACCTCCGTGTCACTGTACCAATACCATGCAGTTTTTAACACTATTGCTCTGTAGTATTGCTTGAGGTCCAGGATACTGATCCCCCAAGAAGTTCTTTTACTGTTGAGGACAGTTTTAGCTATTCTGGGTTTTTTGTTATTCCAGATCAATTTGAGAATTGCTCTTTCTAACTCTATGAAGAATTGAGTTCGGATTTTGATGGGGATTGTGTTGAATCTGTATAATGCTTTTGGCAAGATGGACATTTTATCTATATTAATCCTGCCACTCCACAAGCAAGGAAGATTTTTCCATTTTCTGAGGTGTTCTTCAATTTCCTTCTTCAGAGACCTGAAGTTCTGGTCATACAGATCTTTCACTTGTTTGGTTAGAGTCACACCAAGATACTTTATATTGTTTGTGGCTATTGTGAAGGGTATCATTTCTCTAATTTCTTTCTCAGCCTGCTTATCCTTTGAGTATAGGAAGGCTACTGATTTGCTTGAGTTGATTTTATAACCAGCCACTTTGCTGAAGTTATTTATAAGCTATAGGAGTTCTCTGGTGGAGTTTTTTGGGTCACTTAAGTATACTATCATATCATCTGCAAATAGTGATAGTTTACTTCTTTCTTTCCAATTTGTGTCCCTTTGACCTCCTTATGTTGTCTAATTACTCTAGCTAGTACTTCAAGCACTATACTGAAAAGATATGGAGAGAGAGGGCAGCCTGGTCCAGTCGCTGACTTTAGTGGGATTGCTTCAAGTTTCTCTACATTTGGTTTGATGTTGTCTACCACCTTGCTGTATATTGCTTTTACTATGTTTAGGTATGGGCCTTGAATTCCTGTTCTTTTCAAGACTTTTAGCATGAAAGGATGCTGAATTTTGTCAAAAGCTTTTTCAGCATCTCATGAAATGACCATGTGGGTTTTTTTCTTTGAGTTTGTTTATGTAGTACATGGCATTGATAGATTTCCATATATTGAACCATCCCTGCATCCCAGGCATGAAACCTATTTGATCATGGTGAATGATCGTTTTGATGTGCTCTTGCATTCAGTTGGCAAGAATTTTATTGAGTATTTTTGCATTGATGTTCATAAGGAAAATTGGCCTGAAGTTCTCTTTTTGTTGGATCTGTGTATGGTTTTGGTATCAGCATAATTGTGGCTTTGTAGACCGAGTTGGGTAGTATTCTTTCTGTTTCTATTTTGTGGAATAGTTTGAAGAGTATTGGTGTTAGGTCTTCTTTCAAGTTCTGATAGAATTCTGCACTAAAGCCATCTGGTCCTGTGCATTTTTTGGTTGGAATGCTTTCTATGACCCCTTCTATTTCTTTATGGGTTATGGGATTGTTTAGATGATCTATTTGATCCTGATTCAATTTTGATATTTGGTATCTGTCTAGGAAATTGTCCATTTCCTCCAGATTCTCCAGTTGTGTCGAGTATAGGCTTTTGTAGTAGAATCTGATGATTTTTGAATTTCCTCAGTTTCTGTTTTTATATCTCCCTTTTCATTTCTTTTTTTTTTAAATTCTATATTCTTTGTTTACATTCCACGATCCCAAAGGCTTTCCCCTTTCCCAGTTCCCAGAGAAATGGTGGTGGTGGTGGGTGATTGGGGAATAGTTGGGGGGAGAGAGGACTCCCTTTTCATTTCTAATGTTTTTAATTTGGATACTGACTCTGTGCCCTTTGGTTAGTCTGGCTAAGGGTTTATCTATCTTGTTGATTTTCTCAAAGAACCAGCTCCTGGTCTTGTTGATTCTTTGTCTCGTTCTCTTTGTTTCTACTTGAGTGATTTTAGCCCTGAGTTTGATGATTTCCTGTCTTCTACTCCTTCTGGGTGAATTAGCTTCTTTTTGTTCCAGAGCTTTCAGGTGTGCCGTTAAGCTCCTAGTGTATGCTCTCTCCAGTTTCTTTTTAGAGGCACTCAGGGCTATGAGTTTTCCTCTTAGCACTGCTTTCATTGTGTCCCAGTGATTTGCATATGTTGTGCCTTCATTTTCATTAAATTTTAAAAAGTCTTTGATTTCTTTCTTTATTTCTTCTTTGGCCGAGGTATGATTGAGTAGAGTATTGTTCAGCCTCCATGTGTATGTGGGCTTTCTTTTGTTTTTGTTGCTATTGAAGACCACTCTTACTCCATAGTGATCTGATAGGAGTCATGGGATTAGTTCGATCTTCTTATATTTGTTGAGGTCTGTCTTGTGACCAATTATATGATTGATTTTGGAGAAGATACCATGAGGTGCTCAGAAAAATGTATATTCTTTTGCTTTAGGATGAAATGTTCTATATATATATATATATATATATATATATATATATATATATATCTGTTAAATCCAATTGGTCCAAAGCTTCAGGTCATTTAATTGTGTCCCTGTTTAGTTTCCATTTTCCTGACTGGTCCATTGAGAAGAGTGGAGTGTTGAAGTCACCCACAATTATTGTTTTCGGTGCAATGTGTGCTTTGAGCTTTAGTAAAGTTTCTTTTATGAATGAGGGTGCCCTTGCATTTGGAGCATAGATGTTCAGAATTGAGAATTCTTCTTGGAGGATTTTTCCTTTCACCAGCAAGAAGTGACCTTCTGTGTCTCTTTTGATGACTTTAGGTTGAAAGTCAATTTTATTTGATATTAGAATGGCTTCTCTGGCTTGTTTCCTGAGACCATTTGCTTGTAAAATTGTCTTCCAGTCTTTACTCTAAGGTAGTGTTTGTCTTTGACACTGAGGTGTGTTTCCTGCATGCAGCAAAATGTAGGGTCCTGTTTTCATATCCAGTCCATTAGTCTATGTCTTTTTATTGGGGAATTGAGTCCATTGATGTTAAGAGATATTAAGGAATTGTGATTATTGCTTCCTGTCATTTTTGATGTTATTTTTTCAAACAATGACATATACTTTATTTTTTATAAAGAAGCCAGAAATACACATGGGAAAAATTAAAGTAGCATCAATGAGTGGTCCAAGTGGATCAAAGATCTCTACATAAAACAAGACACAGTACATCTGTTAGAGGAGAAAAATGGAACATCCTTGAATGCATTGACATAGAAGACAACTTTCTGAACAGAGCACTGATAGTGTAGTCACTAAGATCATCCATCAATAAATGGTACCACATGTAACTAAAACATTACTGTAAGAAAAAGGAAACCAAAAAGAAGATGCTTACAGATTTGGAAGTGATTTTTATGAACTCCACATCTAATAAAGTTCTACTATTCAGAATACATAAGCAACTCAATTAGGTATAAAAACTAAAATAATCCAATAAAAATGGTATACAGATCTTTTTTTATTTAAATTTTTATTTTCTATATTCTATGTTTACTTTCCAAAGGCTTTCCCTTTCCCAGTTCCCCCCTCACCATATGTCCCATAATTCCTCTCCCCCCCAACTATTCCCCAATCATCCCCCCCCCTACGATTTCTCTGTTCTGGGTCTACAAAACTGGATCCAATCTTTTCAGGTCCAGGGTCCTTTCCTTTCTTCTTCTTGGGAAACATTTGACTTGCTATTTGTGCCTTGAGTATTTAGGGCTTCTGGGCTCATTAATATCCACTTATCAGTGATTGCATTTCATGTGTATTCTTTTGTGATTGGGTTAACTCACTTAGGATGATATTTTCCAGATCTAACCATTTACCTACAAATTGCATGAATTCATTATTTTTAATTGCTGAGTAGTATTCCATTGTATAAATATACCACATTTTCTGTATCCATTCCTCCTTTGAGGGATATTTGGGCTCCTTCCAATTTCTAGCTATTATAAACAAGGCTGCTATAAACATAGTGGAGCATGTGTCTTTATTGTATTCGATCCCCATCAAAACCCCAACTCAATTCTTCATAGATCTAGAAAGAGCAATTCTCAAATTCATCTGGAGCAACAAAAAACCCAGGATAGCTAAAACTATTCTCAACAATAAAAGGACTTCTGGGGGAATCAATATCCCTGACCTCAAGCAGTACTACAGAGCAATTGTGTTAAAAACTGCATGGTATTGGTACAGCAACAGGCAAGTAGATCAATGGAATAGGATTGAAGACCCAGAAATGAACCCACAGACTTATGGTCACTTGATCTTTGATAAAGGAGCCACAACCATCCAGTGGAAAAAAGATAGCCTTTTCAACAAATGGTGCTGGTTCAACTGGAGGTCAACATGCAGAAGAATGCGAATTGACCCATTCTTATCTCCTTGTACTAAGATCAACTCCAAGTGGATCAAGGACCTCCACATAAAACCAGACACACTGAAACTATTAGAAAAGAAACTGGGGAAGACCATGGAGGACATGGGCACAGGGGGAAAGTTCCTGAACAGAACACCAATAGCTTATGCTCTAAGACCAAGAATTGACAAATGGGACCTCATAAAATTACAAAGTTTCTGTAAGGCAAAGGACACTGTCAGAAGGACAAAACGGCAACCAACAAAGTGGGAAAAGATCTTCACCAACCCCACAGCTGACAGTGGGGTAATATCCAACATATACTAAGAACTCAAGAAGTTAGACCCCAAAGAACCAAATAACCCTATTAAAAATGGGGTACAGAGCTAAACAAAGAATTTTCACCAGAAGAAATTCAGATGGCTGAGAAGCACCTTAAGAGATGTTCAACATCATTAGTCATCAGGGAAATGCAAATCAAAACAACCCTGAGATTCCACCTCACACCAGTCAAAATGGCTAAGATTAAAAACTCAAGAAACAACAAGTGCTGGCAAGGATGTGGAGAAAAAGGAACACTCCTCCACTGTTGGTGGGATTGCAAAATGATAAAACCGCTCTGGAAATCAGTTTGGCGGTTCCTCAGAAAATTGGGCATGTCACTTCCAGAGGACCCTGTCATACCACTCCTGGGCATATACCCAGAGGATTCCCCTGCATACAATAAAGACACATGAAGTTATTTTTATATTTGAGTGGTTATCTTCTTTTGGGTTTGATGGAAGAAAGGTACTATCCTGCTTTTTCCAGGGTGTAGTTTCCTTTTTTGTATTGGTGTTTTCTGCCTATTATCCTTTGAAGGTCTGTGTTTGTGGAAAGATTGCGTAAATTTGGTTTTGTTATGGAATATCTTGGTTTCTTCATCTATTCTGATTGAGAGTTTTGCTGGGTATAATAGTCTTGGTTGGCATTTGTGTTCTCTTAGAGTCTGCATGAGATCTGCTCAGAATCTTCTAGCTTTCATGGTCTCGGGTGAGAAGTCTGGTGTCATTCTGATAGGTCTTCCTGTATATGTTACTTGGCCTTTTTCTCTTACTGCCTTTAATATTCTTTCTTTGTTTAGTACATTTGGGGTTTTGATTATTATGTGATGGGAGGTATTTCTGTTCTGGTCCAGTCTGTTTGGAGTTCTGTAGGCTTCTTGTAGGTTCATGGGCATCTCTCTCTTTAGGTTAGGGATGTTTTCTTCCATAATTTTGTTGAAGATATTTGCTGACCCTTTAAGTTGTAAATCTTTACTCTCATATATAACTATAATCCTTGGGTTTGATCTTCTCATTATGTCCTGGCTTTCCTGTATGTTTTGGGTTACATGCTTTTTCCTTTTTCCATTTTCTTTGACTGCCAAGTCAATGGTTTCTATGGTTTCTTTGGCATCTGAGATTCTTTCTTTTATCTCTTGTATTCTGTTGTTGATATTTGTATGTATGACTCCTGATTTCTTCCCAAGGTTTTCTATCTCCAAAGTTGTCTCCCTTTGTGATTTCTTAGTTGTTTTTACTTCTGTTTTTAGATTCTGGATGGTTTTTCTCAGATCTTTTGCTTGCTTGTTTGTGTTTTCCTGTAATTCTTTAAGAGATTTTTGTGTTTCCTCTTTCATGACTTCTGCCTGTTGACCCACGTTCTCCTGTATTTCTTTAAGTGATTTTTGCATTTCCTCTTTATTGGCTTCTACCTTTTGACCCATATTCTCCTGAATTTCTTTAAGAGATTTACTTATGTCCTTCTTGTGTTCCTCTAACAGCATCATGACCAGTGATTTTAAATCCAAATCTTGTTTTTCTGGTGTGTTGAGGTATCCAGGACTTGCTGTTGTTGGAGAATTGGGTTCAGATGCTGCCATATTGCCTTGATTTCTATTAGTAACATTCCTAAGTTTGCCTTTTGCTGTCTGGTTATCATTGGTGTTAGTTGGTCTTGTTGTCACTGGCTGGTGCTTGAACTTCCTATGAGCCTGTAAGGCTATTTCAGCATCACTGAATGACTGGGTTTCCCCTGACACAGATTGATGATGAGCTGCCCTCCTTTTGGGTTCTGTTGGACGTCTGCTGTGTCTTTACCCAAGCCATGTTATACTTGCGTTGTCTCTGTGAACCTGGTGCTGCCTGTCTGTTCCATCAGGGAGCTGAGATGGTGGATGCTGTGGGGAACCTTTTCCAAGTGCTGATCACTCTGCAGGGCAAACCATCCCTGGCAGTGCTGGCACACATACAGCCTGAAGAGCTGCCCGGGGCCCTGGGTGCAGGTAGATGCCTGACTGGCTGAGACCCAAGTGATGTTAAACTCAGGCTATGTCTGTGTACCTGGTGCTGTCTGTTAGATCTGTCTGGTGTCCTGGAGCCAAGATCGTTTCTATGTTTCTTAGGGTCATTTTACCATCTTCTTTTTACCACTGCTGTCATCAAGGTTGCTGGTGCCCCTTTTGCTGAAGTGACTAGAAGTTTTGACTACAAATAAAATACAAAGTTTTGTAGTCATTATTCAGATAAAGAGTTTACCTTTGTGTCTGCTTGAAACCCAAGTTCAGTAAAATGACATGTTATTGATAGATGATAATCTTGGGAATCCTTTGAAGATGTTACCTGACGAGTTTAAACAAATTAACGTGGCATTTGCACTATAGAAATCTGTAGAAAGATTTAATTGTTTAAATCAAGAAGCTCATATAAGGGTCTCTGGGTTACCTCAACCCTCCTGGTTCCTTCCTCTGTGGCTCTCCTGTCTCCGACTATCTCTTGTCAATAGAAGTCTCGAAGTTAGCCAATGGTTCTTAAAGGTC
Organism: Apodemus agrarius; assembly: GCA_964023405.1. Lineage (NCBI taxonomy): Eukaryota > Metazoa > Chordata > Mammalia > Rodentia > Muridae > Apodemus > Apodemus agrarius. The sequence continues at coordinate 67,830,833 of OZ030011.1, read as the reverse complement.
AATGATTTGCCTGGAGCCTTGTGTAGTTACAGATCATGATGCTCTATCTTGAAGTTTTGGATTTAGTTGGTCTGGAGTGGGGCCTGAGAAGCTACAATTTTAAGGGGTTAGAGGGAGGGCAGCTAGTGCTGGACTCAGGGCCAAACTTTGGCTGCGAAAAATTTCCCTCCCCATAGTTACTGAAAGAATGAACTAAGAGGGAATGACATTTGGCTCTTCACACTTCTGTTGCCAGAGAACTTTGCCCAGAGATGCCCTGTGCTCCCAGGGCCTGCGGGGTGGGTCTGTGGCCAGTAGCTTCTCACACTGAAGAACAGGGTTAAGTTTACTGTTATGAAGGTATTCTTTGATTTGGGAGTCCTAAAAACCCAAATGTTCATTGTAATTTTTGGTAATGAATAGGTTCTATTCTTGCTTTTCTCATCTATAATACTTATTATTTAATTGGACTGTTTGGCATGTGGAGTTTCTTGAATAACTTTCAAAATCAAGGAACAGTAAACCTCTAATGTTCATCTTTCCTTCTTCAACCACAGGAAACTTATAGGCTTCTTTTTATACCTTGTTATGCTGATCTGTCTAGCTCTCTTCTCCCTCATTTGCATGCACATATGTATATAAATACACACATGGAAACACATGTGCACACTTATTTACACACACACACACACACACACACACACACTCTACTCACACACACACTCCATAGGGATTTAGGCTGATATCATCACCTCATTATATTGTCTCTAGAACTTCGGCCTCTAAATCACATTTGACTCTGCCAGCCTCTTCATCTCAGCACTTCATATGGATGCCCCTAATCTTGTGCCTGAGGACCTCCCCACTACTAGTATTTCATCTTTTCTTCTTTTAAATGAGCCTATGCACAGATGTTGTGTGGCAATAGTAGAAAGGATGTTATGATGAGGTATACATGGTTTAAGTTACTTCCAACAAAATGCAGGATTGTGGATATGGTTCAGTGAATGTATGTAAGGCACACATCATGTAGCATAATATGATTGGATAGTAGTGTTTAATAACCTTCCAGCACTTCAGCCACTCATGAGGTAGGTATTTCTCATCACTCAGATTTGCTTTGGTATTAAAATCTGCAATCTCCAAATCTTCTCTAGTGCTACTACATATAACGGGGAGCCGAGATGGTAAGAGGATGCTAGAATCAGAGCAATTGGGAAGAGAAGAGAATGGAAGGGTTCTTAAGTCACTGAGAGCTAGTTGTTCCATTGTAAAAATAGACAGTTAGCTTAGGTAATCTAAGGCTCGCTGGCTGCAGTTATCCAGCATTCAATTGTTTTGCTATTTTTTTTAGCTCCTTCTGAGTCTCTTTATTGATGTCATCATGACTTCTATTTAGCTCATTGTCTTAAGAGTGTTATTGCTGAAAAGAGACAACATGAATAAGGCAACTCTTATAAAGGAGAACATTTTATTGGGGTTGGCTTACAGGTTCAGAGGGTCAGTCCATTATCATCATGGTGGGAAGCATGGCAGCGTGCAGGCAAGAGGAGCTGAAGAGTTCTACATCTTGATCTGAAGGCAGCCAGGGGAAGACTGTCTTCTGTCGGCAGCCAGGAAGAGGCTGTATTCCTCAGGGAGCCAGAAGGAGGTTCTTTTCTGTACTGGGTGGAGCCTGAGCATAGGACCTCTAAGCTTACCCAGACAGTGACACCCTTCCTCCAACAAGGCCACACCCCATAATAGTGCCACTTCCGGAACCAAGTCTATTCAAACCAATCACACCTGTGTTCACAGCTCACTATTTTTCTTTCACAGTGTTGCCACCTATCAGCCATTTGTTAAGTCTTATTTGCTCATAAATTCCACATTCCAATCAAACTGAATTATCCTGGTCTGGCTTTGTTTTGTTCTCACAATATATTTTCCTTTCTGATCTGTTCTTTGCTTGGTTTAGTTTTCATTTCTTTTCCTCCCTAGACTATAGCTTCTTGGAAGCAGAGACTTTTTAGAAAAATTAAATTTGTATATGTGTGTGTATGTGTGCATGGTGTGTATGTTTGTATGCGTGTGTATGTATTATGTGTTTGTGTGAGAGTATGTGTGAGTGAGTGTGTGTGTGTGTGTGTGTGTGTGTGTGTGTTTTCACAGAGGTCAGAGTATAACCTTGTGCGAGTCACTTTTCTCCTTCCAGTATGTTTGTGCCAGGGTTTGAACTCAGCCTGTCAGACTTCCTGGTGAGTGCCTTATGTGGTTGAGCTATCTTGCTTGTGTGAAGGCAGAGGATTCTGTCCATTACTGTATTGTGTTTCTAGACCAGTGCTTGGCTATGGGAGATGCACAATTAACTTTTGTTGAGCACATTCTCTGCCTCGCTAACCACATACATACTTTTAGCGTCATCCCATTTTCTGACATTGTAACTGAGACAGGAAGTAGATTGGAAATAAAGAGATACATTGGAAGGGCTTCATTTTAGAATAGGGCTTTCATCTGGTCTTGTCAGTAGCCTTGCCTACAAGGTACTGTCTTTGGCATAGGTGTCTGTCTACAGCAGGGCTTTGCCTGCTGACCATTTGATTGGGGCTTGTGTTCCACTAAAGAACATTCTTCCTTTCCCTCATTAGGCTGCTCACATTATGTCCTATCTCACTCTCAACCCCAACAATGTTTAATTCTCCTTAGGTTAGTTCAGCTGGCCTAGCGTGGAAAAGCTAAGAGGTGGGAAACAGAAAGTGAGGATTCTAGGTCCAACTGCATCTTTGACATCAAGGGTCAGAAAATAAGTCCCTTCAGAGAATACTTCTCTTAAAAAACTGAATTTACCCTTTAGACAGTTTTAGCTCCACAGAGAAATTGAACAGGATGCAGATATTTCCATTAAGAGTCTATAAATGATGTCATCTTTGAGATGACAATGCAGCTGGAAGAGACGACACACATTCGTGAAACTTGCCATTCTTAAAGGTTTCTATGATTACTATATGTAAAAAAAAAAAGCCAACATGATCTCTTTTTTGTCCTGGCAGACAATCTTCAATAATCTACTTTAGATAGGTCATTGTCCAACGTCATGAAGCAATGTCCTTTGGGACCTGACAGAAACCCTGCTGGTGTATGTTCAGGTTGTATTTGGGAATAAGTCTGTAGTGGTTTGAATGGATGCTGAAGGGTGAGACTGGTCATACTGTCATGTGCTGCTGGTGACCATCTTGCTTCCAGAAACCAAATTTGGGTAAAGGTACAAACTTCCCCTGTTGCCCAAGCATCTCCTGACTGCTCACGTGTCTGTATGCTAGCTATCTCGGAGGCTGTACCCCACCCCCATCCTCCCTATTGTCAGCCTTGCCCATCCTCATCCATTCTTTTACAGAAGAGTGCCTTCTCAACGTCTTGGATCTCAGTGCTCTCCTACCTGAAGCTGCCCGATGGAGGCAGGTGAGTTCAACTAAGTCTTTCACTGTAGTTTCCTGGAGTTCCCCATGTCTTCTTTTCCTTCCTCATCTATGATCCTTTCTTCTTTTCTTCTTATCAGCAGCCATACAGTCACAAAAGATTTATGGTCTTTTCAGAGCTTGATGTTCTTTCCACTAAATGCTAGCTATGATTTCTTTCCATCCTGATCAATACACATGCCGCCAGCTTGCCAGAAATTCTGTTTTCTGTGGTCTCCTAGGCCCTCACCTTCTCATTCCAGAAGTCAGGTAAAAAGGAGTCTCTCTCTGTCTCTCTCTGTCTCTCTGTCTCTCTGTCTCTCTGTCTCTCTGTCTCTCTCTCTCTCTCTCTCTCTCTCTCTCACACACACACACACACACACACACACACACACACACACACTTTTTATCCATTTGTACACTGATGGGTACAAAGGATCCTTCCATTACTTCACTATTGAATATGTAATTGTAATGAACATGGGTGTGCACATTAGTACAAACAGCTGACCTGGTGGCGCACACCTTTAATCCCAGTACTTGTGAGGCAGAAGCAGGTAAGTCTGAGTTTGAAGCCAGTCTGGTCTACAAAGTGAATTGCAGGACTTCCAAAACTACCCAGAGAATCCCAGTCTTGAAAAACTAAAATAAACAACAGCTTTTCTTGGAGGTGTTTGTGGAATTGTGCTCCTGGTCATTTCATTCCAGAATGCAGCATTCTGCTTTCCTTTATAAACCTGTTTTTGGTTGGCAATGGTTTATTTGTTTGTCTTTCACTGAACTATGAGCGCCCCGATATAAGGGACTGAATTCTTCAGAACTTTTTCTACTCTCACAATCTCAATGGATGACTATCCTTGTACACTGACTGTCACTGATAAACCCACTGTAATTATTTTACTACTAAACAAATAATGGCTGGCGGCTGAAGCTCACAGGCCTTAGGAAGTGCTACATGGCCTTAGAAGCTGGCAAATGTGTGGAAGGTTTTTATTGATAGTGAAAGTTAGGTGCCAGTGGCCCTCAGGTTACTTTCGCAAAAATTGAAAACTATATGGTGCTTTCAAATTGTGCTTAGTGGATTCTCTGCTGTATTGGGCTTATCTATATTTAGAGCAGGTGGTCTGTTTCATGGAATCATATTCATAACATTGATCATACTTGCCTCAGTTGAAATAGCATGGGGATTTCATGCTCATCCTTACAAACACTTGTAGACCCTGTGAGGAAGACATCTGTATCCGATAACCTGCCTATCCTAAGGGCCTCAGACTTAGAACCACCCTGTCAGATCCCTTATAGACAGCCGGACACTGGACCCCTGGAAATTCTTCTCTGTTAGGCAGTGCCTTCTCAGTCTGGTTGGGTGGTTGCAGAAGGCAACTTTCTCTGTAGCATCAACCAACAAAAGATAATTATCCTAAAACATGCACACTGGGCCATTTAATAGAATGCCCGCTTGCTGTGCGTGCGACTCATTTTTACAAACATGCTGTAGATGGTATGCTGAGCAGTGTAGGCTTCTGAACGAGCAGCTGCCTCTCTTTTCATCTGACCCAGGATCGATTTGTCATCCTTGCAGGATGCAGTGGCCTGCCTCGTGGCCCCAGAACGTGGGCTCCGTGCCTGTTGGCAGCCGCGGCTGTCTGGGTGCCACTCAGTTTCATCCCTTGGATTGTTGAGCTGTTTTGCGTTATTGATAAATTACAGGTATGGTACTCAGAGGGAGGATGGGGCAGCTCTGCGTGAATGGCAGTGCCCTTGGGTATGAGGCTCCCTTGGACTCCTCTATTGAGACAATCCTGTGTAGTGGAAGGTGTGTTTTAGAGGATTAGTCATTAATCACAAAACAGGATAGGCGTTACTTGACCGCTAATTATAACACTGGATGAGAACATAAAAATCATCATGATAAACAATATTGTCCCTTTAGGACCCTTCACATGAAATCAGTCCTGTCAGACAAATGGTTATTTACATAACATGGAATCTTTAAAAAAAAAAAAAAACAAGAAACCTAGCAACGACCAAATAAGCAAAAGTGTGTATAGAAGCTAATAAAAATTAGTACCTTAAAAAATCACTGCACGCTATGTTTTCTGTAATTACACCAAGCCCTAGAGTTGTAACCATGTAACAGTAATTTTTTAGCATTTTTGCCGTTATTGTCCTTTTGATTTACTTAACTATGTCTAACTTGAACACACGATGTTAAGTGGGGAAACAGATGCGATTAAATAGCCTGTAATTATGTTTTGAGTCAACTGCTACCATCCCAGACTCCTCCTGCTACTCGGACCAGAAAAAAAGTGACCCTAACTGATTTCACCAACTGCTTTGCCAGGCCCTGATGCAGAATAGATGGCCTTATTAAGCAATCAAAAAATCAGCCGTTACAGAGGGACGGTAATCAAGAGTGTTTATACAGCTCACACACTAGCCCCACAATACACAATCAGGACCATGAATTCTGCTAATTGGGTACCTTCTGCGTCCAGAGGTGCCTGCAAAGGGAAACAAAAGGGACTTGGAAATTAGTGTTTGTAGCAATTAGCTTCTGTCTAAAGGCTTAACCTAGTTCAGGGAAACCATGATTCAAACAGGGATTATTATAGCAACTCTGGTTTTTAAATGTCTTTTACCATTATCTGAGGCAGGATTCAGCTTGGCAAAAGTAATGGAAATTTGTCTTCTCTTTTCTATTTACTTAAAATGATTTTTGTTTTGGACTTTTTCAAAAATCAAGCCCATTAAGCCATTTTCTGCTTTAAATTTCCTGGCATTCAGTTTTTGTGTGTGTGTGTGTTTTATACCTATGATCTTGTTCAAGACCAGTTGAAAGACTGTTAAATACATGTATTGTTGGGAAGCTCTGCTCACGGGAATAATATAGTGGAGTTTGTTGTGCCATTATTGTTCACAGAATGATCTGCAGTTTAGTGGGACCCACAGGGTAAAATTCTTAGGGGAAAAAAGACAGCAAGTGTTTTATTTAGAAATGTATGCACAAATTCACCTTTTGAGTAGCAGCACTGAACTGTCCAGGCGGAGAATGATGGGTAATCTGTGTGTATTTTGTCTTTGTAAACTAGCAGGGCATACTCAGATGAGCCCCACTGAAAGCCCCGTGGATTTTATAAAATTGATTACAAAAAAATCTCCTTTGCCCCTTTCTTCCCTTTCAGCCTTTAGCATTTCTGACGTAATAATCAGACAGGGCTCTGTGCTGCGCTTCTGTCGTTAGAGACTCCCCGCTGTAGATGCTCAAACCGCAAATTAACAGTAGCATGATTCGAGGGACCTCTTGACCTCCCAGGGAAAGCATCAGCTGCGGGTCCTTGCTTTCCTGAAGCTCTCTGCACGGTTATAGAAGGATCCTAACAATGAAAAACACAGAAAAAAAAACCCAGGGAGAGCAAAGGGGAAAAAAAGACCAAAGAAATAAATAATCAGAGTTTTCCTTCTTTCTGATTTAAAGGCTACAGGAGCAAATGACAGTTTGTCTTTCAAAATATATTAATAATCTGTTCTACTAATGATTTAAATGATGGTTAATCAATGTGTCAATAAGTGTAGTAAGATTTTTATTATTAATGCTAGATTTTACAGTATTGAAATTTACAGAAATCATAGAAAGAATATTGGTACTTTGAAGACAATCAGAATGATGAATATGAGAGTTTAGAGGCGCCGGAGCAACATTTTCCTTCTGACTGATTACATTACGTATTGCTATTAGTGAGCATCAGTGTGGAGTGCAATCAGTCAGGGGAAAATGAGTGAAATGTGAACTAATGAGAGCTAATTGTACCATATAATAGCAAGGACACAGAATTCTATCAATTAAATTAGTTTGAGATGAAACAAATATGAATATAATAATGTTTATAATAATGAGGCAATTAGCACTAATGAAATAAATGTTAACAAAGACCAGGGCCCCCAGCCCCTCTCTGCCCGTCTACCGAGTCCTCCAAACTTTGAACCGTGTCCACTGGAACCTTTTCAGCATGCGTTGGGAAACAGAAATAAGAACTCCATGTCTCCGCAGCTTCTTGCTCTCACAACTCTAAGTGGTCCCTCAAGGTCTGCTGCATCTCTTTTTAAACACCATTCTCTCTAATAAATAAACCACATCTTGTCCCATAGAATGCACGTTATTTTTTTTCTTCATTCAGGTAGAAAATGAACACTCTTTGGTGTATACATTGATTCCTGTCTTCTTGTTATCATGGATAATTGAGTGCTTGGAGCAAGTACCTCTCTTGCAAAACCTAACCAGATTTTCCACATTAGTTACTTCCTTGTCGTCTTTAAGTCTTTGGATGTTCATGACACTCAGTACTCTGATACAAAGAGTCACAGACAGGATGGCAAAGCTTTTAGATATATGGTCAGGAATATACTAGTTTTGGCATAGCAAATTATTGACATCAATGAAACAACTGGGAGCCGTATTAGATCTGAGTCTGAGAGCACGTTGTGTGGCTGAGCAGCTGTGTGCATATCATGGAAGTTACTACAACTGTGTGTGTAGAAATCTACCCACTCAGCTCAGGCTCCCAGGAGTGAGACATTTTTATTGTTGCTGTTGTTTGAGATAATCCTGTGTAACCCTGGCTATCTTGGAACTCACTCTGTAGACCAGGCTGGCCTTGAAGTCACAGAGATAGATCCATCTGCCTCTTCCTGAATGCTGGAATTAAAAGTGTTACCACCATCATCTGGTGGAGTGAGACATTTATACAACTTAATAATAATATAGTAAGTGTTTATTAACTATATTAATTTATCAATATATCTAATTATTTATTATTTATATTAATTATTCATAATATAATAATTATTATAAGTTTATTATAAGGTTTTCTATAAGTGCAATAAGTGTTTTCTGTTGTACATGCTTATTTTATTGTTCCACGAGTATTAGTTGAAGATTTTGGTAATTTCTTCTTGATTATTTGGATAGTAGTCTGGCTGCTTTATTTGACCTCAATCTGGGCCACGGTTATTAGTGTTTGTGGATGACACCTGGGCCATTAGAATAGAAGGTGATCCACGCTGTGACCGCCCCTCAACTGTCTCATTTGACTGTTTCATTTTCATCCTTCAGATTATGGGTGCTTCTGCTTTTGTGTTTCATTAAACAGATATTAGGATGAGCTGCAAGTCAATGCTTTACCTGTAAGAGGTTATGGGTTATACTCAGCTGGCTTCTGAGGCCAACACAGGGTTCATGCTTAGAGGAATGAAAACAGTCCTGAATTTAAAAATGTCACAAACCTTTTCTGGACCCGAAGGATCCTGGAGTCTGAGTGACAGGAGGCATGCTTGTTTTTTAAAATTACAAAGATGATTGAAACAAAATAGCAAAAACTTGGCTATTTACATCTTTTAATGAACACTCTTCAAATTTGGGTCACTTTGACTCTGTTTTTAAGGGTTTAGCTACGACAAATGTGGATTTATCACATGCTCTTATAAACCATGGAGCAAACATCTGCCCAGGATGCTTGCTCTCCCAAACTGCACTCAGTGTAAAGAGCATATATATGTGGCTGTGCATGCATAAAGTGGCCAATTATGCATCCTCAGTGTTCACGGGCACTAAGTTAGAAAATATTTTCCGGAGACATATCCTGATGCACCGTGTTTCCGTGGATATTTAAGATGATATTGCCTATCTCTAAGGCTCTTAGGCTTGAATCTAATTTTATCTCTTGAAACCTTTTGTGAATGGTAAACAGTTGTATTCACACTCGATGTCCCAGAACCTTGTTAGATTACAGAATGTAAAATTAATTCAAGTAATCTGCTGTAAAATTAATTCAAATAATCCAGAGATTAATACATGATATAGGAGATAACATAGGCAACCGGCGAGAATTTCTCCACAATTTATATTCCGGTTAAACTTCCTGCCTTTACCTTTCTTTTGGTGATTGGGCTTGGTTGTTCTTGACCTAAATATGGATAATCTTGCAGCGTGGGATACCTATTAGCCTCTTCCCTCCCATTCACTTCTCTGCGCGCCAGCTCTTGATCTGGCATACCGGTGTGACACACTGGCCTGCCTTTCCCCCTGCCGATTCCAGGTGTAATTTGAGAAAATGTCTTCTGATCGCTAAGGAAATCTCAAAGCATGTTCCCTCATTTGAACTGGTCAGGTATAGTGGATAAAGTATTTTTAACTTTTATAAATAAGTACTCTTGTCCTTAGATTAAAGTGTGTTCTATAGACCTATGCTTAGCCCCAAATTATTCTAAATACTGATATTTTCTGGTGTAACTCAGGCCTGTAATATGGATTTGGTGTTACTCTTCGGCAAACTAGAATCTATACGTTTTTTTATTTTCATTGTTTTTTTTTTTAAACACAGAAATTGTTCTTTCTCTTAAATCTAAAAGGATATTAAAGTATTTTTTTTCCCAGAAAGGATTTTCATTTCAAAATATGAAGCATTTTCTATTATTATTGTTAAATAGCCTTAGGAAATTGTGCCTGAATTAGCAATTGTATGACAGACTGAAATTTCCCTTCAAAGAGTAAACATTAAGACCATTATTCCTAAGCATACTCAAGAAACTTATTTGGTGGGAGGGAAGGTTACTATCTGCTTTGCTTAGGAGGGATGGGGGAAAGATTGTGGGAGGTGGTAATCAGGAGTGGGGCCAGTAAGTGGGATGTAAAGTCAATATGTAAAAAAAATTAAAAAGTGACAATTTCCTAGTACTTTGATCTAAAAGATGAATTCATTTACATAACATCCAAATCATGTTTCTCAATATATGCATATGTATGTATGTATGTACTATGTATTATGTATGTATGTATGTATCTATGTATGTATGTATATAAGCAGCTAGGCTTAAATAAAAAGGATTGTGAATCAGGGACCTGGTTTCAGTTTGACCTTTATGCCTTTGGTGACTTGAAAATATCCTATATTCTCTTTACTCAAATGCACTTAGTTGGGTGGTTTGTTTTTATCTTGTGTTATGCTGGTTGGTCAGAGTATGCTAGGATATGCTGTAGTATCAGACAAACCCAAATCTTAGTATATAAAACAATGCAGATGTGCTTTCTGATAGGTTATTCCCCACCTTAACCCACCCATCCCCGGTGAAATGAGTCCATTCAAACTGGATTAGAGTAGATTAAAGGCAGGTTTATTGGTAAACTGCTCTCAGGTGGGAAAGAAGTAGCCATGGGGAAAGCACATGGGGTGTAGTGGGGTGTGGGGAGTTTGGAGGTGTGGGAAGGGAAGAGGAAGAAAAGAGGAAGAATGGAAGGAGAGAGAAGAGGGAGTGAAGGAATGAGGGAGGGAGGGGAAGAAGGGAGGGAGAGGGAGAGAGGGGAGAGAGAGAGAGGGGAGAGGGGAGAGGGAGAGAGGGAGAGAGGAAGGGAGGGAGAGAGGGAGAGAGGGAGGGAGGGAAAGAGAGAGGGAGGAAGAGAGAGAGAGAGAGAGAGAGAGAGAGAGAGAGAGAGAGAGAGAGAGAGAGAGAGAGAGGATTACATATGAAACAGCCTCTGGGGGAAGTTCAGGGTTGGAGGCAGGATGTGCCAGGGACTGAGGAATGCTGGGAGACCTTAGGGCCAGGTCTGCTTTGATATGTAAAATATGTGCTTCAGGAGGAAACCAATCACTTCTTACTAGTTTATATTCACCAAGACCCATTGGAGGCAGCTACATCCTAAGGGGAAAACCAAGTTTCCAATGCCACAGAGGAGGGGGAGGGAAAAGAAAATCAGAGGAAGGACACACCGCCTTTTAAACCACACTGCCTCTTAAGGCTCACACTGTTCCAGGTGACATCTGCATTAAAGTAAGGAAACCTACTTTCATGCAGCAGATGTCTACCACGTAACCAAAAGGAAGGACATTGCCTCTGCCAACAGTCTTGAACACCACATGCCCTCTTCACCCACTGCCCCATATTTACTTACCTATGAGTATTATTTCACAATGGAGGAATGAACAAATAGATCAGTAAGTCAATCATCCAGTCACTTGTAACTATGCTATCCCAACAAATCACATTGCTTTGCTTGTTCAAACGCCTACACACCTTTTCAGCGTATGTCCATAATCTCTATGGGCCTCTACTATTCTCCCCAACCTCCATGTTTATGCTGGTTGGTCAAATTTATCACTACTCGAAACACTAGGAAATCTAATGAAAGCTCCCCTTATCTTGTCATATAAGTCAATATATATGGAGTATTATCAACTACTTTGTAGAAAATCCTGTGCAAGTTAATGGTATGTGTGTGTATGTACAGTGAGTCTATAGCCTTTTAAATAAAATACAAATTTATTAAAGTAAATTTTCAGTTAAATTATATACTTTCAAATGTTAGCATGTCATGTTTAGATGATTGGGTTTCCTTTTTTAATTTTGTTCTGTTTTGTCTTTTTGAGTAGTGGTGAGGAATTGCTGACCTTGGTTTCACCTTTACTTTTTCTCCTGAGAACGTGTGTGTGTGTGTGTGTGTGTGTGTGTGTGTGTGTGTGTGTGTACTGCAGACGCAAGAGGAAGGAGGAGAATGCAGGAATCATCCCGGATAGTATTTACTCTGTATTCACTGAGGCAGGGTCTCCTAATCAAACCCAGAGTTGTTGAATATGGTTATTCTAGCTAGCCAACTTGCTATGGGAAATCTCCTGCCTCTGATCTCCATGTGTGGATTTACAGACCACCATGCCCAGCATCCATGTGGGACTTGGGGATGTGACCTCTTGCCCTCACACGTGCTCAGCAAGCCTTCTCAGCCCTTCACTCCAGAGGAGTTGATGGATTCTAGTGGCAGGGTCTTGGATTGAGGAAATTTGGTAGCCACTGAATCCTGCATCTATTTCTTATTATGCTTGGTTTCAACAACAATGCGCCACGAGTTAGGATCACCTGACTAGGGATCCTCACCTGAAGAACTGCCCTGCTCACCTGGATTGATATAGAAAGACCCACTTCAGTTGTGCACACACCTTCAGGGAACAATCCGGAAAAAAGTATGCTCCACAGGTAAGTTTACCTCACCTTTTGCCTGCTTGGCTTTCTCTTGCCAACAGAGCTGACTCACCCTGTTGGTGCTGTAGCCAATTGCTTCACTGATCACAGAACCAGCATTTCTAAGTTTTTGCTGTGGAAGAGATACTGTGGGCTTTCCAGGAAGCTTCTGGGGGCTCCCAGCACCAGATTGGGACCATTGAGGCATTCTGCTTTGTGGGTTGAGTAATGACCTGTTGTCATTACGCCTCCCCGTGACTGCTGTTGTGGGACTCATTTCATATATATACACATATATACACACTAATATATATTTCAGTAAATATATAAAATATAGTATGTATAGTATATATAATAAATTATGTATAATATATATAGTATATATAGTATGTATAGTATAGTACATTAGTGGTTTATTTAAAGTGTGATATAAAGTTCTAGTAGTTGTGGTTCTCATAACTATTTCTATTGTGTGCATATTGTTAATGTTAGAGAAAAGGACTCTTAAACAGAAAGAGGGATGCGAAGCAGAAAATTTTAGTTTCTTTAACAACTCAGTTGTGTCACGTGATGTTTTTCTGGAAGCTGTCTTGTGAGAGGGTATGTGATGTTTTTGTTGAAAAGAGACACTTGAGAGGACGGGTGATGTTTAGAATGAATACAAATGGACCCCACACAGTGAGAGGACGCTCTTGCATTGCTATGCCTGTGACATGCTGGTCTTTGCTAGTCTTTGCTGGTCTTCACTGGTCCTCGCTGGGTATGCTGGCTGATTCTAGCTATTTCTGCTGGCTCTGGCCAGTTTGGTGGAGCCTTGCTGTGTTTGCTGGATCATGCTGCCACTGCTGATTTGTGTTTGGTGTTTGCTTTGAACTGGAATGCTGGTATACTGACAATGAAGAGTGTAATCACCCCAAGGTGATTCTTCTTCTAACCTGGTCCACAACACCTTTTTCCTATTAAACTTTTTTCCCCTACTTTTGGTCGGTAGGCTAGAAGGGAGTTGAAGCATTGAAGAACTCTAAATAAAGTAGGTTTTGAAAAACCTAAGCCTACAATCTAATATATATATTATATAATATACTTTATTATTAATATATGTATACATATTAATTTTAACACACAATACATACATATATATACATACACGCATGCATGTGCACACACACATATATGTACATATGTGTGTGCATGTGTGTGTGTGTGTGTATATATGTATTGTTGCTGATTAGATGCCTTGGTCATGTGATTGTGCTTCCCTGTTGGCACGGTTACTACTAGATTCCCGGGCTGAGCAGGGCTTCGGGCTGTGCCCTGCAGTTTGGTGGGCTCGTTGGTTAGACAGAGCTACCATCTCTGCTATGCTGTCAGGTAGCATTGCTATCTGTTGGGTGGGGTGGTGTCTTAGGGTTTCTAGATTGAGTCATAGTTGGGTGTGGTCGCTGGATAGACTTTGTTTGAGTAATGCCAATGAGATTTGGAATCACCTGGATATCCACTCTGGTTCTTGCTATTAAAGTTCTATAATACATTTTTTGTTTCGTTGTGGTAGTATTCAATGCTAAGCATTTTTAAAAAGTAGTTCTATTTTTGTTAACTTTAACATTTTTAAGATTTTATTTTGCTATCTGTGCTTTCTCAGAGCTCACGGAACCTCAGAGAATAATTCCAAAGTCTTTGCCAGCAGCCCTGTTCCCATTTCCCTGACTTTATGCTGTAGCTCTGCTAACTGCCTACTGTGTCCCACGAGGCAGGACAGGAGTCGGCTTCTTTGGAAGCGTCTCAAAGGTTGTCTGAGCATTTTCTTCAGGTTCTTCATCCCCGTGAAGAAATTTCGCCCTGGGGGAATCCTTCCTGTGCTGTGAGGTTCTGCACAGCCTGCATCAACGGTGGTAACGAGGGACTCAGGCCAGCTGGCTGCTCTCTCCCCTAGGACGTAAACTTATGCTTTGGCCTTGGTTTTGTCTTTGACATCTGGGCTTTTCACAAACTCACTTTTCTCTCTGGAGAGTTTCTAGTGGGTAATTTCGGGAGGCTAACCTCTTACCCAGCCATTTTTTTCTGATATACTCTACCTCGACATTCTGAATGAGAACAAATGGTCCTACATTTTCATTTTTCACTGGGATCTACAATTTATATGACTAGCTTTGCTCACAGTTGAGCATAAAAGATGGTAATTTGTCCAGTTGAGAAAGAAAAGTAGAGTTTTTTTTTCCTCCTCAAACCTGGTGAGAAAAATCTATTCAATAGATAGAGCATGCCAGGTCCCTTCCAAGGGAACTTAGGTGAGGGGGCAGGTGCCTCATGTGGAATGCTTAGCTTGAGGGGTGAGAACGCTAAGTTGAGGAATTATAGCCTGTCTCCCTCCCCCTTTCCCTCTTTCCTGATGGTGTTGGTTATAGGTTATTTATTCTTTATCCCAACATGACTGGCAGTGCAGTTCTCTGCCTCACTACATCGAACCGTGGGCCGGTTTTTGTTTCATAGTTGTCAAGTCACCTGGGACAAATGAGGAGAAAGGAAGTCTCCGCTAAGATGGAGAATGCCAAGGCTTGGGAGTGGAGCCACATGCATTCCCACCCCGGTAGCAACGGATTTAAGAGCATCTTTTGATCAGAAGATGGCTGCAGGGGGCCACTGGGCTGCAACTATCTTGCTGACTTCCTGTCACCCTCTCTCTCCAAGACATGTGTCTTGGCTGTACGGCTGTGGCATTTTAGGCCATGCCTCCTCTTGCTGACAGCCTGCTCTGAGGCAGACCTTCTGTATCCAGACACATCGACACGCTATGCAGAGTACTTGGAAGAACCTGGACTATACCTCTCCTCTGCCCAGAGAGCTAGTATTTGATTTCAAGCATCTGGACAGAGTCATGACTCCAGAGGGTGGGCAGAGAAGCGCACCTCTGACACAAAGAGGAGGCAGGGTCGACAGACAACCTCCTTTTCTTTTCTTGCCACACAGCTGGATAAGTATCTGGGAAATTAGCTAAGAATAGTAGACCAGAACTCCCCATTTCCCCCCACCCAGGCCTTAAGAGCCAAGTTTCACCCTAGGGAAGAAGTTGGGGGTTGGTAGTGAGGAGAAGAGCCGGAAGAAAGTCAGAACGAGAAAGTGCCGATGAAGCCTTATAACGACTAAGGGTCTTGAGAACTTTTAATAACCCAGTTGGAAAACCACAGGGAATTGGGCGCAAATGTTAAACGAGCCGAAGAAGGGAGGTGCTTGGCAAAGTGTTCCATAAGGGAGCCCACAGTTGGGGGAAAGCAAGCGGAAAGAGGGAAAACAGAGAGGGAAGAGAAACAGCAGGAAAGGAAGGCTGGTTTAGGCGGATGAGCTGGGGGTGCGCAAGCCTCCCTGGCTGTTCTCTTTCCCTGTATGTGTTGGTGAGCTTGAGGACTAAACATTTAAAAATGTTAGCATTAAATGTCTTTCAAACGACTTTATGGTATTTTTGTCATTTATGTATATTTGACTCCTATTTTATTTTTGCGTTTAATATTTAAAGAGTCAGAATTTTTATCATTTGACCTTCTATGTCTACCTTTTCTTATTTATTATTGCTGTTGGTGGTGGTTGTTGTGTGTGATGTATGTATGTATGCTGCATGTGTGTGGATGCATATGTGCCAGGGTGTGCACGTGGAGGGCAGAGGACACCGCTTTTGGAAGTTTGTTCTTTCTGTTTTCTGTGGGTTCTGGCTTGTTAGTTTTTTGAACGTTTTCATCCTCTGAGCCTTCTTGTTGGCCCTACCTTCTTTAAAAGATACTGGTGTTAAATGTATTCGCAGAGCCCAAACCTTATCTTTTCAAGTTTCTTGGATTCTTGTTTTATAGTGTCAATGTTTATAAATATTTTAAATTGTTTTTAACTTTTTCTATTCTTACTTAATTATCCTTTTCCTTTTCATAACTGTCTGCATTCTTGGTTGGTTTTTTCCTACTTGTCATCCTTAACTTAATCCTTTAAAAATATTTCATTGTTCTCACTGGATTTTTATCATGCTAAAACTCATGGGAATCGTGAACAGAATTGAGTGGACAGTTTTGATGGCTGTCTGTCTGTAGAGTGGGATGTCCCGGCTCTCCCTCCTCTTCTGCACTGTGCCATCTGTGCCATCCTCAGCACCACCCTCGTTCTGTTACTCTCTTGAGAGACTCTTCTAGAAATTATTTAAGCTAAAATGCTGCTACGATATCCTCCCAGTTTTATTGTGATTAGAACGCATTGACTTTGCTAAACTTTGTTTTTTTCTTTTTGTTACTATTAAGTTTCCAGTTAGCATAGAAAGCAAAGGGATATTTCACACACACAGACACACACACAGACACCCAGACACACACCCAGACACACACCCAGACACACACCCAGACACACCCAGACACACAGACACACAGACACACACACACACACACACAGACACACACAGACACACACACACAGACACACACACAGACACACACACCCAGACACACACCCAGACACACCCAGACACACCCACACACACACACACCCAGACACACACACACACACACACACACACACACACACACACACACTTTGTTCTTGTTCATTCTTTTCCTCCTCAGCTCTTTCCCCTTTTTGTTCACGATCACCTTCCTGTCTCTAAATAACTCCCCTTCTGCATTTGTGACATATTCCCTTCCCTGGTTCCCGCCCTGCTTTCAGACCTCTTCCTTCACTTTGATTGAACATGTAGCATTTGTCTTGCAGAGTCTAACTTATTTTCGCCGAGTGATTTCTAGTTTCATTCTCTTTCCTGTGAATGTCATAATTTCATTTTTCTTTACCGCTGAATGAATTTCTAGTGTATATATGTACCACAATTTCTTTACCTACTCATCTGTTGATGTCCACACATTGCAAATAGTGGACAATAAACATGGGGGTGCAAATATCTCTGTGGTATACTGACTTTGAACTCTGGGTGCATATCGAGAAGTGGGGTGTAGTTGTGTTATGTGGTACTTCTAGTTTTATTTTTCATTAAAGATGTCCCGTATTGATTTCCATAGCAACTGCACAAGTTTATGTTCTAAACAGCAGTGACTGTTTTCTGCTTATCCTTGGCAGCATTTGTGGACAGTGATTTTTCTCGAGGATAAATATTCTAACTGTGGTTACATGGAATTTCAATGCAGTTTTAATTTAGACGTCCCTTGCTAAGAGTTAACAGGGTTTTTTTTGAGACTCTATTAGTCATTTGTACTTCTTTTTCTGAAAACTGACTATTCAGTTCATTTGTATATTTATTGATTGGCTGGATTTTTGGTGTTTAGATATTTTAGTTCTTTATAGTTGCTGGACATTGGTTTCCTGTCAGATGTAGAGTTGGCAAAGCTTTCCTCTGTCCTGCAACTGCGCCTCTGCTTCTCTTTGCCACGCAGAGGCCCTTTAATTTTGTATGTTTTTCATTTGACAATTCCTGGGGTTACTTTCTTGCTGTTAATCTATTGGTTGGTTGGTGGTTGGTTTTGAGATAAGGTCTCACTCTGTAGCTCTTATTGTCCTGGAGATGACTCTAGACCAGGCTGGCCTTGAACTCACAGAGATCTGCCTGCTTCTGCCTCCCCATTGCTGGAAATAGAAGTGTGTGCCACTGTGCCTGACTGTTAAACATGTAGTTCTGTTCCCTGGGGTTGGGCAGCGTTTGTCTACATGCAGAAATGGTTTCCTACAGTTTGAACTGAAGCATCTGGTCTGGGATGTGTGAAATCAATTCTGGATTGCTCTTGCTTATAATTGCTTTGGCTATAATCAGCCTTTCCTACTTGCTATTGTAGAAATATAGGCATAAGTTTTGAAGATTGTTAAACACTATCTTTGAAATAAGTGTTTGTAATTATACTGTTCTAACATTCTCTTTAGGACATTTTAAAGAGACTTACATCGGAAGACTCTGAAAACTGTTTTTGTTTTGCATCTTTTCAACTACCTATTTCTTACAATTTTTGGTCTGTATCCCAGATAAGTGACTCTATGCTCTTTTAAATCTTCTTTGAAACAAGAATGATTTTTCTATTTTTTTAAATGTTCCCATTAAGAACCCTAAAAGACAGTGTCTAAAACTTCAACAAAGCAAGTAATTAGGTTCAAAACAGTCAGGAAAATGAAATGTGATTAGAATGCTCTCTTCAGAGAATACTATGTTCTTAATAAGTTGTAGAAACACTCTGATGGCTAAAAACTTAAAAAAAAAAAAGGTTCAAATCCATTCCCGACAAAAATCAAATATGTACATGTGTGTATCCGGGTCTGATTCATTCCCAGGACTTGGTTAGTAAACTGACTGTGGTTCAGTTTCTCGGGGACAAAGTCATGTTAACGGAGCTCTCAAGAACTGCTGAGGTGGACAAGGCACAGTAAGTACTGCCTGTGTAGAGACAAGGCACAGTAAGTACCGCCTATGTAGACGTGCTTCAAATGATTTAGAGCCAGAGAGTGTCCTGATGGCTCAGCAATCAGGTCAGGACATCGACACTGTATGTGTGTTTAGAAAATCAGCATTATCCCAGGAGAATCTGATGGGATGACAGCATCATCAGAAAGTCTCTCTGTAGGCCCTTATGCCATCTTTCCCTTGGTCAAGTGCATGGACGAGCACTTTCTATATCCCACATGCTGCTTATAGATGCGTATAACAGTTATAGTTATACATATATATCAACCCCTCAGTTAAACATGAGTATATAAAACTAACATTGCATAAAAGTGATGCAATGTTATATAATAGAGGTCACACATGACCATGTCAAACCCATGATGAGTCAAAAACTGGATTTTTTGGTTTATTCCATTTAAAGAAATAAATTCTAGTAGCTTAGGGAGATGGATATAAAAAAATCAAATTAGTGAGAATGATTTCTCATGAAAAGAAGTTGAATCTTGTTGATTACTGGGGTGGTTTTAGGAAAAGTGCCCCTCCCACCCCTGCAGGCTCCTGTATTTGAATGCTTAGTCACCAGGGAGTGGGACTCTGATAGGATTAGAAAGATCAGGAGGCGTGGCCTTGTTGAAGTAAGTGTGTCATGGTGGAGGTGAGCTATGAGGTTTCTTTTCTTTTTTTTTTTTTTTTTTACTTTTTTTAATTGAATATAATCTTCATTTACATTTCAAATGCTAAAATCTTTCCCCGTTTCCCCCCTTCCTGAGAACCCCCAACCCCTCCTCCCACCCCCTGCCTCCAAGTATATGCCCTTCCACTTGACCCACACCTACCTCCCTCTCCTCGATTTCCCTTTGTTGGGGCATCTATTGAGCCTTCACAGGACCAAGGACCTCTCCTCCCACTGATGCCCAACAAGGCATTCCTCTGCCACATTTTTGAACCTAGATGTCCTTCAACAGAGGAATTGATACAGAAATTGTGGTATATATACACAATGGAGTACCATTCAGCTATTAAAAACAATGACTTCATGAAATTCTTAGGCAAATGGATGGAACTAGAAAGTGTCATCCTGAATGAGGTAACACAATCAAAAAAGAGCACACATGGTATGCACTCATTAATATGTGGATGTTAGCCCAAAAGCCTACAATAAACAAGTTACAATTCACAGACCAGAGGAAGCTCAAGAAGAAGGAGGACTGAAGTGAGGGTGCTTTGGTTCCTCTGAGAAAAGGAACAAAATACTCACGGGAGCAATAAGGGAGACAATGTGTGGAGCAGAGACTGAAGGAAAGGCCACCCAGAGACTGCCCTACCTGGGTATTCATCCTATAAATAGTCACCAAACCCCAACACTATAATAGACAAGAAGTGCATACCAAAAGGAGCCTGTTACGGTTGTCTCAGGAGGTGCCCTGCCAGAGCCTTACAGATACAGAGGCAGATGCTAGCAGCCAACCAATGGGATGAGCGTGAGGTCCCCAATGGTGGAGTTGGAGGGCGGACTGGAGGAGCCTCATGTGAAGAACAAGGAGGTTGGCCACCCAGGCGCCCCAGCTATGAGGTTTCAAAAGCCCATACCAGGCCCAGTGTCTTTCTCTCCCTCCCTGCTGCCTGCAAATCAAGATATAGAACTTGGTACATTGATGACTACTATGGTAAACTCACATTGTAATGAAATTATTTACACTCTCATTTGGAACTAGAGCCATTAATTAAGCAAACTTGTTATGATGCAAATTGTTTCAAAATCTATGATGGCAGGTGTATACTGCTGGATTCTCTTAAATGCTCAAATACCTCCTGACTCACCTTCCTAACTTTCCCTACAGCCTACAATTTGAATTACAGAAAATTTCACAAGTAACTGTGGCTTGCTAGTGCCTGTAGATTAATGGCACATTTGTATTTTCTAAGATTTACAGACTACCAGAAATGAACCCACAGACTTATGGTCACTTGATCTTTGATAAAGGAGCTACAACCATCCAGTGGAAAAAAGATAGCCTTTTCAACAAATGGTGCTGGTTCAACTGGAGGTCAACATGCAGAAGAATGCGAATTGACCCATTCTTATCTCCTTGTACTAAGATCAACTCCAAGTGGATCAAGGACCTCCACATAAAACCAGACACACTGAAACTAATAGAAAAGAAACTGGGGAAGACCATGGAGGACATGGGCACAGGGGGAAAGTTCCTGAACAGAACACCAATAGCTTATGCTCTAAGATCAAGAATTGACAAATGGGACCTCATAAAATTATAAAGTTTCTATAAGGCAAAGGACACTTTCAGAAGGACAAAACAGCAACCAACAAATTGGGAAAAGATCTTCACCAACCCCACATCTGACATAGGGCTAATATCCAATATATACAAAGAACTCAAGAAGTTAGATCCCAAAGAACCAAATAACCCTATCAATAATGGGGTATAGAGCTAAACAAAGAATTTTCACCAGAAGAAATTCAGATGGCTGAGAAGCACCTTAAGAGATGTTCAACATCATTAGTCATCAGGGAAATGCAAATCAAAACAACCCTGAGATTCCACCTCACACCAGTCAGAATGGCTAAGATTAAAAATTCAAGGGACAATAGGTGTTGGCGAGGATGTGGAGAAAAAGGAACACTCCTCCATTGTTGGTGGGATTGCAAGATGGTACAACTGCTCTGGAAATCAGTCTGGTGGTTCCTCAGAAAATTGGGCATGACACTTCCAGAGGACCCTGTCATACTACTCCTGGGCATATACCCAGCGGAATCCCCTGCATACAATAAAGACACATGCTCCACTATGTTCATAGCAGCCTTATTTATAATAGCCAGAAGTTGGAAGGAGCCCAGATGTCCCTCAAAGGAGGAATGGATACAGAAAATGTGGTATATTTATACAATGGAATACTACTCAGCAATTAAAAATAATGAATTCATGCAACTTGTAGGCAAATGGTTGGATCTGGAAAATATCATCCTAAGTGAGTTAACCCAATCACAAAAGAATACACATGAAATGTAATCGCTGATAAGAGGATATTAATGAGCCCCAAAGCTCTGAATACTCAAGGCACAATTAGCAAATCAAAAGATTCCCAAGAAGAAGGAAGGAAAGGACCCTGGTCCTGAAAAGACTGGATCCAGTTTTGTAGGAGAGTATCAGAACAGAGAAAGGGGGGGGGGGTGATTGGGGAATGGGTGGAGGGAAGAGGACTTATGGGACATATGGTGAGGGGGGAACTGGGAAAGGGGAAAGCCTTTGGAATGTAAACAAAGAATATAGAAAATAAAAAAAAATTCAAAAAAAAAAGATTTACAGACTAATCTCTCTACCGCCTACTTAAGAATATTTGCAACACGTATGTGTATGTTATTTTGATAAAAATGTTGTTCCCGGTTGTAGATATTTAACTTAGTAGTTATTTGCATTAGTGGTGGAGGGCCGAGCATGTATTTACCCCGTGCTGGGTCCCATCAGTGTAATACACTGAAGTCCACACTCGTCATTGTGGTGGATAATGGTAAGAGGCGACATGATGTTCATGTGGGTATTTCTGGAACTGTACAGTGAGAGTTCAACTTTCTTAGTAAATTTCAGAAGCAAATGTAGTCATAGATTCTAAAGTAAGAACGTGCCCTTCCTTGGAAATAGTGCTTTCTCTCCTTGGCATATGTAATTTAGAAATATTTGAATATGTGTCTAATGATATATGGGGGAAATTAAAAAATATATTAATTTAAAGGAAAATCATGAAGTGAAAACATGAATGTGTCTACCCACACAGATGTAATTTGGTTGGGTTCACTTGTATACATATGTACTTGAGATGTACCTGTCTGATGTTAAGTGTTTTGAGAATGCTTGTATACCACACCCTGAACAATAGCTATCCACGAGCAAGGAGTGGGACTTAATTGAAGGGCCATGAGGAAATAAGGAACTTTTTTATGCTGTATATTTTAGTCTTGTTTGAAAAACTTTCAAATACATTTAAATATGTATGAGCTACCAGGGACTGGAGAGATGGCTCAGTGGTTAAGGGCACTAGCTGCTCTTCCAGAGGACCTGCGTTTGATTCCTGGTACCACCTACATAATGACTTATGACCATCTGTAACTTCAGTCTCAGGAGATGCAGTGCCCTCCTCTGGCCTCCTTGGGCACTGCACACACATACTATGTAGACATACATGCAGGCAAAACAAGCATATATAGAATAAAATATAAGAGAGAAAATCAGTAATTTTTCTTCTAGTTAGTACATTTTAGCTATGTTCTGTTTTTCCGAGGGTGTAAGATCTCACAACTCTCTTACCCAGTACTACAAATGATAGCCTGTATATTCCCTGTCATTTTTTAAATTAGCAAGATGAATTATGAAGAGATATTTGGAAAGCATTTCTTGTTTGTTATGGAGTTTTCGAAAGAGTAAAAATGTAGTTACTTGGCTTGCATTCTTTGGGCACAAAAATAAGTAAACTAGTAAAAACCGGGTTCATTTTTTTTTTTAAATAACACAGTTTTTGGTTTAACATTTAAGCGGCTACAGTACCCTGGGTGTATTATCATTTGTAGAATAGACATTTTCTGCATTCATTATTTCTACAATAAAAGCTAGAACCCCCCTCCCCCCACACACAGAATGAGGAGGCGAAGAAGACGTGTATTTTACTTAGTATGATAATCCTCTTCAAGTCCCTCTTCCTGCTTTTGATCTAGGGGAAAGCAAGCTGGGAGCCTAATGAGAGCATAAGATCTGATGTACTAAAAAAAAAATAAAAAGGAAAAGAGAAAATAAAGAAATAAAGAAAAGAAAAACCTGTATTCTGGCCAACCAGGTTTTGAAGTGAAAGTTAATTAAGAGCATATACAAATAATCCCTGCAAATGGTGACATTTAAAAATGCATGTTGAATATTCTGAAGCAGTTATGTAAATTACCCAGAATAAGACTCTGGAGGGAATGTGACACATGCAGGCTTAGCTTTTAATACCCTTTGGTAATGTTTTCATTAGACATTATGTTTGCTGGGGACCGAGTATTTGGAGGTAATCTGATAACAGAAACAGTTCTAACACATGGGGAACCACAGAGGCAGAGGTTTCCCAGGGTTGAAACCTGTAAGGGCCAACAATGAGATGAGGAGAGCAAGGCCCTCTCTGTGTGTGGAGGTGTGGCACCTGCCAGCAGTGTACCAACAGCTGAGCAGAGGCAGGGGCTGCAGCCACTTATAGGAGGCATTGTCTCAGTGATGCGAGGGTCCTCTGTGTGGGCCCCTTAAACTGCGCCACTGTTAAGAGCTGCAGGACTGTGACAGATTTCTAGTTCTTGGTTTTGGTATGACAAGCAGCTCTTACTCCACAGCCAGGGAAACAAATACAGAATATTTCATAGCTGAGACCATACAATTGTCCAGTGGCAGAATAGGGAGCAGATTTGTGGCCTTCTGGCTTTAACTTATATAAGATAATCTGCAAGTTTGGTAACTTACATAAGATGATCTGCAAGTTTGGTAACTTACATAAGATGATCTGCAAGTTTGGTGGCTGGGCCTTTGGGCACTGCTGCCTCTCGAAGCAATTCTGTGCACACAGAACTCGGTTCTATTCTGGAGTTCCCCCGCTCCTCTCTTCAGTTGTGCTGGTTTTGGTCTGTTCATATTCCATCTCGTTATTTTTCCTTCTTTCTCCTACATCAGTGCCTTTGGTGATCTTAGGACTCTGCTCCTGTACATGACTTACTATTACACATTGATTCTCAAGACGATCTGTTCTGTCTTTGTCTCTGTGTGTCCCTCTGTGTCCCACTGTGTCTTTCTGTGTCTCTGTCTCGCTTTCCCTCTCTTTCTCTCTCTCCCATCGTGTGTGTGTGTTGAGACCATATTAAAAAATGATGAATTCTCCTGTATGTTGTTAGTTTTTGAGTAATGTGGAGGGAAATTAGGCTAATCTATTTTATATAACTCAAATTTTGGTTTTTAGACTCCTAGAGTCTTGAGGACTGGAAATATACCTCCCCCTCCCATTTTGCCTGTCAACAAAACTTAATCAAGAACACATTCTTTGCTAGCAACATTCAAAATAGATGATTCTAAGTTACGGCTTGGAAATAAGCTCCTTTTATTTCATTTCAATCTGCAGTGTTCTTTGCCTTCATTTCCCACAAATACTCAGGATATTTTCCATTCTGAAAAACTTTGTACACTAATAAAGCTATTTCAAGTAACAATAATCATGATCTACTGAGAGATTGTTAATGGGACAATGTGCGATACTAGTCTAGGTTCCTGACAATAATCTGCTGTGTTCAGAATATGCTCATCTGTGCATGTCTCAGTCACAGGAAACTTAATTGTTTTTGGATTAAAACACTAATTTAATGGGTCTGTTTAATTATCTAGACCTTGCCTGGGAAGCCCAGGAGTGGTGTTTTTGTTTTGCTTTTAATTTTCCTTTGATTTTCTCTGTACAAGCTCTCATAGACTATGGCTTGCACAACTGCTCAAAATTAATGTTAGACTGAAAGCAAAAGCACAGGTTATCTGAGCACCTTGTAGCGGAATCAGCTACCATTTACCAGCAGGATAAGCGGGTTCAGGATCCCCGGAGCTGGGACTTTGTGTCATGTTGAATAGCTTCTGTTTAGAACCTGGGATCTGCAAATTTATCTTATAAATAAACTTGTTGAAACTCTAACTGAAAACAGAAAAAAATCAAAGAGGGAGAAACATTTAAATGAATAGAGCCAGCAAAAAAGAAAATAAAGTTCAAATCTCACATTAAATTAGTCTTGTCTTTATCTTGTTGACATGGCAAGCCGCTATACTTAACACAATTAAGGTACATGAGTTTGAGGAACACACTATCTCTTGAAACAATATTTTCACAGTACATTAAACATGAGGGTTTAGGATGACAGCCTATTAACCTGGAGAGAACCTGTCATTAGAATGCTCACGGTTTTTTATATGGTGAGCTGAGCTGGGTAAAAATGGGAGAATCTTTTTATGTAGACAGACTGGCTCTCAGGCTGGGAATGGATGTGTTCTCAGACTGTGTTTAGAACCGGTAGTTTCCATTTCCTCCATCCCGTTTTATTAATGGTCAGAGTGATCTCTCATTGACTCTAATGCTATTCTGCCATCCTCCTAGATCTTGCTCAGCCATCAGAGAAGCTTCCTCCCGGAGCGCTGGGTAGGAACAATGTATCTGAGAGCCACAGTTGAGCAATGTGCAGACAAAGAGACACCTTGGAAAATTCAACCCCAAGAGGGTTGTTTCTCTCAATTCCCAACCCCTCTTCTCAGAGCTCAGGGAGCCCTGTGGGGAAGGAGGTAGAAAGACTGTGAGATGTGGGGAAGGAGGTGGAAAGACTGTGAGAGACAGAGGGGATGGAGGACCCCCAAAGGACCAAAGCCTTCTAAATACAGCAGCACTAGTGCACATATGAGTTCCCAGAGACGGCCTCGTGAGCCTGGGTCAGATGCTCTCCCAGTGCTGAGGAGGAGGAGTGGACACAAACTCCATCCCTAACCCAAGGGAGTCTCACTGGGGAAACAAACCACTCCTCAGGGCAGGCCCAGCAGTGGATGGACAGCACAGAACACGCTCAATGGTGTCTTTGGACCTTCTTTGTCACAATGAGTCATTAAAGCTTAAAAAAAAACTTTATAGTTCATGTGTGTACGTATCATGGCTTCTGGTTTTGTGTTTCTATGGGATTCCTATGTGTGTGAACATGTGTGTCTCTGTGTCTACATATGTTTCTTATGCTTTTTCCTTGTCTCCTTTTTCTTCTGTTTTTTTTTTTGTGTTGTTGTTGTTGTTGTTGCTATTGTTGCTTCTTTTGGTTGGTTGGTTTGTTTTGTCCTGTTACAATTTGCTTGCTTTTGTTATTTTATTTTAGTATTATTTACATGCCTATTTATTTTCTAACTAGAAATAGAAGGTGTGGAATTGGATGGTGGGGGGGGGATGGGCGGATTCTTGGAGGGGCTTGGGAGGAGGGAAATCAGGATATATCATATAAAATATTTTCAATAAAAATTAGAAAATAATTAACACCATTTTGTAGAATCAGAGGCACAAAGAAAAGTTCCCAAGCTCTCAGTTGGGCCCCATGCAGTTTGGCTCCAGAATTTGTGCTCTCCATTCGTGTAGGAGAGGTGCTAGTGGTTACCAATATTGGGTTCTGTTTAGAAGATTTACTAGTGTGCTACAGTCTACTCCTCCCTGGAAACAGTTTATGTTTAGGCATCACCTTATGTGTCAGGAATTCAAGAATAGCTCATCTGGCAGGTGTTGTACTTGCTGTCATCAGTGATGCACATGGGGTTGAAGGATTCACTTCTTGCCTGGCTCAAATTGCTAGCAGATCGCTCTGGGATGTCATCTGAGAGTTCATCTGGGAATGTTGGTCAGGGCAGTGGTTGCTCTCCATAGGGTCTGTGTTGTCAGGATTATTAAGGCCTCCTCACAGGACAGTGGCTGGTTTCTAAGGATGAATGTTCCAAGTGGCAGGAAGTCTTAGGGTGTGGACCTAGGAAAGTAGCACAGTCAATTCTTGATTGTACTGTATTTGCCAACAGAATGGTAGAGATCGCCTGCACTGAAGAAGGGGTCAAGTTAATGGGAAGGGTGGCCAGGAGCTTGCAGCCATCTTTAGTCTACCCTATGCCTCCTGAATAAGTCAGACAAGCCTATTAATTTGTGACCTCCATTAACATTTCTTAGACTTATCTTTAGCTGCTTTTCCTTGGACCAGGCTGGCCTTGAACTCAGAGATCTGCCTCCCAAGTGCTGGGATTAAAGATGTAAGTCTACATGCCCAGCTTGGTTTAGGAGTCTCTCAGAGAGGATCTATTATTTTTAAATCCGAAAAACCTAGAACAGAGTTAGTATTCATTAAGCATTTACCAATTTCCATTTTAACGTTTGTTCTAAGGCAACCATAAAATCCCTCAAACAGTAAAGAATTTAAGTAAGTGATTTGACAGTGCAAATACTCTATTTTTACACAGAAACACTTCACCTCCCAGTTACACAGCAGTGTTTGCTTGTCTGCTATTAAGTTCTATGTCTGTGGGCTCAAGGAGTGTAGGCTTTGTCTATGGCACATTCCTCAAACTGCATCCCCAGGACATATTCCAGATATATTTGGGGGAGTGAAAGACAATGAGAAAATGATGTGAACATATCTGAAATAATATATAAGCAATCTAACTAACTGGTAGATGCTTGCCTCTTGAGAATCTAAAGGTATCCGTGCCTAATGAAGCAGCAATCAGTCCTGGGGTAAGCATTTTGATACATGTTTCCTATTTTAAATGCTTAAGAACATTTTTAAACTAGGAGCATGTATCATTATATTCTTACAAAGAAATTAAAGGCATGTGACATCAATGTACAGTATAGTGAGGATGTACATCAAAGGCAAGTTATTTCTATTTTGAAAAGTAAAGACTGTTTTATTTTTCCGGTGAGAACATGTTTTAATTTAATTCCTGCTGTTTGGTGTTCTCTGTTTAGTTACAATTAATACTAATACCAGACACTGGGTCTAAAGTACTATCTACTCGTTTGACCTGGGGTTTCTCTCGTTTTTTTTTTTTCCTTCCTTAGAAATGATAAAAACAAGTGAATGAGCCGGGCGGTGGTGGCGCACGCCTTTAATCCCAGCACTTGGGAGGCAGAGGCAGGCGGATTTCTGAGTTCGAGGCCAGCCTGGTCTACCCAGTGAGTTCCAGGACAGCCGGAGCTACACAGAGAAACCCTGTCTCGAAAAAAAAAAAAAAAAAAAAAAAAAAAGACATGTAATAAAAACAAGTGAATGAAAACAAACCAAAAGAGAGCTCTTTAACTCAAACGCTGACCTTCTCAGAGCAAGGTAAGAGCCTGGGCTGCTGCCTGGGATCAGTGGCTGCACAATTTGAGCTGTAACAAGCCTGGATTGCTAGAAATTTTTGTCTGAGAGTGCTAAGATTATTTGATATTACTCTAAATACAGAAATATAGCTTAACATACAGAAGGGAGTGCTATGGACTTACATCTAGCAGGAATCATATAAATATTTGATTTACAGAATAGATCCATGATGTTAATCCAGGAAGATCCTGGAAACTTGCCTGTCCATTGCTGTCCCCTGTCACCAGGACCATCTAGGGTTATATACGCTTTAGCCTAGTGAGACTCTGGAACCCTTACCCACTCGTGCTGTTGCCAGCTTTCAGGCCTTAGCTATGCGCACCAGTCTAGTATGGTGAGTGCCAAACCAGGGAGCATCCCTTCCACACAAGCCTAATCAGACCCAGCTGTTTGCCCCACTTGCACGCTTTCATGATCGCCACAGATCTGGAATCACCTGCATTCCTCCAATTCAAAACCAACACTGAGTAGCTAAAAGACTTGCCTACCTATTCCTCAGACCTAATCTGAGATCCACCAAACTTTGGAAACAACAAAGCAAAACAAAACTTGAACTCGAGAGAGGCGGCCTAGCATCCCACATCAAAACACTACCAACAAAAGAAGTCTACAAGCCAGTCTGGTTTTATGTGGAGGTCCTTGATCCACTTGGAGTTGAGCTCTCCACATAAAAACAGACACACTAAAATTAATAGAAAAGAAACTGGGGAAGACCCTTGAGGACATTGGCTCAGGGGGAAAGTTCCTGAACAGAACACCAATAGCTTATGCTCTAAGATCAAGAATAGACAAATGGGACCTCATAAAATTATAAAGTTTCTTTAAGGCAAAAGACACTGTCAAAAGGACAAATCGGCAACCAACAAATTGGGAAAAGATCTTCACCAACCCTACATCTGACAGAGGGCTAATATCCAATGTATACAAAGAACTCAAGAAGTGAGACACCAGAAAACTAAATAACCCCATCCAAAAAATGGGGTACAGAGCTAAACAAAGACTTTTCACCTGAAGATATTCGGATGACTGAGAAACACCTTAAAAAATGTTCAACATCATTAGTCATTAGAGAAATGCAAATCAAAACAACCCTGAGATTCCACCTCACACCAGTCAGAATGGCTAAGATTAAAAACTCAGAAGACATCAGGTGTTGGTGAGGATGTGGAGAAAAAGGAACATTCCTACACTGCTGGTGGGACTGCAAGCTGGTACAACCATTCTGGAAATCAGTCTGGCGGTTCCTCAGAAAACTGGACATGATACTTCCGGAGGACCCAGCCATACCCCTCCTGGGCATATACCCAGAAGATTCCCCAGCATGCAATAAGGATACATGCTCTACTATGTTCATAGTAGCCTTATTTATAATAGCCAGAAGCTGGAAAGAACCCAGATGTCCCTCAGCGGAGGAATGGATAAAAAAAAAATGTGGTATATACACACAATGGAGTACTATTCAGCTATTAGAAACAATGAATTCATGAAATTCTTAGAGAAATGGATGGAGCTGGAGAACATCATACTAAGCGAGGTAACCCAGTCTCAAAAGAATAACCATGGTATGCAGTCACTGATAAGTGGATATTAGCCTAGAAGCTTGGAACACCAAAGACACAAATCACATACCAAATGATGTTTGACAAGAATAAAGGAGTGGACACTGGTGCTGGAAAGGATCAAAGCATCAGTGTAGGGGAATACCAGAACAGGGAAGTGGGAAGG
Source organism: Apodemus agrarius (assembly GCA_964023405.1). NCBI lineage: Eukaryota > Metazoa > Chordata > Mammalia > Rodentia > Muridae > Apodemus > Apodemus agrarius. Next base: position 67,800,349 of record OZ030011.1, on the reverse strand, counting down.
GGTGGATGCGGGACCAGGGGGAGGGAAAAGGGCATGTGGGACCTTTGGGGGGCAGGGAACCAGAAAAAGGGAAATGAAATGTAAATATAGAATATATCCAATAAAAAATTTAAAAATAAATAAATAAATAAATAAATAAATAAATAAATACGGGGAAAAGAAAGAAGTCTATAAGCCCAGGTCATGTAATAACCACAAATAATATGAAAGATCTTGACAATATTTCTTTACAAAATCTACCTGTATTATAGAAATGTTCTCCATTGAGAATTTCCTAAATGAACCCCCAGGACACAGAATTTAAAAGAACACTCACAAAAATGATCAACAATTTTGAGAAGTTTAGAGAAGACACCAGCAAATATCTCACTGACCTTAGAGAGGCTAGGATTAATCCCTTGAGTCAAATCCAAGAAAACCAACCAACCAACCAACCAACCAACCAACCAACCAACCAACCAAATATACAAGAGAATGAAATGAGAAAAATCAGAATCTGAAATCATATTTAATAACGAAATAGAATACTGAAAGTAAGAAAGCTGAAGTGATGCTGGATTGAAAAACCAATAACTTAAATTGAAAACCCAGAAGAAAGTCTCACAAGTAGAGTGGGTTGAGAAGATGGAATATCAGGACTTGAACCACTCAAGAAAAAAGAATAGAAAATGAATTAACAAAACACATGAAAGGTGTATGTAGGAAATTTGGGACACCATGCAAAGACCAAACCTATGAACTATGGGCACAGATGAAGGAGAAGAATCCCAGGGCAATGGTGTAGTCCATATCTTCAACAGGATCATAGAAAACTTCCCCAAATGATGTGGAGACCTACCTACAAAGATACAAAAAGCACATAGAGCTCCAAACATTCTGGTGAGAAAAGAAACTCCCTGTGGCAAATTATAGTTAAATCACTAAATACACAGAGCAAAAAGAGGATGTTGAAAACTGTGAGCACCGTGAGTCCCTGGGAAGGGAAAGCTGTGAGAGTCACAGATGACTTCCCATCGGAAGCTTTAACAGCCAGAAGAGCACAGAGCAATGCATGCCAAGCGCTCAAAGACCGTGGATGCCGATCCAAATTTCCTTACCCCCCAACAACTGTCTGCTGCACTTGAAATAGAAGGAAAGGCTTTCCATGATACAAACAGGCTAAAAGGATCCATGTCCTGCGAAACAGTCCTACAGAAAGTACTGGAAGCAATACCTCAGACTGAAAAGAGGAATAAGAGGAATAAGCACCTGAGAGCTTACAGAAAGAAAATAAATGAAGTTATAACTGTTTCTAAATGCCTGTCCTTACACCCACATAAGTGTAGCTCTCACTTCAACCCCCACCAAAGAGGCTTATATTTGCAACATATGGATACTATTTTTTTATTTTTTATTGGATATATTCTATATTTACATTTCATTTCCCTTTTTTGTTTCCCCACCCCCCTAAGGTCCCACATGCCCTTTTCCCTCCCCCTGCTCCCTCATCCACCCCTTCCCACTTCCCTGTTCTGGAATTCCCCTACACTGATGCTTTGATCCTTTCCAGCACTAGTGTCCATTCCTTTCTTCTTGTCAGACATCATTTGGTATGTGAATTGTGTCTTTGGTGTCCCAAGATTCTAGGCTAATATCCACTTATCAGTGAGTGCATACCATGGGTATTCTTTTGAGACTGGGTTACCTCACTTAGTATGATGTTCTCCAGCTCCATCCATTTCTCTAAGAATTTCATGAATTCGTTGTTTGTAATGGCTGAATAGTATTCCATTGTGTATATATACCACAATTTTTGTATCCATTCCTCCGTTGAGGGACATCTGAGTTCTTTCCAGCTTGGGAAAAGATCTTTACCAACCCCACATCCGACAGAGGGCTAATATCCAATGTATACAAAGAACTCAAGAAGTTAGACCCCAGAAAACCAAATAACCCCATCCAAAAATGGGGTACAGAGCTAAAGAAAGACTTTTCACCTGAAGAAATTCGGATGGCTGAGAAACACCTTAAAAAATGTTCAACATCATTAGTCATTAGAGAAATGCAAATCAAAACAACCCTGAGATTTCACCTCACACCTGTCAGAATGGCTAAGATTAAAAACTCAGAAGACATCAGGTATTGACGAGGATGTGGAGAAAGAGGAACACTCCTCCACTGCTGGTGGGACTGCAAGTTGGTACAACCACTCTGGAAATCAGTCTGGCAGTTCCTCAGAAAACTGGACATGATACTTCCGGAGGACCCAGCCATACCACTCCTGGGAATATACCCAGAAGATTCCCCAGCATGCAATAAGGATACATGCTCCACTATGTTCATAGTAGCCTTATTCATATGGATACTATTACAGAGATCCACAACTGGTCAAAATGTAGAGAATAGGGGACTGAAGGGTAGCAAACCCAACCGATATATATATTCAAAGCTGTAGTGAGAATATGGGTTCTTTTTTAAAAACTCATTTATGTGATTGTGTTTTTGTTTTAAGCCCAGGTGTGGGATATGGCGCTGCTTCAGTTTGTCCACAGCCATTAACTATAATTGTTTCATGCTTTAGGAGGGGTGTGATTTTTGCCAGCTGCAGATAGTTTAATTTGGGGGACTCTGGAGAGGTTATAAATGGGAGAGCCCTGAGAGGGCCCGTGGTGACTGCTGCTCTTCCTACTGCTGTCCCTGCTGCTGCTGTTGCATTTGCTGGATTCCTGTATAGTCTGGTGACAAAGACTGGACTTGCTCCTAAAAGAACTGGACACCCATAATCAGCAGGAAGTAGCCTAAAGAGGTCTACACTCCCTTTCTCTCCTACCTAGTGTTAGGGGGTTGGAAAGGATTGGGTAGGAATAAAGGTTGGAAGGGTTGTAGGTAATAGAACCCAACAAAATAGCCCCAAAAGTATGCCAACAGAAAATGATCGTGTACCTGAGGGTCAGGTGCAATCGTGGTAGACAAGGCAGAAGATTGGAAGAATGAGAGGCCCAGGACGGGTGAAGGCACTTCCTCATGACCTACCTGACTTTGATTCCCCCCAAACTCACATGACAGGAGGAGAAAACTGACTTAGAAGAGTTGTTCTTTGACTTCCGTGTGTGGTCTATGGCATGTGCGTGAATGCAATTTTGTTGTTGTTGTTGTGTGTAGCATAGTGTGCATGTTAGGAAAATTCAGGCATTTAAAATGAGTTTTCATAAAGATGATCATAACGATCCGAACTCTGGTGTCCACATTAGGAAATGAGAATAAAGTGAAGAGTGACAGATCTGAGTGATTTTCTCTACTTTCCCCACAGTCCCCAGCTCCAGTCAAAATGCTCCAAGACTGAAATGAGCAATAATGAACGAGGACATTAAAAAAAAAAAAAAACAACCCAAAACCCTCAGTTCCAACTTCATCAAGGCCAATTGCTAATGACGTCTCTCTCAGAAATGAAGAACACCTTCATCCCAGCCATTTCAATAGGGGAGGGCTGCATCTCATAAGCACACACACAGAATTATGAAAATGAGCATGTGTGGAGGTTTAATAGCTAATTTTCCGAGTTGATTATCTTGGCCAGTTCATTGGGAGGCTCTTGCTTCTTTGCTAATTTAATTTGTTTCATCCTTTTTATTGTCTCCTTTAAATAGTAATTAGGGAAGATAGCACTCCATCCTGCCTCCTGCTTGCCCTTTGGCTAGATCATGATTCCACCCCGTGCCAGATAGTTACGGGTATATGAGGAGACGGCACTGGTGAAAGGCAAAGTGAGCGGACCACTTGACTCAAGCCTGAGCACGCCAAGAGAAAGTTGCCAATGGTCAAAGTGGTGGTGGTGGGGGGGGGGGAGAGAGAGAGAGAGAGAGAGAGAGAGAGAGAGAGAGAGGAGAGAGAGCAAGAGCCAGTGTGTATGCAAGTGTGTGTGTGTTGAATTCCTTGCAACAACTCATTTATTCACATATTCAGAGTCGTGAACTGCCTATTTTGAAGTGAAAATGCACTTACATCAGGCCAGCTGGCACGCGGCAGCTATTGAAAAGCTAGTCATCAACCGAGTAAAAATTTAGAGCCTTTCTGCTTTGTGCTTCCTCCTTTAAAATAATATGTTTGTATATGTAGCAAGCTGTTATTAAGTGCTATAATGACTTTCAGTGTATTGTCACTAAAAGGCATTCCCCAAGTGCTTGTTTCTGTGCTGCCTTATCTTAGGTAAGCCAAAGGGAGTCTACTCACCATGTAGCACTTTACTAATAAATTTGCAGGCTGCACTCAAAACACTGTATGTTCTGGTAAGGGTTGTAGAAGAGGTCTCAATTCAATACATATTGATTTTTATAAACAACAAAAAAAATGTAGGTAGAGTAGACCCCGCTCTTCAGCAGCTATGGCATGGATGAAACCGACCATGAAATAGGATTCAATGAACAGAGCTCATGGACCGAGGGCTTTGAAGGCCAAGGTGGTCCATGAGGTTAGGCTAGAAGCTCCTTGTGGTGGTGGACCTCCTTAGAGACAGTGACTGACACACTGTGGGTGTCAGCCATGGAGGTCCTATAGCTATTGATCCTTATAGCTCTGAAAATTACACAGAAATTGTCCTTTTCCTCTATATTGACCCCTAGTCTTGTGTCACACGCGGCACGTTAATGAAGAGGAAATGCAGAGATGCCAGCTTTGCTGGGAGGCGAGTTATTAAGTAGAAAGCAGACATTTTTAGATCTTTGGTACAAGTTGTCTTCATAGCTATGAGGACTGTCATAAGACTTTCTGATTATTCTTGTGAATGGGTTATATTTTCTTAAAGGGGATATTTGTCTACTAGGTGGACTGCCCTAGTATACACTAGAAAATGGAAGGTTCTCAATGTTCGTTAAAGGAATGCGTATTGAGAAATCTGGAAGGCTACTCAGAGGCTCAGAGAAGAGGAATTCCTTCTTCCCTGGCTTTGTGGTGTGTTGGCAGTGGGGAAATAATCAGTCATCAATTAAGTGGGAAGAGACAACAGGGTCTCGGGGGAGATCAGAGTATGTAGCTGGAGTACTAATGAAAAAAAGCCAGGAGTTTGGGGGGGGGAGTTTACTTACTTTGGAGATAGAATTCTAGCAGTAGCCAAGAAGCGTTTCCTGGGAGAGCAGTTATGGAAAATGACATCCCAGGAGAAAGAATGATGCTGTATTGGAATGAATGAGAGAGGAAGGCTATCTTTTACCAACTTGGGAAGATCTACATGTAATGTGTAAATTGGCCTTAAGCTTTCTCAGTGAAATGATTTCCATTCTTCTGAGTCAGAGATGTATGAACTTGTCAGCTTACTCTTTCTTAGTTACCCAGAAAGGCATGGCTTCCATAGCGGTGTTCAATACGGATTTATTGACAGCATGGATTCAGTAGGAGGCACGGGGGCAAGAAACATGGGAGACGGGGCTGCGTGGTCATTGCTTCTAATTGCTAGGCCTGCTGTAGGTTGCCAAAGCCTTTTTGTCAAATTAGTTCAAATCATCATAGTGATTTCCCCCCTATGGGTGATGGATTCAACTTGTTATAATTACTCCAAAGGGCAGAACTGAGGGCACACTGTAGAGATTAAGGGAAAATTGATTTTGCTTAGAATTTTATGATGACTAAAGTTGTTCAGTGGCAAAAAAATACAGCTTTTTAAACAGAGATGTGATTCATAATTTCGGAATTATGTGAATAAAAACAGAATGACCACAGCTCACCAAAGACATAGATACAATATTGAGAATGACAATAGATAAGATTCTCATGTATTGTTTTGTTAATATTTGTATATATTTGTCATCTATTTAATGTATTTATATAAATAAATTATTTAAATATTAATTTAAACATAATAAATTGTGTAATGTAATTATATAAATAAATCATATTTTATATATTTATTGACCAAATAAGATGTTAATATTTTAGGATTAACATATTGATATTAAACATATTAATATTAACACAATAATTAACATGATAATTAAACATAATAAACAATAATTTGTTAATATCAACATATTAACATATCTTTATGTCCATATTTTTGTTTAAGATGCCAAAAAAATATTCCAGGCTGCTTTCATTTATAACGTACCGGACAGCAGGAGCACATTTGAGGAAGAGAGAAATAGGAGAGGGTTGAACGGTTCCATTCAGTAGCTGGCGCTTTAAGAGGCCCTCAGAGATTGGTCAGACTGAGGCAGGTGAAGGGGAAGTCCTTTCAGTGAGGCAGAAGGAGTGTCCGGGCAGGGGTGGCTGCTGGGCAGCTGGTCTGTGGCGGGTGTTTGGCGGAGGCACCCTGATTGGACTCACTCAGGATCTCGGTGTGCGCTTTTCACAGAGATGCTGGGAACAATCAAGGGCCATTTCAGGGACGGCACACTCACTTAAATCCCTCTTCTCTGAAATTCTGCAGTATTCTGAGCACTATTGGCTTGTGAGCTAAGAGACCTGGGAGTCCTCGCTGGTTTTCTAACTAGCTGTTTGTTCCTGATGCTCCACTTAACCTCCCAAGGCTCATTTTCCTCAACTATAATCCAAGGGAGTTTGGTTAAAACATGCTTCTTACATTTCACTGTGCAAATGGGGTAGCGTGGAGATGCAGCTTTGAGTCCCAGTGTCTGCGGCAGGGCTTGAGGTTCTGGGTTGATGAGACGTTTCCAGCAGCCCTGGCGCTGCTACCCGCAAACCTTACTTTGAGTTGTAAGTGGTTAGGTGGCGTAGGTCCTTCCACTGCACGGCCACTGCACAAACGGAGGATTTACTCTTGCCTTTTCTATGTTGTTTGCAGTCATTTGCTTTCTAGTTTATACGATTAAGGAGAGTCAGACCCTGGGCTTAGCCTATATCGAGAATCAAGACATTACACAAACCTTCACCTTTGGGTACTACTGTGCTTCGCCTAGAATGTACTCAGTTGGATTGTACATTACATCTCAAGCTTGTAATGCAGGTTCAGCAAGCCTAATCGGACTCAAGGACAAACCTTACCGTACTTTATTAGATCTCTCCTATTGTGTTCCAGTGTTGAAGGCTGCTCAAATGGTGATGGTGTTGCTTTAGGGAGAAACCATTAGACTTCCTTGCCAGGTACTTAGGGGATGGAGGGAGGTCTTTGTGCCTACACTCACTTCATGAGCCTTTCAAAAGTCTTCAAATATACTGAGGAACCCCGTGAGGCCAGCACTCACCTCTGCAGGCAACCAGTAATACCGTCATTGCTTGTCGGAGCCTGATGAGAGCTTACTGTTCCTGTTACCAATGTACTTTAATGTTAGCATTTATTTTCTGATAAAGCACAGATGAAGATTTTGAGGTCTCCAAACCGTATGTGAATGCAACTTATTTTATGCACTCTAAAACACTGTTATGCCGGGCGGTGGTGGCGCACACCTTTAATCCCAGCACTTAGGAGGCAGAGGCAGGCGGATTTCTGAATTCGAGGCCAGCCTGGTCTACAGAGTGAGTTCCAGGACAGCCAGGGCTATACAGAGAAACTCTGTCTCGAAAAAACCAAATAAAAAATTTTTTTTAAAACACTGTGATGCCCAAGGATCTGATCAAGTGTCATGTATGTCCAAAATGGTTTATAGTGGAAAACATGACATTTGAGGCTGTGATCTGCAGCTAACACAAGATGAACTTGTTTAAAATAAAGAAGAGAAAAGAGGTACCAAGCTCTTTCCATCAATACAATCTTAACAGGCCAGTAATAAAAACAATCTTTTCACAAATTTTGTATAAAAATCTACCAATTAGAGAGATTCATCCCAGCAATTGCTAGAATAAAGAGTCACAACAATGTCAGCTTTGTCCCCAAACAGGAGCAGGACATGCTCAAGGTATATTTAAGAGAATACTTCATAATTTACTCAGATTGGAAAAATCTTATTCAAGTCATTAGATGTTAAACAAGTGTATTTGACAAAATTTCCCACTTGGCTGGACTACTGCCCAGCCAGCTCACTGGGATCCAGCTCTCTCTGTTCTGCAAGGACTAGCATAAATGTTAGGGATTCGAACCCAGGCCCTCATATTATACAGCAATTCAAATCCAAATCTTTTTTTCTTTTTTTTTTAATTGGATATATTCTATATTTACAATTCATTTCCCTTTTTCTGGTTCCCCACCCCCAAAGGTCCCACATGCCCTTTTCCCTCCCCCTGCTCCCTCATCCACCCCTTCCCACTTCCCTGTTCTTGTATTCCCCTACACTGATGCTTTGAACCTTTCCAGCACCAGTGTCCACTCCTTTCTTCTTGTCAGACATCATTTGGTATGTGAATTGTGTCTTTGGTGCTCCAAGATTCTAGGCTAATATCCACTTATAGTGACTGTATACCATGGGTATTCTTTTGAGACTGGGTCACCTCACTTAGTATGATGTTCTCCAGCGCCATCCATTTCTCTAAGAATTTCATGAATTCATTGTTTCTAATGGCTAAATAGTACTCCATTGTGTATATATACCACAATTTTTGTATCCATTCCTCCGTTGAGGGACATCTGGGTTCTTTCCAGCTTCTGGCTATTATAAATAAGGCTGCTATGAACATAGTGGATGCTGAACATTATTGCATGCTGAGGAATCTTCTGGGTATATTCCCAGGAGTGGTATGGCTGGGTCCTCCGGAAGTATCATGTCCAGTTTTCTGAGGAACCGCCAGACTGATTTCCAGAATGGTTGTACCAGCTTGCAGTCCCACCAGCAGTGTAGGAATGTTCCTTTTTCTTCACATCCTCACCAACACCTCATGATTCCTGAGTTTTTAATCTTAGCCATTCTGACTGGTGTGAGGTGGAATCTCAGGGTTGTTTTGATTTGCATTTCTCTAATGATGTTGAACATTTTTTAAGGTGTTTCTCAGTCATCCGAATTTCTTTAGGTGAAAGTCTTTGTTTAGCTCTGTACCCCATTTTTGGATAGGGTTATTTGGTTTTCTGGGGTCTAACTTCTTGAGTTCTTTTTATACATTGGATATTAGCCCTCTGTCGGATGTGGGGTTGGTGAAGATCTTTTCCCAATTTGTTGGTTGCCGATTTGTCCTTTTGACAGTGTCTTTTGCCTAACAGAAACTTTGTAATTTTATGAGGTCCCATTTGTCTATTTTTGCTCTTAGAGCATAAGCAATTGGTGTTCTGTTCAAGAATTTTCCCCCTGAGCCAATGTCCTCAAGGGTCTTCCCCAGTTTCTTTTCTATTAGTTTTAGTGTGTCTGGTTTTATGTGGAGGTCCTTGATCCACTTGGAGTTGAGCTTAGTGCAAGGAGATAAGAGTGGATCAATTCTCATTCTTCTGAATGTTGACCTCCAGTTGAGCCAGCACCATTTGTTGAAAAGGCTATCTTTTTTCCACTGGATGTTTTCAGCTCCTTTGTTGAAGATCAATTGGCCATAGATTCAATTCTGGGTTCAGTTCTGGGTCTTCAATCCTATTCCATTGATCCGCCTCCCTGTCACTGTACCAATACCATGCAGTTTTTAACACTACTGCTCTGTAGTATTGCTTGAGGTCCGGGATATTGATTCCCCCAGAAGTTCTTTTACTGTTGATGATAGTTTTAGCTATCCTGGGTTTTTTGTTATTCCAGATGAATTTGAGAATTGCTCTTTCTAACTCTATGAAGAACTGAGTTGGGATTTTGATGGGGATTGCGTTGAATCTGTATATTGCTTTTGGCAAGATTGCCATTTTAACTATATTAATCCTGCCAACCCATGAGCATGGAAGATTTTTCCATTTTCTGATGTCTTCTTCAATTTCCTTCTTCAGAGACCTGAAGTTTTTGTCATATAAATCTTTCACTTGTTTGGTTAGAGTCACACCAAGATACTTTATATTGTTTGTGGCTATTGTGAAGGGTGTCATTTCCCTAATTTCTTTCTCAGCCTGCTTATCCTTTGAGTATAGGAAGGCTACTGATTTGCTTGAGTTGATTTTATAACCAGCCACTTTGCTGAAGTTGTTTATCAGCTGTAGGAGTTCTCTGATGGAGTTTTTTGGGTCACTTAAGTATACTATCATATCATCTGCAAATAGTGATAGTTTGACTTCTTCCTTTCTGATGTGTATCCCTTTGACTTCCTTATGTTGTCGAATCGCTCTAGCTAGTACCTCAAGTACTATATTGAAGAGATATGGCGAGAGGGGGCAGCCTTGTCTAGTCCCTGATTTTAGTGGGATTGCTTCAAGTTTTTCTCCATTTACCTTGATGTTGGCTATCGGTCTGCTGTAAATTGCTTTTACTATGTTTAGATATGGGCCTTGAATTCCTGTTCTTTCCAAGACTTTTAGCAAGAAAGGATGCTGAATTTTTTCAAATGCTTTTTCAGCATCCAATGAGGTGACCATGTCGTTTTTTTCTTTGAGTTTGTTTATGTAGTGGATTATGTTGATGGTTTTCCATATATTGAACCATCCTGGCATCCCTGGGATGAAGCCAACTTGATCAAGGTGAATGATCGTTTTGATGTGTTCTTGGATTTGGTTGGCAAGTATTTTATTTAGTATTTTTGCATCGATATTCATAAGAGAAATTGGCTTGTATTTCTCTTTCTTAGTTGGATCTTTGTTTTGGTTTTGGTATCAGGGTAATTGTGGCTTCATAGAATGACTTAGGTAGTGTTACTTCTGTTTCTATTTTGTGGAATAATTTGAAGAGTATTGGTATTAGGACTTCTTTGAAGGTCTGATAGAATTCTGCACTAAAACCATCTGGTCCTGTGCTTTTTTTGGTTGGAAGACTTTCTATGACCCCTTCTATTTCTTTGGGGGTTATGGGTCTGTTTAGATGATCTATTTGATCCTGGTTTAATTTTGGAATTTGGTATCTGTCTAGGAAATTGTCCATTTCCTCCAGATTCTCCAGTTGTGTTGAGTATAGGCTTTTGTAGTAGGATCTGATGATTTTTTGAATTTCCTCAGTTTCTGTTGTTATATCTCCCTTTTCATTTCTAATTTTGTTAATTTGAATACTGTCTCTGTGCCCTTTGGTAAGTCTGGCTAGGGGTTTATCTGTCCTGTTGATTTTCTCAAAGAACCAGCTCCTGGTTTTGTTGATTCTTTGTATGGTTCTTTTTGTTTCAACTTGATTGATTTCAGCCCTGAGTTTGATGATTTCCTGTCTTCTACTCCTCCTGGGTGAAATAGCTTCTTTTTGTTCTAGAGCTTTCAGGTGCACCATTAAGTTGCTAGTATATGCTCTCTCCTGTTTCTTTTTGGTCAAACCCAAATCTTAACAGTTATGCAGTGAATACTCGTATCTACTAAGTCCATAACGAAGTCTGAAATCCATATATATTTTAATATATAGCATACATTTAAATTTTTTTATTTTTTGCAAATTTTAATATGAATACTGGATTTATATAATTTCTCCTCTTCCTTTCCAAACTCTCTTCAACTCTCTCTTCATTCAACTCCTCCTGCATCTCTCTGTTCTTTATAAAATAATTGATTCTTATATTTTAATTATTATTGTTACACACACACACACACACACACACACACACACATATATATATATATATATATATATGGTGGACCAGATTACATACATATCAATAGCTGGATGGCATAAACTCTTCCCTTGCAGTACTATATAAATAATTTGCTTGTGCTTTTCATAGTTGCTTGTAGTTATTCTCTTTCTAGTTTATAAGATTAAGGAGAGGTGCTGCCTACACCACCCCACCCCACACCCGTACTTCTCATATAGGGTACAGCCTGGTGAGTATCCCCATACTTGCTTTTCATTTCTTGCTGCATCTAGCCTGGGCCCCATAGCCAGTACCAGCCTAGCAGGCCATATTTGTCTTGCAGTAGCTGACCTCTAGACTTCTACAGAGTTCTAAATCCTATGCCCCAGCCTAGTGTCACCACTTTATCCTATGGCAACATCTAGATTTTCTGCCCAGACCTATCTGACATGCCCAGGATCCTTTAAGCTCCCTCTGCCATACTACTCCATACCCAGACTTCCCACCTCCTCCTCCAGAGTCTATCCTCTCGAGTCCCCCCTGACTTCTCCATCCATGCCTTTCCCATAGTCTACCAGATTTAGCCTGGGTCCCATAGCGAGTGAACCAGACTAGTTTTGCCTTCCCTGCCTTCACTAGAGAGGAGATCTAGGGTTGGGTCAGTATCTTCTCTACTAATCTGCTATACTACAGGACTCTCCCATGTCATATCCATCTCTTCCACTCTGATTGGTCTACCCCTACACTCCCAACTTAGCACAAGAAACAAATCCTGTATACCACCCCCTCCTTTCTGCCTCCATGACTGCATTTCACTCAAAACAATTCTAACCTTTAGACTACATCCATCCCCACATTTTCTCTTCTCCCCAAAGCAGCTCCATCTATAACAAAGTTAATACTAACAAAGGTGGTCCACATGTCTAGATCTCAGCACAAGAATACTAGCAATATTAAAGGCCAAGCCAGTATGTTCTCTCTAAAACAAAACAAACAAACAAAAAACCATGAACCTTCTCAAAGAATTCAAGGAGTTTAGAGAAGACACAAAGAAACAACTCAATGAAATCATGTCAGGAAGAGAGCTTAAGGAGAATAAATACAAACATATGGCTGATAGACAAAGACAACCCAGGACTTAGGAAGAACTGAATAAAGAGACAGAAACACTGAAGATTCAAGCTGATGTAAATATGGAATTGAAAACTCCAATAGCTCATCTAGAAACTCAAAAGGAAAGTCTTACACATAGAGTGAATCATGCAGAAGATAGAATATCAGAGCTCAGTGATAAAATAGAGAGTCTACACCAAAAATTCGAGGAACACTAAACAACGACAGCAACCACACAGTAAAGGAACACAGAAAATGCAGGACACCATAAAAAAAAATCCGAATCTTTAAATTATAGGCATACATAGGGAAGAAGAATCTCAAGTTAGTGATCAGCGGCATAGCCCAGATCTTCAGTAAGATCATAGAAGAAAACTTCCCCAAACTAACGAAAGACCACACATATAAATGCAAGAAGCATGGGCTGGAGAGATGGCTCAGTGGTTAAGAGCACTGACTGCTCTTCCGAAGGTCCTGAGTTCAATTCCCAGCAACCACATGGTGGCCTGAAACCATCTGTAATGAGATATGACACCCTATTCTGGAGTGTCTGAAGACAGCTACAGTGTACTTACATATAATAAATAAATGTCTTTAAAAAAAAAAAAAACTCCGAATATAAGAAGCAATGGAACACCAGATAGACAGGACCAATAAAAGAAAGTCCCAATGGTATATTATAGTTAAAACATTAAGCATATATAACAAAGCATACTGAAGGCTACAAGAGAAAAATATGCAAATCACATATAAATGGAAACCCACCAGAATAACAGCTGACTTCTTGGTAGAAATGTGAAAAGCTCCAACAGCCTGGAGCAATGTATTAGTCCAAGTCCTAACAGGACAGCTAGCCTAAAATAATATCCCACTAAAACTATGTGCTGTGATTGAAGGAGAAAGAAAATTTTTCCATGACATGAACAATCTAAAAATTATATCCAATAAAACAAACCTAAGGAAAAATGCAAGAAACATTTTTTTTCAGATTGAAGAGAAAAATCAGCATACAAGAGAGACTGTTGAACTCAAACACAAAGCTACAGTCATTAAGACACAATAGCACTAAGAACACACCACCACCAAAATTTAAAACCAGGGTGACCACAACTAACACACACATTTCAATAATAGCTTTAAATACTTTAAATATATCAATTCTCTAATCAAATGACAAATGCTGACAGAATAGAACAAGAAACAAACAAACAAAAAATCCATCTACCTACTACCTAGTAACACATCTTAATTTTAATACCAGGCAAGCACCTTAGGGTAAAGGACAGACAAAAGTTCAATCAAACGGGACCAGGAACCAGGCGGGCTATCTAATAGCTGACAAGACAGACTTTTAATTAAAACTAAACAGAAGAAATAAATAGGGGTACTTCATTTGAATCAAGGAATAGTTAACCAAAAAGACATTACCTTCCTAAACAAATATTCATCAAACTCAGGGGTACCTAATATCATTAAAAAAAATCTACTATTGGAATTAAAGATACAATCCATTAACAGCAGGTAATTTCAGTACCTCATGTTCTCCAATAGACAGGTCATATGGATAAAAAAATATAAAAGCATTAGAATTAATTGACACCATCCATCATGTGGACTGGACAGAGAGCTGTAGACTATTTTATCCAAAAGCCAAAGAATATACATTCTACTCAGCAGCATATGGAAGCTTTTAAAAAATAGACTGCATCCCACAACCCAATACAAATCTTTACAAAATCAAAGAGATTGAAATTCCTTCTTGTATCCTATCTAATCATAATGTAATAAAACTTAAAATTGACAGCAAAAAAAATATCTTGTAGTAAATATGCAAACTCACGGGGATTGAACAACCCATTACTGAATGAATGGATGGGTCAAAGAAGAAATCAAGAAAGAAATAAAATATTTTCCTGAAACTAAAATGAAAATGAAAACATAACACAACAAAACCCACAGGACATTGAAAACAGTCCTGTGGGGACTGTGTCCACATTAAATATCACAACGGCACAAGTCAGTGGCCTAGTGATGCAATTAAGAACGTTTTAATCAGCACTTGAGTTGGGTAGATGTCTACACTCTAAGCTCTTAAGTCTACCTCCTCATCAGTAACCCCGAGTTATAACTTGCCACATCTGGGCATCTTTAACTCCAGTTGACCAGTTTCCATAGCCATGTTTTCAAGATTCTCTGGAGAAGATCTCCTGATGACTTCACCTTTTTCTATCCCCCTCTCTTCTGGTGATCCTCCTCAGATCCCAAGCCCAGGACCCAAACTCTAGGACCCAGTCTCTCTGCTGCAACCATATTACCGTTTCTTGTGGTTTCTCTGTCATATATCCTGCTCTTAAAACTCTTCCTGACACATCTTCCACAAAGTTCCCTGAGCCTTGGGTATAAATAGTGTGCTGTTGGTGTTCCAAATGGGGGTGGGGATGACATGGTTACATTCCCTGCATCTTGATTAGCTGATTGGCTGTGCCAGGCGGCTGCTGTCCTTAGGCCCGTGAACTATGAGTAGAAAAGTATGATTATAAAAGAAATGTCAGCTGGAGTGATGGCTCAGCGGTTAAGAGCACCGACTGCTCTTCTGAAGATCCTGAGTTCAAATCCCAGAAACCACACGGTGGCTCACAACCATCCGATGCCCTCTTCTGGGGTTTGTCTGAAGACAGCTACGGTGTATTTACACATAATAAATAAAAGAAATGTCAGCTTCCATGGGCTTGGAGTTGAGAGGAGGGCAGTGAATCCTCAAATAAAGGTGAGGTTGCTTGTTAGTGTGAATGGCTGTAGCAAGAGCTACTAGTGTGTGGGTCAGAGAGTTTGGAGTCGACTCCTCGCTTTGATATTCCCTGCCCCCCAGTACCGGTTACAACTCTGTACAGGGTATTTTCGTCCCAGTTATCTCCCTCTGCTCCTCCACTCTGTCCCATCCTGAGTGGTGGCCTGTCTGCTTCTGTAATTGATTAGCCAGCCTGCGTTGCAGAAGGACAGGGAAGGCACAGGCTGAGAGATACTGTGAGGACTATGTGCAGAAGATCTGAGAGTGTCCTCAGACATGTCTCTACCCCACTTCTCTCTCTTCTCTGCCCCCCAGAAGCCAAGGAACATGTATGGTACACACAAGTAGACCATAAAACTCCTAGGAGGCGGGAACAATAGCGTGCGCGTCTTACACCTGGGGAATCTCTGAACACAGTTCTTACACAGAGTGAAGAGCAACTACCTGTAGGCTTGATCTAAGTTTAACCTGTGTAGTACAAATGTCAGAGATGTAGCTGGGACTAATTGCGATTTTTAAATGTCCTCAAATCAGAGCATTTTACATCTACTACACATGTTGCTATTGTTTCTAAGTGAGAATAATAGAGCCGAGAGTCCTATTTGTCACCACAGAATGTATCTTTGAGAAGACTATTATACATCTACAGCAATTTTAATTAAATGCCACCCAACAAACGAGCCTGGCCCTCACTTAAGATGCTGCTTTTATGATTCCAGCGCATTGTCTTTTACAAGCAGATACTAATGAGTCCCATGAAGGCAATGGGCGCTAGGAATAGAAGCAAATTTGGAACAAATGTATTCATTAGTCTTACTTGTCTTCTGATGATAGAGAAGTTGAATCTTCGGCCGGACACATGTCCAGATCCAAACTTCCTTAAAACAGGGGCTTTAATGTACCAGAAAACTTTATCACATGTAGATTATACTATCGCTTGCTGTAAGAAGGAATTTACTTCTGTGGATACCATGAAGATCCTCCTGGACCACTTTTCATTAGCTTTCCCTGCTTTATAGTAACACATTCCCACTGTAAAGCATTCAAACAATCCAGAGGTGAACGTTACTTTTCAATAATAAGGTTAGATTCCCACAGTCCTGCTCCTCACGAATACTGCTCCCAGTTCGATACATACTTGCTTACTTTATGTAACACGCTCTTCCGCAGCAGCTCTACAGACTAAGCATTTCCCCAGACACTTAACAGTTGTGCTTCATTCAGCACTCATGACCTCCATGGGAGGAGGTGTTATTACTCCTCTATTCACAGAGGAGGGAGCGCTCAAAAACGCCCATCAGTTGTGCAGAGACACACATTTCTAGTGGCAACACTGAGATTCAAACGCAGGCCATCTGGCTTCGGACACCTTGCTGTTAATCGCACCAGTACCCAGACACCCTTCCAGACATCTCTTTACCCAGCATGCTTACGGGCTGGTTGGCTGGCTTTCTGCCCTTGGCTTGGCCTCACAGGTTTGTTGGGAAGTCCAGTATGCCTCTTGACATTTAGAGCCTTTCGAGTGGTGTTGTCTTTCGGGACACTCTTCTTTGGAAAATCTGTCCTTTGCAGTAACTAGTCCATGCACCTGCTATCTGCATTCTTTTTTTTAAAAAGGGTTTTTTTGAGCCGGGCGTGGTGGCGCACACCTGTAATCCCAGCACTTGGGAGGCAGAGGCAGGCGGATTTCTGAGTTCGAGGCCAGCCTGGTCTACAGAGTGAGTTCCAGGACAGCCCCAGGACTACACAGAGAAACCCTGTCTCGAAAAGCAAAAAAAAAAAAAAAAGGTTTTTTTTTCTTAGATTTTATTTATTCATTTAATGTATATGAATACACAGTTGCTATCTTCAGACACACCGAAGAGGGCATCGGGTCCCGTTACAGATGGTTGCGAGCCACCATGTGGTTGCTGGGAATTGAATTCAGGACCTCTGGAAGAGCAGTCAGTGTTCTTAACCACTAAGCCATCTCTCCAGCCCCATTATCTGCATTCTTATCTCTGGAGAAATTACTCCCTTTCCTCCTGAGTATCACTAACATAAAGTGCTCATGTATGGAGAATTTAAAAAAAAATTGGGGATGTGTGAATCATAAATTAGAAAATAAATGAGCATAATGCTTGCCTTTAAGACAATATTTAGCCGGGCAGTGGTGGCGCACGCCTTTAATCCCAGCACTTGGGAGGCAGAGGTAGGAGGATTTGAGTTCGAGGCCAGCCTGGTCTACAGAGTGAGTTCCAGGACAGCCAGAACTACAGAGAAACCCTGTCTCGACCCCCCCCAAAAGACAATATTTATCGTATAGGTCTTTTGTCTGCATGTAAATCTGTATACTGCCAACTTGTCTGGTGTCCACAGAGGATAGAAGAGGCCAATGGTTTTCCTGTAACTGGAATTACAGATGGTTGTGAGCTACCATGTGGGTTCTGGACTCGAACCCAGGTCCTCTGGAACAGTAACCAGTGCTTCTAATCTCTGTGCCACCTCACCAGCCCCCAATATTTAACATATATGTATGTATATATGCATGTATGTATATATGGTACTTTATTTATTGTAATTGAGTGTTTTGTCTGTATGTATACCACATGTGTGCCTGTTGTTCTCAGAGATCAGAAGAGGGCATCAGATCCTCTGGAATCAGAGTTACAAGTAGTTGTGAGCCACCATGTGGGTGCTAAGACAGCAGGTGCTCTTGGCCGCTGAGGCAGCTCTCCAGCTCTGATGCAATGTTTGAAACAATGGGTCTTCCAGCAGGAAGGAAACATGCAGGAAGTTTAAAGTAAATCTCTTAGGGCACATCCAACCGCTGACGTTACGTTTCTTGTGGAATGTTTTCATTTGGACTTTTCTCTGGATTACATATCCTCTGTGGGATACACTTTAGACCTTTCCGTCTTCATGTCGTGTCTTAAACGCCTGACCTCCTTCCCTTATTATGAAGGACAATTCAGCTCCAGTTTCTAAACTGATGACGTCAAGTTTTGCCCAATCAGATTAGCACATTTTATGCTGGAAATCTGTTGTTTCCCCGGTGCCCCTCCATGTGGAGGGCAGGGCAGTAATTTTGTTCTCCAAAGGACATTTTTGTTGTAGAAACAGAAAAATATCAACCCCAAATTTTAGAAGTACCAGGGCTGAAGAAAATATTCAGCTCTTCTATTGGAAACTATCTTCTTTTATCTGGACAGTGTGGGATGGAGGAATCCAAGCCTGCATAGTATATATATAGTGCACACGTAGCATGCCACAGTCCATACTCTCCCGCTGTAATGACAAGCACCTCAAGGCCCAGATTGGAGTTTCACCTGCATGGCCACACGGTCTCTAGGCCACACATGTGCTTGTGTGCATGGGGGTTGACAGAGCTGTCCATTGCATGACTGTGATTTCAAAAGTTTAGTAATCCCAGGATGTTCATCAATATGGGAGCAGATAAATTGTAGTAAAGTTGTTCAAAGAAATATTATCATGATAGCTTTTATTAAGTCACCCGGGTAAAGCTAGAACTATGTTTGTCATAATCCTCTTTTTGTAGGCTTCTGAATTAGAATTGACCACAGGAGGAGTGAGAGACTCTGTCTCTGTCTCTTTGTGTCTGTCTGTGTGTGTGTGTGTGTGTGTGTGTGTGTGTGTGTGTACGCTGTGGATGGTACCCAGTCCTTTTAAAATAACTTGTTCTGAGGAAACATTTGTTGGCATTGACCGTCCTTCCGTCCACGTGGTTGGAGTCCTCAGGGCAGGAACACTCCCATTCTTTCCCCCTCATCTTCCCAGTTCTTCCACGGAGGAATGCTGCCTTCACAATAGCAGGCAGTTCTCCAGGATTTTGTGGACACTTGCTTGCTCCACATCAATGATAAGCATGGCTCCAGTTTTATGTTCATAGCAGTTGCCTGTGGCTACTCACTGACCAAGGTCCAGTTTGCAGAGGTTGACAGTGGGGCAGAAACACTGCTTTCTTTAAGCGGTTGGTGTCTTGAGTCAGCTCTCACTAAGTAACAGGTGTGTGGGGGGGGTGGGGTGGGGTGGGGTGGGGGGTGGATTGACAGAGCTTGAGCTTTGGTGATGTATACAGTCTCCTGGGAGCTTCTAGAGCTTGGTGATATGGTTGTGACCCAGAAATTACCAGATCTTTCTGAGGTTGGATGGTATGTTGGCAGAGGAGACAAGAGGGGTTTTGTTTTCTTCAAGTTGTGGGCTTTGAGACTCCAGATGGAGGGGTGGCTGGTTCTGCAGTCAGTGCTCAACTCTTTCTTGATCCGTATTCAGCTCTCCCCACTGACTGGAGCACCACTGCAGACACACAGAGGAGGTGCTTCACCCAGACTCTCTGTTTCTGTGTTGCGTTCCCACCTGGCACCTCTTGTCCTGGCTTCTCAGGTTGGCTAGTGACTCCCTGGCGACGTCAACTCTCTTTCAGGTCTTTGTTTCCATGTATCCACTAACACTTGTATGAAGTCCCCTTTCTCTATTTTTTTTTTTGTGTGTATTATAACACGAGATGCTTTTGTTTTGCTGAGTGAGCCCTGGGTGATACGAGTAAGCAACTTTTAAAATGACCAGGAATCTCCATAGACAAATGTAAACCGACCTCCCAGGTATAAGTAAAAGGAGCAAGGTGTTAAACTAATTGGAAACATTACAAATGAAGGTAGAGGCTCCTTTGGCCAACTGTTTCTTTTCCTTAGAAATAAATTCTGTTATTATCTCTAAATCTCTGGTGTGGGGAAGAGTCCTTGCAAATTTTAACTGCTATGGTGGTTCTTTTATTGACATAAGTAACAGGCAGTAAAATACATATAAATATGTACCATGATGAGTGTGATAATTGCATACACACGTGCAACTGTCACCCCTACCTAAGACACAGAACATTCCCATTCCTACCGGTCCCCTGGTTTTAGAGTTGGCCACGCTGTCCCCTTCCAAAACCACGGCCATATTCTGTCTCTACAGATTAACTTTATATCTCTCTAGCTCTGATCTATGTACAAAATATATATTAGGGCTAAGGACAGAGGATGAAAAAGATTGTGTATATTTATTATTTGAACACATACTATTTTTTACTTAAGAAGTGGAGTCATGTAGAACACATGCCCCATTGTGGCTTCTTTTACTCAGCAAAAGATTGGTGAGGCTTGTCTGTGTTTTACACACCAACTGTTTACCTTTTGATGGTCAAGTAGTATTTTTGTGGGGTATACCACCATCCACCTACTCTCCTGTAGATGGACATTTGAGTGGTTTCCAACTGGGGCATGTTATTCCACAGATCTTTGAAAACAACAAGGGATCATTTGAGGTTATAATTAGAGTATAGGTTGAGTATCCTGTATCTGAAATGATTGGGACTTGACTTTCAGATTTTGGAATATTTTTGGTTTTGGAACTTATGCATGGACTTTATGCATTCCTAGTTTAAAAAAAAATCTAAAAGTTAAAAAAATCCAACTTTTACATGTCTATGTATGGCATGAGTGTTCAGTGTGAGCACAGGCAGTGTGTGCCACCGACCATGTGTGGAGGTCAGGGGACACAGGGCATTGGTCTTCACCTTCCCCCATGTTTGAGATGGCCTTTGTGCTTGGCCACTGCATGTGCCAGCTCAGTTGGCTTGCAAACTCCTATGGGCTCTGCACGCTTGCTTCCTCCATCACCTCAGGAGAGCTGGGATTACAGTTGTCTGTGTTACTGCATCAGCTTTCCCGTGGATCCTAGGGATTTGTACCGAGGTCCTCATACCTACATAGCAAGTGCTATTCATTCCGCTGTCCCACCTTGAACCACCACCCACCCAGGCTCTGAAATCTGAAACATTATAAGATTCACATGATGCTCAAAAATTTCCAACTTTGGAGCACTTCAGCTTTGGGATTCTTAGATCAAGGATGCCTAGACTTTAATATTGTTTTGTGCAAAGTTTGAGTTTAATTTTCCCAGGGAGTTTAACTTCATTACACAAAGAATCACAAATTACAAAAGAACTTGATTTAGACTTCCTATGCCAACCATATCAGCAAAAAAGAAGACAGATGAATTTGCTCTTAAATTGCAGACGAAGAATCCTGCGGCATTTTCAAGGACACCCAGACTCACAAAATGAGTCATTTGGTGAACACAGGAGCAGGAACCTGGTGAGACGACTTCAGACAGCCAGATAAAGGGCCATACTCTTCAAAACTGTGAGCCATCTGGATCTCTCAAGGAAGAAAGACAGACAAATTCTAAATGCGATATTTGAAAGTATGGGAGGGACAGTCAGACAACTAAGCCTTTTCCAGAATTCTTAGGAATTCTGTGATGTGAAAAAGATACTCTTCTAGAATTAGGGGTGATGAAATACCCCTGCATCTCATAAGTCAAAGATGGCCCCTTCTGTTCAGTGATTAGACATAAATGAAATTTTTGTTTATTTTTTTAACTATAACTTGGTTGTTTAAAAAATATTTTATTGGATATTTTGTTTATTTACATTTCAAATGTTATCCCCTTTCCCAGTTTCCCCTCCAGAAACCCCCATACCATCCACCCTTCCCCTGATTCTATGAGGGTGCTTCCCCCATCCACCCACTCACTCCCACCTCCCCAGCCTAGCATTCCTCTACACTGGGGCATCAAGCCTTCACAGGACCAAGGGCCTCTCCTCCCATTGACAAG
The DNA here is from genome assembly GCA_964023405.1 of Apodemus agrarius. Classification (NCBI taxonomy): domain Eukaryota; kingdom Metazoa; phylum Chordata; class Mammalia; order Rodentia; family Muridae; genus Apodemus; species Apodemus agrarius. The sequence continues at coordinate 67,778,325 of OZ030011.1, read as the reverse complement.
GCCAGCCTCTGCTACATATGCAGCTGGAGCCATGGATCCCTCAATGTGTACTCTTTGCTTGGTGGTTTAGTCCTTGGGAGCTCTGGGATTCTGGTTGTTTGATATTGTTGTTCTTCCTATAGGTTGCAAACCCCTTCAGCTCCTTCAGCCCTTTCTCTAATTTCTCCACTGTTCAGTCCAATGGTTAGCTGCGAGCATTTGCCTCTGTATTTGTCAGGCTCTGGCAGAGCCTCTCAGGAGACAGCTATATCAGGCTCCTGTCATCAAGCACTTCTTGTCATCAGCAATAGTGTCTGACTGTATATGGGGTGGATCCCCAGGTGGGACAGTCTCTGGATGGCCTTTCCTTCAATCTCTACACCACTCTTTGTCTGTATTTCCTCCAATGAGTATTTTGTTCCCCCTTCTAAGAAGGACTGAAGCACCCACACTTTGGTCTTCCTTCTTCTTGAGCTTCATGTAGTCTGTGAATTGTATTTTAGATATTCAGAACTTTTGGGCTAATATCCATTTATCAGTGAGTGCATACCATGTGTGTACTTTTGTGACTGGGTTACCTCACTCAGAATGATATTTTCTAGTTCTATCCATTTGCCTAAGAATTTCATGAATTCATTGTTTTTAATAACTGAGTAGTATTCCATTGTGTAAATGTACCACATTTTTTGTATCCTCCGTTGCAGGACATCTGGGTTGTTTCCACCTTCTGGCTATTATAAACGAGGATGCTATGAACATAGCAGAGCATGAGTCCTTGTTATGTGTCAGAGCATCTTTTGGGTGTATGCCCAGGAGTGGTATAGCTGGGTCCTCAGGTAGTACTATGTCCAATTTTCTGAGGAACTGCCAGACTGATTTCCAGAGTGGTGTATCAGCTTGCAATCCCACAAGCAGTTGAAGAGTGTTCCTCTTTCTCCACGTCCTCACCAACACCTGCTGTCACCTGAGATTTTGATCTTAGCCATTCTGACTGGTGTGAGGTGAAATCTCAGGGTTGTTTTGATTTGCATTTCCCTGATGGCTAAGGATGTTGAACATTTCTTTAGGTGCTTCTCAGTCCTTCTGTATTCCTCAGTTGAGAATTCTTTGTTTAGCCCAGTACCCTATTTTTTTATTTGTTTCTCTGGAGTCCAACTTCTTGAGCTCTTTGTATGTATTGGATATTAGCCCTCTATCAGATGTAGGATAGGTAAAGACCTTTTCCCAATCTGTTGGTTGCCTTTTTGTCCTATTGACAGTGTCCTTTGCCTTACAGAAGCTTTGCAATTTTATGAGGTTCCATTTGTTGATTGTTGATCTTAGAACATAAGCCAATGCTATTCTATTCAGGAAAATTTCCCCTTTGCCCAAGTTTGAGACTCTTCCCCACTATTTTTTTCTGTTAGTTTCAGTGTATCTGGTTTTATGTGGAGGTCCTTGATCCACTTGGACTTGAGCTTTGTACAAGAAGATAAGAATGGATTCATTCGCATTCTACTACATACTGACCTCCAGTTGAACCAGCACAGTTTGTTGAAAAGGTTATCTTCTTTCCACTGGATGGTTTTATCTTCTTTGTCAAAAATCAAATGACCATAGGTGTGTGGGTTTGTTTCTGGGTCTTCAATTCTATTCCACTGATCTACCTGCCTGTCATTGTAGCAATACCATTCAGTTTTATCACTATAGCTCTGTCGTATAGCTTTAGGTCAGGGATGGTGATTCTGTCAGAGGCTCTTTTATAGTTGAGAATAGTTTTCGCTATTCTGCGTTTTTTGATATTCCAAATAAATTTGGAAATGTCTCTATCTAACTCTATGAGGAATTGATTTGGGATTTTGATGGGGATTGCATTTAATCTGTAGATTGCTTTTGGCAAGATGGCCATTTTTACTATATTAATCCTGCCAATCCATGAGCACAAAAGATCTTTTCATCTTCTAAGATCTTCAATTTCTTTCTTCAGAGACTTGAAGTTCTTGTCATACGGATCTTTCAATTGCTTGGTTAGGGTCTGTGACTTAGAGTGTTCAATGCTCATGGGAATTCTTATCTGAAACTTTTGTTTAAAAGACTTTTTTAGGGTTTCTCACTGTTCCAAAGACACCTTCATTTTCTCATTGTGAGGTGCATGTCTCCTCCCGTAGATAGGATGGTGAACGAATGTGGGAGTGAATGAATTTGGCCATATTAGGTGCCTAGTTACCAGGGTTGCCTTATCATCTGTATCTGGCAAAGTGGCGATTGTTGCCATCAATGACCCCTTCATTGACCTCAACTACATGGTCTATGTGTTCCAGTATGACTCTACCCATGCAAGTTCAATGGCACAGACAAAGCTGAGAATGGGAAGCTTGTCATCAAAGGGAAGCCCCTCACTGTCTTCTAAGCGAGAGCCTGCTAACATCAAATGGGGTGATGCTGGTGCTGAGAATGCTCTGGTGTTTTCAGGTGTCTTTACCACCAGGGAGAAAGCTGGGACCCACATGAAGGGTGGGGCCAAAAGGGTCATCATCTCTGCCCCTTCTGCCAATGCCTCCATGTTTGTGATGGGTTTGAACCATGAGAAGTATGATAACTTGATCAAGATTGTCAACAGTGTATCCTATACCACCAACTGCTTTGTCCCCTTGGCTAACGTCATCCATGACGACTTTGGCATTGTGGAAGGGCTCATGAGCACGGTCCATGCCATCACTGCCTCTCAGTAGACTGTGGATGATCCCTCTGGAAAGCTGTGACATGATAGCTGTGGGGCTGACCAGATCATCCCTGCATCCACCGGTGCTGCGAACTGAATGGGAAGCTCACTGGCATGGTTTTCTGTGTTCCCACACCCCTCTCCCTGCCCCCACAACCCAGTGTATCTGTCGTGGATCTGACATGCCTCCTGGAGAAACCTGCCAAGTATGATGACACTGAGGTAGTGAAGCAGACATCTGAGGCCCACTAAAGGGCATGCTGGGCTACACTGAGGACCAGGTTGTCTTCTGTGACTTCAACAGTATTTCCCACTACTCCACCAGCATTGCTCGCAATGACAACTTTGTAAAGCTCATTTCCTGGTATGACAATGAATACTGTACAGCAACAGAGTGGTGGACCTCAGGACCTACATGGCCTCCAAGGAGTAAGAAACCCTGGACCACCAACCCTAACAAGGACACTGAGAGCAAGAGAGAGGCCCTTCAGTTGCTGAAGAGTCCCTATCCCAACTCAGCCCCCAGCACTAAGTATCTCTCTCACAGTTTCCTTCCCAAACCTCCATAATAATAGAAGGGGCCTAGGAACCCCTACTCTCTTGAATACCAGCAATAAAGTTCACTGCACCCACAAAAAAAAGATTTGTTTAGCGTGAGTTATTTCTCTCTTTTTTTTTTTATCATTGGTAGTAACTTCTTTTCTTTTTTTTTTGATTTTTTTATTGTATATATTCTATATTTACAATTCATTTCCCTTTTTCTGGTTCCCCACTCCCAAAGGTCCCACATGTCCTTTTCCCTCCCCCTGCTCCCGCATCCACCCCCTCCCACTTTACTGTTCTTGTACTCTCCCACAATGATGTTTTGGTCCATTCTAGCACCAGTGTCCACTCCTTTCTTCTTGTGAGACATCACTTGATATGTGATTTGTGTCTTTGGTGTTCTAAGCTTCTAGGCTAATATCCACTTATCAGTGACTGTATACCATGGGTATTCTTTTGAGACTGGGTCACCTCACTTAGTATGACATTCTCCAGCTCCATCCATTTCTCTAAGAATTTCATGAATTCATTGTTTCTAATGGCTGTATAGTACTCCATTGTGTATATATACCACATTTTTTGTATCCATTCTTCTGTTGAGGGACATCTGGGTTCTTTCCAGCTTCTGGCTATTATATATAAAGCTGCTATGAACATAGTGGAGCATGTATCCTTATTGCATGCTGGGGAATCTTCTGGGTATATTCCCAGGAGTGGTATGGCTGGGTCCTCCGGAAGTATCACACCCAGTTTTCTGAGGAACCGCCATACTGATTTCCAGAGTGGTTGTACCAGCTTGCATTCCCACCAGCAGTGGAGGAGTGTTCCTCTTTCTCCACATCCTCGCCAACACCTGATGTCTTCTGAGTTTTTAATCTTAGCCATTCTGACTGGTGTGAGGTGAAATCTCAGGGTTGTTTTAATTTGCATTTCCCTAATGACTAGTGATGTTGAACATTTTTTAAGGTGTTTCTCAGCCATCCGAATTTCTTCAGGTGAAAAGACTCTGTTTATCTCTGTACCCCATTTTTGGATAGGGTTATTTGGTTTTCTGGGGTCTAACCTCTTGAGTTCTTTGTATACATTGGAGATTAGCCCTCTGTCGGAGAAAAACTCGAAGCAATCCCTCTAAAATCAGGGACTAGACAAGGCTGTCCCCTCTCGCCATATCTCTTCAATATAGTACTTGAGGTACTAGCTAGAGCAATTCGACAACAGAGGGAAGTCAAAGGGATACAAATCGGAAAGGAAGAAGTCAAACTATCACTATTTGCAGATGATATGATAGTTTACTTAAGTGACCCAAAAACCTCCACCAGAGAACTCCTGCAACTGATAAACAACTTCAGCAAAGTGGCTGGCTATAAAATCAACTCAAGTAAATCAGTAGCCTTCCTATACGCGAAGGATAAGCAGGCCGAGAAAGAAATTAGGGAAATGACACCCTTCACAATAGCCACAAATGATATAAAGTATCTTGGAGTGACGCTAACCAAACATGTGAACGATTTATATGACAAAAACTTCAGGTCTCTGAAGAGGGAAATTGAAGAAGACATCAGAAAATGGGAAAATCTTCCATGCTCGTGGGTTGGCAGGACTAATATAGTCAAAATGGCAATCTTGCCCAAAGCAATATACAGATTCAATGCAATTCCCATCAAAATCCCAACTCAGTTCTTCATAGAGCTAGAAAGAGCAATTCTCAAATTCATCTGGAATAACAAAAAACCCAGAATAGCTAAAACTATCATCAACAGCAAAAGAACTTCTGGGGGAATCAATATCCCGGACCTCAAGCAATATTACAGAGCAGTGGTATTAAAAACTGCATGGTATTGGTTCAGTGACAGGGAAGCGGTTCAATGGAATAGGATCGAAGACCCAGAATTGAACCCACACATCTATGGCCAATTGATCTTCGACAAAGGAGCTGAAAACATCCAGTGGAAAAAAGATAGCCTTTTCAACAGATGGTGCTGGCTCAACTGGAGGTCAACATGCAGAAGAATGAGAATTGATCCACTCTTATCTCCTTGCACTAAGCTCAACTCCAAGTGGATCAAAGACCTCCACATAAAACCAGACACACTAAAACTAATAGAAAAGAAACTGGGGAAGACCCTTGAGGACATTGGCTCAGGGGAAAAATTCCTGAACAGAACACCAATTGCTTATGCTCTAAGAGCAAGAATAGACAAATGGGACCTCATAAAACTACAAAGTTTCTGTAAGGCAAAAGACACTGTCAAAAGGATAAATCGGCAACCAACAAATTGGGAGTTATTTCTCTTTTATTGCATCTACTGTTAATTAGCAGGGACAGCATAATGAATGAAGAACATATAATTATGTTTCCTAGGATGGTATAATAACATTTTAAAGATGCTTTTGTAGTAGCTTTTCTCTGAGTCCTTCTCTCTGAGATAATTCTTAGTGTGTTAAGTTCAATTAATTTGCTAACGAAGACTAACATCCATTTTTCATTAAGAGAAATCCTATTATTGAGCCATCCCATGAGGGTGGTTAAAAGTTATATTATGAAGTTAGTTCTTAGGATAGCTATTGAACCAAATGCTGTTGATGAAGTTTACAATTTGATTATAAATGTCCATATTGATGAAGTCATTGAAAAACAATGACATTTGCTGCTGGTAAGGAAGCCCCACTACATACAACTAATTAATTTTAAAGTTAGTTATTTATTATCTTGGTATTTGGATATTTTTACTGTAAAAAGACATTATCTCAATTGCAGAATAGACATTATGTAGAGTAATAGATAGTAATGTTAACAACAGTAAAGTTAACCAGTTTTTTTTATTTAATTAAAACATCTTTTGAGACTTTCATATGAGTACTGTATTTTCTTCATTTCTACCCATTTCCCTCCTACCTCTAATTCCTCCTGTATCTTACCCAATTTCTTTTCAAATTAGTGACATCTTTAATTATGGTTAATATATATACATATATATACACATACACATATATACACATATACACATATACATGTACATGCACATACACATACATCATATACATATACACATACACATACATACACACATACACATACAAATACATATACACATATATTCACATACATATGTTACATATAAATGCAGTGATTTAGTATTATTCATTTGTGTATATGTTTAGGGTTGACTATTTCTGATTGGTTGACCTATGAGGGGCCTTTTCCCTGGGGAAACTTCTAAGCAGCCATTATTTGTCTAAGCCTCTTTATCCATTGATAGATCTCTAAATCTTATGAGATTCCCCATCTGTGTTTGCATGTTGAAATTGCCATTTTTCATTGTTGTGTCCTTCATTGTTTAGGCAGCCATATTACTGAGAATTTATGGAAACGGTTTCCATGATATATCTGTATCTATCTATCTATCTATCTATCTATCTATCTATCTATCTATCTATCTATGTAAAACCACTATATCACAGCAGATGTCCAGGTCCTCCTTTTGGCTCTTATAATCCTTCTGTTTCCCTTCCATGGTGTTCTCTGAGCCTTAGTTTTAGGATTATGTTGCATTGAAGGTTGTCCAGTTGGGACTCTTCTTTGGGGTTCCCTGAACTCTACCAATCGTGCAGTTATACATAGGATGAGACACAGAGGGCATTGCCTTTGGGAAACCTTTCTGTCCAGAATCACGACATCTTCTCTGTCATCATATGAAACACACAGACTAACTCACCACACATCCCAGAACTGTACCCAATCTGATCTAATACCACCGGACGCTGTTCATCATCTCCCTCAGTAGGTATTAAACAACCCATGGGTAAGGCAGTAAGATATTGTTAGCATCCCCAACAAATCTGCTCTAGCTTGAGTGTTGGTGTTCCTATAGAAGTCCCCTACAAGGTTTAAATCTTACTCCCTGACATTTTGTGGCACGATTATGTCATGAGAGTAGTGCTTTCCCAGATGCTGTTATATCATTGCTCAAGGGAACTCACTCATCTATTTCTCTGTGTGAAGGTCCAGAGAGAAGGTGCTGTTTAAGAACAAGCTCACCAAATCTTCTAGAATCTTTGTTGTTTTTAACTTGCTGAGATTCTAGAATGATAAGAAACAATTTGTGTCGTTTATAAATTGCCTGGCTTGTGGTGCTTTATAATGGACTAAGACAATGTCTAGCATATTGGTGATTTAACCGTAGACTGAAGGAACCATTCAGGGTGCATAATCACAGGAATGCCCTTTCTCCTCGGTGACACTCATTGTACAGATTATGGTGCATCATAGAATGGTCATTAGAGGTTAGATTCTGCAAGCAGACTGCATTGTTCCTTCCAGGCACTTGATTTGGTAGATGAAATAATTCATTAACCTCTTTGGGCTTTATTCTCTCTATATAAATAGTAATGGTTACTACATCCTATAGTTGTTATAGCCTTTAAATAAGCTATTATGTGTAAAGTAGAGAGTACAGTGTCTGATGCATAGGAAAAGCTTATCATTGCTGTTTTAAGAAAGAGTTAAACCTCTAAGATCTTGATATTCAGGTTGTTTGTGGCTAACAGATTAGAAAACACGAAGATTCCATTCATACCTGGCCTGAAAGCTCTGTAGGAAATTTTGAATCATAGAATGATGCTAGAGATACGGCTCTAGAAACTTCTCAAGTGTCAGATGAGTACGTGTGAGAAGCAGAGGTCCATAATCAATCTAGCCCTTTGAAGGATTGTGGCTCAAGGTTTAGGTATAAACATATTGAGTCAACAGTCCTGGCAACATTTGGAACTAACTAGAAGTTCTGTTATTTTTGCAGGAAATGCAGAAAATTCAGCAGAAGATTCCAAGGTTCCCAAAAATATTGAATTCAGTCACTTGAACTTATAGTAAATTTCAGTAGTTGAAATGTGAAAAAGTTCCAACTTTGACTAAGTCCTATGGTCTTAAAGGACATGAAGGGTCCCCGTGACAGTCACTGAGTTCCTAGTCATCAAAGCTGCCTCCAGTGCAGTCTGCTTTGTTTTTGTTTTGTTATGCCAACGTGACCATCCAACTTTCCTTTGACCCACAAATGCTGTGTGATCTAGGGAGCTTTTACCCTCAGAGCTCATCATCTCTGAGAGCTCAGATCTGGGGGAAGGCAAACATGACTCTGAGCCTAGCTCTCCAGAGACTGGCCTGTGCATGGTGTGCCTCAGTCAGGGAGATGAAGGAAGGAGGTCAGTTTAGAATACAGAGAATAACGAAGTGTATAACCTGCAGATAATTATAAAGTCATTAAAGCCGTGTACAAACAGCTGTAAGGGAGGGCCAGGGATAGAACATGAACAGGCCTCTCTCACTGCCTTTCTGACCCCACTCGACCCCAGCATTCCTACAAGTCAATGATATGATGCCCAGCTGGCCATGTGAAGAGGCAGATGTCAATCCAACCCCTGGCGACTCAGCACTCCCGAGCTCAAAGAGCAGCTTTATGAGGGAAGCCACTAGGGGTGACTTTCAGAAGGGTCTCACTGCTCCTGCCTCCAGCCTTCAGCTAACATTCACAAGATATAACCGTCCAGCTGAGCCTCAAACAGGCCTATCGGAGGCTGTGGAAGGAACTGTTTTAGAGTAGAGTTTCAGAGTGGTGTGTGCTATGTGGCAATGGGTAAGCACAGCAGAGGAAGTGTCTGAGAAAGAGGAAGCCTTGCGGGTCTCCGCCTGCCCTCATTCGAAGGAAAAAATAGTGACCAAGTACCCTCTGCTGTGTGGGGTAGCTAGAGATCAGCTTATCATGATATTAAACAGAAGGCAGAAATACTTGATTTCACCACTAGACGGAAATTATATCTTTGTGATGTTGCTAAGCAACAAGAGATCAGAAACCCGGAAGGAGTGCCCATAGAATACAGAGTGTTAAGTTGTCCTACTAAGTTCCTGCTGCATTCCCTTTAAAAGCCTATCTGAAGAAGTAATAGCCACAGTGTGAGTGTGGTTGGTAGGGTGTGTGTGTGTGTGTGTGTGTGTGTGTGTGTATGTGTGTGTGTGTATCATGAAGGGATAACACACACTTATCTGCAATAATAAATAGATGAAACAGTCAATATAATCAAAAAACAGTCATTATTTGTGACTTAGAAGAATAGTTATCATTAGAAATAAATTCAAATATTGAGGACTTTGTCTCTCTTATCCTCACACCCTTTGAATAAGGCATTTGTAAGTGCTGAAATTATTCCCCTTGGAATATTTCAAAGCTACAAGTGTTTATTAAAAGAGCCAAGTATCTAAGCTTTAAAAGAATATTATGTCATCAATGAATTCAGGATCTGTTTTTTCCTACTTGAAGAGAAATTCAGCTGGGCAGTGGGGACCTTTGCTGACTGATGAAAAGGCCCAAGGAAGCAGGAATCTCACCGAGGGATCTGTAAATAGCCATGTATGAAAGCACAGAGTAAGGGTCAGAATAAGGGATGCCATCTTGAGCCTGCGGTGGGTAGTCCTACCACATTCATGAGCTCTTTAAGAACAATTTCCATTACTTTTAACTGTTCCTTACCAGTAGCCATTTTCCCATCCAAATGCTAGCATGGGCCCAACCCTGCTTAGCTTCCGAATTCAGAGGAGATCAGCATGTTCAGACTGGTATGACTGTAGACACTAGCAATCACTTTCATTATTTCTTCTGGGTAAGTTTTCATCCCTCCATTTTCTCTGATTATCAGTTTTTATTTTTATTTTTTATAAAAAAAAAAAGCAAAAGGAAAAAAAAAAGCTAAGCCCAATAGAAGTCATCCAGGAACCGAATGCATATATTTATTTCCAACATGTTTTAAGCAAGACCTGTTTGCCCCTCCCCCACCCCCACTCAGATAGATTGCTGGGGTACCAGACGAGTTCACTGATCTTTGCTGAGATATGGGTATCCAGCAAGATGGCCGTACTTGATGAGGGACAGAGCCTGTGCCCAACTGGCCAGCGCTGCTGTGGTGAGCACTTGTCTGCGTGGCGCTGTCTAAAGCAGCCCCACCAAATCCCACCTAAGTGGTCAGAGCACAAGCGAGCCTGCAGTGGGTAGTCCTGCCCCATTCACGAGCTCTTTCTGAACAATTTCCATTACTTTTTATTTTTTTTTAAAATACTGTTTTTGGCAAACACTTGATACTTGAAATAAAAAATGCATGAGTCACCTACTGGGATGGGCTCAGTGTGTGGTTCATTGAATTTAGCTAAATCGTGAGCCATCCATCAATAGTCCTCTTGGTGAACATACTTATAATAATTTCGCACATTACAAACAAAAATAGGTATGATTTTCAAGATTCTTGAAGCTATTTCCCTTAGGGATCCTTTGAATTGTGTTTAGTGCATTTTGTTTTGCTAGGTATCGGCCTTGTTTACAGACAGATCCAACACTTGTCTCTCATGTGGTGAAGGAACTTTGCTTTGGAGACATCCTGGAGGCCTGAGTTAGGATTAAGAATTAAGGACGGTGTTTGTTCTTGACAAATCACTGACTTTTCAGATTAACTTTGGCATCTAAAAATGATGCCCCTCCTCTCGGGAGAGTCTCAGAACGGCTACAGAGTGCTAGAATGAATTTTAGTCCATTGTCTGAGGGAGAAAGCAGGGCAGAACCAGGGTGGTTAGGTGTCTGCCCATCACCGCCCCCTGTTGGACGGTTCTGTACTTTGCCCAAAGTCAGTGAGTGCTAGCATTAGGGGGCCAGTCATGTGACCAAGGAAAAGAAGACGACAGTATTGGACTTAGACCAATTTTGAAAAAATTAGTTGGCTGGATTAAACTAAAAGAGACTTGTCAAAGAAGCAGAACAAAGGACTTCTGGGTTGAGAAGTCCCTACTCTTCCTCCAGCGGCTGCCAGAACCAAGCTGTGACCGAATCGCTAGATTGCTGTCCTCTTGGGAAGTCAAAACAACACCAAGGTGGTGGTGGTGGTGGTGGTGGCTGTCCCAGTTTGTTTTCTTTTTCTTTAGTGAAAAACAAAACAAATGCAAAACTCACACAGTACTTCTGTTTTTTAATAAAAGCACGATGTTTTTATATGGGTATAAGGTATGAAATCGAAGTTCTTCACTCTGCCTAGTGGACTTAGGTCTATAGGATGTGCGAGGGTGGTCCAGCAAACTGGCTGGTGAATTTTGTTTGTTGGGGCACACACCTCACCTTTATTCACTTTTTCCAGAGTAGCTAAACGTTCAGGAAAACTGTGTGACTCTGGGGATCGCATTCCTCTCGTGCATGAATGAAGCATTTAAAATAGATGACATCTCACAGTGATTTGGCTTCCAAGACACACTCAAGTTGCCCTTTCATCAAAGATGCTAGTGTAGTAAAGTCCAGGCACACTGAGAAATGAAGCGTTCTGCCCGGAAAGCAATGTGTACTAATTTAAGGTTTTAGTTGGTTAATGTCTCCGAGGTGCTCAGGGCTCAGCTGCACGCTAAGCGTGCCGCATGAGTCCCCGGGGCCAGCAGATGGCGCACTTGCACAGCCCACATATTTTTCAGGATTCCCAAGACAAACAGCATTTATTATCTATCCAGAAATAACATCAATGGTGGTTTGATCAAATTGTAATATTTCCCAGGCTACTGAAATTATGGCACACCGTGACCTTGGGTATATGTTAATATATAAAACTATTAGAACGATCACGAATCTATAATACTTTCTTGTGCTTGTCTTTCAACTAGGCATCAACGAGCTATTTACAAATGAGATCAGGTTTTCAGGTGGAGGAAGTAGGGAGAAGGTGAATTGGCGAAGGTCAAATAATTTAGACCAATGTATCAATTGTCTTTTAACATTGTTACTCCCCTTGCTCTTCCGTTTCTAATGTCTACCTCTCTGTGTTACATGTACAATGTCCATTCATTGGTGTGTTGACTAGGGACCTCTCTCTCTCTCTCTCTCTCTCTCTCTCTCTCTCTCTCTCTCTCTCTCTCTGTCTCTCTCTCTCTCTCTCTCTCTCTCTCTCTCTCTCTCTCTCTCTGTCTCTCTCAGTATGTGTGTGTGTGTGTGTGTGTGTGTGTGTACATGTGTGGGTGTCAGGTCTTCTGGAGTTGTAGATGCAGGCAGTCTTAGCCATGGTGAGTTGTGAGTATTGAGAAAGGAACTTGGGTCCTTTGAACGTGCAGCAAATGCTTTTAACCACTGAGCATTCTTTTGAGTTCCAAGTCTTAACGTTGAAATGGTTGGAACTTAGAAACTTTTGTTTTATCATGTCAGCTTGGCCAGAGTCACTTTTGTTGGCTTAGAGGAATTCTGAGGAATTCTTTCTACAAATCTCATGTTTTGAAGAAAAAGTTCACCAAAGGTCAAAAAGAGAAAACAAACTGGGACAGCCACCACTAGCACCAGGACCAGCACCAGCACCACCAGCACCAGCACCAGCACCTCCACCACCAGCACCAGCACCACCAGCACCAGCACCACCACCACCACCACCAGTATCACCAGCACCACCACTACCACCACCAGTACCAGCACCACCACCAGTACCACCACCAGCACCAGCACCACCAGCACCAGCACCACCACCACCACCACCTCCACCACCAGCACCAGCACCACCACCACCAGTATCACCAGCACCATCACCAGCACCACCCCCACCATTACCACCAGTACCATCACCAGCACCACCACCAGTACCACCACCTTGTCAGCAAGGAGGAAGCTTGGCAGATCCAAGACTCATGTCTGCAATACCTTCTCAGACCTCCCTGGGTGGCTTAGTCACAAATACATGTTGCGGGTGATGGAGAGTTTTGCTCTGACATATATATATTTCAAAAGCACACATAGGGAATGCTGCATGGCAAGTTCATTTAATCATTATTAAGATGCTGATGAGAACTGTTTACAGATGAGCGCACAGTAAGTAAGCGACAGGCAGATTTTTTGACCAGTCTCTGGCTTCCAGTCTGGCTTCCGGCCTGACTTCCGGTCCGTGCTCCTGACCACTGCTTTCCACATACCCTACGTAGTAGATATGCTGGCAGAGCGGAAGCTGATTAACCGAGGTCAGAGACCAACTCAGACACCTAAATTAGATGTTGATTCACTTCTAACAGAAACGCTTACATATAAATAATCTCTAAAATTAAAAAAGAAAATACCCAAATCAGATATTAACCTTGATAAAGGAGGGTAGAAACTATTAAAAAGAAAAGCAAGAAACTTCAGTGGCCTGCAAATGTTTTCTTTCCTGGACCAAAGTCATCCACCCTATTGCCTCTCTTTTCTCTTCTCCACCTTTTGTCCAAACAAAAGATCCGACATTAGTTTTGCTGTTTTGGGTCTGGTTTATTTCTTTACCGTTTATTTCTTTATTTTGTATTTCTCTTCAACAGGATGACCCCTACTTCCATCCATTTCTTATGAGTTTATTCTTCTGCATAAATAAATAACATCCCACATGGTTCTCATATTTTCTTTATCCATGCATTGGTACCTAGGCTGTAGCTTTGGCTTGTGAATAGCACGGGGGTAATCACAGGCATGCAGACATCTCTGTTGTATCCAGGAATGATACCCTGTAGCCATGGCTAGTTGTAAATTTTCCTAAAATACTTTTTGTATGTATGCACATGTGCATGTTTGCCTCTGGGGGTGTGGGGTCCATGCAGGTGTGAGCAATCAAACCCTGAGGTCAACCTTGCATGCCATTCCTCAGGCATTGTCCAGCTGGGTTTTTGCAACAGGGTCGCTCGTTAGCCTAGAACTCTCCAGGCAGACTAACCCGGTGGGCCAGCAAGCCTTATGGCTCTGCCTGGCTCTGCCTGGGATCAAAATAGGATCCTCATGATTACAAGCATATTGCAAACTGAGCAATGTTTCTCCCCAACATTCCCTGCTATCTTCACATGCACATTAAGGTTAATGGCACTGAGGAGAGATATGGAAAAAATCATTACTTCATTTTCACTGAAGATATAGCAAATGGAAATCGCAGCCGATTGCTGCCGCGTTTTCGTGCTTCCTCTTTTGATCATTCTACTGTGTGTCCATGCAGTGTTCCTGGGAGACAGACTCCAATTTCAAGGTTGTATATGAATCAGCTTGGGTCTTGTTGAATCCTGATTCTGATTTCGCAGGTCTGAGAATGGTGCTTACTAGTCCGTGTTTCCCAGTGCCCACTGCAGCCACAGCTTTGTTATAAGGACAGAGGGGGACACCAACCCCTGGATTCTGCATATCCCTCTCCCCCCTGCTGCTCCACAGCAGTGGTTGGCGGTGTGAGTCACACCTGGCTGAACAAGATTATCAGTTTTTCCATTTCGTGACTCTTATATACAGGCAATGAAGTCAATTTATTGACAGATACATAGAAGAGAAAAGAACAAAGATACACACACACATACACACACACACACACACACACACACACACACACGCACACACACACAAACACACAGAGGCGGGGTGGGGGGAAGGAAGAGACAGAATATGTTGGTGTGTGTTTTGAGTTCTGAAGGCAAGGGTCTCTTAAAACATCTCAGTTTAGCAATCAAGGTCTTTTTATACCTAGGACAACAGGAGGGGTTTTGCTTCAAATCTGAGATGTCTTCCACAGGCTCATTTTGTTACAAAGATGGCCTCTGCCTCGTGGTGTTTTGGGAGGACATGGATGATGGGGTATGCCTTCAAAGGTTGTGCCTAGTCCCTGGTTCTTCCTCTTTGACTTCTGTCTACCATGAGGTAAATAATCTCCTATTGCCGTGATGGACAGGATCAAGTACAAGAGGACTAAAGCCTCTGAAGACAGGAGCCCAAAACATCCTTCCTTCTGTAGGTTGTGTTCCCAGTGCTTTTTTGTCACTAACTAATACAAAAGGGCTCTACCAGATACACAGGAGTGATTCAGATTCAAGGTGAGTATAGCAAACGGGTGGTTGCCACCCTTGAAGAACAGAACTAGGAAGAGAGATTGAGGCTACCAGAATAAGGTCTGGGAAGATCTACAAGAACAATAGTAAAAGGTTTAACTATTGTGATGTGTTTGCTGACCAGTTACAACAGACACTAGCCATCATGACAGTCTTAGACAGTGGTTCTATATAAGCTTTCATCACTTGGATGCCTTTTGCAGTCATTGCAAGATGTACAATATTTGAAATGTTACTGCTGAATGCTTTAATAATTATTATAACATTTATAATAGTGTGTTTGTAGTATTTCTCCCTTCTCCTTTCTTCCTCCAAACCTTCCCATACAGCCCTTTCTTTCTCTCAAATTCATCTCTTCTTTCTTCACTAATTGTCATTAGTTACTGCCAAGGAATGTGTGCCACTACTGTACCCTTATGGTCACTCTGCCATGCTGCTAGCTGATATGGTTTACAGGTCTCATAGCTGGGTAGGATTGTTGGATGTTTCCCTCTTTTGGAAGTTTGCATGGTGCCTTCTGGTCTCATGAATGCTAGATCCCATGGAGGAAGCAGTTAGGTCAGAGGCTCCTGAGTGGGCCTCTGGCCCCTCTATCTGAGGTGAATTGTGCATTCTGGAGCTGGAAATCTTTAAGTTATAGGTTTGCAAAAGAGATTTTTTTCATTTAAATGCATTAAACTTAATTTGAAAAAAAAAAAAGCAAGGGATGCCACCGAGAAACTGATATCAGGAGGACTGATGTCTTTGTTTTAAATAAAACTTTATTAGTGTATATATATATACATATATATATATATGTATCTATATATATGTATATATATATATTGTACGTAGTTATGGGCTTCATAAAGATATTTTCATACAAGTATTCCATACACTTTAACCATATCAACCTACTCCCTTTTGCTACTTATATTCCTTCCACATAACTTCTTGCTTCTACTTTTAGGTTCCGTATACATCTGGTTCTATGTACTTATGTATTGTCTAAGATCCACAAATGACAGGAAATGTGATATTTGCCTTTTAGAATCTAAACCTTTTACTTAACACAATAATCCTCAGTTGCATTCATTTTCACTCACATTTAAAATATAAGGTGTCTCTTATTCTTTTATAAAGTCCAGACTTATTTTCCATCAATATTTTTATATAAGGTATATACACTGTCATGCCAGATGATAGTCTTCATGTGTTTTAGAATAACCATCAAAGCTTTCTCCTTTAAAATTAATACCTAGACTTCATTTAAATAAAATTGCCCTACATTATTCTGAATGTAGTAAGTGGATAATTGATTGATATCACAAAAATGAAAGTCTTTAGAATATAGATGAAGTCAAGAGTAACATTACAATTTGGTTTTGTTAAATATCATAGGAATCTGAAAGAAATTGACTAAGTAGAGTCAATTTCTAGGAGTTAGAATGACCATGAACTCTACTTAAATACACTGTTAGCCCCTGTAGGAACTGAAGAATTTTCTATTGATTATGGATCGGTGGGCAATGGGGGACAAGGGCAGTGGGAAAGGTACACGTTCCATGCTTCCTTTGGTGACTCAGCCAGTGTACAAAAGCACTGCCCCGATGTCCAGAGATCCTGGCTTTAGTTCAGCACTTCCCTGCATTCAGCTCTGAACTCCGTCCTCAACCCCAACCTGTAAGACCTAAAATTTCATGTGGACAGAATTTTGTAGCCCTTACCACAGGAAAGTTCCCAATATGGGGGGCTTTTATCATTCTGAAAGAAAACACCAGCAATCTTTTGAGACAATGATTCTTCAGGAAAGAGCAAATCACCTTGATATGAGAAAGGAACACTCTAGAGCAATCTAGAACTATTCTAGACCAGGATATTGGGTGGTTCGATTTTGGGACTATGGAAATAATACTGAGTCTCTGAGGGATTTCAAGAACTGTTAAGTGAATAACTAGACCAAACATATATGCTTCTCTGTTCTAGTCTACATATGTGCTATTTTAATGCATAAATAACAGTTCTTTAGAGTGAAATGAACCCAGGGTAGCTTTCTCCCATACCCTTAATATCAATATAGTAACTAAAATATAAAGTACTACAAATTCTGTTTTTCTCCTTAAAAAATAAACATGTTAAAAAAAAGAGATTAAGATAGATTTAAATATAAGTCCAGGTAACTTAGACTCAAAGGAATAAAAATTGAAATTCAGCAGCAAATGTGGTTTGGGTTCTATAAAAAACCTCCGTAGATTGATCAGCGGGTGCTCTTTCTGTATCCTTAGGCCTGTGAAGAATTACCTCGAGGCAAGATGAGAGCTCATTAATTAAATACTTCTGCACTGGACACTCAGCGTGCCTGACAGTCCTCTCATTATGCACCCCAGGGAGGAATACTAGTTGTCAGGAGCCAATGTAGAATAATTTTCTTGCTACTGTAACTGCATAGAGAAAATGTTCCACAGCCCTTTCTCATGTCTATTAGGTAAGTCATTTGAAGGGACAATGGCTTGGCACTGAAGAGAAAGTCAAAACATTTCATGTAGAAATATTAAAATGGTTTTTATGACAAGAAAAACCTTCATTCAATTGTAAACATTCTTCTCTAGCACCCTTGGGACACCTCTGCTTTTGCTATCTCTTTCTTCAAGTATCTTTTTCCTGTTTGTTAACATAGAAGATGTTTTGTGTGATATAACTGAATTAAAGAGTGAATAATTCAGTTGTTTTTAGTAACTACTATAAGCTGAGAAATTGAGTAATCCTTTGGCTTTTTTTATTGGGTGAGATCTCTGGGCACTGTGGACAAACCCCACCTGTTTGTATGCTGATTAAATATTAATAAATGAAAAAGTTAATTCCCTAAAGCTTTGCTGATATAGACAGCTAGCTGTTTTAAGTATTTCAAAGCTTAACGATTTAATTTATATAGACTCTGGTGCTTAAAAACCATGGCATGCGGGACAGATCTGACAGGCAGAGCCAGATACACAGACTTATCCTGAGTTTAACATTGCTTGGGTCTCAGCCTGTCAGGCTTCTGCCTGCCCCCAGGGCCTGGGCAGCTCTGTGGGCCGTCTGTGTGCCAGCTCTGTTGGGGGACGTTTGCCCTGCAGACTGATAAGCACTTGGAGGGGCTCTCTGCCATCTTGGCTCCCAGATGCCTGACAGACCTGAAAGGCAGAGCCAGGTACACAGACGTAGGCCAAATCTAACATCGCTTGGGTCTCAGCCTGTCAGGCTTCTACCTGCACCCAGGTAGCAGCTCTGGGGGCCGTCTGTGTGCCAGCCCTGTCAGGAGACGTTTGCCCTGCAGAGTGATCAGCACTTGGAAAAGGTCCCTGCAGCATCTGCCATCTTCGCTCCCTGACAGAGCAGACGGGCAGCACCAGGTTCACAGAGACAACCCGAGTATAACATTGCTTGGGGCAAGACACACCAGGGATCCAATGATACCCAAAAGGAGGGCAGCACATCAGCAATCTGTGCCAGGGGAAACCGAGTCATCCAGTGGTGCAGAAATAGCCTTATAGGATCACAGGAGGTTCAAGCACCAGCCAGTGACAATAAGATCAACTAATGCCAGAGATAACCAGATGGCAAAAGGCAAACATAGGAACATTACTAACAGAAATCAAGGCAATATGGCAGCATCTGAACCCAATTCTCCAATAATAGCAAGTCCTGGATACTCCAACACACCAGAAAAACAAGATTTGGATATAAAATCACTGGTCATGATGTGGTTAGAGGAACACAAGAAGGACATAAATAAATCTCTTAAAGAAATACAGGAGAAAATGGATCAAAAGGTAGAAGCCCTTACAAGGGAAACACAAAAATCATTTAAAGAAATCCAGGAGTATATGGGTCAAAAGATAGAAGCCAATAAAGAGGAAATGCAAAAATCACTTAAAGAATTACAGGAGTACTTGGGTCAGCAGGCAGAAGTCATGAAAGAGGAAACACAAAAATCTCTTAAAGAATTACAGGAAAACACAAACAAGTGAAGGAACTGAAAAAACCACCCAGGATCTAAAAACTGAAGTAGAAACAACTAAGAAATCACAAAGGGAGACAACTTTGGATATAGAAAAACTTGGGAAGAAATCAGGGGCCATAGATGCAAATATCAACGACAGAATACAAGAGATAGAAGAATCTCAGATGCTGAAGATGACATAGAAAGCATTGACTCTACAGTCAAAGCAAATGCAAAATGCAAAAAGCTTGTAACCCAAAACATCCAGGAAATCTAGGACACAATGAGAAGACCAAACCTAAGGATTATAGGTATAGATGAGAGTGAAAATATCTTCAACAAACTTATGGAAGAAAACTTCCCTAACCTAAAGAGAGAGATGCCCATGAACATACAAGAAGCCTACAGAACTCCAGACAGACTGGACCAGAACAGAAATACCTCCTGTCACATAATAATTAAAACCCCAAATGTACTAAACAAAGAAAGAATATTAAAGGCAGTAAGAGAAAAAGGCCAAGTAACATATAAAGGAAGACCTATCAGAATTACACCAGACATCTCACCAGAGACCATGAAAGCTAGAAGATCCTAGGTGGATCTCATGCAGACTCTAAGAGAACACAAATGCCAGCCAAGACTACTATACCTAGTAAAACTTTCAATCACCATAGATAGAGAAACCAAGATATTCCATGATAAAAAACAAATTTACACAATATCTTTCCACAAATCCAGCCCTACAAAAGATAATAAGTAGAAAATGCCAATACAAGGAGGGAAACTACACCCTGGAAAAAGCAAAATAGTAACCTTCTTTCATCAAACACAAAAGACGATAACCATTCAAATATAAAAATAACATCAAAAATGACAGGAAGTAATAATCACTATTCCTTAATATCTCTTAACATTAATGGACTCAATTCCCTAATAAAAAGACATAGACTAACAGACTGGATACATAAACAGGACCCTACATTTTTACTGCATACAGGAAACACACATCAGTGTCAAAGACAAACACTACCTTAGAGTAAAAGGCCAGAAGACAATTTTACAAGCAAATGGTCTCAGGAAACCAGCCAGAGTAGCCATTCTAATATCAGATAAAATTGACTTTCAACCTAAAGTTATCAAAAGAGACACAGAGGTCACTTCTTGCTGGTCAAAGGAAAAATCCACCA
This sequence comes from Apodemus agrarius, assembly GCA_964023405.1. Taxonomy (NCBI): domain Eukaryota; kingdom Metazoa; phylum Chordata; class Mammalia; order Rodentia; family Muridae; genus Apodemus; species Apodemus agrarius. The sequence continues at coordinate 67,758,079 of OZ030011.1, read as the reverse complement.
AGAAGAACTCTCAATTCTGAACATCTATGCTCCAAATGCAAGGGCACCCTCATTCGTAAAAGAAACTTTACTAAAGCTCAAAGCACACAATGCACCTAACACAATAATTGTGGGTGACCTCAACACTCCACTATCCTCAATGGACCGATCAAGAAAACAGAAAATAAACAGGGACACAGTGAAACTGAAGCTTTGGACCAATTGGATTTAACAGATATATATATAGAGAACATTTCATCCTAAAGCAAAAGAATATACCCTTTTCTCAGCACCTTATGGTACCTTTTCCAAAATAGATCATATAATTGGTCACAAGACAGACCTCAACAAATATAAGAAGATAGAACTAATCCCATGCCTCCTATCAGATCACTGTGGAGTAAGAGTGGTCTTTAATAGCAAGAAAAACAACAGAAAGCCCACATACACATGGAAACTGAACAATACTCTACTCAATGATACCTTGGTCAAGGAAGAAATAAAGAAATAAAAGACTTTCTTGAATTATTGAAAATGAAGGCACAACATACCAATGAAAGCAGTGTTAAGAGGAAAACTCATAGCCCTGAGTGCCTCTAAAAAGAAACTGGAGAGAGCATACACTAGCATCTGAACAGCACACCTGAAAGCTTTGGAACAAAAAGAAGCTAATTCACCCAGAAGGAGTAGAAGACAGGAAATCATCAACTCAGGGCTAAAATCACTCAAGTGGAAACAGAGAACCATACAAAGAATCAACAAAACTGGTTCTTTGAGAAAATCAACAAGATAGATAAACCCTTAGCCAGACTAACCAAAGGGCACAGAGACAGTATCCAAATTAACAAAATTAGAAATGAAAAGGGAGATATAACAACAGAAACTGAGGAAATTAAAAAAAATCATCAGCTCCTACTACAATAGCCTATACTCAACACAACTGGAGAATCTGGAGGAAATGGACAATTTCCTAGACAGATACAAAATACCAAAATTAAATCATCTAAACAGGTCCATAACCCCTAAAGAAATAGAAGGGGTCATAGAAAGTCTTCCAACCAAAAAATGCACAGGACCAGATGTTTTTAGTGCAGAATTTTATCAGACCTTCAAAGAAGACCTAACACCAATACTCTTCAAACTATTCCACAAAATAGAAACAGAAGGAACACCCAACTCGTTCTATGAAGCCACAATTATGCTGATACCAAAACCACACAAAGATCCAACAAAGAAAGAGAACTTCAGGCCAATTTCCCTTATGAACATCGATGCAAAAATACTCAATAAAATTCTTGCCAAATGAATGCAAGAACACATCAAAATGATCATTCACCAAGATCAAGTAGATCCCAGGGATGCAGGGATCATTCAATATATGGAAATCCATCAATGTAATCCACTACATAAACAAACTCAAAGAAAAAAAAACCACATGGTCATTTCATTAGATGCTGAAAAAGCATTTGACAAAATTCAGCATCCTTTCATGCTAAAAGTCTTGGAAAGAACAGGAATTCAAGGCCCATACCTAAACATAGTAAAAGCAATATACAGCAAGGTGGTAGTCAACATCAAACCAAATGTAGAGAAACTTGAAGCAATCCCACTAAAATCAGCAACTTGACAAGGCTGCCCCCTCTCACCATATCTTTTCAATATAGTACTTGAGGTACTAGCTAGAGCAATTTGACAACATAAGGAAGTCAAAGGGATACAAATTGGAAAGGAAGAAGTCAAACTATCAGTATTTGCATATGATATGATAGTATACTTAAGTGACCCAAAAAACTTCACCAGAGAACTCCTACAGCTGATAAACAACTTCAGCAAAGTGTCTGGTTATAAAATCAACTCAAGAAAATCAGTAGCTTTCCTATTCTCAAAGGATAAGCAAGCTGAGAAAGAAATTAAGGAAATGACACCCTTCACAATAGCCACAAACAATATAAAGTATCTTGGTGTGATTCTTACCAAACAAGTGAAAGATCTGTATGACAGTAACTTCAGGTCTCTGAGGAAGGAAATTGAAGAAGACCTCAGAAAATGGAAAAATCTTCCATACTCGTGGATTGGCAGCATCAATATAGTTAAAATGGCCATCTTGCCAAAAGCAATATACAGATTCAATGCAATCCACATCAAAATCCCAACTCAGTTCTGCATAGAGTTAGAAAGAGCAATTCTCAAATCCATCTGGAATAACAAAAAACTCAGGATAGCTAAAACTATTATCAACAGTAAAAGAACTTCTGGGGGGATCAGTATCCCGGACTTCAAGCAATACTACTGAGTAGTAATGTTAAAAACTGCATGGTAGTTTTACAGTGACAAGCAGGCAGATCAATGGAATAGGATTGAAGACCCAGAAATGAACCCACACACCTATGGTCACTTGATCTTCAACAAAGGAGCTGAAAACAACCAGTGGAAAAAGATAGCCTTTTCAACAAATGGTGCTGGCTCAACTGGAGGTCAGCATGTAGAAGAATGTGAATTGATCCATTCTTATCTCTTTGTACTAAGCTCAACCCCAAGAGGATCAAGGACCTCCACATAAAACCAGACACACTGAAACTAATAGAAAAGAAACTGGGGAAGACCCCTGAGGACATGGACACAGGGGGAAAGTTCCTAAACAGAACACCAACAGCTTATGCTCTAAGATCAAGAATTGACAAATGGGACCTCATGAAATTACAAAGTTTCTGTAAGGCAAAGGATACTGTCAATCGTTCAAAACGGCAACCAACAAATTGGGAAAAGATCTTCATCAACCCTACATCTGACAGATGTCTAATATCCAATATATACAAAGAACTCAAGAAGTTAGACCCTAGAGAACCAAATAACCCTATTAAAAAATGGGGCACAGAGCTAAACAAAGACTTTTCACCTGAAGAAATTCGGATGGCTGAGAAGCACCTTAGGAAATGTTCAACATCATTAGTCATTAGGGAAATGCAAGTCAAAACAACCCTGATTTCACCACACTCCAGTCAGAATGGCTAAGATTAAAAACTCAGGAGACTGCAGGTGCTGGTGAGGATGTGGAGAAAGAGGAACACTCCTCCACTGCTGGTGGGATTGCAAGCTGGTACAACCACTCTGGAAATCAGTCTGGTGGTTCCTCAGAAAACTGGGCATGACACTTCTGGAGGACCCTGCCATACCACTCCTGGGCATATACCCAGAGGATTGCCCGGCATGCAGTAAGGACACATGCTCCACTGTGTTCATAGCAGCCTTATTTATAATAGCCAGAAGCTGGAAAGAACCCATATGTCCCTCAATGGAGGAATGGATACAGAAAATGTGGTATATTTACACAATGGAATACTACTCAGCAATTAAACACAATGAATTCATGAAATTCTTAGGCAAATGGTTGGAACTGGAAAATATCATCCTAGGTGAGATAACTCATTCACAAAAGAACACATATGGAATGCAGTCACCGATAAGTAGATATTAGCCCAGAAGCTCTGAATACCCAAGACACAACCCACATATCAGATCAATCCCAAGAAGAAGGAACTTCAGAGGGCCCTGGTCCTGGGAAGGGTTGATGCAGCAGTGTAGGGGATTACCAGGATAGAGAAGTGGGAGGGGGTTGATTGGGGAACTGTAGGAGGGAAGAGGGCTTATGGGACTTAGGGGGAGGGTGGAACTGAGAAAGGGAAAATAATTTGGAATGTAAACAAAGAACATAGAAAAAAACGATGAGAATACAAAAAACAAAAACAAAAACAAAACCCATGGCATGCAAATTTTTAAGAAAAAAAGTCTTACCTGCCAACCTGTGATTTCCATGTTTCTTCTGATAACCTGACAACAGTCCCACCATACCCCTTTAACCACCTGTGACTCCCACCACACCCCTTTAACCACCTGTGACTCCCACCACACCCCTTTAACCACCCGTTTCTCCCACCACATCCCTATGCTCACCTGTGTCTCCCACCACATTCCTTTACCCACCTGTGACTCCCACCACATCTTTTACCCACCTATGACTCCTACCACATCCCTATGCCCCCCTTTGACTCCCACCACATCCCTATGCCCACCTGTGACTCCCACCACATCCTTTTAACCACCTGTGACTCCCACCACACCCCTATGCTCACCCGTGTCTCCCACCACATCCCTGTGCCCCCCTGTGACTTCCACCACATCCCTATGCCCACCTGTGACTCCCACCACACCCCTATGCTCACCCGTGTCTCCCACCACATCCCTGTGCCCCCTGTGACTCCCACCACATCCCTATGCCCACCTGTGACTTCCACCACATCCCTATGCCCACCTGTGCTCCCACCACATCCTGTTGCCCACCTATGACTTTTAGCACATCTCCCATGTCTGCCTGTGACTCCCCCCAACACACACACCTTGTTTTCCCTAGGGCTTTTCCAAGCCTAGAAATGTAGGGCAGCTAATAGGACCATCAATCACTGGGGTTAAAACTCAATGAGGAGACATTTCAAGGTCTGTGGTACACAGTTCCCCTATAGATCTCCAGGAGGGATCCACCCCAGTAGCCTCTTGTCCTCAGATGTCAGTGTGGTTTTTATTGCTTTTTGCTCATTCTGTATCTCAGGTTCTCTACTCCATCACTCTAGTGTTCTGGGAACGACTCTCAACTAGATTACCTGTACCTACGGCCCTGTAACAGGCACAGGAAATGATTCTCTTTTAGGAAACTTCTTTGTATATTTCATTTAGTCACTATGCCAATAGAAAGAAACAAATTATTCCTTTAATAAATTAAAAAACACAGTTGATTTAATAGTCATTATGATAAGAACCACTGTTAAACTGATAAAAAAAATCTTACTTGAGCAGTTAGGGTCCTCTCAAAAAGAATACTATTTACTCTATATAAACAAGACAGAAGTTTAAAACTAGAACTGATCCTCACCCTAACCCTAACCCTAGCCCTAACCCTAACCCTAAAAGACCCCTGAATCGGGGAGACCCTCGCTCTAGGCTCTCGGGATAAGGCGACACCCCAGAAATTCATGAGAGACTGTCTTGCTGCAATCACATGAGGTTTATTCAGGGAAGACCAGTGCACTGGGGCCGAGCTCGTAACCCACACAGGGGCAGAGGAGTTCGACCCCGAACAACTGAAGTCAGGGGTTTTTAAAGGGGAAAATCATAAGGCAGGGGGTGGAGGACAAAAAATCATGAGGTAAAGGGTGAAGGGTAAAGAAAAATCACAAGGCGCGATGGGTGGAGGGTCACAAGGCAAGGGGTGGAGAAGAGGAAGTCAGGCAACAGTTTATGCCTCAGGGAAGGTTTAGATTTTATCTCAAACAGCTACCCTGAGGACAATGTATAGTTGAACATTAAGCAGGGCACTGGGTGGGTCAAGGATGGGTTCCTGGAACAGGGTGCGTTACTTTTCTCAAGCCAAAATCAGAAAGACAAGTTACTTTGTGCTGAGTTGAAAGCAGAAAAAATTTACTCTGTGCTAAGCTTGGTTGCTAGGGGTCTAAAAACATTGAGTTAGGGTCTCTCAACCCTAACCCTAACCCTAACCCTAACCCTAACCCTAACCTAAAGTGATTGTATTTCACAGGTCTAATGGAAGGTTAACTGAAACAGAAGACGAGCACATCCTTAGGTCTGAGGACCCTGTGCCTGACAGAGCCACAGAGTACCCCATGTTTTACAACCGCTGTTCGAAGAATGCAGAAGCCCAAACTCTCAGTCCACAGTTGCCACTTGTTGCTGCCTGCAGCTACTGCGAACTGGTTCCTGGAAGCGAAGCTGGGGGATGGATGGGGGAGGAGGGACGAAGGGGGAAGAACGAGGCCCAGGCAACATTTGCAGGTCGAGGCCGAAGTTTTTAATGGAGGTCAGACCATATAACAGCCCAGGGAAGCCCCTCCTCCCAGACTCCGGGCTGAGTTCTGGGGAATTGATCTGGCAGTTCTTGGCTCCACTGCTCAGGCAACTGGGCGGGTCAACTGCTTAATTCAGGAATTCGTAGACCTGGAGGAACAATGAACTTCACCTTCATTCTGAGTGCTCCACCCTAGGTGGAGCAGGATCCTGACTAGCACAGGAATCCCAGCTCAACAAAGGCTGGGAGAAGTTTACCTTGATCAATGTCAAGTTCTTACCATGTGGCCTGGCGCCCCGTTATGGCGCCCCGTTATGGCTCTGTGCAGCCACTGATGCTGGCAGGTCACTGCCATTGTCTTTGCTGCTGTTTGAGGCTGAGACTGTAACTGTTATCACTGTCTCTGCCAGCACCAACAGTAGAAAGCGTGTCTTCCATTCCCCAGAGTTACCGGTGGATTCCCCTAGCAGAACCTACTAGCAACCGGCTGGCAAGTGTCCAGTAAAAGTACGATCCAGTGCTCGAGCCTCTCACCACACAGGTGTTGTGGGTGAAACCACAGGGCAAAACGAGTGTGTATAAAACTCACCCAATTCATGTATTGACTCTTCATAATGTTTTTCTTTTAGTGTTGGGAACAAGTCAAAGATGTCAGTTATTGTGACTCTTCCTTTTTAAAAGTTTTCTTTTTTAAAAAAAAATGAAAATAGATTTTTCTCTCATACAATACTTTCCAACCACAGTTTTCCCTCTCTCCCTTCCTCCCAGATTCCCCCGTCCCCAGCTCCACATCCATCCCACCTCTGGTTCCTATTCAGAAAAGATAAGGGCTCTAAGAGAGGACAGCCAAACAGGACAAAAGAAGATACAGTAAGAAAAGTGAAATCCCTCATATAGAGGCTGGACAAAGCAACTCAGTAGGAGTCCCAAAGCAGGCAAAAGACTCAGAGACACACCTGCTGCCATTGTTCTGACTCCCACAGGAACGCCAACCCAACGACCATAACATACGCAGAGGTCCTGGTACAGATTCATGCAGGTCCTGTGTTTGCTGCTCAGTTTCTGTGAGCCCATCTGAGCCCTGCTTAGTTGATTCAGTTGTGTTCTGATGTCTTCCATCCCCTATGACTACTGCAGTCTTCCCTTCCCCTTTTCAGAGAGGATCCCCATCTCCAAGGGGGAGGAACCTGATAGAGACCTCCAATTTATATCTCTCTCTGCATAATGCCTGGCTAGTTACTAAAATCTTTTCTATTTCCCTTTCCTAGGAGGTCCATGCATTCTCATCTAGAGACTTTCTATTTACCTGACTGTAGTGGGTTTGGCCTAATTGTTTGCACAACTGAGTTTGTTAAGTAGGACACTTAGGGACCCTACCTCTCCGCCCTTGCTCCGGCCCCCTGTTGGTTCTGATTGGTAAATAAAGATGCTGGCAGCCAATGGCTGGGCAGGGCAGACAGAGCATTCCTGGACTTGGGTCTAGGAGAAGGAGGACTGAGAAGGAAATCTACCTCACCTGAAAAGTGTGGAGGAGAGGAGAGATGCCAGGCCTGAAGAGAGTACAGGATGGAGCAGCATAGCCTTGGGAAGGAGCTGGGAGGGCGTGGTCCAGGGCATGGCCCACTTGGACCACCCTCTGGGTCCAGAGCAGCCAAGGTAAAACACAGCATTTAGTAAGTAGTAACTAAGAATTATCTGCCAGAGATAGTGGAGGTTAGGCAGTGGCCCAGGTATTGAGGGGCTTAAGGTGTATTAAAAATATAAAGGCTGTATGTGTCTTTCATTCAGAAACATAAACCATTGGGGCAGGGAGCGAACCTACAGACAAGATTTATTGTTTCTACACCTAACTCTTTGGGTCTGGGGATTGTGGTTTGATTTTAGTACATGATTTTACTAAACAGGTGATATCCACTTAAAAATGAATGCGTACCATAATTGTCTTTTTGGGCCTGGGTTACCTCACTTAGAATGATTTTTTTTTCTCCTAGTTGCATCAATTTGTCTGCAAATTTCATTATGTAATTGTTTTCAACAACTGAGTAATACTCCATTGGTGACTCAGCCAGGAATGCTAGGCTAACAACCAAAAATGTAACTCTAATTCTTAAAAACAGTGATACTGAGATCTAATTCACGTACTATTTAATTACTCATTTATTCCTAGTTACTGTAGTTTTAGAGGGCTTCAATCACCTGAAGAAAAAATCTGTACCTTTTAGTTATCACCCTAATCACTCTAGCACTCATACCCACATCTCTCCCTTCATCCTTACCCTGAAAGCAATTATTAATCTATTTTATATATATATCCTCATACTGAGCTTCTGTATGAATATAGTCATGTAATACTGGGTCTTTGGTAATTAGTGGCTTTTACTTATGGTAATATTTTCAAAGCTTATACATGTTGTGATCTGCTTTTGTTATTTAAGGCAAACAATATTATATGTATAGACCTCTTTAGTATTTTCCTTTTCATTGTAACTGCTTTAGTACAAAATGGCTTGAATACTAGGAAAAGACAAATTTATCATATCTGATTATCTGATTTGTCTACCTTAAAAAGTTGAAAGGTACAATAATGTTTAGTGTTATGTGGAAACTTGCCTGTGTACCAACCAGTAAATATTGTGAAATGTTGTTCATTTAAAATATTAATAAAAAGCTTTTATACCTCTGAGCAGTAGTAAGATGCAATATACAACATACGTAAACACACATGTGGGGATATACTCTGTAGATAAATAGATACATACAGACACATTTATAGACACACACACACAAATTTTGTTTGTGTTCTAAGAATAGAATATCTAATCTCAGTAAAATGTCAGATTTAGAAATAATTTTAGAAGATTAGTAAATGATGAAAATAAAGTTTTAAATGAATTGAATGAGAAACCTGGATAGTGATCTGGAGCCTTATATCTATCAAAGTTTCAGATAGCAAAACACATTTTGAATTACCTAAAGTTATTAGAAGTTTTCTAAGTTCCCAGGACAACTGAAAGAAAGTAACTATCAATCTAAAGCTCTATACCCAGCATATAAATCATTCAAAGATAATGTGAACTGAAGATAATATCAGACAAACACTGAGAAGATTCGTCACCAACAGACTTATATTGAAATAAAGCAATAAAAAGAGGTAAAACCAAAAGGATCCTAAGAAGAAACATAAAAATATAGGAGAACCATGGACCACAGTAAAGAAAAATCGATAGACAAATATCAATACAAAACAAAATGATAGCCGGGCGGTGGTGGCACACACCTGTAATCCCAGCACTTGGGAGGCAGAGGCAGGTGGATTTCTGAGTTCGAGGCCAGCCTGGTCTACAAAGTGAGTTCCAGGACAGCCAGGGCTACACAGAGAAACCCTGTCTCAAAAAACCAAACAACAACAACAACAAAACAAACAAAGAAACCAAAATGATACTGGCTTATGAAGTTTAATTTATATGTTAAGTTAAATGTATTAAAATAATTATTTAAGAAGTGATGACAAGGTAAATGGAACTAAAGTATTCTAAGGACCTAAAATATAGAGAATCTAGATAATGGTAAAGGAGGTTATGCCATGCAAACCAGAAACAAAATCAGTCTAATCTGATGGCAATCAAAGTAACTTTGATCCAAGAAGTATTTATCATAAACAAGGGGCAGGAGACATTAAAATAGACAAGGGGTCTGGTGAGTTGGTTAATCTTGTATCAACTGGTGACAGTCCTAGAGAATACGAGAGGGATTGTGTTGATAAGGCTAATTGAGGTTGACTTGAGGGAAGTCCACTTGGGATGTGAGTGGCATCATCCTGTGAGTGGTGGCTCTGAACGCCAAGGTTCATTACTCTCTGTTTCTTGGCTTTAGATGCAATGTTGTTCACTGCTTCAGGTCTTGCCAACACATGTTCCCTGCCCTGATGAATTGTATCCTTAAACTGAGAGCCAAAATACATTCTTTCATTCTTTATGCAAATTACATTTGTCAGTGTATTTTGTTACAGCCACAGGAAATAACCACAAGGGTTAAAAGACTCAGAAGATAGGATTCGGGCGTGGTGGCGCACGCCTGTAATCCCAGCACTTGGGAGGCAGAGGCAGGCAGATTTCTGAGTTCGAGGCCAGCCTGGTCTACAGAGTGAGTTCCAGGACAGCCAGGACTACACAGAAAAACCCTGTCTCCAAACAAACAAACAAACAAACAAACAAAAGACTCAGAAGATAAAAATAAATTAGGTTCATGTAGTGGAACTTTCCTCTAATAAATAAGATTATAAGAAACCAATCACTGAGTGAGGAGGTGGGACTTCCGGGTGGGGAGAGGAAGAGGGAAGGACAGGAGAAATAAACTTGCTTTTTGGACTGCAGGAGCAAGGCAGACTCAATGTAGGAAGCCAGAGGCTGTTTGAGTGGCAGATCCACCAGGATCCGCCACCGGAGGATTTCTAACATAGAATATAAAATCAAGATGCTAGGTTCTACACCCATTGATTGTGTTATCTGTTGATTTTAAATTAAGATTGTATGGTGTTTTTCCTTCATGTGGCAATTCAGCTGGGTTCCAGAGAAAGGTAATTGTGGCAGGGCGTGGGTTTGCAAGAAGTGCACCCCAGCTAGCAGCAGGAATTTGGAAGTCTATTGCTGAGATTCAGTCTGTTGTTATGTATTGTAATGCTAAATACTGGCCCTGTTTGCCCCCAGGGACAAGGAGATTCCCAGGTGAATGCATAACCTTGTCCCCTAGTTACTGATGATGAGTGAATAAAGATGCTTATGGCTGCCTGGCAGTGGTGACACATGCCTTTAATCCCAGCATTCAGGAGGCAGAGGCAAGCAGATTTCTGAGTTCGAGGCCAGCCTGGTCTACAGAGTGAGTTCCAGGGCAGCCAGGGCTACACAGAGAAACCCTGTCTCGGAAAAAAAAATGCCTATAGCTGAGCAGAAGAGAGATAAGCAGAGTTTTTGGTTCCCGGGCTTAGGGTCAGAGGACCACCGTGAGGAGAAGAGAGAGGAGACGATGGGGAGATGGTTGTCAGTAAAGAGGTTACCACATAGGCACATGGATCTGAATTCTATTTCCAGAGACCACATAAAACTCCGTGGTATTAAGGCGTATGTTTGTAATCTCAGTTCTGGGGAAACAGAGACAGACAGATCCCCATGGCTCACTGACCAGCAGACTAGCCTATTTGATGAATTTGAAGCCAGTGAGAGTCTGTCTCATAAAATGTAGGTGGATAGTTGTGGTAAAAAACACTCAGGGTTGTCCCATGGGCTCCACATATATGCATACACATGTACATGAGCACTGGTATACATGTGTACCTATGTGTGTGCATGCATGCACACACACAAACACATGTCTCTGACAAAAATCATACTTGATAGGTGAGATAGGGAATGGTTTCTCTTTAATATTAGACTTAAGACTGATGTTTGCTACCACTTTTAAAATTCTATAACATTTTAATTAATTTTCTTTTGGTAATTTCATACATATATACAATGTATTCCGATTACTGATTCCCTCATTTGTCTCCCTTCCATCCCTATCAATACTCTTTTCACAGTGTCTTTCCTGGATTTGTGGCCCTTGGTCTTCGTGACACATTTTGCTTACTCAGGGTCAGCTTTGTGACCATCAGATTTGAACTATTCCTTGGATCCATGTTGGTTCATCAGTGGGTACACAACTAAAGCATTGACTCCCTCTTCCACAAATCTCTCAGCAATAAACCATCAGTGAGGGGTAGCTCCCTTCCCCATGTCCCTCTTCCAGCCAGGCCTGTTGATAGGCATGCTCTTTGTTTAAAAATTCCATTTCTTTTAGTTTTAAAATTATAATATGATTAAATGTTTCTCTCCTCTTTTCTCCCTATTTGGTCTCTTTCAAATTCATGGCCTCTTTTCCCGTTATTTTTTGTTTTATATGCATGTATGATCCTAAATACATAAATTAATCTTGTCCGTATAATGTTACTTGCACATGTTTTCAGGGCTAACCATTTGTTATTGGATAACAAATTGATGTGCTCTTCCTGGGAAGACTGTTTTTCCTGCTCTCATCATTCTTTAGCTGCCCTTTGAGTAGGGTTGAGGACTTGTGAGTTTCCTTGTCCGTTTTAGCATACCTATTATGTTGTCCTTGTTCTGCCCATGTTTAGGTAGTCGTGTAGGTGAGACTTTATGGGTGTACTTTCTGACATTACTAATAGACAGGCTCACAGCAAGCTACTTGATCCTCTGGCTATTGCAATATTTCCTCCCTTTTTTCTACAATGTTTTCTGAACATTTAGCTGCAGGAGTTTCTTTAGGGATATATCCACTAGAACTGGGCTTTACAACTCTGCATTTTGATTGGTTGTGGTTTTCTGTACTGGTCTCTATGTGTTGCAAAGTAAGTTTCCTTGATGAGGGGTGAAGACTTATCTTTGGATATAAGGACAAATATTTAGGTTGTTGTTAGGGATTATACTGGTATAGTAAAATGGTGGTTGGTTCTCCTCCAAGATCCATGGCTTTACTAGTCCTAGAAAATTAACTAGGTTTCCCTATCAGGCGTGATTTCTTCGTTGTTGAGCAGATCTTAAGTACAATTAGAGAATTGTTAGTTCCTGCCAAGGTGTGTGAGTCAATGTTGTACCTTTAGAGTTATTGTGCCATGCAGATAATTGTGTTTCATAGGTGTTATAGCTGGGTAGGATTGTTGGTAGCCTCCCTCTTTTGGAAGATTGCATAGTGTCTTCTGGTACCATGAAAGCTAGTCCTCAGGGAGGAGAATGTAGAGGAATTTTAACCCAGTGATATGGCTACTCTCATCACATCCAAAGACCTTCTAAGTCTGTGGGATCTAGCTGGAATGCCCTTGGTACATAACTTTAATCTCTTTGACTGGAATCCTTTGGTATACACCTTTAATCTCAAATAACGATGCCTAATTGAAGGGAAGACAAAATGAAGAATCAGAGAAAAATTTGACAGAATAAGTCAGAGTTAAGGTACACCCAACTCCCAGGAGAATAGCTATTTAAGAGCAGTGCAAGGAGAGGCAGTCTGTTCTGTTCAGGCAGTTGAATTTAGTGTAGTGGAGTTGAGTCAATCATTTGGGAGTCAGTGCGGTAAGTTCAGTGCAGTGGAGTTGAGTTCCTTTGTGAGTTCATAAAGTGTAGTGGCATGGAGGCAGTTGAAGCCAGAGAATAAGAATGAGCCAGAAGATTAGAAAAGATTGCCAGAGTTAGTTTGAGGCCAAGTGAGTAATTGAGTCAGAAGCTGAGAGGAGTCAGATTGAATCAGTCAGCTTGGAGATGAATTTGAGCCAGAATAGCTGAGTTGAACCAGCCAGCCAGAGTTCAGAAAGAATGAGCTTATTCAACAATAAGGCTCTGAGATAGAAATTGCATCAGGTAAATAAAAGCGAGTTTTACAGGGGAATTTCAGGTCAATTCGATCTCAGAGCTGTTAAGGCCATGAGACTAAGGCACATGGTTTCTTCTACCTATGGGAGGCAGTGAAAAACAATAACAGTAGCCTGTAATATTTTTGATAGTCTCTTGGATAGCCCAGACCAACTATTTATAAAAAAGACTTTCATGTATGGTGTTGAGGTTTTTATTAAATGGTCTTTGACTCTTAGAGGGAGCATTGTTAGCCTAGGTGAGAAATTTTCATTTAAATAATATATTTCTTTATATACTGACTTATGTATATTATAGTTTTTAAGGTAATAGTTAACAGTATGATTTCTTATGAGTTTTTAGATATCCTTACGCTTATTTTACTCTCTTCCCTCTTTCTTCTATATCTATCTCCTTCTCCCTTCCTAAAGAGCTTCCTTCCTTCCCCCACTTGCATGATCAGATAACTATACCTTGCTATTCTTGTCTCTATTGCTACCCAACTCCCCAGACAAGCAGTAGTGCCTAAAGGGACCAGCTTAACATTACAAACTCCATATGGCTTTCAGACGCAAGTTAATTTTATGATTAACTTGATCTCTGGATGAACTTGGCTATGGCAGAAACCCCAACTTGTTCCAGGAACCAGGTCACCCTGGCAACAATCACAATTCTCCTGAGCAAACAGATACTTCACCCCTAGAAAGCACCAATCAGTTCTTAAGGGGAAAGTACCGAATGTCTCAAAGTAGATTTATTAAGCCAGCAAACATGGTTCATACCCAAGCTGAAATCATTATTAGCTAAGAGAAGTGCGCCAAGCAAATGTCAATCAGTCATGTAACTGCCAAGTTGGAAAGTCCCTTACCCTGAACAACTGTGATAAACAGGCAAGGCTTGTACCAACTCAGGACCTTCTACACCATCCACTGTGCTGGAGGGTTTGGAGGGTCCAGTCTCAAGCTTGAATAAAGACTCTGTCTTTGCCTACAAATTGAACTCCTGGTGGTCTGTGGGGACCTCAAGAACTGGGCAAAATAGTACCTTTATGTTTTCCTGTTTTCTGTAGTTATAGAGGGGTATGAACTCACATATGAAGATTTGGAGCTGGGATGCTAGAATCCTCAGAAGAGAGAAGACATTAGATGTTTGTCCTCATTATTACTTCAGTCCTGGACTACTACCCTCAATATATTTTTTTAGTTCCATATTTTTACCTGAAAAGTTCAGGATTTTGCTTTTCTTTTTAGCTTAATTGTATTCCACTGTATATGTGCTCCGTATTTTTATTCTCTATTCATCAGTTGAAGGGCATTTAGGTTGTTTCCATTTTCAAGCTATTGTGAACAAAGCTGCAATAATATGACTGAGAAAGTATCTGAGGAGTATGATGTTGTATCCTTTGAGCATACATCAAGTAGTAGTATAACTGGGGTGTAAGATAGTTGTAGTATCATCTTTTTGAGAATTCTCCACATTGGTTTATATAGTGACTGTACCAGTTTACAATTCCAACAGTAAGTGAGGGTTTCTTTTTCCATACATACACCCTCCAGTTGTTTTGTTGACCTTTGTAATTCTGACTGGGATAATTTTTTTCTCTTTCATAATTACTAGGGAACAGAACATTCTTATGTAACCTAGTGCAGACAAAAATGAACATGTGAAGAGAAATTTCATTGCAGGTATTCAAAAGCTAAATATTTTAAAGATACAAATTCTGGTGAGATGGTGAAATGCTTCAGTGGGTAAGAAGAGCAACATATGATCTATAAGCATGAAGAGCTGAGTTCAAATCCCCAGCACTCACATGCAAAGCTAAGCATGGTTATAATACCTATATCCTAAGCATTGTGAGGCAGAAATAGGCAGATTCTGAGAGCACTCTGGCTAGCCAGACTAGACATAATGCCTAGCTTCCAGTTCTAGGAAAAAGTCTATCTTTGGGCAATAGGTAGAGAGTGATAAATGAAGACACTTCAATTCCTGCTCTAACCTCTCATGTAAATACATGGGCATAAACACTTGCACACCTAATACATGTACAGAGGCACAAATACTTGCACACTCATATACAGGCACACATGAACACACACACACACACACACACACACACACACACCCCTATAAATTCTCCCAAATTCATCTATAGACTCAATGGAATCCCAGATAACATTGCTGTAGAAAACAGCAAATTTATGTTACGGTGTTAGATACAGAGCTGTGCCATCCAAGGAAATCTTTTTTAGTACTATGATGCCGTCAGGTGTTTACAGTCCTCCTAGCTGCAGAGAGCTGCCTTGCCTAGAGTCACATCTTTCTAGGGGAGTCTACTCTCAGAAAGGACAATCAAAAGCTAATGGCTGTTTTGACCCCAACTGAGATGATTCTAGCACTATTCAAAGCCAGGATCTGGGAGGGGACTGATTGAGGAATGAGTACAAGAGCCTCAGATTAAACCATTATTATTATTATTATTATTATTATTATTATTATTATTACCTTGGCAACATTTACCTACAATAATTATTTTGTGTGACTTTTCTATATTTATGTTTTAGTTTATGATAAATACCTTGTATAATATGCAAATGTCAATTCAGGGTGGATTATAAATTTAAATGCCTAAGTTAAAAGCTTCTGAAAGTGTAAAAGTAGAGCCTTCTAGAAAACAAACAAACAAACAAACAAACAGATTACTTTCATGTTCTTAGGTGAATAAATATATTTGAATATGTCTGGAAATGCATTGACTCTAAATGGCTGTGTTGAAATTAAAGACTTGCTTGGTAAATGGCAATATGAATAGAATTAAAAACCAAGCCAGTAACTGGCAGAAGATATTTGCAAAATACATATATTGCATCTGTAACATGTTACATATATGTGTATATAATTCACCCAAACTTATAAAACATGAACAACTTAACAGAAAAAATGGACCACACTCTTGACTAGGCACATTATAGAACAGAACGTCATGAGGCCATCCACATATATTAAGACAGCCAATGCCTTCAGCTTCATAGGAAGACAACCAAAACCACTCTGATATACCATGTTGATGAAATATTTTTATTTCTAAATATTTGCCAAAGGAAATGATGAGCTATGTGAATAAGGGCTTATATATGATGTTCACTGCAAAATATGTTCTAAAGATTGAAAACAATCATGTCATACTATTTAAAACAATACCGTTTTGGTTGGCTTCCAAATAAAAAACAAACTGTAGACAAAACATGTTTCTGATAATAATGACTGTTGGCTTAAAGACCCGATGAAGTGTATCCCAGAGTGGGAGTTAATCTTACCTTTCCATTTCATGTATGTCTTCTTTATTCACAAATGTGTACACATCTTTCTCTTTTTATGGGTGGTGGTCCTGAACACTGAACATGAGGCAAGCTCTTTACCACTGAGCCACATTACCCCAACCTAGACTCATATTCTAAGGAATAAGGATAATGATCAGAAATCAGTGAACATTCGTGATATGACTTCGGAGTTGGAAAAAGTTCTGAGGGCCTCACTGCAGAGGGAGAACTTTCAACGTTGTCTAGTCGGTTTTGCTCTGGCTGCACAGCTGCCTTCCTGGTGTCTCTGGAATGCTTTCCTCTCTAACTTTTGGGGCTTTTGCCATGCTAATCTGGCTTAGACTTGGTGCTGAGTGATTTTGGACAATTTACATGTTTATGGGCCTTATCTTCTTCGCTTACAAAATAGATATAATATCTGCTAAATGTAAATGTCTTGAGCAGAGTTTGCAAAAGTCTGACTCTGAGCCAGAGCCTGGTAAAGTCAGTACCTTTCTTTTCAACCACAATAGGAATCTTCAGTTTAAATATATGGAATATATTGTTCTCTGGTTGCCTTGCATAGGGATGGCTAATTTTATGTGCCGGTTTCTAACCATGTACATAAGAGGTCATATACTGTTTGAGAATTTTTTTTTTTGAAGGTAGATAATTCCTCCTCCTCCTTTTCTTTCTTAGGTGAGATTAATCTTCAAATCATTAGGCCTTGCATAAAGTAAATTAATATCCATAATGTAGGTGGCCCTCATTCAAATCAATAAAAGACCCCAATCATTAAAAAGGTTGTCTTTCCTCAGAGAGGATGGTGCTTTGTGAGTCTGGCAGACTCACATTGCAGCTCTTCTTTGGATTCCCAGCCTACTGGCACCTCTCAGAATGTGAACTCTTCAGTCTCCATGATGGGTCAATCCAGTTCCTTAAAGCAAACCCCTCTGTGTGTACATACACTCTAGTGTCCCGAGAGTAACCTGATGAAAACAACCCACAATGTCCCTAAGATCAAAAGGAGAGTTAGGAGGTGGGACTCTGTGCTAAATGGTAGGTGTGTCAGCTTCTGCTCTTATCAACACCCGTGTCTGGCACAGAATATGTTTTATTATTACTTTTGGACTAGATAACTACATGCACAATGAACTAAGTCTGCAGAGGGAAGTTTAAAGAAAAGGGATTTAATTGTACAATTATTTCAAAATGAGAGTATTTACTTTTAAAATACCTGTTTGATTTGTTATTAAATATTTACAGGGAAAGTATATGGGTTTATGGGTTTTGTAATAAATAACAATAATAAAAAGTTGAGGCTTTGCTCATTGTAATGTGAGAAGAGAATGAGTGTTCTCTACACTTGGCACTGGAAATAGGCCACACACATTACAGAAGCAGTTTTATTTAGGCACATGGTCTCTTGACCTTTCTCCAAAACAAACGAATGAGATTATCTGTTCTCTCTCTCTCTCTCTCTCTCTCTCTCTCTCTCTCCCTCCCTCTAGTCTTTTTTTGAGACAAAGTCTGACTGTGTAGTTTTAAATGATCTAGTATTTACTATGTATACAAGGCTGTCCTGGAACTCATAGAGATTTTCTTGTCTCTGCTTCCCAAGTGCTGGGAATAAGGGAGTGTATCACCATGCCCGTCCTCTATTAATTGATTTTTTCAGGAATGGAGAACCAATGGGAAAAGGGAATGAGAAGCTTTGCACCCCAAAACCCTACAGAAGAGGGGAAGCTAGAAGGGTTGATGATACCAGAAGAGCACAGCCCATAGAATCATCTAAACAGGGCTTTTAGGAGCTCAGAGACTGAAGTGGCCACCACAGAGCTCATGGGTCTGAGCTAGACCCTCTGCATATGTGCTGTGGTAGTTTAGCTTGGTTGGTTTTTTTTGGGGGGGGGAGGAGGACGGACTTCTAACAGTGGGAGTCTGGGGCAGGTGTCTTTGACTCTTTTGCCCACTCGTGGGACCTACTGGGTTGCACAGCCCAGCTTGATATGAGGTGTGTGCCTAGTCTTATTAGACTTTGTTATGGGATGTTCAGGTGATCTATTGGGAGGACTACTCTTTCCTGAAGAGAAATGGAGGAGCAGTGAATCAGGGGGAGAAGGGAGGTGAGGAGGACTTGGAGGAGTGGGGGGAGGAGAGGCTGCAAGTTGGGATGTATTGTTTGAGAGAATAAAAAAAATACATATATAGAAGTTTATGCTATAAGGAATAAAAGTGAGATTTAAAGACTTTTTATTACTTCAAAATTGTGTGTGTGTGTGCGCGCGCGCATGCACGTATGCATGTGAGTGCAGATGCCTGCAGAGTAGAGAAGATTTCAGATGCCCCGACAATGGAGTTTACAGGTGGTATTAGAAAACTAAATCAGGTTTTTTTCAAGGCAATTAGTCATATCTCCAGTTCCAAAGTATGATTTGCAAGATGGGAACCTGGCCAGGAAAGCAAGCTGGAACTTTGTGCCACCAAAGAGGAGGTTGTGAAAAGTGCAAGCTTCCAGTCACAAGGCCATCCAGAAGAAACTAGCTATCTATGAAATAGTATAAAAATTGTGCTTCTCCTGTCTGCTATCCCTTTTCTCAAGCCACTCTTGGTTGTGATGGGACTGGGGAGATACTGGTGCCTTCACATGGGGCTGCTTTGAGTGTTCTCACTAGCAGCTCTCAGTATTTCTAATAAATGCTGCTCTGATTCCAGAGACTGCAGACTTTTCTTTGGAGAAACAGATGAGAGAGAAAGAGAATCAGACTTCCTAAAGAATAGCCAGCGGATGAATGCCATGTTCTTAGAATCATTGATTGTGTCTGATTCTAAATTGGTGACCAAGACAAAGTTCCTGTGCTCGTGAAATGTTGATTCCAATGGAGGAGAAGCAGGCAACATCCATATCTGAGATATAGAATGATTTCAGATAATAACAAATACTCAGACAACAGGGGGCTTTGGGCGCCAAGATGAAGAGCTTGGATTTTATTTGAATCACCACAGGAAGCCATTGGAAGAGTTGAAGCAGCGCAGTGACATGATATGGTTTATGTATTTCATGTATTCTTGACCCTGTCACTTAAAACTTGGTTAGTAATTTTGAGCCTAGTAGTGCCATTAGAGAAGCTCCACTTACCAGCTCTAAATCAAATTGACCAGAAGTGCTGTCATCCTTAGTAAAAAAGTTGAAGTCAACATAGCAGGAACCGACCCAATTTAAAAATGAACAAAGGATTTTAACAGACACTTCATATAAAAGATATATGAATGGGCAATAAGCATATAAAAAGACCCTCAACATTGTTAGTCAAGACAATGCAAATTAAATCACATGAAGTGCTACTACACACATTAGAATGGCTACAACTGAAGACATTGTGTTGAGTGTGGGTGAGAATGTGAAGTAATTGGATGCTCATGTACTGCTGATGGCAAAGCTCTAACTTGGTGGTTTCTTTAAAAGATTGAACAATTATTTTGTGATTCAGCAGTTTCCCCCTAAGCATCTGCCTAAAAGAGATGGAAGCATGTACCCACACAAAAACTATATAGTCCAAAACTGTTAACTCAGATGAGAAAGAGGTGGATGGAAAAACACATTCTCATGCACTCTCTCATCAACAAGGCAGAAGAATCAGCAATTGCCACAAGCAGCATGGAGGAACTGTTTTTTTTTTTTTCTTAAGAAGATAGATGCATAAAGAATACACAATGTGAGAACCGGCTTCTATAGAAACCAAGAAGCAACAATTCACAGTGACAGGTGCAGGACTTGTGATGGTGGAACTATGGCGGGCTTGCAGAAACTCTGCAGGCTGATGAGAAGGTTCTGTATCTTGACTGTGGTGATTAAGTACATGGATACACACACATCTATCTAAAGTCACCAAAATGCATACTTATTAATGTTTGTGATTTACTGTGCACATGACCAAAAGCAAAGCAGGAAATATGTCGCGTGTTTTCACTAGGGAATCCTAGTCCTCAGAGAACCCTGTCATCAGTCAGGCTTTGGATCAGAGCACAGCTGCAGACTTGGGCTTAGTTAACATAAAACAATGTTCTTGCATCTCTGCGTCCCTTCCTACTTCCCCCTTGTTCCCTAGGGCCTCTTTTGTCTTCCTTTTCAAACTTTAAACATTACAGCACAGAATTTCCTGCCTTAGTTGTATAGTCACATCATTAAGGTTGTATTAGGCCAAGTCAGAATGGATTCAGTTGGAATAAACTGCATTCCATTTAGGAATATTGGCCAATGTTCACTATTTCATCTTCTTATACTCTTTGTATAGATTCACTTTGCGTGTGATCATTTTGAAAGCCTTCCAGGACTGACCTATTCTTTTGTGTTTTATTTTGCCTTGGTCATTGTACAAATGTATGGGATACAACATAAACTTTCAATACATGTACACCTTGTGTAATGATCATTTCAGGGGATACAGCATTTATTACTTCCTCAAAGATAGCTTCTCTCATTCACTCTTATTTTTGGTTCAGTTTCTGTGTTTTTCTGGAGCCATCTAGTATATTATAATTCTCTCCATTTATCATCCATTTCTTACATTAATAGACTATCTATACACACACACATACACACTCACACATACACACACACACACACACACACACACACACATATACACATACTTCACATGGGGCTTAGAACACCATAAATGCCAACATCTGTACTACTGCAGGAAATGAAGCAGCCTTTTCTCTATCAGCACCCCAATTGGGGGTTTGCCTAAAATTGGGTCTACCACTTTAGTAAGTGGCTGAGTTAAATATTTTGACTCTAATTTTATCACTTGTCACAATGATCCAACTGGCAGCAGAGTGGTGGGTTGCCAAGAAGGCAATTAATTATCCTTCTGTCTCCCTGTGTATTAAAATTTGTTCCCTCTCCCTAAAAAGAGGTGATGCTATGGCTTACCATTACTATACTCTTGCAGAGCTCTCCATACCAATTATGAGGGTTCTGTGTTATGACATTCTTTGATAAGATGTTATGACACTCTGTGATAGAAAGCCGTTGTCCTATTGAAGCAGAAACTTCATCAGAAGCACTGAGAATCAAGGGTGTGCTCTTGATGCCCGGGATGGGAGGGGATTCTCTGCTCACTGGTCCAACAAAAGGCCTCCCACATAGGACTTTCCGTGTGACCCAGATTATTTCCTGCCTTATATTCTATCTCCCACTGTGATGGTTTGTATATGATTAGCCCAGGAAGTGAACCTATTAGGGGGTGTGGCCTAGTTGGAGTAGGTGTGTCACTGTGGGTGTGGGTTTAAGGCCCTCACCCTGGCTGCCTGGAAGTCAGTCTTCCACTAGCTGCCTTCAGATAAAGAGATAGAACTCTCAGCTCCTCCTGCACCATATCTGCCTGGATGCTGCCATGTTTCTGCCTTGATGACAATGGACTGAACCTCTGAGCCTGTAAGCCAACCCCAATTAAATGTTGTCTTTTATAAAACTTGCATTGGTCATGGTGTCTGTTCACAGCAGTAAAACCCTAAGACACCCACTTTTATTTAGTGCTCAGTGGCAAGAGGCTTATGATAATAGCATTTCTTAACTTACTATTGAACTCTGTAACACATTTTTGTAAAGGGCAGAATTAACTTGAGTGCATCAGTAGCAAATAGTTGATGGTGTTATTTCTTTTATTTGTTTGCTTTGAACTTGATATGAGGTCTTGCTATACCCAGGCTTGTCTTAAACTCCAGGGCTCAAATGATCTTTCTACCTTTACCTCTAGAGTGCTGGCAATACAGTTATTGTACCCAGCTGGTTACCTTTAAATTGAAATTGTGATTTTCACTGTGAAAAGTGAAAAGTGTTGGTTTAAATGAAGCCATAACACTTATTGGAATCATACATTTATCATTTCCTTATAGGGAGGCTTATTTTGTGGTCTCATGCCAAATTGCCCTATCTGGAACATGAAGTTTTATCTCAGATGAAGCGAAATTGGTAATTACTTATGAGTAATTGAACTAGTAATTACTTACTAGATTATAACCTTCCTAGATTGGTTGTATTTCAATATCAGGTCCAAGAATTGTATGGATTACTAATTTAGTCAGTTTGACTCTTTCTTCCTAACTTTTCCTTGGTAGCTTTGAATAGATCAATTCACGTAGCAAATAATAGACAAAACAACAGTAATTGGAGATTGAAGAGAGGAAGGCTTTTTCCCCCCTGGTCTACCTGATCAAGAAATTGAAGTTGAGCGGCTCTTCTATGAGTTGGCATGAAACCACAAAATAAGCCTCTCTATAAGGAAATTATAAATGTATGATTCATTTAAATCAACTAGTCTCACCTTTCCACAGTGAAAATCACAATTTCAATTTAATGGTAACCAGCTGGATAGAATAACTGTATCTCCAGCACTCTAGAGGCGAAGGTAGAAAGATCATTTGAGCCCGGGAATAGCAAGGATGGCTCTTTTAGAAGGGTGTTTATGGTAATAGGTACAAATAATTTGGCCACCTAACGCCCTGTGTATCTGGACAATCCCTGACAATGATGTCTTTTCTCATCATCTTTGCTAGTACCTTTGACTTTGAACAGAATCTACTTGGAGGAGGAATTCTGTTGTCCTAAGTGATAGTCTTCAAGAGAGGAGAGCTTTGTTTTTATGGTAATTGCGGTATCCTGCTGTTTTGCTTTGGAAACATCTCTAGTTTTCATTGGAGAGGAACTGCCTTTGTTATCTGAGGTCTTTCCTGGTCCTTACATCCTAGTCAGGACCAGTCTTTGTTTTCCTCTCCCTGAAACCTGAAGTCATTACTTTATGCTTTGTTGTGTATATGTTTTGTTTTATTTCATTGAGGTTGGACATGCAAACATATATCAGAGAAAGATGAAGCCCTTAGAGTTCTCAGAAATAGAAATCACATGCTGAGCCAGGAATCCCCCACCCCACCTGGTGAGGGGTATCCAATCTGTTAACTACCAGCTTGTGTAAGTCTGGGCAGGTCACATGATTGTTACATAGCTCCCTCCCCTTGTAACTGGGGTTGTTGCTGTTGACTTCAAATTGACATTATGTAGAAATAAGGAGCATCAGACATGCTGAACAAATGAATATTACTTCTACATCTAAAAATATAAATCAGTGTTCTATAGGTTGAAGTTTTCAGATTGACAAATAACTTCAGATGCTAAAGATATGGTCAGATTTCTCAGATATGACAGATTACATACCCAAAGATAATTAGGACAAAGTTACTGACAGGTGGCACAGGTCTGTGATCCCAGCACTCAGGAGGCAGAGGCAGGCGGATCTCTCTGTGAATTTGAAGTCAAACTGTTCTGCAAAGTGAGTTCAGTATATCCAGGACTCTGTTACAAACCTTGTCTGGAAAAAACAAAAACAAAAACAAACAAACAAACAAACAAAATATCCCTAGATGACTCAATGGTACTTATCAACTGCATTAGTTAATTTTATCATCTGGACAGCAACCTTAAATGGAGGAAGGAGTTCTTCTGGCTCACAGTTTCAGCAAGTAATACCATGGTAGGCAGGGCATGGCAGAGTGGGCCAAGAGGCAGGGACAGTGGTGCAATGCTGGCTCTCAGCTAGAGCTTTATTCTTTCCCTTTTGTGCTATCTGGTCCCCAACTTTTGTGAAGTTGCCATCCACACTTAGTATGGCAAGTCTTGGTCTTGTCTTCTCAGAAATCCTTTCTGGAAACCTGTTCACAGACACATTTGGGGGTGTCCCTCATTAATCTCATAGCTAGTTCTTAATCTAATAAACTTGACAATAAAAATTAAACATCACAAGCCCTCCCTTTGTTAACACAACAGCAAAACACATCCCCTATAAACCATGTCATTCCATACTAGGTCCTCAAAAGGCTCATTCCCATCTCATTATGCCTAAGGCAGTTGGTACCTCTCTGGAAGTCTCTATAGTCTTACCACCACTAACATTGTTTAAATGTCCAAATTCCAAGTCTCTTCCGAGAGTCCAGGGGAACTCTCAGCTATAATCCTGGCAAAACCCAGGAATATGTAATTATACACAGTAATTATTACCCTACCAAAGAAATGGAGGAATGGGGCACAGAAATGAGGGTGGGTCTAAGTGACACTTGATGTATAGGAGGACAAACATTAAATTCTGTATCTCCATGTCTGGCAGCCAGACTGTAGTGTGAAGTGGGTTTGGACAGATCTGTGGTATGGCTTGCTGTTTGCCCCATATACCCACTCTCTGTTTGGCTGACTCCACTAGTTTCCTGCAGTTCTCTCTAGCTCATGTTTCTATTATATTCAACATATTTGGCTCTCTATTTCAGTTTAAGCTTCACCTGTACAGCCTAACACACCATTTAGGGGTTGCCTGCAAGGACTACAACCCTGCTAGATATGGTCTGGCCCCACAGACTGTCCTTTATAGTATAGTGGAAGTCTCCATTGTCCTGTAACTCTTGTATTCTCTATGCCTGTGAAACCACTGCCAAATGGAGACGCCAATTTCTGTTGCCAGCTAGAGAAGTAGCCAGGCTCCTCTGGACCAGAGTTGTAGTGGCTTCTGAGTGTCTGGGCAGATGGAACTTGAAATCCACTTCCATAGGCATCATGTCTGTTGTTTCTAGATACCTCCTTCTAAAAGTTTTTATAATCACCACCTCCTCTGTTACCAAGAGCTAGTCAAGCTAATCTCATGCTCTCTTTCCCTCTCAGTGGTTTTCTCATGTCTCCCTTATGATGCTCTGGTTTGGTCTCTGTTGCTGTGATAAAAACATCATGCCCAAAAGCAACCTGGGGAGGAGGAATTTATTTTTAACTTAGGGGTTGTAGCTTATCATTGAGGGAAGTCAAGATAGGGAGTTAAGGCCGAAGCTTGCAGCAGAAACCATGGAGGGATAGCCAAGACAGCTGCTTCAAAGATGATATTTGGAGAAATGAAAAGAGCAAAAAAGAGGTCATTGGTGAGCGGCATTCTCTCGGAGATAACTCAGCAGCTGTGTGTGATGTGTTGATCTGTTCCCATGCCACCGCCCTGAACTTAGTTGTGATACCATTTCTAGCTGTAAGGGAAGTTGGGAGATGTAAAAAGGGAATGGCCATTGGTCATTGTCTAGCAGTGTCTATTATACACACTTCTCCATCAGTATTAATTCAAATGTAACTACTGACTCCACTCATTCATATAATGACTGACAATACAGAGATGTGACAGATTTGATTTTTATACCTTTGTCTACCATTGGTCTGTCTTATTTTTCTCATACCTACGTTTGTCTGAAATTTTGACATAAGTTTCAATCTCTTAGGATTGGGTTGATTCAGTTGTGTGCACTGTCAATCTGTCTATATATTACTGGGAGAGTAACTGTTTTTGAATAAATAGCTAGCAGTTAACTAAGAGTAGAAATAATTATACAGCACTTGTCCAAGTGAAGTGCTATAGAAATGCTAAAAAGTGATGCTACCAAAAGAAACCCTGATTGTCGTAACTTCAAAGGAAGTGTTAGGTTGAAGTGTTTTGATGTGTATGGCATTTAAATGATCTAAATCAGTGTTTAGGTGTTCACGTGAGAGATTGTTCTAGCTACTCAGGGGAAATAAGAGTCTGTTCTACCCACTCAGTGTTTAGATGCTTCCGTGAAAGATTTGTCATCTCCAAATATATTATTTAAGAAATAAGGATGGTGTTGTCTTGATTATATTCACCAAGAGAAGGACATCTCCTAACAACAGATGCGAGAGTCTTTTAGACCACCTTCCTTGTTTAGCCTTATCTTCCTGGAGTCTTGCCTGTGATGTAATCAGATGTCCTGGACCTTTGTGTCAACTTGATGAAGACTATTAGTTAGCTACCTAACAGTAAATATTTGCTGGACTCAGAGATCTTAATTACAAAATATGTCTTGTAAATATTTGTCAACTATAGAATGGCTTTCCAAAGGTAGTAACGTAATAATATGATTGTGAAATGAAAAAAAATTAATGGATGATATTGCTTATATTAGCACTTTTAACATAAGAAAAGTTGTTATTTGCATAATAATGTGTACATTTTTTTTTTTGCGAGATCCCCAAATTCATCACTGGAGAACCTGTGAATATTTAGGTTAAACTGTTGTCTAATATGTTAATTGTCAGAGTAGTGAAACCTCAGGTTCTGGGCTGGTTTTTTACGGTTGAGTTCATATCTATCCTGTGATCTTGAGCCACTGAGAAAGAGATAGTCTTTCTTTGTACCTTGTATTTTTCTCTTTAAACCTGTAAAATGGGTACTTGAATAAAAAATATTACCTGCTTACTGGGTTTGTAAGAAGTATAGCATATAAAAATGCTTACCATAGATATATAAATACCCAATAAATATTAGCAGTGGATTTTTTTTGTTTTTCTTTTCTCAGATATATGTTGAATAGTATCTACCTAAACGGCTTTGAGATACAAGTATTTCATGTATCTGAGATTTTGGAATATATGTAATGAAAGATATTTGGGATTATATTCAAGCATAAACTCATTTGTGTCTTTCACATACCTTATACAAGTGGCTTGAGAATAGCTTTAGGGACTACTGTGGTGGGCCTGCATTAGGATTGCCAGTCATTTCACAGAGCTAGCTGGGGGAGTTTCTGTCCAAGTAACTTTTACTCACCAGATGTAATTGTCATCTTAGAGGCTTCCTGCTGAATAAACTCACCATTTCTAGTTCATTCTGAATTCTGGCAGGCTGGTTCAACTCAGCTGTTCTGGCCAAAATTCCTCTCCAAGCTGACTGGATTCAAACTAGCTTCTCGGCTTCTGACTGAATTGCTCTGCTTGGCCTCAAATAACTCTGGCAATCTGTTCTGATCTTCTGGCTCCTTCTCCTTCTCTGGTTTGTTCTTCACCTGCAATCTGCCTTTTTAAAACTGTCCCAGTAAAACTGCTGCCTCTCATCTCTCTCTCTCTCTCTCTCTCTCTCTCTCTCTCTCTCTCTCTCTCTCTCTCTTTCTCTCTCTCTCTCTCTCTCTCTTTCTCCTAATCTCTAAAGTTGTCTCCCTTTCCTTTGCTGTTCTGGTGAGTGCTGGGCGTATTTTATGCTCTCAAATCTTTCTCTGATTCATCGCTTTGTCCTTTAATTAGACATCATTGTTTGGGATTAAAGCTGTGTATTACAGGTGTGTCTGTATTCTAGTCAGAGAGATTAAAGGTGTGAGTCATGTCTGCATTCCAGATGGATCTTTGGGTGTGATGAGAGCAGGACAATCTTTGGATATGATGAGAGCAGCCATGTGCTGGATTAAAATTACTCTACAAGTTTCTACTTGTGACAACATACTGATGCCACGTTTAAGACAAAATTCAGATTTGGGAACAGTTTGGATCTTTGAGCTAGAGGTGCTCACGTTGTATGAGGGCAACATCCAAACTCTTTTCAGGTGGTGGTCTTAAATGACTTTTACTGGCCTTCCGTAGAAATGCTCATTCATGCAATGGCAGTGTGGTTTAGTGGTCAGGCTCAGGGATCCTCCACTAATCTGCCTTCTCTCCTGGAGACTGCTTGTTAACAGAGAGCGTCCCTGAAGTGTTTAACACTGTTGCTTTTAGAACTGGGATAGAGCTCAGTGGTAGCCTGCTTAGCTCTGTGTGGTACTTTGGCTCTTCAAAAACACAAACAAAACCCCAAAACAACAAAATCTCAGCCTGGAATGCTAGAAAGCAAGATTTACTGAGTTACATTTCTCTCATGTCCTGTAATACTGGTACATAATAGACACTGAATATTGTTTTTTACCAAGTGCATGAAAGCAATAATTTCCTCTGTATAGTTTCTATTAGGTTTGCTTCTCTTTAGATATTGCTGTGCCAGAAGATAATTATATACACTCTATTTGCCTAAAATGAAACAAGTAAACCCAAATGAGACCTATAGTTACCAAAGAAACATTGAGAACCCCTTTTGTAAAACACTGATTAGTTCTAGTTGGGCCTGGTGGTGCCGGGTGCCAGCCTGTAATCCCAACTCTTGGGAGACTCCAGTAGGAGTCTGGGATACATATACAGCAAGACCTGATCTCAACAAACAGACAAACATTAAATTACCCTTGCCTACTGGAAATTTCCCTCTCCCTAAAGTAATGAAGAAACTCGAGGCTAAAATAAAATGCCAGAGAACCTGCAGAGAGCCAGGGGAATGTGCAGAAACCACTTCAATTTAAAATGTAGATCTGCAGATTTATCATCTTCTTTCAAGGGATGCTTACCACCAAATGTTAAATTAAAACATCTCTGTGGGCAATTGAAAATACAGAGATGACGGCACTAGAGGCTCTTGAGAGTGAAAGTGTTCTATTTCACTATCTCTTATTATTTAGAGGTGCAGTGCTTAACTCCCCGTGGAGCCTGTTCTGAAGTAAAATCTTTAAGGCTTTCCCAGTGGGGCAGAGTTGAAGAGAGTGGTTGTGGAGTAACAGCGTAAAGTTTTGGGGGGTTGGCTAGCAATATGGCTCAGCAGGTAAAGACACTTAACTTGCAGCCTGACCACCTGAGACTCACTCGTGGAGTATCTGCAGAACCTCACAGAGGACACCTGCTCCTAGTCCTCTGCCAATTTGTGCATGTGTGCGCGCGCGCGCGCGCGCGCACGCGCACACACACACACACACACACACACACACAGAGAGAGAGAGAGAGAGAGAGAGAGAGAGAGAGAGAGAGAGAGAGAGAGAGAGATTTCAGAACAGCTGCTGCCATTGGCTGTGAAGCAGGTGGAGGGTCAGCCCTCTCCTGCCCTTATAATTGAACCACAGTCCAGACCCATGCAGAGCAGGAGCCAGGCAGGATGTGGACCTCTCCGTGTTCTTCCGCCACACTCTAGACCACCATTTGACCTGTCTTTTCCCCCCAACAAAAGGATGGAAGTGAGTTTCTTCCAGAACTTGTTGAGCTGTCTTGGTTCTGGGCTTTGACAGGATATAGCCTCTGAAGTGAAACGCATAAAAAAAAAAAAAAAATTCTGGGAAATGAAAACATGATTTTGAAGTAGTCTGTAGTATTGAAATGCAGCACTCTGTTTCTCTTGGAAGCAAGACTTGCTGGAGGCTCACTGGTGCAGAAGAGTCCTCAAGGAGAAGAGGCTCAGGAACAGCAGGCGTGGGATCTCGAGAAAGGGATCACTCATCTGATGAAACAAATTGCTCTAATTAAAACGACGTGCCACGGCGGCAAGGGTAGCTCAGTTGACAGGGTGACGGTCGGGACAAAGTGTAAGAAGCCTCCATAGAGGTATCTGCGTTACCAGCTTCATTATCGGTTATTTGGGGTGTGATGGAGGAACTGTCTGTCTGAAGATGAAGGAAGGGGCTGTGGGCCCAGGGCAGCCCCTTCTCTAGGAATACAGGTCTTCCCGATCCCTTCTCCTTTCTTTTACCCGGCTGCGACAGGGGGATACTCTTCGAGAAAGACACTGAAGCTTCTGTTAACTTGAGGCTGTTGTGGTTGTAGCTGTCGGCCACAGATGCCTATAGTATCTTGCACATGTAATGCGTGTTAACATTTATTTTCCTGGTCTTTTAACCGTGAAAGAACACACCAGTAAATGCATAACACGCATTGAAGCATAGCCAGTGTTTGAGGTTGCAAACTGCGCTGTCTGCCTGCCTGCCTGCCTGTCTGTCTGTCTGGAGCACTTCTCTCTATTTTTGTTAATTTGTGTGTGTCTGCTTTTTTAACTGAGTCACTGTCTATCAGTATAGGGAATCCCTATTCCATTTACTACTAGAGGGGAGCCATCAGATCCAAAATTCTATTTTGAAACAAATATATGTTTGGGGGGGCTGTAACTTGTAGGGTAACCCATTTTTTTTTTGTTTTACTTTGTATGAAGGTATGTTATCATTTATAGCAATGGCAAGTCCTGATATAGTAACTCTCTGTAGTATCTATCTGCCCCAAATTTCAAACATGAAGTTTTCTCTCTTTCCCCCAGGTGCTTCTGAAAATTTAA
Source organism: Apodemus agrarius (assembly GCA_964023405.1). NCBI lineage: Eukaryota > Metazoa > Chordata > Mammalia > Rodentia > Muridae > Apodemus > Apodemus agrarius. The sequence goes on along the minus strand of OZ030011.1, from coordinate 67,727,571 downwards.
AGTACACACAAGTCACCTAGGATCTTGTTAAACTGACATTCACACGTGAGTAAGGGGCAGGGCCCTAGATTAATGCACCTCCCGGCTTCCGGCTCGGGTGACGCTTTGCTTCGTGAACACGTTAGCGCCTCTCTTTCTGCGTGTGAGCTTCTTTGGTTTCAGTTGTGTAATGGAACTCGAAGTGAACCTCGCTTACCAGCTTTAAATACATTTTGTAATTTGGGCAATAAGTGAGCGACACTCAAACTCTCTTTTCTTAAAGGAAGAAAAGCAGATTTCCCCGTCAGTTCTTGGCTGGGGCTGTTCCCCGTGACTTTACATCGCCGCAGTGGTGGTCTGAATGGATGTCAGAGCTTCTCCTTTGTTCTCTTAATCATGTGAAATTGGGCTTTCCCTTCTAGTGTAGAGATCAATTAGCCACGAGTGGGTTTGAAAGAAGTGTGTTCCATTTTCAAAATATTTCCTCATCATTGGGCTTCCATCCAAATCCTTGAAGACAATTTAATAATCCTAGGGTCTTAGAAATGAAAGTTCCTAATCCATGCTGTTGTTCTACAATGCATAAATATTTTAGTTTTGTAATAATAAAGTAACCAGTGCTTTAATTCTTTAAATGTCATCTCTCCCACTATATTAGGTTTTGGAGGGCAGGGTCTGCCCATTTCATCATTCTGTAACTTACAGCCAACAGGAGAGATCTGGTTGACATTATGATTATAAAATTAAAGCCAGGCATGGTGGCATATACCTTTAATCTTAGCATTTAGAGGCAGAGAGGCAGGTGAATCTCTGTGAGTTCAAGGGCAGCCTGGCCTACATATGCACTAAGTTTCATGTCAGTCAGGGCTACATGGAAAGACCCTGTCTTAAACATTTGTAAAAAGATTATAAAATAAAAGCTCCCTAAAAATAATAATGGTCATTCTCTGGGAAAGCTAGAGTTTTTTTTCTTCTTAGGACTCAGGGTCACCAGACATGTCTAGGTCTGCTATTGGTGATGTATTGTTCTCTGAGTCTTGGTTTTTCCAGCTTAAAGTGGGGAGAAAATACCTGTCATCAGCACAGAGTGGTAGGAGCAAGCAGTGGGTGAGAGTGTTGATTGTCTCTGTCAGTCTTCTTCCATAGAAATAAAGGGACAGATAATGCCTATTAAAAAAAACATCCTGGGTAGGGGCAAGGCTTTCTCACCTACTAGCAAGCACAATGATCTGTTTATATTACACTATAGGTTGCTGCTGTTTCTTCACACAAGAAGATTGGTTTATCTTCTCTTATAGAAGGTTTGAAATGCTTGATCTTAGAGCATAAGCTATTGGTGTTCTGTTCAGGAACTTTCTCCCTGTGCCCATATCCACCAGGGTCTTCCCCAGTTTCTTTTCTATTAGTTTCAGTGTGTCTGGTTTTATGTGGAGGTCCTTGATCCACTTGGAATTGATCTTAGTACAAGGAGATAAGAGTGGATCAATTTGCATTCTTCTGCATGCTGACCTCCAGTTGAACCAGCACCATTAGTTGAAGAGGCTATCTTTTATCCACTGGATGGTTGTGGCTCCTTTATCAAAGATCAAGTGACCATAATCTGTGGGTTAATTTCTGGGTCTTCAATTCTATTCCATTGATCTACTTGCCTGTCACTGTGCCAATACCATGCAGTTTTTAACACAATTGCTCTGTAGTACTGCTTGAGGTTAGGGATATTGATTCCCCCAGTTCTTTTATTGTTGAGATTAGTTTTAGCTATTTTGGGTTTTTTGTTATTACAGATGAATTTGAGAATTGCTCTTTCTAAATCTATGAAGAATTGATTTGGGATTTTGATGGGGATTGCTTTTGGCAAGATGGCCATTTTTACTATATTAATCCTGCCAATCCAAGAATTGACAAATGGGACCTCATAAAATTACAAAGTTTTTGTAAAGCAAAGAACACCGTCAGAAGGGCAAATTAGCAACCAAAAAGATCTTTACCAACCCCCCATCAGACAGAGGGCTAATATCCAATATATACAAAGAACTCAAGAAGTTAGACTCCAGAGAACCAAACAACCCTATTAAAAATGGGGTACAGAGCTAAACAAAGAATTTTCACCTGAAGAAATTTGGATGGCTGGGAAGCACCTTAAGAGATGTTCAACATCACTAGTCATCAGGGAAATGCAAATCAAAACAACCCTGAGATTTCACCTCACACCAATCAGAATGGCTAAGATTAAAAACTCAAGAGACAGCAGATGCTGGTGAGGATGTGGAGAAAGAGGAACACTCCTCCACTGTTGGTGGGATTACAAGAAGGTACAATCACTCTGGAAATCAGTCTGGTGGTTCCTAAGAAAATTGGGCATAACACTTCCAGAGGACCCTGTCATACCACTCCTGGGCATATACCCAGAGGATTCCCCTGCATGCAACAAAGACACATGCTCCACTATGTTCATAGCAGCCTTGTTTATAATAGCCAGAAGCTGGAAAGAACCCAGATGTCCCTCAGTGGAGGAATAGATACAGAAAATGTGGTATATTTATACAATGGAATACTACTCAGCAATTAAAAACAATGAATTCATAAAATTTGTAGGCAAATGGTTGGAACTGGAAAATATCCTAAGTGAGGTAACCCAATCACAAAAGAATACACATGAAATGCAATCACTGATAAGTGGATATTAACCCAGAAGCTTTGAATACTCAAGTCACAATTAGCAAATCATATGATTCCCAAGAAGGAAGGAAGGAGAGGGCCCTGGTCCTGAAAAGACTTGATCCAGTATGGTAGGGGAGTACTAGAACAAAGAAATGTGGGGTGGGGAGTGTGATTGGGGATTGGGCAGAGAGAAGAGGGCTTATGGGACATATGGTGGGGGGGACTGGGAAAGGGGAAAGCCTTTGGAATGTAAACAAAGAATATAGAAAATAAAAAAGCAGCATGCATGTCAAAATAATTATTTTCCACATTTTAGATTGCAAGGTGTCGTATATCAACCACTAGATTTCTCTTTCCATTCTTCTGTGACCTTGGGACCATTTATTCTACGTGTTGTAGCCAGCCATGAGATAAAGCTGGGATTGCTACAAATGGCTTGTAGGGAGCTCTTTCTTCTGTTTCTCACTGCTTTCTTCTGTGCTATCAACTGCTCCACAACCTCTTGCCTTTTTAGTGCCTCTGCTGCCTCTCCTTGCTACCTCAGTGTCATCACTCCATTTCTTCTTGGAATTCTCCAGCTGCCTCCTTGTGTTACCATTCTCCAGTCTCCTCTCGGTCTTCATTTGTTTGCCATGCAGCAGGCTTAGTGCACTGTACCCATGAAGAACCACAAGCAGGTCAAAATCATTTGAGGGGAGTCTTTATTAGAGTCTAATGTTGCTCTCTCTCTCTCTCTGTGTGTGTGTGTGTGTGTGTGTGTGTGTGTTGTACATCAGAGGGAAACCTCTAAGATTAATCCTAAAAGTGTGGGGCACACCTTGATCATTGTTAGAAAGGGATATGGCATGGGTGTGGCATGCATATGTAGATTATAATTTACACACCTAATAGCACAGCTTCCAGTTTTGGCAAGGCCAACGACAACTCTCACAAGAGGAACAACCATCAGCCTAGAAGGAGACACAATCACAGAAGTTCTTGGTTAGTCTCAGAGGTAGCACACACAGATCCCTGATGTGGTCTTTAACACTGCTTAAAGAAAATGAAATCAAGGCCAAACCCATTTATAGACCATGAGTAGAAACAGTAGGCAAGGTCATTTGGAGATTACTGAGCTTGTCTTGGCTACAGTGAAGTTTTCTTTCTTTGATACAGGTCCAAACAAATGTGACTGGTCCCAAGACTTCCAGACCTAGAAGTTGACATACCCAGCAGCTGAGGCCATAGTGTTCTTGCAGCTGGAGTACATCTTCTTCAAGGGGTCCCTCTAACATCCAAAGCAGCTGAGCCTCCACAGTGACAGTTCATCCTGTCATCAAAGGGGACTGATTCCTACTCAAAGTAGCTGAACACAGGGTCTGACAGAAGCTGTCAATCAAAGATCCCAACAGCAAAGCTTTTTGGTGAGAAAATAAACATGAAAAGGTCCTTACATCCATCAAAGGCCCACTGGTTTACAGTAACGTTCTGCAGTGTTTAACTGCTTAGCCTCTCATAGGATCCTGTGAGTGAGAGTTGAGTTCCTCTGTGTCCCAGCCTGAATCCCTGAGATTGGACGACGGCTGCCTACGAGGGCTCCATAATTCATACTGGACTGGGATGTGGGAGAGGAAAAGAAACAAATGCCTTGATTATGTTAAACCAGGGAGGTTTTGATTAACATTTTCCCTGAGAACTTGTAGAAGATTTTCTAATCTTGGGAGAGGACGGCATATGGCAGAGAACATACAATGAGAGAGAACGGTTACCCGGTCAGGGCTTGAGAGAAGGGGAAGAGGCCCGATGGCTCCATGCACAGAGGAAGGTCATCTCTGTTTGAGTCGGGGAACCCTTCACATGCAGAACCCCACCTTGCGGTTAAATGAAAACGGTTCTGCTTGTTTGTCTTCTGGCATATGGCAAGTGTTTTATTTCCATGGTAGCCACCTATAGGGAGAATAGCTTGTGTACTGTATGGATACATCACCTGTTAATTTAAAAGCCTATGGCCTATGACTTAGGCAGGAAGTAGAGGTGGGACATCCAGGAGGCAGAGAGATTCTGGGATAGAGCCAGACATAAGAAGATCCAGTCGGGAAGATATGGGGAGATGGACACACAGTACCTGAACACAGGTATCCCGCCAACTGACAGGATGTAGGTTAAAATAAAATGGGTTATCTTAAGTTATGGTTCTATATAGAATAGAGCCCAGCTATATGCCCACGGTTTGAGTCTTATTTCTGGTAGCCTGAAGCTGGGGAGTAGAACCAGACTTCTACAGCCACAAAGTCTCCTGCTGATGGGGAATGGCACTTAGCTGTCCACATTTCTTTCTTTTTTTTTTTGTTTTTTTGTTTTTTTGAGACAGGGTTTCTCTGTGTAGCCCTGGCTGTCCTGGAACTCACTCTGTAGACCAGGCTGGCCTCGAACTCAGAAATCCGCCTGCCTCTGCCTCCCAAGTGCTGGGATTACAGGCATGCACCACCACGCCCGGCTCATATTTCAAAACTTTAATTACTACTGGCTGTACAAGTTGGGCTTGTCTCTTTCCCTTTCCCATAAAATTACTGCTCTTTTGTGAACCAAACAGCACAAAGGAAGATTCCCCAGCACCCAGAAAGAGACAGTGGAATGGAAGGAAAAGATGTCATTGGTGCCTGGGTAAGAGAGTAAATAAAACTGACAGAAAGCAAAGAGAGCGGGGGAACCTTTGCTATTGCAGTTGCTACCCTTTAGCTAGAAACATGTACCCAGCACTTCACTATTCACCAATGACACATCCATCTCATTTAGTAATCGTCACATCCATAAAGAGTATAAATTATTACCTTTGTTTCACAAAAGAGGAGTGCAGAGTGTGGAAAAGGTGAAGAATTTGCCATGATCCCACAGTCAGAGGGTAAAAGGCTTGAGGGAAAGGCTTTAACTTCTCAGGTCAAGAATGAATACTTTGACACACCTCGCAGGGGTCTCAGTTGATTTGATTCTGTCTGTGAACCCATCTCACAGCTAAAACCAGATATAGCAACCTTTTAAATCTATCAAGAATATTTTTCTCATTATAATCCTTTCCTCATTTTTCCATCCTTCAAATGTCTGCTCAGAGGTCACTTGCTATGGGATTTCTCCTCTCTGTCCTCCTCCCAATGTGAGATTGTGTATCCCTTTCCTCTATTCTATTCTGTGTACAGTGCCCGGTACTTGCCCCTCCTGGTACCGAAAGATGCATTTGTTTGTATTATCTGTGGAGAGTTGTCTGTCTCTTCTACAATGTAATCTCTGCAAGGAAAGACCGGGCCCTGTTAGCTCATTATCTGTGCCTGGCACATATTAAGCTCAAAATAAATGTCAAGAGAATGAATAAAATGGATGATCCTCAGATTTTCAATTGGTTCCTAGAATAAATATTGATGGAAGGAGGGATGAGAGCAGGGGAGTAGGTGAAAAATCTTGTGATTTGAAAGGAACTACAAGCACCATATTGCCTGCTGGTGTTCTTAATGGTTTCACTGTATTGAAAAGAGAATTTTGTTTTCTCTTTCATTCTTTTCACAGTTTTGCAATGATAAGTACTCTTGATATCTCTGAAGATAGTATTATTATATAAGAAAACTTAGATGTTTCAATCTCTTAGGTGGCCCTGAATTTATTACAAAAGATCCTTGAATTTATTAAAATATTGGTCATTGAATGTGGACTAATTAAATGATATGGTTTTAGATAAGTGTTCATACACACTGTTCTAATATATATGTATATATATGTGTGTATATGGTGCTATTATATAGTACCAATTTATTTAAAAGCATCAATGAATTCACAATGATTTAAAAATAATTATGTATTTGCTTTTATCTGCAGACATGAAAGTATAATAGTGATGATTCTCATGCTTAAATGATGAAAAATTCTAGGTTAAAGAAGAGTAAATCTTCCAACTCTACTATAAGGTGAGTTTTAGAAAAGTTATTAAACTAGAGATTATTTTGAAGTATCAGTATTCTAGTTTTATATTGTATTTCTACATTCGCGTGGAAATTGCTTTCTTAAATCAAGGCCATCTTCAAAATTGCATCTGATTCTTTATGTTCCTTTGATTGCTTGTCCATTCTTTTGCTCCACAAAGACTATTCATGGATCAATTACTAAAGGCAAGAATTGTTATGGGCTAACTTTAACTTAAAAATTAGGACAATCTTTTAAAGTATGAATGTTTATGTTTGTCCATAATTGTCAACTTAATTATATTAGTAGTGGTTGATGAAAGGGGAAAGCATCTTTCTAGTCAACTGGAGTTCTTACAACCGTCTCTCTAATATATTCTATACATGTCTTCGAAGTAATTTTCCTAGATTTCCTGCTTCGATGTTTTAGTTTCTGCTGAAAGAATATTCAATGACAAACTTCCCAAGTAAAAGCCTAAGTATTTTGATATAGATACACCTCCCAATAGAACAACCCACTTTTCTATTCTTATTTCTCAAGACTTCCTAACACATATACTGAAGTGTGGAGGTTAATCATTTAGTTAAGAACATGACAAACAAGTCAAAGGCTGGGGCTGCAGTTCAGTGGAGGAGTGAGGCTCCATGTCAGTCTTAAGTCCTTCCAAAATCAAAGCAAAACCAGATAAACGAAAAGCTCTAACTCCCTTGGACCAACACTGGTTGTACTATTTGCTACCAGTCATTGGGCAGACCACCTAATAACGAGCACGATTAAATCCAAGAAGTTGCACTAGGTAAGACGATTGTTGTTCTTGGTGTTATAGGTCAGAAAAGTGAGGCTTACAGGAGTTAGGTAATTGGCCCATTGATACTCAATATAAATATACATCCCAGGAAGCTACATAGTTCTCATTAAAAAAAAACCCAACTACAACAAGATTAATATTTAATTGTGGAATAAGTAATACTTTTGAACATACTTGACTTTGCAAACAAATGCCAGCCTGTCTAAAAGAAAAGGATGTGGATGCTATCACATAGAAATAAAACTATTTTCACACTTTTGTGCTATAATGATTTATGCTATCAAAATAAAGCCTAACATTTAAGGTAGAATTATGACATTGGTAGTAGGGTTTGGGGTAAGGAACAGCAGTGAAAAGCCAGAGCCACTTCTGGCCCTCTCACTTGGCTAACCACTTAACCTTGCAGAATTTTGAATCTCTATGTAGCTCAGGCTGGCTTTAATCTCATGTTCGCCTGCCTCAGCTCCCAGATGGCTGAGATCACAATACTAAGTGGATCAAATATTTAAACATAAGACTCAACGCTGTGGAGAGCAAAAGAGGCAAAGCCTAGCCATCTGTGCAAAGAGCACAGACAACCGAAGCAGGAAAGAGAAATGGAATTATAGAAGACAAAAGACTCGGGCTGGGTGGATGGCTTAGAAAGTGGAATGCGTGCCACATAACCATGAGGATTTGCATTCGAATCCTCAGCTCCAGTGTGAAAAGCTGGCATGGTGGTGCATGCCTGTAACCTCTGAGCTTGGTAGATAGGGCAAGCGAAGACAAGAGGATTGCTGGAGCATCAGAAGCATGGTCCAGGAGCAGAGGCAGAATGTCCTATGTGAGTTTGAGGCCATTTTCGTTTACATTGTAAGTTCTAGGCCAGCTAGAGCTACATAGTGAGACCTCCATCTCAAACAAACAATCAGGCAAACAAACAGCAATGGAGAGAGTGCTAGAAGAAGACAGCCATTATTAGCCTCTGGCTTCTGCAAGAGTGCACATACCTGAATCACAGGCATATACACACAGATCCTACACAGACTGTTCATAGTGCAGGAACCAATAGAGTTGAGAGAGTCTATAGGAAAGAAGAAAGTGTTTCCTTGCTATTCATCTCAGGAGGGATTACTTCTACAGTATGCAAGGAACACAAACAATGGTTGAAAAAAAATCCAGTTAGAAGTTGTGTTAATCATGTGAACAGACAGTTCTCAAAGAGGATATACAAAAAAAAGTCAATGAATACATTTAAAAAAAATGTTCACTAGAATGTAAATCTAAACTCAATAAGGTATCATCCCACCCAAATCAGCCTAGCTATTGTGTAAAAAGCGATGATGTCAAATGTAGGATAGATAGCATGGAAGGAGAACTCACACACACTTTTGGTGGCAATGAAAATCAGTTTAGCCATTAAGGAAGATGGCAGGAAATCTCTCCCAAAAAACTGCAACTGCCCTACGAAGCAGCAATCCCAGGGCCATCTACAAAAGGAAATGAAATCAGGTCAAAGAGAGCCTGCACGCCTGTGTTTATGGCAGGGCTCCTGCAGTAGCTCAGGTCCAGGATCTACTCCTGTGTCCGTGGATGGCTGAGCGAATGGGGAATCTGTCCAAAGTTCAGGATTGACGTCGTCATCTCGATACGCGGCTTTGGCTGACTGCAATGTGAAGACAGGACAGGGCTCACATGGAAAAACAAAACCGAAGCCGCCACACAGACGCAGTTCAAGAGGACAGCCATGAAAGCGCCCCGGGTACAGCTACTCTGCACTACTCTTGTGTTTGGTTTAGGTTTTATGAAACCAAGTTAGCCCTTCACTGTTGGCTACCTTTTGATGAGGCAGCCATAACAGACAGGAACAAAGCTGTGTGAAAAAAATTAACAGACTTTAGGACGTTTGTTCTCAGTGCTCAGAGATCAGTGAAGGGATAAACAAAAACGCACAAAGCGTCAATTTTCAAACCTGAAATTGTTTCACACATTAGGTAAAAGATAAAATTTATATTTTCTAAGATTCAAATTCATGCAGTACATTTGTAAAAACAGAGGTATGAAATTGTGAAAGGATTTTTAAAACCACGTACATTTTTAATTTTGAATGTAGTATTATTTCCCTCCTGCCCCCTTTAGCTGAATCTGGTCTCAGGTGTGGCTTTCTCTCTACAATACTTTCCTCATCTCCAGCTCATCCAGCAGCTTGTTGAGATAAATGCTTTATCCAGGACCGTGACTGCTTTCTTTCTGTAATAAAAGTCTTATTTCAGATTATTTTGTATTATCACTTTGACATTATATATTGTGAGATAGATGCAGTGCCTAGATGAAACTCAATTTTTTCCCTTTGGATTGAAGTGTTTTATATGTAGAATAAGAATGAAGAATAAAACATTTCAGAGTCTAGTGGAGAGAAGAAAACCCTACTGTTTGGCACATTGCGTTTTTCTTTATGCCACCGTCATTTTGGTAAATGCATACCAAACTGGCTTCTAAAATTTTTAACGTTTTCTTTTATTTGTATGTGTGTTCTGTTGGCGTGTTTGTCTGTGCACCATCCTCATGAAGTACCTGCAGAGGCCAGAAGAGGGCATTGGATCTCTTAGGGCTGGAGTTACAGACTGTTGTGAGCTGCCATGTGTGTGCTGGGAATCCAAGCCAGGTCCTCTGGAAGAGCAGCCAGTGCTCTTTTTATTATTTTTATTTACATAAATCCTTAATTCCTTCCTTCCTTCCTTCCTTCCTTCCTTCCTTCCTTCCTTCCTTCCTTCCTTCCTTTCTTTCATCTCTGCTGCAGTTTCTACTCTTTCCTCTCCTTTTGGTGTACCCCTCCCCCACCCTGCCTCTCCTTCTGGTGAACCCCTCCCCACTCTGCCGCCTCCCTTCCATGCTCCTATCTCTTTCTTCTATAACCACTGAGTCATCTCTCCAGCCCCATAAGCTGACTCCCTAATATTTATTTTTATATCTATAGATGAGTGCTGTTGGCCTTCATCAAAGAAGCTTTTCTTTTGCAGTAAAATTTCCACATGTCACTAATTGAGAGGAAAGGGGGTAGGCATCTCTATTTTGCTCCTAGTCTTCAGCAGAAAGCACTGAAAACAATAAATGTGCATACTTGTCATTTTATGAAGCCAGTAGTAATGACCTAGATGCTAAAAGTCCAACCATTGCACTACAAAATAAAAGAGAAAACTTTAATGACTTTCACATGTACCGTAAGACGTCCTTAGCAAAAGTACCTGATTGAGTTGCCTAATGATAATATCAATGATAATAATTGACAATAGACAAGTAGCATTTAACCTGGAAATGTAAGTTTACTTCAAAATTTAGGAATCCATCTGTATGTACTTACTGATAAGTGGTTATTAGCTCAGAAGCTCGGAATACCAAAGACACAATTCAAATATCGAATGATGTCCAAGAAGAAGGAAGGAGAGGCCCCTGGTCCTGGAAAGGCTCGATGCAGCAGTGTAGGGGTCTACCAGGACAGGGAAGCGGGAGGGGGTTGACTGGGAAAAGGGGAAGGGAAGAGGGCTCATCGGACTTTCGGGAAGGGGGAACCAGGAAAGGGGAAATCATTTGAAATGTAAATAAAGAATATATCGAATAAAAAAAGGAATCCATCAATATAATGCACTATACTAATGATCTAGTAAGCCCCATAGTAAATCCTGTTTTGATTTTTGCCAATTTGAGGAAATAAAAGCATTTTGCAAAATATAAATGAAAACAAGGTCAAGAAGGGAATGTCTTCCTTCTTCCTTTTTGTTTTTTGAGTTTTAGTCAAGGTCTCTCTATGTGGTCTTGACTGTCCTAGAGCTCACTACATAAAACAGGGTGGCCTTGACCTAACTCACAGAGATCCTCCTGCCTCTACTTTCCTACTGGTGGGATAAAAGGTGTGTGCCACCACATCTGGGAAGAAGAGCACTTCTTTAGTTTCTTAAATATGGCTAAACAGTCTACCAAACATAGCACATACACTAGTGAGCACTTTATTGTAAGCAGTGAAGGGGACTGTGAGGCTCCGTTCCTAACTCAGGGACTATGGACAGTTCATTGTTGCTGGGAAAAGAAGGATTTTCCTTAGTGGTGTAGTCACTAGTAAATTGTTCATGTTTCAGTAAATAATCTACCCATACAGTTGTCATTCAAGCAACTGTAATGAAACTCAGTGGAAAACACACACACACACATGCATACGCACACAGAAGGAGGGGGCACCTATTGAGAAAGTTTTAGGCATGAGAAAGGAGAAGAATTTAAGCATGAGAGAAGGTAATGGAAGAATAGAAGTGACCAAAACTTTTTATATACGTATGTAAAGTTGTCAGATACACGAGCATTGCCTCATTAAGAAATAAATATGCTGTTTTTATTTGTAAAACACCAATGAGTTCACAAAAGCTTTTAGAAACTATAAGTTTGTAAAAGTTATAAGATACAAGGCATACAAAGTCAATTTTTATACCTTAGCATCATACATTTGAAAAACAAGATTTAGAAAAAGCAATACCATTTAATATCTCAAACACCCAACCCGTAGAATATTGAAGTATAAATTCACCAAATGTGTGTCTTAGTCAGGGTTCCTATTGCTATGATGATGAAACATCATGATCAAAAGCAGGTTGGGGAGGAAAGGATTTATTTGGCTTACACTTCCACATCATGATTCATCATCAAAGGAAGTCAGGGCTTCTGCCTGACTCAAACAGGGCAGGAAACTGGAGACAGGATCTGATGCAGAGGCCATGGAGGAGTGCTGCTTACTGGCTTGCTCCCCATGACTTACTCAGTCTGCTTTCTTATAGAACAAGCCCAGGCATAGCTCCACCCACAATGGACTGGGAACTCCCTAATTAAGAAAACGCCTATAATTCCATCTTATGGAGGCATTTTCTCAACTGAGATTTCCTCATCTCAGATGACTCTAGCTTGTGTCCAGGTTACATTGAACTGTCCAGGACAACAGAGACAGAACTTGTATGCTGAAAATTATAAAACACTGATAAAAAGAATCAAGGGACCCCCAAATAGATAAGGACATACATGTTCATGAATTGGAAAATTTCACATAGTAAATTAATCAACTCTCTCTCTCTCTCTCTCTCTCTCTCTCTCTCTCTCTCTCTCTCTCTTTCGAGACAGGGTTTCTCTGTGTAGCCCTGGCTGTCCTGGAACTCACTTTATAGACCACACTGGCCTCGAACTCAGAAATCCGCCTGCCTCTGCCTCCCAAGTGCTAGGATTACAGGTGTGTGCCACCACCACCCGGCTCATCAAATATCTATAAACACACTTATACATATAATCAAAATGCTAGTTGGATATTTTATATATAACTAATTCTAAAATCTATGTGGAAAAGAAAAAATACAGTAGTTAAATATTTTGAAAACAAAGAAATGGTATAAAACACAAACTGCAAGTTAGGGAGGAGGGAACAATCTGGGAGGAGCTGCAGGAAGGAAAACCATGATCAGAATATAGTGTATGAACAATGAAACTTACTGTGAAGCTCCTGTATTGAGACAACATGCGTTATCTAAGACACTTGCATGGGTCTGTGGGACAGAACAGAGGGTCCAGAAACAAATCTATACAAATGGGTTCAATTATTTTGTCAAAGATACAAAAATGACTTAATGGGAAGAATAGTCTTCAACAAACAGTGCTGTACACCTGATAGCTACATGAAATAAAATCGACCTTGGTGTGAATCACATGTTTTTAAAAATGAACAAGAAATGGGTGTTGGATCTAAATGTGAAACATAAAATTATAAAAAATTATAGAAAATATAGAAGTCCATATGACCTTGAGTTTGGTCATGAGTTTATAGGCATGACCTAAAAAGCATAAGCCTTAGAGGAAAAAGTAGATAAGATGGACTTTCTTTAAAAAAACAAAACAAAACAATATTATTCTGCAAAGATACTAACTTCCCAAAAAAGAAAAGCTGCAAATTAAAAGCATATATGAAGAACTCTTCTACTCAACAATATAAAAAACAAATTCAGTTAAAAATATTCAAAGGATATGAACGCACTTCACAAGAGAGTACAATCTACATAAGCATATGACAAATGCTCACCGTCACAGGCTGTTAGAGAAGCATGGGTGTGGACCACACTGAATTTTCAGGTTGTACCTGTTGGAAAGGCTAAAATTGAAACCATGGTACTGAGTGCTAGGCAGCTAGATGCAGAGCCTCACGTGTCAACCACAGGACATGCACAGTGGTACAGCCCACTCTGGAACAATATCAGGCGGTTTCTTATAAAATTAAATCTATACTTACCATAGATTCCAAAATCCCATCTCAATAGCTTCCTTAAAGAAATAACTTAAAAATATTGTTTATTTGTTTTGAAGATGTCATACATGTATACTATGTATTTTATCACAGCCACCCTCATATCTCCTTTAGACAAAGAGCCCAGCCCATCTCCCTCCTGACTCGTGTCCTCTTATTATTACTGTTGTTACCACTAAATTAGTGCCTTGAGTTCATTTAGTGCTAGCCATAATCACATGGATATGGAACCATCAGCTGGGGGAGGGTCCAACTATCAATATTCATGTCCCCAAACAGAAGTGGCTCCCACCCACAGCAGCCACCAACTGTCAACAGCTCCTGGGGGTGGGGGTGGGGGGAACAGGAGTTCTTCATTGTTCCATGCTGGAATAGTGAGTGACTTGATCTTGTGTAGGCTTTGTACAGGCAACTGCAGTTACGGTCAATGGGTCTGTGCTGCATCAGTGTCCAGCAGACAGCATTTCCCAGCTCTCCATCCTCCAGCTTTTTGCTCTTTCCACTTCCTTTTCTGTGATGGTCTCTGAGCCTTGGATGGAGAGAAGTCGATGTAAGTTATAAGTGACCCATCTGTGGCTGTCCACTTACAATCTTTTATCCCAGCACTTTGATGAGTTATGAATCTGTATTAACCACGGACCACTGCAAAAAAAAAAAATCTCTGACTAAAACTGAGAATGGTACAAACTTGTCTGTATTAACAACAAAACTATTCACATGGCCATTTGATAACCTGACCATTTAATGAAATAACACCTGTAGGTTCCCACCCCACCCGGGCATATATATAATCTTCCCCAGTCATGGGCTTTTGGCCAGATTTATAATAGCAGAAATGATTTATGTAAACAGGTCTAAAAGCCAACCATAAGGCAGTTGGTTACCCTCATAACTATCGTGCCACTATTGCACCAGTGTGTGGGTGTACTTGTCTGGAAGATCAGTATTGTAGTATCCAGGATCCAGCACTAGATAAAACTAGCTATGTCTCTTCTCCACTAGTAGCCTGCCTAGCACCATAGCCAGCATTAAGAGAGTTTTACAATGAGACTGTGAAAGTCAAAACTTTTACTCACAAAAAAATGTAAAAATATTTGTAGTAAATCTATTTATAAATTAAAACTGAAAACAACCCCAAGGTTCCTGAGGGAGTGAACAGGTAGACAGCCACACTTCAGCCATACAGTGGAATACTACTGAGTGAGATAAAAAGGAATGAGCCTTTGAATGTGAAATAACAGATGAATCTGAAAGGTATTTTTCTGGAAGAACTCAGGATCAAAAAATTCTATGGTGTATTAATTTATTTATGCAATATTTCTGGGAGGTCAAAACTCTGGGACTAGAGAATAGACCAGTGGTTGCCAGGATTTAGAGTTGATGGCAGGGTGGGTAACTATAAAATAAAAACACCAAGTTTACCCTGGTAGTAGAATTGTGCTATATCATGGTTATAGTTGGGTTACACAAATCTATGAAAATCATAAAACTCAGAAATATGTAACATAATGGAAAAAGTCAATAAACCATGTAAGAATTGAAATGATGTTATAGTGGTTTTTTTCTTTCATTTTTGTGGTGCCATTAAAAGCCACATGATCCAGGTGGCTTCACCACAGGTGGAATGGAACCTAGGCCTTGAGCCATTCTTGTGAAGGAGAATAACACAATCTACCCTTGTCTATGGCGTGAAACAAACTGAACTAAACAGCTTTTTACAATGTTAAGGTCTGAGGCTAGAGGTTTTGTATTACAGTTCTTAGCATGAGTTATTTTGACTGGTGCAGAGTGAGATCTGAAAATGGTTCCCTGGCCTACAAGAGCATGGCCAGAAGATACAGAGGATGTGCTGGCCAAGGAGAATCGATAGGGCTGGAATTAGCAGTGTGGGCTGGAGTATCATTGAAGATGAAAGGAGCCCGTGTCTATAAGCGATAACAGAAGAGACACAGGGATGGACCTCTAAGCTGTTGAAATCACAATCAGAAGACTGTGCTGTGCATCAGTTACTGTGAAGAATAAAGCTTTATGTAAAGGAAAACACAGGTGTGACCATATACCTCATTCATGGACAATAACTGAGAAAAGCTGTGACCAACTTAGAGTTTGGCTAAATGTGAGTTTCTTGTGGTAAGAGAATGAGTGAGGCTGACCCAAGAGCTAAAATTATCTGAAGAGAGGCTGGAGTGGGGCGTGTCAACTGACACTCTCTCAGACATACAGAGTAGAACATATTTTTGACTACGAGAAAGATTCGTAGCCAAGAAACATTTATAACTGAAACTTTAGAGCCAACTGATACCTGAGTTCATGGGCCAACACATCTACCTTATAGACATCTGCTTCAAAGAGAGCTCCAAAGTGCAATAAATATAACACAGATGCTTTCATTGTGAACTAAACGTGATAATCATAAAATAAAAATGAGTAAGCCTAAACATGATGAAAAATTCCTAGTAGTACAATAATAATGATAATAATAATAATAATGATAACAATAAACAAAACAAAACTTATTGAATAGCTTAAGTTTTCAATAGATTCAAAAATAAATTAGGTACTGGCAAACTGATTGGAGGAGTTGATCCCAAGTAAAGACAGGTAAAGAGATAAAAATCTTAAGCCGAATAAGAACTAGATTCTCAAATGAACTTTGATGATAACTAATGGAAGTATAGACGTGCAGGATGGAACGAATAAGTGACAGTTGGAGAGAAATGAGGGATAATTTTGAGAATGGGAGAAAATCATATTCAGTATAAAATGATACCATGATACCACTTACTAAGATAAACACAAGCCAAAGGGAGATTTTAAAAAAAAATATCCTGTAATTATACAAAAAAAAAAAAAATGTGCACGAGAACCTATTCCACCTCACCCCACGCCCTGTTCACATCACATGCTGTTAGAGTGAGCTAAGGTTTTAGTATCACCTTACTAATGGGGCTTTCCAAGCTCTTTGGTCATTGTAGGTACCCAGTTAAAATTTTTGAATGAAGCAAAGAAAACTCATTACAGAAAAATGACTCTTTCTCCTTGCTTTTCCGCACCTGGTGACTTCACTGGCCCATGTTGGCTTTCCCCCAGTTGTCATGGGATGGATAGCATGAGCATGCATTTTTCTAAGCCATTTTCCATGGATTTAGCGCCCACGAGGGAGGGATTTTCTAAAGATTCAAGTTCAGATCCATTCTCTGGCTGTTTAATACTCAGATTTGGTTTGCAAACAGCATTATGCAGGAGCCTTGCCAGGTTTAGATCTAAGTGTGGATTCGACTTACTACATAGATTTTGCTTATCTCTATCTAGCTACCGGAATCAAGTCACTAGGGTTGTTAGTCTGAGGATTTGAACTTGGAGGCTGGCATGTCTATGCTGTCTTTAAATGGTGAAAGGCAGTTGTTTTCTACCTGTTTTATAGACAGGTGTCTCTAAGCCAGACATAGTCACCTGCCTTGATTGGCTTCCTGAACCACCTTCCCAACCGCTAATCTTCAGTCTCTAGCAACAAACACTCTGGCCTCCCAGAGAATACCTTTTCTGATTCCCTTTTACTTTTCATCCTAGCCTGTAATGGAAGGGGCAAATGATTCAGTTGATGATACAGTTATGGATTTTTCCAATACCATTCATCTTTCTCCCAGATAATACATATTGAACAAAATCTTAACCATCTACTTTAAGAAATTGTGGAGAATCATGATTAAAAGCTGAAACAAAGATTTCTGTGACTGTTCACCTCCCTCAGTCATCTCCTACATTTCCCCTCCCGTGGACTTCCCCACCCCCAGTCACTGAGAGCTCTAAGACTGAGCCAGTCAAAGCCAGTGTTACCATCAGTCTTCTAACAGTCTACCAACACTGCTTCCAAGAGATTCTTTGACCTTCCCCTATATTTGTGCTGCAATATTTCCAGATCTTCAGTTATATGTATAGAAAATATTTAGAAATAAGGTTTTAATAATAATTAATTAGAAATAACAATACATTTCTAATTAGAAATAATTAGAAATTTATGCCTATCATTAAAGTTGAACATGGAGTATTTTTCAAAAGCCACTGAAATCATTCTGTTGCTGACTAAAGACTGCATAACTCATTGCCTCTGTAGAATTTGAGGATTTTCCAGCTATGGCTTAACAACCTGTGGCTGTCTGTGTCAATCGCAAGGCATTTTCAAAATGGAAAAGCTTTCTTGTAATTATGGAAAAATTACTTATGTCCCAAGATTGGAGAACTAAAACAAATACTAGATGAAGTAGAAAGTAATTTGTACAATTTTCTTAATAACTTGCATGTAATTATAATTTTATTTCTATGCATAAATAATACTAAATAGTAGCTTTTCATTGAGCTCTTTTATAAGTATATCCAAAAATGAAATATGCAAGGCAATTTGCATATTTTTGTGAATTATAACCAGTTGCCTTAAGTCCTCATTCTGGTTTTGACGATGGCTAAAGCAAAGGGTTTAAATTAGGAAAAGATAGAAATTGACAAAGAAAAATCTTTAAAGATTGTTTCCTTCTTTTTTTTTTTTTTTCCCCGAGACAGGGTTTCTCTCTGTAGCCCTGGCTGTCCTGGAACTCACTCAGTAGACCAGGCTGGCCTCGAACTCAGAAATTTGCCTGCCTCTGCCTCCCAAGTTGTTTGCTTCTTTAATCTGCAGAAAAAGACCAAGTATTTTAAAATCATAATATTAATGCTACAAATGTCATTAATAAAACTTAACAGCCAAAGAACTGGAACATTTTATATTGTAGCGATGAAATAAGAAACATGGGGAAGTTGTAGCATTTCCCACTGTTAGTTTATAAATAACAATATTTAAGCACAAAATATTAAACCAACATAATTAAGGCACTTATACTTCAAGAGTCAGTTTGCAATAATATTGAAAGTATCTAAATTACTAAATGGTAGAGGAACACACTCCTCATAGTGTAGCGACATGGAAATAGAAATGTCTAAATTGAAGTCAACGCCACATTTAATAAAGGACCAACCAGGCTTCAGCTATTGGTTTGGATAAGATGCCTGAAGCACAAAGCTGACTGCTATAGACTGACCCTCCAGGGCTCAGCCCCAGGTTCATGCTTCTGTGGAATGTGAAGTTGCCCCAAGGCTTGTAGAGAGCTGGCGAACAGGCAAGTATTTCATAATAGTCTTCCTACTTCAGGGAGAGAGTTAAAAAAAACAAACAAACAAACCAAAAAACAAGAAACCAGGATGGGGACTCAAAACTACATCCCCCCTCCCATTACAAACACTTTTTGAAGGTTTAGACGCAGAGTGGTGAAGGTTGAATATGTCAAGTCCAGGCATACTATGACAGCTGTAAATTCCACACCATTGAAAAATAATAGTCTCAAGATGGGATCCGATGTATACCTCAAGAAAATCAAAACTTGTATTAGGCAACTTAGACAGTCTATAAGGAAAAAGATAATAATTGGAAATTGTTCATTGTGAATATGTTAGATTTGTACAGACAAAGCATTCACCAAGTGCAATTATAGCCAGTATTGCTATGTTAGTATGAATGTTAATAGCATGTTTGTTTTTGAAATGGTTTATGCATTCTGATAAATGTCTGCTTTAATCTAGTCATCTGTGTATCACTTGTCTAAGTACTCTCATTTAAGATGCCATATCCCTTCTTGTAGCAATAAAGGGGTAAAGCAACATTAATATTAAATAATTAGAAAAACAAAAGGGGAATGATTAAACATATTTACATAATTGAAATAACACTGTGTCGCAGTGGGAAATCGGGACAATGTTGTCTCCTTTCAAAGTAATTCATAATTCAGATTTTTAATTATGGCATATTCATTCATTTAAAGATGATTCTGGATGAGAGGGCCACTAATGAAATACAATCATTAGCATCTAAACAAAGTAATTTACAAAGTCTCCTTTAGGGGAAAAGATTCCTAGAACATCATCAACCACACAAGATATGCAAAAACAAGCAATTAAACCACACACAAGAACGACAACAGCCTTATAGATCAGTGATGTACACATGAAAACATAACTGATTACAATGATTAGACTAGGGTAGTGTGCTTAATTTGTATTTTATGTAGTGATTCCATGGAAGAATGCACCCGGACAGACCCATTACACACAAGAGGAACTTGGTCTCATTAATACTCACTCAAAACACATTACTCCCAATCCTCCTCCCCCCGCCCCACCAACCTTGAAGTTTGACTTGTTGACTGGATATCAATGTGGGATCAAAACCCTGACTACTTAAGACATCTTCGCTTCTTCTGAACCTCTTTTTTTTGTTTGTTTGTTTGTTTGCTTGAGATTTGCTATTATAAACCAGCAAGTAGGTGGTTAGGAAATCCTTTTGAGAGAGGCAGGTTCGGCACTGGGTTTTCACTCTTTATTCAAACCCTATTTTAAGCTTCTAGTGATAGCTTACTTCCAATCTTACTGGGTCAGAGATTTACTGGCTCTTCTTCTACACCCACAATTACAGATTATTATGTATGCAGCACAACTAAGCAGATAGACTAATCTCTGGGTTTTAAGGGCTGGGTACAGACAGCATCTTGTTAACTGGACCCAGACAAGTTGGTTTCCAACTCGGCTTCTCCAAGACTACAATTATGGTCTTGTTTAAAAAATCTCTATTTGGCTGGTTGGTTTTCCTTTGTGAAGGTGGGAAGAAAGCTTGTGAGGAAAAGGAGAAGAAATCAGAAGAAGGATAGTGTTGTGTTGGGGAGGGGTGCATGTGTCGAGGGAGCTGGCACCCCGGTGGAGGCTGAGCGGCCCCTGATAACCTGCAGCTACAGAAGCCAAAATACGCTCTCTTGGGCACTCGAGGGATAAAAATACTGGTTAATTTTCAACAGTGCCTCCTTCATTTGACTTTACAATTTACAACAGTGAACATTAATGCAGGAATGGCTGGGTTGAGGAGGAGTTTAAAATTAGAGCCCCTCTTCTCATTAGCCCCAACAGCCTGACCCAGGGTGACTGAGAAGCAATTTGTCGCCAGAGTCTCATTTTGCTTCTGTTATGGCGCCTTGTAAATGAAGCGCGGCAATTTATTGTGGCACCTCCAGGAGTCAAGAACATAATGTGTAAAACACATACAAAAAAAAAAATCTTTCTTCACATTCATTAACACCCAGCACACAGAGACTGCTCGCTCTCCCCTCTAATGAAGGAGGGGATCTGAAATCTAAAGCTTTCCATCCTGTGAAGAAGCCCTCTCTAGGCCATTAGGCGGAGGCTGAGTTGGATGGAAGAAAGGTCATTGACAAAAATGGAGAACGGTGATACGAGAAGAAATAAAAAACGGTAGAAAGGAGAGAGTTTGCACGCCTTGAAGAATGGAAGGCACGGTTTTAGCATCAATGACCAGCCCTTCATGTCTTCCAGTGGGTTTTCTTGTTGTCAGTGAAGAAAAGAATATTCTGGCTCGTTATTCAACTGGAAATTGCTCTTATGTTTGGCCAATTCTCATTCGTCACCCTTGGTCTGACCTTGTGAGAGACATTAAGAGAGACTCATTTGAAGAACACATTGTCTAGGATCTTTAAAACCTTCCTGCTTATCTCTCCACTCTTCCACCCTGAGCCTTTACAAAAAATTGTAGTGTCCGTGGTTTTAATGTGTCCTGATTGTATGACAGGCCACCGTTATCCTGGCTGTCTCCCTGCTTTTCTTGTACTTCCATGATTAATTCTGATTAATGGCTTGGTTTGGCCTCACATATGATACCTTGAGATCAACCAAATAACACATTTCTATATGATTTTAAAAAAAAGGTCCTAAGAGAGCTTAAGATCATTCATTTGTATTCAGTGCTGAACCTTAGCGTGTCGAGTGCTTGGACATCCTGACCTGTTTCGTGACATAGGAACAGGCATTCAGTGTCTTTGGTAATTATAGTGATCATTATAATTTAAGGCTCATTTCAGAAAAGGTGTCATTTTGTGGCACCAGGTAAAAATGCTGTTAAAACCTGAAGGTTTTCTTTTATTGAATATTTAACAGGCACACTGAGCCAGGCAGATAACACAAAGCTGCGAGGTTGATCGTCACAGTGCTGCGCTACATGACGAAGGTGGACATCGGAGATTATGTGCAGCAACGTGTGGTCATCACCGCCCTCCCTCCTCTGTACAAAGATGACAGATAGGACACCCAGGGCAGCGGATAAACCATGTGCTCGAACACCATTTTAGCAAGGAGCAGAACCTTCACATTAAAGTCACACTTCACTTCACATTTAAAGTCACACTTAAATTCTGCAGACAAATATATAAAAGTAAAGAATGATAAAAGATTTTAAGGATAATTCTTCTGGATTTGTGATCTTTGGGTAACTTCAAATTTGACATGATCCGCTTATTGTAAATGTGGACTTTTAATCCATATGTGTATATGTGTATGACACCCTCCTACTTCTCCTTTACAAATTATGCTTACTTCAGACCCTCAAGATCTGGATATGGGGCAGAGTCATCAATAGTCTACACAGTACATTGTGTAACAAACAGAGTGAGGCTACATTTTAGTATTACCTGCTTCTTTGGCTGAGTGACCTTGTTGAAGGAGAGCTTGAAAGTTCTCCATAGTAGTTCTATAACAGGTCAAATTTTTCAAGTGGGGTTTAATTTTTTTCATTGTAGAGTAAGACTGTCTTTTTCTATATAATATTGATTTGATATGAACTTTAAAAGAGTGTAAATGATCAGGCCTAGTAACAGGCCTATAATTACAGCTACTCATTAATAAGAGGCAGGAAAACCACAAGTTCAAAACCAGTCTAGGTCACACAGTGAGTCTGAGGCCAGCCTAGACCATTTAGTAAGACTTTATCCCAACATAAGCAAAAAAAGAGCTGGGAGAGACCTTTGCCCTGGTGTGGTAGTTTAGATAAGATTGGCTCCCTTAAGCTTGTGTATGTGTGTGTAAATATATATATATATATATATATATATATATATATATATATAGCCACTTCTTTATTTTTACTTATTCAGTTTACATTCCTTTCTCTGTTCCTCTCCCAGTCACCCCTTCCCACAATCTTTCCCCTCTCCCATTTCTGCTTCTCCTCTGAGTGAGTAGGGGCCCTCCTGGGTATCCTCCGACCCTGATTCATCAAGTATCTGCAGGGCTAGGCACATTCTCTCCCATTGAGGCCAGTCAAGTTAGCCCAGCTAGAACATATCCCACAGACAGGCAACAGATTTTGGGATAGCCCCCACTCCAGTTGGATTCATATATTTGAATACTTAGTCACCAGAAAGTAGCACTATTTAAAAGGGTTAGCAGGTGTGGCTTCATTGGAGGAGGTGTGTCACTGGGGTGGGTTTTAAGGTCAGACCCAGCATCACTCCCTCTCTCTTCCTGTTGCCTGCTAATCCAGATGTAGAACTCACCTACATCTCCAGCACTGACTGTCTGCATGCAGCCATGCTCCCTGACATGATGATAATGAACTAAACCTCTGAGACTATCAGTAAGTCCCAATTAAATTCATTCCTTCATAAGAGTGCTGTGGTCATATGGTCTCTTCACAGCAATACAACAGTGACTAAGATGCCTGGGTTCGATGCAGTATAGAAAACAAGGGGTTAGTGATTGTAGTTTAGATAGTCAAGTGATTTAGCTCTATATACTTTCTTAATTTAAGAAATATTTGTCAAGTGCCTCCTCTGTTCAAGCTCCCATGAAATCTAGAGAGATGAATGAAATTCTGTGCTAAAGTCACAGTCCCTCATGATCTAAAGCAGGAGGTAGAGTTTGCACAGTCATGTGAGTAGTGAGTGTCTCTGTAGCTATAGTATGTGATCTTACAACATTATTATCCTAACTGGGACACTTTGAAAATAAGATGCCGATAACTGCACTGAGATAACAGGCATAAAGTGGGACAATTGTGGAGAAACCAAGACTTAGGATTGCTCTTGCTATGAAAAACTGTGACAGGGAAAAATCATGGTGGAAGGGAACATTCATGCTGGATGTAGAAACAGAAACCAGAGCCCTGCTGAGCTATAACTCCAAGCTGGAAGAGGTAAGAGGCCGTTACCCCAAAATCAATACTCGTCTTGAAGTTTGTTAAGTGTCTGGGGCTAAAAATGTTCCCTGTTAATGATCTTAGACACCTAAAAAGAAAGATGCTAATGTAATCATAAAGTCGCATGTCAAATATGACTTATAGCCATGGTCCTAAGTATTTTCTTAAAGACATAATATTTTCTATCAAATGCTGTTTGAAAATTGTAGCACTATACCACCTTTCTTGCCTTCACCAGAGTGTCTGCAACCTGATTAGTTGCTTAAAAGATTATTATTTCCCTGCATTCAGCCCATATCTGTAAGGACAGGGCTGAGAGCAACCAATCAGGGTCCAGGGTTTAGAAATGGCCAGCTATCATGAGGAATAATCCGTGGAGTATTTTAGATACTAAAATTCTGACAGCTTGCTCTTGTGACAAAGATGTTAACAAGGAAAGAAAATGGCACTAATTTAATCTATTCTTATGGTTCATTCTAAAATGAGACTAGCATGACACCAAGTTATAATAATAAATACTATAGTAATTTCACAATTCTTCCTACATGCCGTTCACAGTCTTTTCACATGCAAATCCGCCAGCCATTGCTTCATGACAGCGATTTTAAGTGCATTAAAGAATTCTGAATTTTCTCATACTTATCTCCTAATTATGTAGCAGGAACAGACACGGAATAGCACCATGTTCTGGCATTTTCCTGGCTTCTAGCATTCTCCAGGCCAGGGTTCACTTTTGACAGAGCAGGAGCTGTTCAATAATATATGTTTCATGAATGAAATAATCACAAGGAGGAGTAACAAAGAAGTGAAATTTGCCTCATATTGGGTCATTGTGAAATACCCAACACATTACTACTTTGTATTATACATTTGTATATATGTAAAATTTTTGTAAAACAGAGAACATTGAAAGGTTTTTCTCTTTACTCTTTGAATAGATGTGAAGCCCCACAATATAACTATGTGTGTTGGTGGTGGGGGTTGGGGGCAGCTAAAGGCCAGGGCTCTAGAGCAGCCTGCCACCCTCGGTGCCCGGGGCAGGCATCTGGCCTCTGGGTTGCTGTATGGGGTGTATTGCTCTTGTGAGAAGTTACAAAACTAGTAAGTATGCTATAATGCTTCAGGGACTTGGAACCTGAGACTGTGCTAGTCAAATGCTTATCATTGTGATAAACACCCAAGATAAACTATTTAAAAGGAGGAAATGTCCATTCTGGTTTATGGTTTTAGAGGTCTTAGTCCCAGGTCATCAGGAGCTATTGCTTTGGGTCTGAGGTGAATATTATGGTGCTTCGAGTATACGATAGATGAAGCTGCTCGTTTCAGAGAGACCTGAAGGAAGGACACTGACAAGGGTCAGTGACATGCACACCCTTCAGGGGCACATCTCCAGTGACTGCTTCCTGCATGAAGGCTCCATTTCCCAATCACCCACTCAGCTACAAATTCATGAGCAGATCCACACATCTCCCCATGAGCCTATAGGGAGGCAGTGTATATCCAAAGCACAAAACAGACTACACACTACTGCCTCACACAGAATGCGTAGGACAGCATGCTGGATGAATATGGAGCTTTTAGTGTCTTCAAAGAGTGTGTACATTCTGGGAAAAAAATATATTGTCCTCTGACAGCCTGGTCCATGGTTCATGAAATGATGCTCTCTAAAAGAACATGTTCTGTGTCTACTGTTTCAACTAGGTATAGGGGGAAAGCTATCACTTTGATGATGTGGTGAAGAAACCATATCAGTTGATTTGCATTTTAAAGACTGCACATGTTGCGTGGTTCAGTGGTAAGAAATTGTTGAGAAGTGAATACAATGTTTACATTTGGGGAGGCTACTAGTGTACTGAGTCCTCCGAGCCCTCAGGAGTAGAAAATTGTGAAGAGAGTTTCAGGTGACTGTCTCTCTCAGTGGTTTTGCTGTTGTTGTTGTTGTTGTTGTTGTTGTTGTTGTGTTTGCCAAGAGAGTGAAGGAAGACACAACTCTGACTCTGCCAGTTACTTCTCTGCATGCTTGTTTAATTAATTAAAGACTGCAAGGTGTACTGCAGCATGTGAATCCAGCTTAATAGCCCCAATCATCCAGGCAAACAAAACACTGTGTTTGTTTTGGTTTTCTTTTGTTTTGTTTTGTTTTTTGAGACAGGGTTTCTCTGTATAGCCCTGGCTGTCCTGGAACTCACTCTGTAGACCAGGCTGGCCTTGAACTCAGTAATCCACCTGCCTCTGCCTCCCAAGTGCTGGGATTAAAGGCATGTGCCACCACCGCCCAGCTAACAATACACTGTGTAAATTAGTGCATAACAGACTTGATATAATTATCAGAATAGGGTAGACAGTATTTTGTTGAAGTAGGACTTTAAATGAATTGTTTCAGTACTGAAAAAAAATATATTGTATTTGAGAGCTAATATACTGAATTGTTCTCTCAGAAACCTGCTTCCAATTGCTCAAAAATGCCAGGAAAGAGGAAAATAATAAATTCCTTGTCTTCTGATATAAAAACCACATTTTTTACTTGACTGCTGTGTGACACAATCACTGTAATTTAGGAAGGTGGCTATTACTGTATGAGCAAACTTTTTTGTATTATTACTGTTTATTTTAATGCAAGGATATATTCTCTAGTAGACACATAATGAAAATGGCCTTGCATTAAAATTGTTTACCTGCTGTTTTCTGAAAAGAGTTGTAAAAATTAGAAACAGAAAATACTTTGTATGTCATCTGCTCATCCTAAGAGGGGCTGAGAAACAGATTTTCTCCGAAGTAGTTTTTCTAGGGGAGCCAAAAATAGATCACACATTCTATGTCCTGGGTAGTGTAGGAGGTAAGATGAGATCATCTAGGTCAATTCAGGAAGAAAAAGAGTATTCTTAAAGATTTAGAGAAAGAAGGACACCAACGGATTGACAAGTCCCATCTGAGGTCTCACATTAGAAGACTTAAGACAAAATACGTTTTTAAATTTCTCCAAATTGGTTTTCTGACTTATGCTTTCATGTAGGGAAGGGCTCTCCTGTAAATGTATTCAATTATCTGGGTAAGTTCATAAGCCTTAGGATGATCGTCTTGCACACTGAGGATAAAACAAAATGTTAGATTGGTTGGAATTTTGCCATCTCTCCTTCCCTCCTATGTCACTTCACACTAAGCTAGGAAAAAGGAGATGAGATGTGAAGCCTCGGTACCAGAAATGATACTAAGTAGATGAAAGGTGAGACCTAGGTGTGCCTGAAATGATGCCTCAGCACCAAGGTCAATGTGATCCCACTGTTAAAGCAGAAGGGGCAAACTTGGGAAGCCACCCTGGCTGTCTCTTTATTTGGGAGAGACTTTGATTCTTTTCTCCAGTCTGACTTTTCTCTTACTGATCACTTCCCTGCCACCCCTCTTCTACAACCCCCTTTCTGGGTGTAAGAGTCTCCTCTGGTTCTGTAGAACTTTAGTAAAGTAAAACAGAAAGGAACTGACACCAATTGTACACTGCTAAGCTGACTTCTCTTTTTGACTTGTTGCTCTACTCTACCCATAGCCTCCACTGTGATAAGAGAAGGGGTTACTTTACAGACCTTAGAAACCAATGAATCCTAAGAGCTTTTATAGTAGCCACAGTGTTGGCCGTAGCTAGTGTACCCTCTGTGATCAAAGACAGCAGGTAATGTAACCCTGAGTGATCATAATGTCTAGGTGTCCTTCCCTGTGCCTAAGTTCCCCAATTCATACAAATGTGAATGAACAAGTGTTCATGGTTTCAAAACCTTTTGAGTATTGGATTATCTGTTATGTAAAGAATTTAAAGAATGAGTCATCTTATTTATAAAATAAAAACAAAATTTCCATTAAGAAATGTAACATGGTAACAGCTTGCTAAAGTGAATTCAGACTGGTGAACCCTGAGAGTTGGTACACATAATGCTCTTTACCCACTTGTGAATCCATAAAGCACTTAGCTTCAGTCTTGATCACAGGTGTTAAGCTGTTTTACACATTCTGCCTTTACTCCATGGGGTTTTCCATATTTAGTTGATCACAGAACCCCTTTCTAAGCAGAATCTCATTGGACCATTGGAACAGGGACAGGTCAGGGAAATGTTGGTAAACTGTTTCTTGCTGTTGGACATTTAGATTGCAGTGTCGTTATTACAATATAATATATGATATTGTTATATAAGATATCTGAGAACATCTCAACTCATTTCCTAGAATACATTCCCCAAAGTGAAATGGCTGGATAAAAATAACTTTAAAAGACTTTTATGTAAAATGTCAAATTGTTTTCAAGAAATACCATTCAGCTTTTATACCCCAGCCTCACTGCTTTTCTCCATCCTGAACACTGGAAATTATCATTTAAAATATTTGTCAATGTGAAAGGTGGAATATGCTGTATTTTATAATGCATTTATAATAATATGCACACATTTCTTTGGTGACTTGGTTATTTTTTGTCTATCTTTATATTTTGCATAACAGATAACCAAATGTACATGCAAGCTTACAGAACACCAAATAGGTTGGACCAGAAAAATTCCTCCTACCACATAATAATGAAAACAATAAATGTATAGAACAAAGAATGTAAGGGAAAAGGCTAAGTCATATACAAATGGAGATCTATCAGAATTACACTCATCTTCTCAAATCTAAAAGCCAGAGGGCCTGGGCAGATGCCTTGCAGATGGCCACATATATCACCCTAAATTACTATACCCTGCAAAGCTTTCAATCACCATAGATAGAGAAAACAAGATGTTCCATGAGAAAACCAACTTTAAACAATATCTATCCACAAATCCAGCCCTATAGAAGATACTAGAAGGAAAACTTCATTCCAAAGAGGCCAGCTATACCCAAGAAAACACAGGGAATAAATAACAGTATACCAGCAAGCCAAATGAAGTAAAGCACACACATGCATGCATGTGTGCATGTGCACACTTACATATTCACACACTACCACCACTAGCTCCATAATAACAGGGATTGACAGTCATCAGTCATTAATATCTCTCTCAGTTCCCCAATAATTAGACACAGGGTGACAGAATGGGTGGATAAACAATATCCATCATTTTGCTGTATACAAGAAATGCACTTCAGCAACAAAAATAGATATTATCTCAGAATAAAGGGCTGAAAAAAGATTTTCCAAGCACAAAAACCCCCAAAACAAACTGGAATAGCCATTTTAATATATAATAAAAAGGCTTTCAAACAAAATTAATTAGAAGAGATAGGGAAGAATACTTATGAATACTTATCAATACTTATGAAAAGATAAATCCACCATGATGACATTTTAATTCTAAACATCTATACACCAAATGCAAGGGTACCCACATTAATAAAAGAAACATCACTAAAGCTTAAATCATACATTGAACCACACACATTAATAGTGGGAGACGTCAACACCCAACTCGCCACAATTGACAGGTCACTGAGACAGAAACTAAGAGAAATAATGAAACCAATCAGGGTCATGACTCAAATGGACCTAACAGATATCTATAGAACATTTTACCCAAACACAAAAGAATATTCCTTCTTCTCAGCACTTCACGGAACCTCCTCCAAAACTGACTATAGCTCACAAAGCAAATCTCAACAGATAAATATCTTATCTTGTATTTTATCATAATACCATGTATTAAAGCTGGATTCAACAACAGAAAGGCTACAAACTAATGGAAACTTACCTCTCTACTGAATGACCACTTAGTCAGGGAAGAAATAAAGAAAAAAAAAGTCTTTCTAGAATTCAATGAAAATCAGGGCACAACATAACCAAACTTGTGGAACACAGCAAAAGCAGTCCTAAGAGGAAAGTTCATAGCATTACATGCCTTCATAAATAAAATGGAGCAATCTCATAGTAGCAACTTAAAAGCACACCTGAAAACTCTAAAACAAGCACACCCAAGAGGAGGTGACATCGAGAAATAAAGTCAGAGTTGAAATCATTACATTACAAAACAGAGAACAATACAAAGAATCAACAAAACCAAGAGTTGGGTTTTGGAGAAAATCAACAAGATAGAAATACCCTTAGCCCAAATAATTAAAGACAGAGAGAAAATATCCAAATAAACAAAATCAGAAATGAAAAGGGAGACAAAACAACAGACACTGAGGAATTCCGAAGAATCATTAGGTCTTACCTCCTAAGCTGGCACTCCACAAAATTGGAAAATCTGGATGAGATGGATGGTTTTCTTGATAGATATTGCTTACCAAGTTAAATCAAGACCAGGTAAACAATTTAAATTGTCCGATAACTCCCAAGGAAGTAGAAGCAATCATTAAGTCTCCCAACCAAGAGGATGTGCCTAGTCCGACAGTGACTTGATGTTCCAGGGGATTGGGTGATAACTAGAGGAGGAGTCACTCCTTCTTAGAGGATAAGAGGAGGGGAAATAAATAGGTGGAGGATCAGCATGAGGGGGTACTGGGAGGAGAGGAGGGCTTATATTGGGATATAAAGTGAATAAATAAATAAAGTTAAAAAAGAAATTGCGCAAATTTAAAAACTCAAATCCTAAAAATGTAATTTTATTTAAGATTACTATTGCCACAAAAGTCTGAGAATAAAATGTACTATTACAGAATTTATCTGATTCAGAATAGGGGAATCAAGAAGTTTTCGAGAAATTGGAGAAGATAATGATGTTCGTTTTTAAAAAAAGCAGAAGCATGTATTTGTGATACTTAAGCTTAGAGATTACTTGTGAATTGTGTGATCATTCAGACAGGCTACAGTTGAGGATTTTGACATCAGTAGTCAGAAGTGAAATTTTGTATTACAGGTCACAGATTAAAAGCCTCTTTTTTTTTAATATTTAAGAAGTATTGTTGTCTTAGCTTCTTTTCAATTGTTGTGACAGAATTTCACAACCAGAGATAATTATAAAAGAGAATGTTTAATTTGGAGCTCACTGTTCAGAGGGTGAGAGTCCATGACCATCTGGTGGGGAGAGTGGCAGCAGGTAGGAAAGGCACTGAAATAGTAGTTGAGAGCCCACATCTTTTGTTTTTATTTTTTGCCGATTGTTGCACATTTTTGTTAAAATAATGATTGGTATTATATATAAAAAAGTTCCCAACCAAAAACAGCCCAGAGACAGATGGTTTTAGTGCATAAGTCTATGAGACTTTCTTTTTTCTTTTTCGGGTATTTTTTTTAAAAATGGATATTTTATTTATTTACATTTCTTTTTTTTTATTTTCTATATTCTATGTTTACATTCCAAGGGCTTTCCCCTTTCCCAGTTCCCACCCACCATAGTTCCCATAGTTCCTCTCCCCCCCAACTATTCCCCAATCATTCCCCCTCCCCCCTCAGTTTCTTTACTAAACTGGATGCAATCTTTACATGCCCAGGGTCCTCTCCTTTCTTCTTCTTGGGAATCATTTGACTTGCTATTTGTGTCTTGAGTATTTAGTGCTTCTGGGCTCATTAATATCCACTTATCAGTGATTGCATTTCATGTGCATTCTTTTGTGATTGGGTTAGCTCACTCAGGATGATATTTTCCAGGTCTAACCATTTACCTACAAATTGCATGAATTCATTATTTTTAATTGCTGAGTAGTATTCCATTGTATAAATATACCACATTTTCTGTATCCATTCCTCCTTTGAGGGATATTTGGGCTCCTTCCAATTTCTGGCTATTATAAACAAGGCTGCTATAAACATAGTGGAGCATGTGTCTTTATTGCATGCAGGGGAATCCTCTGGGTATATGCCCAGGAGTGGTATGCCAGGGTCCTCTGGGAGTGACATGCCCAATTTTACATTTCAAATGTTATCCCCTTTCCTGTTTCCCCTCGACAAACTCCCTATCTCATTCCCCCCTTACCCTGATTCTATGAGGGTGCTCCCCCATCCACCTACCCACTCCCATCTCACTGTCCTAGCATTCCTCTACACTGGGGCATCAAGCCTTCACAGGACCAAGAGCCTCCCCTCCCACTGATGCCAGATAGGAGTCCATCAGCTCCTTCAGTCCTTCCCCTAACTCTTCCTTTGGGGTTCCTGTCTTCACTCAACTTTAGTTTTTAGACAAAACTCAAGTCTAAGTGGATCAAAGATGCCAAAATACTATCAGATATACTAAATTTAATAGAACAGAATGCAGAAAACTGCCTTGAACACATTGGTACAGCAAACAACTTCCTGAACAGAACACCAATTGCTCAGACACTAAGAGAAACAATTACTAAATAGGACTTCATGAGACAGAAAAGCTTCTGTAAGGCAGAGGATACCATCAATGGGACAAAATGATATCTACAGAATGGGAAAAGATCTTTATCAACCCTACATCCAACAGAGAACTAATATCTAAAATACATAAAGAACTCAAGAAATTAGATACCAACCAACCAAATAATCCAATTAAAAATGGGATACACAACTAAACAGAATTTTGATCAGAGGAATCTATAGTGGCCAAAAGGCACTTACATAAATATTCAGTGTTCTGGCGGTTCCTCAGAAAATTGGGCATGACACTTCCAGAGGACCCTGTCATACCACTCCTGGGCATATACTCAGAGGATTCCCCTGCATACAATAAAGACACATGCTCCACTATGTTCATAGCAGCCTTATTTATTTTTTTCAGTGTTTTGATATTTTATTTATTTTTTTTAATTTTTATTTTCTATATTCTATGTTTACATTCCAAAGGCTTTCCCCTTTCCCAGTTCCCCCCCCCATGTCCCATAATTCCTCTCCCCCCCAACTATTCCCCAATCATTCTCCCTCCCCCCACGGTTTCTCTACAAAAGTGGATCCAATCTTTCCAGGCCCAGGGTCCTCTCCTTTCTTCTTGGGAATCATTTGACTTGCTAATTGTGCCTTGAGTATTTAGGGCTTCTGGGCTCATTGATATCCACTTATCAGTGATTACATTTCATGTGTATTCTTTTGTGACTGGGTTAGCTCACTCAGGATGATATTTTCCAGGTCTAACCATTTACCTACAAATTGCATGAATTCATTATTTTTAATTGCTGAGTAGTATTCCATTGTCTAAATATACCACATTTTCTGTATCTATTCCTCCTTTGAGGGATATTTGGGCTCCTTCCAATTTCTGGCTATTATAAACAAGGCTGCTATAAACACACTGGAGCATGTGTCTTTATTGTATGCAGAGGAATCCTCTGGGTATATGCCCAGGAGTGGTATGCCAGGGTCCTCTGGAAGTATCATGCCCAATTTTCTGAGGAACCGCCAAACTGATTTCCAGAGCGGTTTTACCATTTTGCAATCCCACCAACAGTGGAGGAGTGTTCCTCTTTCTCCACATCCTCGCCAGCACTTGTTGTCTCTTGAGTTTTTAATCTTAGCCATCCTGACTGTTGTGAGGTGGAATCTCAGGGTTGTTTTGATTTGCATTTCTCTGATGACTAATGATGTTGAACATCTCTTAAGGTGTTTCTCGGCCATCCGAATTTCTTCTGGTGACAATTCTTTGTTTAGCTCTGTACCCCATTTTTTGATAGGGTTATTTGGTTCTTTGGGGTCTAACTTCTTGAGTTCTTTGTATATATTGGATATTAGCCCTCTGTCGGATGTGGGGTTGGTGAAGATCTTGTCCCACTTTGTTGGTTGTTGTTTTGTTCTTCTGAAAGTGTCCTTTGCCTTGCAGAAACTTTGTAATTTTATGAGGTCCCATTTGTCAATTCTTGATCTTAGTGCATAAGCTATTGGTGTTCTGTTCAGGAACTTTCCCCCTGTGCCTATGTCCTCCAGGGTCTTCCCAAGTTTGTTTTCTAATAGTTTCAGTGTGTCTGGTTTTATGTGGAGGTCCTTGATCCACTTGGAGTTGATCTTAGTGCAAAGAGATAAGAGTGGGTCAATTCCACATTCTTCTGCATGTTGACCTCCAGTTGAACCAGCACCATTTGTTGAAGAGGCTATCTTTATTCCACTGGATGGTTGTGGCTCCTTTATCAAAGATCAAGTGACCATAAGTCTGTGGGTTAATTTCTGGGTCTTCAATCCTATTCCCTTGATCCACTTGCCTGTTGCTGTACCAATACCATGCAGTTTTTAACACAATTGCTCTGTAGTACTGTTTAAGGTCAGGGATATTGATTCCCCCAGAAGTCCTTTTATTGTTAATAATAGTTTTAGCTATCCTGGGTTTTTTGTTGCTCCAGATAAATTTGAGAATTGCTCTTTCTAGATCTATAAATAATTGAGTTGGGATTTTGATGGGGATCACATTGAATCTGTAGATTGCTTTTGGCAAGATAGCCATTTTTACTATATTGATCCTGCCAATCCAGGAGCAAGAAATATTTTTCCATCTTCTGAGGTCTTCTTTGATTTCTTTCTTCAAGGACTTGAAGTTCCTGTCATATAGATCTTTCACTTGTTTGGTTTGAGTTACGCCAAGGTACTTTATGTTGTTTGTGGCTATTGTGAAGGGTGTTATTTCCCTAACTTCTTTCTCAGCCTGCTTGTCCTTTGAGTACAAGAAGGCTACTGATTTGCTTGAGTTAATTTTATAACCTGCCACTTTGCTGAAGTTGTTTATCAGCTGTAGAAGTTCTCTGGT
Organism: Apodemus agrarius; assembly: GCA_964023405.1. Classification (NCBI taxonomy): domain Eukaryota; kingdom Metazoa; phylum Chordata; class Mammalia; order Rodentia; family Muridae; genus Apodemus; species Apodemus agrarius. Next base: position 67,693,243 of record OZ030011.1, on the reverse strand, counting down.
GGAGTTTTTTGGGTCGCTTAAGTAGACTATCATATCGTCTGCAAATAATGATACTTTGACTTCTTCCTTTCCAATTTGTATCCCTGTGACTTCCTTATGTTGTCTGCTTGCTCAAGCTAGAAATTCAAGTACTATATTGAAAAGATATGGAGAGAGAGGGCAGTCTTGTGTAGTCCCTGATTTTAGTGGGATTGCTTCAAGTTTCTCTCCATTTATTTTGATGTTGGCTACTGGTTTGCTGTAGATTGCTTTTACTATGTTTAGGTATGGGCCTTGAATTCCTGCTCTTTCCAAGAATTTTAGCATGAAAGGATGCTGAATTTTGTCGAATGCTTTTTCAGCATCTAATGAGATGACCATGTGGTTTTTTTCTTTTAGTTTGTTTATGTAGTGGATTACATTGATGGATTTCCATATATTGAACCATCCCTGCATCCCTGGGATGAAGCCTACTTGATCATGGTGGATGATCGTTTTGATGTGCTCTTGGATTCGGTTAGCAAGAATTTTATTTAGTATTTTTGCATCAATATTCTTAAGAGAAATTGGCTTGTAGTTCTCTTTCTTTGTTGGATCTTTTTGTGGTTTAGGTATCAGCGTAATTGTGGTTTCGAAGAATGAGTTGGGCAGTGTCCCTTCTGTCTCTATTTTGTGGAATAGTTTGAAGAGTATTGGTGTTATCTTCTTTGAAAGAATTTGGTAGAATTCTGCACTAAAACCATCTGGTCCCGTACTTTTTTTGGTTGGGAGGCTTTCTATAACCCTTCTATTTCTTTAGGGGTTATGGGACTGTTTAGCTGATCTACTTGATGCTGATTTAATTTTGGTATTTGGTATCTATCTAGGAAATTGTCCATTTCCTCCAGATTCTACTGTTGTTTTGAGTATAGGCCTTTGTAGTAGGATCTGATGATCTTTTGAATTTCCTCAGTTTCTGTTTTTACATCCCCCTTTTCATTTCTAATTTTGTTAATTTGGATACTGTCTCTGTGCCCTTTGGTTAGTCTAGCTAAGGGTTTATCTATCTTGTTGATTTTCTCGAAGAAACAGCTCTTGGTTTTGTTGATTCTTTGTATGGTTCTCTTTGTTTCTACTTGATTGATTTCAGCCCTTAGTTTGATGATTTCCTCTCTTCTACTCCTCCTGGGTGAATTAGCCTTGAGTTTGATGATTTCTTGTCTTCTACTCCTCCTGGGTGATTTAACTTGTTTTTCTTCCAGGGCTTTAAGGTGTGCCGTTAAGCTGCTAGTGTATGCTCTCTCCAGTTTCTTTTTGGATGCACTTAGAGCTATGAGTTTTCCTCTTAGCACTGCTTTCATTGTGTCCCATAGATTTGGGTAGGTTGGACCTTCATTTTCATTGAATTCTAAAAAGTCTTTGATTTCTTTTTTTATTTCTTCCTTGACCAAGATGTCATTGAGTAGAGTATTGTTCAGTTTCCATGTGTATGTGGGCTTTCTGTTGTTTTTGTTACTATTGAAGACCACTCTTACTCCATGGTGATCTGATAGGAGGTATAGGATTAGCTCGATCTTCTTGTATTTGTTGACATCTGTCTTGTGACCAATTATATGGTCTATTTTGGAGAAGGTACCATGCGGTGCTGAGAAAAAGGTATATTCTTTAGCTTTAGGATGAAATGTTCTATATATATCTGTTAAATCCAATTGGTCCAGAGTTTCAATTAGTTTCACTGTGTCCCTGTTTAGTTTCTGCTTTCCTGATCGGTCCATTGAGGAGAGTGGAATGTTGAAGTCACCCACAATTATTGTGTTAGGTGTAATGTGTGCTTTAAGCTTTAGTAAGGTTTCTTTTATGAATGAGGGTTCCCTTGCATTTGGAGCATAGATGTTCAGTATTGAGAGCTCTTCTTGGTGGATTTTCCCTTTGGCCAGCAAGAAGTGACCTTCTGAGTTTCTTTTGATGATTTTAGGTTGGAAGTCAATTTTATCTGATATTAGAATGGCTATTCCAGCTTGTTTCCTGAGACCATTTGCTTGTAAAATTGTCTTCCAGCCTTTTACTCTAAGGTAGTGTTTGTCTTTAACACTGAGATGTGTTTCCTGTATGCAGCAAAATGTAGGGTCCTGTTTCCGTATCCAGTCTGTTAATCTATGTCTTTTTATTGGGGAATTGAGTCCATTGACGTTAAGAGATATTAAGGAATAGTAATTATTACCTCCAGACATTTTTGAAATTATATTTATTTATCTTATTTATTTTTTATATTCGAGAGGTTATCTTCTTTTGGGTTTGATGAGAGGAGGTTTCTATCTTGCTTCTTCCCGGGTGTAGTTTCCGTCCTTGTCTTGGTGTTTTCCCCCTATTATCCTTTGTAGGGTTGGATTTGTGGAAAGATATCATGCAAATTTGGTTTTGTCATGGAATACCTTGATGTCTCCATCTATGGCGATTGAGAGCTTTGCTGGGTAAAGTAGTTTTGGCTGAAGTTTGTGTTCTCTTAGAGTTGGCATGATATCTGCCCAGGATCTTCTAGCTTTCATGGTCTCAGGTGAGAAGTCTGGTGTTATTCTGATAGGTCTTCCTTTATAAGTTACTTGGCCTTTTTCTCTTGCTGCCTTTAATATTCTTTCTTTGTGTAGTACATTTGGAGTTTTGATTATTATGTGACGGGATGTATTTCTGTTCTGATCCAGTCTGTTTGGGATTCTATATGCTTCTTGTATATTCATGGACATCTCTCTCTTTAGGTTGGGGAAGTTTTCTTCCATAATTTTGTAGAAGATATTTGCTGGCCCTTAACTTGTAAATCTTCACTCTCGTCTATACCTATAATCCTTAGGTTTGGTCTTCTCATTGTGTCCTGGATTTCCTGGATGTTTTGGGTTACAGCCTTTTTGCATTTATCATTTTCTTTGACTGTTGAATCAATGGTTCCTATGGTATCTTCGGCTTCTGATATTCTGTCTTCTATCTCTTGTATTCTATTGTTGATATTTGCATCTATGGCCCCTGATTTCTTCCCAAGGTTTTCTAATCTCCAATGTTGTCTCCCTCTGCGATTTCTTAGTTGTTTCTACTTCTGTTTTTAGTACCTGGATGGATATGCTCAGATCTTTCACTTGCTTGATTGTGTTTTTGTGTATTTCTTTAATAGATTTTTGTATTTCCTCTTTCATAGCTTCTACTTGTTGGCCCACGTTCTTCTGTATTTATTTAAGTGATTTTTGTATTTGCCTTGTAAAGGCTTCTAACTTTTGATCCATTTTCTCCTCTATTTCTTTACCAGATTTTTCTATGTGTTCAGCTACCAGCATCCTGACCAGTGATTTTATATCCAAGTCTTGTTTTTCTGGTGTTTTGGGGTATCCAGGGCTTCCTGTTGTTGGCGAACTGGGTTCAGATGCTGTCATGTTGCCTTGATTTCTGTTAGTGATGTTCCTTCGTTTACCTTTTGCCATCTGGTTATTTCTGGTGTTAGTTGACCTTGTTGTCACTGGCTGGTGTTTGAATCTCCCATGAGGCTGTGAGGCTGGGCTCACCTGTTGTTTCTCTACTGGTGGTTATGTGTGATTGCTCGGGATCACGAGCTGGCTGCCACCCGCTGCCTTGGTGCACGGCCTGAGGTCGCGGGGGGGAAGTGCGGGGAAGTGCAGCAGAGCCTTGGCGGGCGCTGCTGGGCCTGCCTGGTAGCGAGAGCCTAGCAGATCCCCCCCCCCCGCATGGTAGCCCCAGATGGAATCTGTCTACCTGCGCCTTTCCAGCTGTGTCCTGGTTGCAATATGGAGGCCTGCCGCTATCGCTGGTCCAAGGTCCTGGGAGCTGGTTGCCTCCGGCTGCCTGGGTGCACAGCCTAAGGTCACCAGGAAGTGCAGCAGAGCCTAGGTGGGCACCACTGGGCCTGCCTGGCGGCGAGAGCCTAGCAGAACCCCCTGCACGGTAGCCCCAGATGGAATCTGTCTACCTGCGCCTTTCCAGCTGTGTCCTGGTTGCAATATGGAGGCCTGCCGCTATCGCTGGTCCAGGGTCCTGGTGAGCTGGGTGCCTCCGGCTGCCTCGGTGCATGGCCTAAGGTCGCCGGAAAGTGCAGCAGAGCCTAGGTAGGCACCACTGGGCCTGCCTGGGGGCGAGAGCCTAGCAGATCTCCCTGCGTGGAGCCCCAGATGGAGTCTGTATACCTGCACCTTTCCAGCTGTGTCTTGGTTGCAATATGGAGGCCTGCTGCTATCGCTGGTTCGGGGTCCTGGGGAGCTGGGTGCCTCCGTAGCAGCCTTATTTATAATAGCCAGAAGTGGGAAGGAGCCCAGATGTCTCTCAAAGAAGGAATGGATACAGAAAATGTGGTATATTTATACAATGGAATACTACTCAGCAATTAAAAATAATGAATTCATGCAATTTGTAGGCAAATGGTTGGATCTGGAAAGTGAGTTAACCCAATCACAAAAGAATACACATGAAATTCAATCACTGATAAGTGGATATTAATGATCCCAGAAGCTCTGAATACTCAAGGCACAATTAGCAAATCAAAAGATTTGCAAGAAGAAGGAAGGAGAGGACCCTGGTCCCAAAACGACTGGATCCAGTTTTTTAGGAGAGTACCAGAACAGAAAAATGGGAGGGGGTGATTGGGGAATGGGCGGGGGTGGTGTGCAGTGGGGGGGGGCTGGAAGAGGACTTATGGGACATATGGTAGGGGGGAACTGGGAAAGGGGAAAGCCTTTGGAATGTAATCATAGAATATAGAAAATAAAAAAAATAAAAAATAAAATTGGACACAAAAATAAATAAATAAATAAACAAACAAATAAACAAATACTCAATGTTCTTAGTCATCAGAGAAATGTAAATCTAAATGACTCTGAGATTCCACCTTACACCCATCAGAATGGCTAAGACCAAAAACTCAAGTGCCAAAATATGAAGATGAGGATTTGGAGCAAGGGGAACATTCCTCTATTGCTGTCAAGGGTGCAAATCTGTACAATCATTTTGGAAATCATTTTGGCAGTTTCTCAGAAAATTGGGAATAGTTCTACTTCAAGACCCTGCTATTCTTCTAGGTACGCACCCAGAAGATGTTCCACATAGCACAAGGGCACTTGCTCATCTATGTTTGTAGTAGTGTTATTTGTCATAGTCAGAAACTGGAAACAACCCAGATGTCCCTCAACTGAAGAATGGATAACACAAACCTGGTACACTTACACAATGGAATACTACTCAGCTATTAAAATAAAGATATAATGAAATTTGCAGACAAATGGATACAACCATAAAAAGATTATCCTGAGTGAGGTAACCCAGACCTAGAAAGGCACACATGGTATGTACTCACTTATAAGTGGATATTAGCTATAATGTACAGATAACAATGCTACAATCCACATACCCAATGAAGCCAAGTAACAGGGAGGGCCGAAGAGAGGATGCCTGCATCTCTCTCAGAGGGTATATAGAATATTGGAGATGGTTGGATGGAGGGAACTAGGTGGTGACTGGATCAGGAGGGGGAGGGAGAAGAGGGCTGGGAGAGAATGGAAATTGATGGGGGGCATCTCTGGAGACCTGGGCCAAGGGAGGCTCCAGGGAGGCTATGGAGGTAACACTAGCTGCTACTCTTAGCAATTGTGGATACAGAGACAGGAATGGCTACATCCTATAGTCGGGCAGGACTTCCAGTGAAGGGGGTGGGACACCAACATACCCAGAAACCCTTTGACACAGTTTTTCCTGTCTTTAGGATGTTCAGGGATAAAGGTGGAGCAGAGATTGACCAACGGCCAAACAATAACTAGCCCAAACTGAGACCCACTTCATGAGAGAGAGACAGCCGCTGACACTATTAACGATGCTCTCCTATGCTTGCATGTAGGAGTCTATCTTAACTGTCTTCTGAGAGGCTTCATCCAGAAGCTGATGGAAACAGATGCAGAGACCCACAACAAAACATTTAGTGGAGCTTGGGGAGACGAGTGGAAGAACAGATTAAGAGAGCTAGAGGGGTCAAGGACATCAAATGATTAAGAGAGCTAGAGGGGTCAAGGACATCATCAGAAGACCTACAGAGTCAGCTAATCTGGGCCCATGAGGGATCACAGAGATTAAACCACCAACCAAAGAGTATGCATGGGCTGGACTTAGTTCCCCTACATATTTGTAGCAGTTGTGCAGCCTGGTTTTCATGTGGTCCTCTAACAATTAGAGTGAAGGCTATTTCTGACTCTGTTGTGGGCCTTTGGATCCTCTTTCCCTAGCTGGGTTGCCTTGTCTGGCCTCGGTGGGAGAGGATAGATAGTCCTGCTAGAACTTGATGTGCCAGGGCAGGTTGGCAGCCACTGGGGTCTACCCCTTCTCTGAGTAGAAGGGGAGGAAGTAATGGGGGAAGGATATATGAGGGTGGGACTAGGAGGAAGGGAAGCAGTGAGACATGTGATGGGGGTGTAAAGTGAATTAACAACAGCAGCAGCAACAGCAACAACAACAACAACAGAAGCAGCGACAACAATTTGTGGAACACAGCCTAACAGAATGGATATTAAAGTGGGGCCCATCTTTTTGCTGCATCCAGGAAACACACCTCAACATCAAAAATAGATATCATCTTAGGGTAAAGTGCTGAAAAAAGGTATTCCAAGTAAATTGACCTAAGAATCAAGCTGGTGTAGCCATTTTAACATATAACAAAATAGCCTTCAAACAAAAACTAATCAAAAGAGATAGGAAGGGAGTTGTTTGGTTTGTATATATTGTTCAGTTTCTGTATTATTTGTGTGTTTCAGATTTTAATCTCATTTTGTTTTATATTATTTATTGGAATTTAGTGGAATATACATCTTAAGGTATATCTTTTTGATTTTATGGAATTCACTGGAATCTGTTGCAATGTTTCCATTTTCATATCTAGTTTTGCTTATTTGTGATTTTTTATTTTAATTTTGGTTAGTTTGACTAAGATTTTGTTGTTTATGATTGCAAAGAACCATTTTTTGGTTTCATTGAGTCCGTATTTTGTTTCTCTTTAATTAATCTATGGCCTGATAATAATAATTTCTTTATAACTTTTTTTTAGGTTTGATTTTTAAGTTTGGCTGTTCTTAGGCTTCAAGATGCATCATTAGGGTATTTATTTGAGATCTCTCTGATTTAAAAAGAAAATATTTAAAAAAAGAAAAAGAAAATATTAGAACTTTGGCCAGACAGTAGTGTCACATGCTTTTAATTCTAGCACTCAGGAGGGAGAGAGAGGCAAATCTCTATGACTTTGAGTCCAGCCTGATCTACAAAGTGAGTTCCAAGACAGCCAAAGCTTGAAAAACAAACAAACAAACAAACAAACAAACACACACATTTAAGCTATGAACCTTTCTTCATGGACTGCTTTCAATGTGAATGGTATTTTTGCGTATGCTATTTTTTTTTCTTTTTTTTTTTCTCTTTTGGTTTTTTGAGACAGGGTTTCTCGGTGTAGCCCTGGCTGTCCTGGAACTCACTCTGTAGATCAGGCTGGCCTCAAACTCAGAAATCCACCTGCCTCTGCCTCCCAAGTGCTGGGATTAAAGGCGTGTGCCACCACCGCCCGGCCTATATTTCCATTTTAATTCTATTCTAGAAACTTGTTTCTGTTTTAGCATCCATCATTCATGTATCTTTTAATCTCCATGACAGTGTGTATTTTCTGTAATTTCTCTTGTACTTGATATCTAGTTTTATTCCATTCTGATTATATGAAATAAAATAAATAATTTCAGTATGTCTATAGTGTTGAAATATACTTTGCATACCAAGCAGTCTATGGTCTATTTTAGAGTAAGTTTTGTGGATAGCTGAGAACTACTTTGGTAGAATATTCTTTAATATGTTTTTAAGGGGCTGATGTTTCTCTGATTAGCTGAGTTCTTTTCAGGATTATCTTTCTGTTGGTTGGGGTGAAGTATTGAAATCATCATTTATTATTGCCCTGAGATTTATCTGTGATTTTTGTAGTCAGTAGTTAGTAGAATTTGTGTTATGAAATTAGTTGTATTGGTGTTCAGTGTGTTTAGAATTGTATTTGATCTCTTAATGAAGTGACTTTTTTAATATGTTCTTTGTTTACATTCCAAAGGCTTTCCCCTTTCCTAGTTCCCCCTTCTCCATATGTCCCATAAGTCCTCTTCTCTCCGCCCATTCCCCAATCACCCTCCCCCCCTTTCTTTGTTCTGGTACTTCCTTACAATACAGGATCAAGTCTTTTCAGGACCAGGGCCCTCTCCTTCCTTCCTTCTTGGGAATCATATGATTTGCTAATTGTGTCTTGAGTATTCAGAGCTTCTGGGCTAATTAATATCCACATATCAGTGATTGCATTTCATGTGTATTCTTTTGTGATTGGGTTACCTCACCTAGGATGATATTTTCCAGTTCCAGCCATTTGCCTACAAATTTCATGAATTCATTGTTTTTAATTGCTGAGTAGTATTCCATTGTATAAATATACCACATTTTCTGCATCCATTCTTCCATTGAGGGACATATGGGCTCTTTCCAGCTTCTGGCTATTATAAATAAGGCTGCTATGAACATAGAGGAGCATGTGTCCTTGTTGCCTGCAGGGGAATCCTCTGGGTGTATGCCCAGGAGTAGTATGACAGGGTCCTCTGGAATTGTCATGCCTGATTTTCTGAGGATCCGCCAGACTGATTTCTAGAGTGGTTGTACCATCTTGCAATCCCACCAACAGTGGAGGAGTGTTCCTCTTTCTCCACATCCCTGCCAACACCTGCTGTCTCTTGAGTTTTTAATCTTAGCCATTCTGACTGGTGTGAGGTGAAATCTCAGGGTTGTTTTGATTTGCATTTCCCTGATGACTAGTGATGTTGAACATCTCTTAAGGTGCTTCCCAGCCATCCGAATTTCTTCAGGTGAAAATTCTTTGTTTATCCCATTTTTTTAATAGGGTTATTTGGTTCTCTGGGATCTAACTTCTCGAGTTCTTTGTATATATTGGATATTAGCCCTCTGTCGGATATGGGTTGGTGAAGATCTTTTCCCAATTAGTTGGTTGCTGTCTTGTCTTTCTGACAGTGTCCTTTGCTTTAAAAAACCTTTGTAATTTTATGAGGTCCCATTTGTCAATTCTTGATCTTAGACCTTAAGCTATTGGTGTTCTGTTCAGGAACTTTTCCCCCTGTGGAAGTGACCTTCTTTGAAGTGGAAACTTAAGGATTCTTTGGAAAGTCAGTTATGCCAGATGGTGGTGTGCTGGGGAAAACATGTGAAAGAGTGTTTTTCTGAAGCAGACAGATGTGAAAGGATGTTTTGTTAAAGCAAATGTAAAAGGATGAGTGCTGAAGGATTCTTCGCTAATGACACACACTGCTTCATCTTACATGCATTGTTGATTTGATTTGACTCTCTAGAGAGAAACACCAAAAAACTTCTCAAGAGGTTTCTTCAGCTTCTTGCCACTTCCTCAAGCTTGGACCAATTGGCAGAGTGATATCAGCTGATACAGACTCACTTGGAGGTTTCCTAAAACAGACTCACATGCTGAGGCAAGACATGTGGTGAGGCAAGACCCGTGAGGGGCGTGTGGTGTTTGTAGGGAGTATAAATAGGACTCAATGGATAGTGAAGCAGGCTTGGCTTGCTGGCATAGCTAGATTGGCAATACCTTGATCTCCACTTTGCTAAGAGAGGCACAGCTGAGAGCCTCTCCTGGCATCCCTGGTGGACCTAGTTCCACCTGCTGACTCATGCCATTTTGGTTGAGGCCTAGCTGTTCCTGTTACGTCATGACACTGCTGCTGCTATCCCAACACTACTGAACTGGACTACTAACATATCCATGAAGTGTTTGCAAGTGGATTGAGCTGCTGCTGCTGACCTGTGAACTGAACTGCCGATTCCCTCCCTGATAAAGCAGATGGGATTTGCTCCAAAGAACAGGTCAACTTGCCCTGTGTCATAATAACCATTCTTTTCCACTACCTCTGGTGGGTGCTGGGCTCAAAGGAAGGTTAAGGCGTTTAAGAACCAACATTATAACTAGGCATTGAAAAAATTTAAAGCCTACACTTCTTTATCTCTTCTGTTTAGATACTTTGAAATATTTTCCTTTGGGTATCAGACTAGGTACCCTTGGTTTTCTCCTCATTCCATGTGTTTGGCATCCATTGTTTCTCCTTAAGGTAGGTTCTATGCTTGATGATGGAGTTTGAGGGTTTCTTTCTTTTTTTCTTTTTGCAACAAATAGACGAATGTCATTTTTATATGCTAGTCTGTTTCATTAGGGATTTGGCAGTATTAATAATCAGAGTATTATTAAAAAGAATATATAGCCGGGTGGTGGTGGCAGCGGCGCACGCCTTTAATCCCAGCACTTGGGAGGCAGAGGCAGGCGGATTTCTGAGTTCGAGGCCAACCTGGTCTACCGAGTGAGTTCCAGGACAGCCGGAGCTACACAGAGAAACCCTGTCTCGAAAACAAACAAACAAACAAACAAAAAAAAAACAAAAAACAAACAAAAAAAGAATATATAAATTCTTGTCATTTTTATTAGTACCTAGTGATTTCCTAACCCTGATTTGCATGGTAGGAAGAAGTGACCCCTTAAAGTTGTCCCTTGACATCTACAAATGTGCCATAACATGTGCCCTCTCATGTCCCCCCACATGTATACATGCATTCACAAACTGTAAATAAAACATAGTAAGACATGGAATTAGGGCCATATGTGATAGTGTATAACATTACCTGGGAGGTAGAAGCAGGTGGATTTCTATGATTCCAACACCACTGTGGTTTACATAGCAAGACTCTGTTTCCAAATTAAGTAGGAGACACATTGTTCTGGTTTTACATGTTTTCTGCATTGGTATTTGCCCATTTGGGATTAGATCATTTGTTGAGGTGGGCTCTTTTCTCATATTTCTTCCCTCCATGAGAGTATGTACAATGTTGACTAGTGACTAGGTTGTGGTGAAATTGAGATGTCATTTTCCTCTGTTTCGCTGGTGTTTGGGACACCAGCCTGTTTCTCTAATGCTCTCTAAGGGTAGAATACTGTCTTTTCTTCAAAACCATTGGATACTTAGGAGTAGACCCACAGTGAAAATAGAATAATAGTCAACTGAAAAAAAATCCTTGAAGTACCAATCATTTTGTAGAGAAAACGGACACTGATGGTTACTAATAAATTAATTTTCATGGACATAAATTAAAAAAGGGAGAAAGTAAGGCCAGTAATTAGTATGGGATTGAGAAAGTGACTTTCTAGCAGGGAAAGGAAATAGAAAGGGCAACTACAGGGGCCAAGGCCAAGTTTTAGCTGAAGGCTGACGGATAAAAAGAACAATAGAAATACGCTACTACATAAAGTAGTACAGCTCCGTCTCTCAACAGTCTTATCCATGGAGACCCTGCAAACCGTGCTAGTTTGTGTTCTTTGGGAAAGGAAAATGTCAGAGTAAGGATGGAAGGGAAGAGACAGGGCAAGAACTGAATAGGACCTAGGACCGACGCGACCGGCTGAGTTGACACTGAGTATTTAATAAAGGGGAAATATATGTAGGGGGAGGGAGAGAGCTAGGTGGTGATATAAGCTATGGAAATTGCCTGGCCTCAAATGTTAGTTTTAGTCTAAGCATTCTCTCCCCAGCTGCCAGAAGCCTGTCTCCCTCGGGAGTTCCTCTGCAATAGGGCCTCCTGATTTCCCTCCGGGGTCTTCCTCTAAATAATCAGGATACAGATTCAGGTCCAGGCTAAGGGGTGTGCTTTACAGGTGGAGTGTCAGATGATCCTCACACCTTTGTGTGTTCCCTCAGGGTTCTGGGTGCTAATGCTGTTCTGACCCTGTGTAGCAGCTCTTAATGCTGCCAGTGTAGCTCATAGTCTATGTCAAAGTTCTCTTGTAGGCTTGCTTCCTATCAGGTTTTCATCTTGCTGAGTGTGCTTGCAGCTGACTCAAAGGTTGCTTTTCATAGGGTAGACGTACTTTAATGGTGAGGTTTCTGTGTACAGTTCTGTTTGTAACACTCGCTCTGAGTTTCCTGGGTGTGTGGTTCAGAGAGGACCTTAGGCCGTTGAGCCACCAACGCAGCAGGGTACCTTTCTATTTCTTTTTACTTTGAAATGGCATCTGACTTCAGGTTTACATTTAAGTGTCTGCTGCATGTGGCAGAGGGATATGTTGGGCAGAATAGGTCTAGACTATCAGGGATGAGCCATTTCCCCTAAGGTAGGCATTGTTCCAGTATTCTCTTAACTTTTGAGAGATTTTTTTTTTTGTCTGTGTGTGTTTCTGTGACTTAAAAAATATCCTCCATTAAAATATATATTGCTCTTGGGATGGCCTTATTCAGGTCTGTAGTTTGCTGCATGCTGAAAATAGAAGTTGGAATAAATGGAAGTGGTATAGAAAAAAGCAAGTCCTGCTGTACTGGAGCGTTGGGAGGAAGCAGTCTACACAAAAATGTCTCTGGTAAAGAATAGGTACATAGGGTCTGGATATTCTAGAATTTCAAAGACTGGCAATATAGCACAGGTAGCTACTATAAAATGACAGAGGTGGGAGGCAATAGAAAACACTGGCAGTGGGGAAGGCTAGAAATAGGTTTTGGTGGGGTTTTACAGATTATGATGAGTGTTCTGGGTTATTTTGAAGGAGCATTGAAGGTAAAGAGGAATGTGATGTGATTTATGTATTTTTGGAGATCATTAGGATCTCTGTGGAACATTGCTTAGTAAGGAGGAGCTCAATCGGATCCAGGAGTGGTCTAGGGAGGAGCTATCAATGAAGATTAAGGGGTTGCTTTATTTGGTAACACAAGCAAGCAAGCAGCCTCAACAACTCTCAGAGCACATTGTTGTTTGGAACAAGCCTTTTATTGTCCACATTGTCCATATCACCAAACCCTCCTCTCTACGCCTGCTATAAGGCAGTCTGCTTGGGAGATACATTCCTGTAATGGTGCCTTTTAATGCTGCAATCTTACTTCGGCAAGCCCCGCTTCCATTAATTATTTTCAACAGTATATTTTAGTAAGTTCCACAGTCTTACTGTTTAAGGTAATTTCTCATCTAGCTCCACAAATGACTTGGAATATATTATTGAATTAAATTGAGTATCTAGGTAGAAAGGCTGTTTATGGGCAGGGCATCGTTCATTGCACACAAGTGCCATTATTCATCATTATGCTCATTATAGTACAAAGGATTTATCTGCTTTTGACATCTTGCCCTTTAAAGTGACCCAATTTGGCTGCATGTGGAGGGTTAAGAGAAAGCACTGCCCATTTCTCTAATGATAGAGCTATAGACGCTAATGCACCATAAGCCATTCTAGACAACTAAGGACAACTGAGGAGTACTTTTAAAGACTTTTAGGGGAAAATCTGAAAATATAGCAAGGAAAAAAATAGAAGTTTACTTTATAATGAAAGACCTCTTACTTCCTTTTATTACCGTCATGGATGGGCAAAAAGGGAAGCATTTTTAATATGAATAAAATTTACATTTCTGTGTGTGTTCATGGGTAATTTTCCTAAGAGTCCCCGAGCAATGGAAGGCCCACGCTGTTAGAGATGAGAAGTTGATCTGAAGCGTGGATTTAAGTCTGGCTTAATCATTGGTTTAGTAGCCTCTTCTTAAAAGTATAGTTGTTAATACATATTAGTTGTACAAAGTTTTGCCGTTTATTATACTATGCTGTTTCCAAACATGCACTCACTTGGCATGAATATTAAAGTTCTATAGATTATCCTCCCTTAAAATATGAAGTAGGTCAATTCCTAGTGAGGAGTATCTTACTCAGAGATGGCTGACTATACAACTGTGGTCTCTGAAAACATCATTAACATTTTATATCTGATGCTTATGTTGTTCCATAAGCTTATTTGGTTCAGTGCTGGGAACAAAGTCGAGGCTTTGTACACGCCAGGTACATACCCTACCATGGAGCCCTACTCCAGTCCTTTAAAGGTTTTGGTGATTGTAATGATTTGAATGGGAATGACCTCCATTGACTCATATATTTCAGTACTTGTCCCCCAGTTGCTGGAACTATTTTTGGAAGGATTAGGAGGTGTTGCCTTGTTGGAAGATCCTGTCACTGGGTGCTTCAAAAGATTCTTGTGATTCCCAGTGCTTTCTTCTTCTTCGTGATTGTAGATCAAGATGTAAGTTCTCAATTGTTTCTTTTTTCTGTCATCATGGATTCTAACACTCTGAAACCATACGCATCTTAAATATTTTCTTTTATAAGTTTTTTGATCATCTTGTGATATCAAGATAGTGAAATATAGCAACAGAATAGACAATAGTATTTTCAGTAAAACAAGAATTTATAGTATATACAAAAGCCCTACATTGAAAAGTTTATATTCAGAATATAAGGTAAAACTTCATATAATAATAGTAATTAAAAGATAACTCAATTTTTAGAAGGACCTCAATCATTAAGAAGGTTCTTTCACCAAAGGGTATCTTGTGCTACACTGGCATACTATAGACTGATTGAATTCAAACATACACATTTATTTTAAACAGTTGTGGGGTTGCAAGTCTGTAATTGTGGTGTCAATGTGGTTGTAATTTTAGTAGAGGCGCTTCATGTGGTTGTAGATGACCATCCCATTGTATCCTCTCATGGTACAGAGAGAGACAGATAATGAATCTGTCTCATGTATCTTTGTATAAAGGTACTTACCCTATTCACAAAGTCCTTACTCCCATGCTGAATTATTGATGTGAAAGTGATACCATCATCATGTTGGGACTTATAATTTCAACAGTTGAATTAAAAGAAAAAATAACTAATACCTACAGTGAGGTTCATTTGGAAAATTTCAAATGCTATGAATAAGAACTCACTTAGATAAACACATTGGAACATGTTTTGGCATTATTTTGATCTAATATACACATTCTTGGGTATGGAAATTCTATTCCTAAATATATATCCAGTGTAAGTACATCCATATAGACACAAAAACATAAGACCATAAATACAAATGTGCCCAGATATTTGTAATATATATAATTCTAGGCCATCTTGACAATGATTCTTAACTACCATACTGTATTTAGGGCAAGAACTGAGATACTATAGTTAAAGAAAATGATGCATGAAGCTGATATTAATCTTATAACAGGGAAAATACATTTATATGACTGTGTGTGAGCTGTGTGGAGGGGAGTTTAAACAGTAAAACTCTTGGGGCATTCAGGAAGAGATATTATAAAAATAGCTAATTTTTTTGTATGTAAGATATCTAATCTCAATATTTTTCCTTGTTATCATTTTATGTACCAAAGTCTAGCTTTAAGAGGAGGGCCAGTGACAGTCTGCACCTCCACCTGAACCCATGGTAGATAGGGGAGCTTGCCCTCCTCCCTGACCCCACAGCTACCTGTGTCCCAGAAGGTCTGCCATAACAAGGAACACAGGTTGAAGTGCCTGCCCCAGACCTCAAAGCAGCCTGTCTTCCAGGAGGTCTTCCCTAACCAGGGACACAAGGACACAGGAGGTCTGCTAACTTGAGACACCACTGCCTGCCTCCCAGGAGGCCTTCTGTAATCCAGGTCACACAGCTCCATCTGTATCCAAGGAGGCCTACTCCAGTTTGAGATACCCAGGCCAGTTAACACCAGAGATATTCAGATGGTGATGGCAAGCACAAGAACATAAGAAACAGAAGCCAATGTAATTTGACACCTTCAAAGCCCAATTCTCCTACAACAGCAAGCCTAACACACCAGAAAAGCAAGATTCTGATCTAAAAGCCCATCTCATGGAGATGATAGAGGCCTTTAAGAGGGATATAAATAACCCCCTTAAAGAAGTACAATCAAACAGGTAGAAGTATGTAAAGAGGAAACAAATAAATCCTTTAAAGAAATACAGGAAGCTATAATCAAGCAAGTGAAGGAATTGAACAAAACAGTCCAAGACCTAAAAAATGGAAATTGAAACAACAGCAAGATCACAAATGGAGACAACCATGGAGATGGAAAACCTAGGAAAGAGATCAGGAACTACAGATACAAGCATCATCATAAAATGCTCAAAACACACATTGAACCCCACCCAATCACAGTGAGAGACTTCAACACCCCACTCTCACCCATAGACAGGTCATCAAAACTAAACAGAGAAACAGTGAAACTAATAGAAGTTATGAACCAAATGTATTAACAGATATCTACAGAACATTTCACCCCAAAACAAAAGAATATAGAGTCTTCTCAGCAATTCATGGTAACTTCTATAAAATTGACAATATAACAGACACAAAACAAGCCTCAATAGATACAAGAAGATTGAAATAATCCCATGTATTCTATCAGATCACCATGGACTAAATCTGTACTTCAACAACAAAGCAAAAACAACAACACAACAAAAACAAAAACAGGAAGCCCACATACTCATGGAAACTAAACAACTTTCTACTCAATGATAATTTGGTCTGGAAAGAAATAAATTAAAGACTTTCTGGAATTCAATGCAAGTGAAGACACAGCATACCCAAACGTATGGGACACAGTGAAAGCAGTGCTTAGAGGAAAATTCATATCACTAAGTGCCTTCATAATAAAATTAGAGAGATCCCGTACTAGCAACATAACAACACAACTGAAAGCTCTAGAACAAAAAGAAACAAGCACATCCAGTAGATAGACAGGGCCCCCAGTGGAGGTGTGGGGTCACGCACCTATCTTCAAAAATTTTGACCCAGAGTTGTTCCTGTCTAAAGGAAATTCAGACACAAACATGGAGCAGAGCCTGAAGGAAAGGCCATCCAGTGACAGGCCTAACTTGGGATCCATCTGATGTACAGGCATCTAACTCTGACACTGTTACTGATGCCATGTTGTGTTTGCAGACAAGAGCCTAACATGGCTGTCCGCTGACAGGCTCTACCAGCAGCTGACTGAGACAGATGCAGATACTTACAGACAACCAATTACCTGAGGTCAGGGACTCCTGTGGAGAAATTAGGGGAAGGATTGAAGACAAGGGGATTGCAACCTCATGGGAAGGATGACAGAATCAGCTATCCCAGACACTTCAGAGCTCCCAGAGACTAAGCCATTAACCAAAGAATATACATGGGCAGGTCCGAGGCTCCAGACACATATGTAGCAGAGGGCTGCCTTGTCTGGCCTCAGTGGGAGATGATGCTCCTAATCCTGTAGAGGCTTGATGCCCCAGGGAAGGGTAATGCTGGGGGGTTGGGGGGAGGTGGATGGGAGAGAAAGAATGGGGTGAAGAACTCTGGGATGTAGGGCAACATTTGAAATGTAAATAAGGCCCATACCTAAATATAGTAAAAGCAATATACAGCAAACCAGTAGCCAACATCAAAATAAATGGAGAGAAACTTGAAGCAATCCCATTAAAATCAGGGACTAGACAACAAGGCTGCCCTCTCTCTCCATATCTTTTCAATATAGTACTTGAAGTTCTAGGGAGAGCAATTAGACAACATAAGGAAGTCAAAGGGATACAAATCGGAAAGGAAGAAGTCAAAATATCACTTTTTGCAGATGATATGATAGTATACGTAAGTGACCCAAATAACTCTACCAGAGAACTACAACTGATAAACAACTTCAGCAAAGTGGCTGGTTATAAAATCAACTCAAGCAAATCAGTAGCCTTCCTGTACTCAAAGGACAAGCAGGCTGAGAAAGAAATTAGGGAAATAACACCTTTCACAAAAAGCCACAAACAATATAAAGTATCTTGGCGTGACTTTAACAAAACAAGTGAAAGATCTGTATGACAGGAACTTCAAGTCCTTGAAGAAAGAAATTGAAGAAGACCTCAGGAGATGGAAAAATATTCCATGCTCTTGGACTGGCAGGATCAATATAGTAAAAATGGCCATCTTGCCAAAAGCAATATACAGATTCAATGCAATCCCCATCAAAATCCCAACTCAATTCTTCATAGCTCTAGAACAATCAATTCTCAAATTCATCTGGAGCAACAAAAAACACAGGATAGCTAAAATGATTCTCAACAATAAAAGGACTTCTGGGGGAATCAATATCCCTGACCTCAAGCAGTACTACAGAGCAATTGTGCTAAAGACTGCATGGTATTGGTACAGCGACAGGCAAGTAGATCAATGGAATAGAATTGAAGACCCAGAAATGAAACCACAGACTTATGGTCATTTGATCTTTGATGAAGGAGCTACAACCATCCAGTGGAAAAAAGGTAGCCTTTTCAACAAATGGTGCTGGTTCAACTGGAGGTCAACATGCAGAAGAATGTGAATTAACCCACTCTTATCTCCTTGTACCAAGATCAACTCCAAGTGGATCAAGGACCTCCACATAAAACCAGACACACTGAAACTAATAGAAAAGAAACTGGGAAAGACCCTGGAGGACATGGGCACAGGGGGAAAGTTTCTGAACAGAACACCAATAGCTTACGGTCTAAGATCAAGAATTGACAAATGGGACCTCATAAAATTAAAGTTTCTGTAAGGCAAAGGACACTGTCAGAAGGACAAAACAGCAACCAACAAATTGGGAAAAGATCTTCACCAACCCCACATCTGACAGAGGGCTAATATCCAATATATACAAAGAACTCAAGAAGTTAGACCCCAAAGAACCAAATAACCCTATCAAAAAATGGGGTACAGAGCTAAACAAAGAATTTTCACCAGAAGAAAAAGTTATTTACAGATTCAATGTAATCTCATCAATATCCACATCTCATTATTCACATAAATAGAAAAACAATCCTAAGGTTCATACAAAACACAAATACTCTGTATAGCCCAAACAACCCTTAGCAAAGAGAAAAACATTGACGAATTATCATTCCAGATCTTAAGATATATGCATAATAATAAAAACAGTATGGAATTGGCACAGCAATAGGGCATGCAGACCAGTAGAATCAAATAGGAGATTGAAACATAAATACCAGTTACTTCAACCAATTATTATTTGATAAGCTTGAAGAAAGAGAGCATCTTCAACAAATGGTTCTGAGAAGACTGGATGTCAGATGCAGAAGAATGAAATTAGACATGTATCTATCACCTTGGACAAAAGCTCATTCCAAATGGATTAAAGACCTAAATGTGGCTTGTAACAATGAAGAAACTGCTAGAAGAAAACCAAGGCTAGTGAAGTCATGGATCTTGGAGAAGAACCATCTCTACTTGTGATGGTTTATATATGATTAGCTCAGGGAGTGAATCTATTTGGAGGTGTGGCCTTGTTGGAGTAGGTGTGTCATTGTGGGCGTGGGCTTAAAACCCTCACCCTAGTTGCCTGAAAGTCAGTCTTCTACTAGCAGCCTTCAGACGAAGATGTAATACTCTCAGCTCCTCCTGTACCATGCCTGCCTGGATGCTGCCATGTTTCTGCCTTGATGACAATGGACTGAACCTCTGAGCCTGTAAGCCAACCCCAATTAAATGTTGTCTTTTATAAAACTTGCATTGGTCATGGTGTCTGTTCACAGGGGTGAAACCCTAACTAAGACACTACTGTTTTACTAAACCAGCAGGTTCTATAAATACATTATAAACATTCATCCTTATACCCAAAGATAAGTATATTCCTCATCCATCATCAAGGAAAGTTCTCTTTGCAACAGGTGAGACCATTACTGAAAACCACAACCAACCAAATTACAGAGTTGTGGACCCCAGAACCAGTAGTTACATCTACAAAACAAATCCTGTACCTAAGGTTCAGGGAGCTTTGTGAAAAATGCAGGGAGGGGCATATTTTAAGAGTCAGAGGATAAGGAAATCTGCTGGAACATTGTCTCCTCTTAATGTCAGACGCTACACCCATAAAGTCTCACCAATATGACTTAAACAGGAGCTTAAAAAAAGACAAGAACTAGACATTACTGAAATGCGTGGAGTAAATCCCACAAGGCCTCAATAATACACAAGGATCTATAGGCAACGAAGGAATGCTGAGAGTGGGAGAAAGTCTCCTCCAGAGAAGCCCACACCAATCGCTTGTGAAATATCAAGTATTTAGTCCTGAAAACAAATACATAAAAATAAAATCATACAAGCTGATCAGGTTAACTTTAGGTGCATGTGAATATATCTGTATATGCATGTAGCTACAGTTAATGAACAAGAAGTCCTGAAATTGAAGGAGAGCAAGGAAGCATATAAAGAAGTGTTTGGAGGGAGGATTGGAGGGGGAAATGATGCAATTATATTATAATCTCAAAATTAAAATAAAGTATAACATGACATAAAAATTTGTAAAACATTGTATTCCCTCCCCCACAGCTGTATACTACATAATTTCACAATCCTTAGGTTTGGATATGATAAATCCACCTGCCTCCATCTAGGGCTTGAAAGCCATATTATAGTGAAGACAAACTAGGTTCATTCCTGTGTGTGATCAAATCTGTTTCTTAAGGATTGGCTATGTCTGCGTGTAGCCTTAATTACAAATGGCTCTGTACTGCTTGTTTCGGGAAACAGCAACCAAGCCTGTTTCTAAAGATTGCTATAGGCACATTGTTATGACCATCTTGCAGGCATGCCTGTGTTTCAGAAGGTTGTTATGACCAACCTATGCTTATGTTCTGCTTCTGTGACCTCCTCTTATTGCCTACAAAAATCCCCCATTTGGAAACTCCCTACTTCTGAAGTATGGAAACGTTATCTTCCCAATGTTCAATGCTGATCTCTGGAACCCCATCTTAGGGGAAGAGAGCCATTCACATGAATAAAAAATAATCTTGCTTTAATTTGTCCATGATAATTTGGGGTGGTAGGTTTTTTCCTTTCATCTTCTTAATGCAATTTCAAAAGTGATAATTTTTCTCTATCAGCTAGCTCCAAAATAAGTGAGACAGAAGCTATAGGATGTATTTTATCAAACTTTATAGCATAGAGGCTGTTAATCTATTTTTTCCTCTAAGCTAATCCGGCTACCTCCCAGCCAAAATCCCCAAGATACTTTCATTTTAGTATTGATCTAACTTTCTGTGCTCCAGGTGTGTTCCCATGGTGTCTCTCTAATCCTCTCCTCATGATGAATCTCCCCTCCTCTCTCCCCTTCCCCTGGCTGGGATTGGAAGTGCAGCCCAATTCTCTCTTCTGCTCATCCATTGGCTGATCAGCTTTTATTGATAAGTCAGAGACTAAATGGAGAGCAATGTTTACACATCATCCAGTCAGTAGATACTTAGAATAAGCATTGCGATGCCATGTCCGGATTGCAACCAGATATGGGGGCAGAGAAATAAGCATTTGAATAATACAAGGAAAATCTTTACGTAGTGCACAATGACTTTATGCTTACAGTATCTGTTGGATTAATATTTGGAGGACCCCACAAGATCAAGACCCCAACTCAAATTCAAAAGCTATACCTTTCCTTTGTACCTCCTGGACTGAAAGCTGTTCCCTACTGGGTGTGCCCCTTGGGGACATTCCAAAACTCCAGGACATGCCTTCAGTTTAGCAGACTGCTTAAACCAAAGGCCACATCAAATAAAGCAGTAAGCACCAGTTTAAGGAGGCTTCCTCTGTTAAGTCATAGATACTTTCTGTGACACCTGGTTCTGTGAGATTCCAATCTTGAGATGTGGTGGTGTCTGACAAGATGTAGGGACATTTTTATACACTGTATGAAGATATGCCTCTCTCCTTTCTTGCCTACCTAAGGCACCATCTAGATGGTTAAGATATAAAAAAAAAAGCCTATAGCAAAAGGTAGAATAGAAGGTTGGACATCTGGCAGAGATAGGAACTCTGGGAACTCATGGGAGATTCACCACCAAATCTCCTAGGAAGTTAGACATGTGAAACTGAAGAGAAGCTACCAGCCATGTGGTAGAACTTAGATTAGTATAAATGGGATAAGTGAGTTATGAGCTAGTTGGGAACAAACCTAGTATAAGGCTTAGGCTTACATAAATAAGCCTCTGTGTTGGGGTGGGCTTAGAAAAGCCAAAATGGTTACAACAAGGCTCATGTTCCTCCATCCAGGGCAAACAGTGAGATATTGCATCACCCATCTAGTTGGGAGTTCAGCCAGGCCCATCAGTTCTTTTCTAATCTACTTTGGAATGCTGGGGATACCTTGTGAGACTGGGAATTGAGATTGAGACAAAAATTGGAGAAGCCTGGCTCCTGAGTGCCCACTGGCAGGGTTTTAATGCCTAGTCTGCACAACAAAGCCATGGAATGCTGTGGGTATGTAACAATACTGGGAGCCAAGGTATTGGACAGGCCCAGTGAAGGTCATCCATTGAAACTGGAAGCTGAAATGGAACCTGGATAGGCCTAGCTGAACCATAGCAAACCTGACACTTCTGGTGGGTTCCCAGAACCTGGGTTGTACATGAAGGCAGCTGAGAAAAGACCTCTCTTGTAAAACAAACCAAAACCAAAACCTCTTCAGTGGAGTGTTTAATCTTGAATGACCCCTGTTGTCATCCTTATTGTTATTTTTGCTCTGTCTTGGATATGGCTAAAGCTCTGTAGAATCTGTAGCAAAAGTTGACTTAAAACTTATAATACAGGGTTGATAATTAGAAATTTTTACATAGTTAACCTTACCATTCAGTCTGTAAAACTCAACACATAGAAAGCATCCTGAGCTAAAAAGAAAACAAAAACCTACTCCACTGAAGTCCATACTTCTTGGAAAGTGTCCAAAGGTACTAGGCTTCCTTTTTAACTCCTATAGTTCTACTTATGGCTAACTATTCTAGTTAACATATATGTCAACCAAAAACATGGTTTCTCCTATCTATCTATATCTATATCTATATCTATATCTATATCTATATCTATATCTATATCTATATCTATATCTATATCTATATCTATATCTATATCTATCTATCTATCTATCTATCTATTCACTTACTTTACATCCCAATCACTGCTCCCCCATACCTCCCACCACACACTACCATGACATATCAAGTCTTTGCAGGGCTAGGCACAACCTCTCCTACTAAGACCAGACAAAGCAACCCAGCTAGAAGAAAATATTCCACAGACAGGCAACAGCTTTAGGGACAACCCCCACTCCAGTTGTTCAGGACCCACATGAAGACCAAGCTGCACATTTACTACAAGGGGCCTATGTCTAGCTCTTTAGTTGGTGTTTCAATCTCTGAAGACCCCCCAAGGGTTTACATTAGTTGACTCTGTTAGTCTTCCTGTGGAGTTCCTATCCCCTTCAGGACCACAATTCTTTCTCCTATCCTTCCATAAGAGTCCCTAAGCTCCATCCAGTGTTTGACTGTGGGTCTTTGCATCCATCTGAGGCAGCTACTGAGTGGAGCCTCTCAGAGGACAGCCATTCTAGACTCCTGTCTGCAAGCATAACAGAGTATCAGTAACTGCTGCATGGATTGGTGCTTGTACATAGGGTGGGTTTCTACTTGGACCAGTTATTGCTTGGCTGTTCTCTCAATCTCTGCTCTTTTGCAGAGAAATCCCTGCATTTCTTGTAGACAGGATACATTTTAGGTTTTGTGGGTGGGTTGGTGTCCCTATCGCTCCACTGGCATTCCTGCCTGGTGACAAGAGTTGGTCTTTTCAGGCTTCATATCCCCTATGCTGTGAGTCTTAGCTAAGGTCACCCCACTGATTCTTGGGAGCCTCCCCTTTCCCAGTCTCCAACATGACTTTGAGATGCACCCTCCCCATGCCAGTTGCAGATTTGTATTCACTCTCATGGCCATCTGGCCATCTCTCCTATTTCTCCCCACACCTGATCCTGATCAACCTCATTACCCTCCTGTCCCTACTCCCACCCAGCAGTCTCTCTTCATATGCTTCCTATGACTGGTTTATTCCCCCTTCTAGGTGAGATTCAAACATCTTTGAGCATTTCTTCTTTTTTACTTTCTTTGGGTCATGAAGTGTAGCATGGGTATTCTGTATTTTATAGCTAAGATCTATTTATAAGTGACTACATACCATGCATGTCCTTTTGGGTCTGGGTTACCTCACTCAGGATGATATTCTCAAGTTCCATACATTGCCCTGCAAAATTCATGTTCTTAATAGCCGAATAGTATTCCATTGTGTCGATGTATCACATTTTCTTTATCCATTCTTCAGTTGAGGAACATCTAGGTTGTTTCCAGTTTCTGACTATTATGAATAAAGGTACTATGAACATAGTTGAGCAAGTGTCCCAGTGGTACACCCAGGCATCTTTTGGGTACATGTCCATGAATGGTACAGCCTTCTGGGTCTTAAGGTAGAACTACTGCAAGTTTTCTGAGAAAATGCCAACTTGATTTCCAAAGTGCTTATACAAGTTTGTACACCATACAAACAATGGAGGAGTGTTTCCTTTGCTCCATGTCCTTGTCATCATGTGCTGTCTCTTGAGTTTTTGATCTTAACTGTTTTGACATGTATACAATTGAATCTCCGAGTCATTTTGATTTTCATTTCCTGATAACTAAGAACCTTGAACATTTCTTTAAGTGTTTCTAGGCCATTAAAGATTCCTCTGATGAGAATTCCCTGTTTAGTTTTGTACCCCATTTTTTTTATTTTGGTTTTTCGAGACAGGGTTTCTCTGTGTAGTTCTGGCTGTCCTGGAACTCACTCTATAGACCAGGCTGGCCTCGAACTCAGAAATCCGCCTGCCTCTGCCTCCCAAGTGCTGGGATTAAAGGCATGCACCACCACCGCCTGGCTTGTACCCCATTTTTTAATTGGGTCATTTGGGTTGTTGTTATCTAACTTCTTAAGTTCTTTATAAATTTTGGACATTATCTATATAGTTGTATATGGTTAGCCTGAGGGGTGGCACTATTAGGAAGTGTGGCCTTGTTGGAGTTGGTGTGTCACTCTGGGTATGAACTTTAAGATTCTCCCGCTAGCTGCCTGGAAGCCAGTCCTCTCCTAGCTGCTTTCATATGAAGGTGTAGAATTCTTAGTTCCTCTTGTACCATACTTGCCTGGATGCTGCCATGTTCCCACCTTGATAATGGACTGAACCTCTGAATCTGAAAGCGATTGCCAAATAAATGTTGTTCTTTGTAAGAGTTGCCTTGGTCATGGTGTCTGTTCACAGCAGTAAAACCCTAAGACATTAGCGTTTTGTCAAATCTAGGGTTGGTAATGACCCTTTTCCAATCTATAGGCTGTGGATTTGTCCTATTGAAAGTGTCCTTTACATTACAGAAGCTTTTTAGTTTCATAAGGTCCCACTTATCAACTGTTGATCTTAGACCCTGAGCCATTATTTTTCTATTCAAGAAGTTGTCTCCTGTACTAGTGAATTCAAGGCTATTCCCTACTTTCTGTTCTATTAGATTTAGTGCATCTTATTATACACTGAGGACTTTGATCCATTTGGACTTGTGTTTTATGCA
Source organism: Apodemus agrarius (assembly GCA_964023405.1). Classification (NCBI taxonomy): domain Eukaryota; kingdom Metazoa; phylum Chordata; class Mammalia; order Rodentia; family Muridae; genus Apodemus; species Apodemus agrarius. Next base: position 67,667,922 of record OZ030011.1, on the reverse strand, counting down.
GGGTGATAGATATGGATCTATTTGCATACTTCCACAAGCAGAGATCCAGTTAGACCAGCACCATTTGTTGAAGATGCTTTCTCTTTTTCATTGTATGGCTTTGCCTTCTTTGTCAAAAATCAAGTGTCAGGTAAATTATTTAAGCAGTACTATAACGCCTATGAAAATAGAAACAGTCATTAAAAGTCTCTCAATCAGGGACTGGATAGATGGATGAACAGTTAAGAGCACTGACTGCTCTTCCAGAGTTCCTGAGTTCAATTCTCAGTAACCACATGGTGTCTTATAGCCATCTGTAATGGATCCAATGTCCTCTTCTGGTGTGTCTGAAGACAGCTACAGTGTACTCATCATATATATATATATATATATATATATATATATATATATATATAGTCTTTTTAAAAAATGTCTCTTGGTGCATAGACAGAGTCCTAGCCTAACACCAACTACCCTGTCAGGCTCTTGCCTGCACCCAGAGCTAGAGCAGCTCGGCAGGAGGTCTATGCACCAGCAACTCAGCAGCTGTCTCCGACCGCTGGGGGCCAGCTCCCTCAGCTTGCAGCTGAGGCCACCATCTTGCCTCTGGTCACTGCGGATGGCTGGCAGCTGGAGCCAGGTGCGTGGACAGAGTCCTAGCCTAACATCGACTACCCTGTCAAGCTCTTGCCTGCACCCAAAGCCAGAGCAGCTCGGTGGTGGGAGGTTCTGTGTACCGACAGCTCAGCAGTGCACCCAGAGGCAGATAAGCTTGGAGGGCAGTCTCTGCACCGTCTGTGCCTGGAGTACAGCAGGAGGCCGACATCTTGCCTCAGGACACCACAGACAGCTAACCAGATAGAACCCTGTGGACTGAGAGCGCCACCATCTAGGCTTCAGCAATCCAATTAGGGAAGCTCTGGTCCTGCAGGGAATCCCATAGTTAGACAGAGCCCCGAGACTTGGAGCTGGTGGCCTGAACAGGTCACCATAGAGAACCAACAGAGGAGCCCTGGTCACCCTAAAGATCTAACAGATGAGCCCAGATCAGTGGAAAAAAAAAAAAAAGATCTGATTCTTAAGAGCTGGCAACTAGGCAGGCCAGGAGGAGAAGGCAGGAGGCCAATTGCACGTCCAACAGCAAGCAGGGAGGTGGGGGTGTGGGGAGACTTGGGTCCGGCCCAGAAGAGCTGAGGAGGTAATAAGGAGCCCAGTAGCACAAACCTTCTGGTCTCCACCTCGGGAGCACGGACGCCCTCTACGACAGCAGCACCAAACTCCAGGCTCACAGGAGCTTCAAACACCAACCAGTAACAACAAGACCAACTAACTCCAGAAATAACCAGATGGCAAAAGGCAAACATAGGAACATTACTAACAGAAATCAAGGCAGCATGGCAGCATACGAACCCAGTTTGCCAACAACAGGAAGTCCTGGATACCCCAACACACCAGAAAAACAAGATTTAGATCTAAAATCACTGGTCAGGATGTTGATAGCGGAACACATATATAAATCTCATAAAGAAATACAGGGGAAAATGGATCAAAAGTTAGAAGCCCTTACAAGGCAAACACAAAAATCACTTAAAGAAATTGAGGAGACTATGGATCCAAAAATAGACGCCAAAAAGGGGGAAATACAAAAGTTACTTAAAGAGATACAAGAGAAAGTGAGTCAACAAGTAGAAGTCATGAAAGAGGAAACACAAAAATCTCTTAAAGAATTGCAAGAAAACACAAACAAACAAATGAAGGAACTGAGCGAAAACATCCAAGATCTGAACACATAGGTCGAAACAACTAAGAAATCACAAAAGGAGACAACTTTGGAGATAGAAAACCTTGGGAAGAAATCAGGGGTCGTAGATGAAAATATCAACAACAGAATACAAGAGATAGAGGTAAGAATCTCAGATGCTGAAGATACCATAGTAACCATTGACTCCACAATCAAAGAAAATGCAAAATGCAAAAGGCTTATAGCCCAAAACATCCAGGAAATCCAGGACACAACGAGAAGACCAAACCTAAGGATTATAGGGATAAATGAGAGTGAAGATCTACAATTTAAAGCGCCAGCAAATATCTTCAACAAAATTATGGAAGAAAACTTCCCTAACCTAAGGAGAGAGATGCCCATGAATATACAAGAAGCCTACAGAACTCCAAACAGACTGGTCCAGAACAGAAATACTAGTCAAAGGAAGAATACAACAAGAAGAACTCACAATTCTAAACATCTATGCTCCAAATGCAAGGGCACCCTCATTAGTAAAAGAAACTTTACTAAAGCTCAAAGCACACATTGCACCTAACACAATAATTGTGGGGGACCTCAACACTCCACTATCCTCAATGGACCAATCAGGAAGCCAGAAACTAAAAAGGGATACAGGGAAACTCATTGAAACGTTGGACCAATTGGATTTAACATACATACATATGTATATATATATATATATATATATATATATATATATATATATAACATTTCGTCCTAAAGCAAAAGACTATACCTTTTTTCTCAGCACCTCATGGTACCTTCTCCAAAATCAACCATATAATTGGTCACAAGACAGACCTCAACAAATATAAAAAGATCAAACTAGAAATGAAAAGGGGGATATAACAACAGAAACTGAGGAAATTCAAAAGATCATCAGATCCTACTACAAAGGCTTATACTCAAAACAACTGGAGAATCTGGAGGAAATGGACAATTTCCTAGACAGATACCAAATACCAAAATTAAATCAGGATCAAACAGATCATCTAAACAGACCCATAACCCCCAAAGAAATAGAAGGGATCATAGAAAGTCTTCCAACCAAAAAAAGCACGGGATCAGATGGGTTTAGTGCAGAATTCTATCAGACCTTCAAAGAAGACCTAATTGTAGGAAGCCATGTTCGCCATTACAAGATGGCACCCATTTCCTGTGATGAATCAGCAATGTGCTGTTGTTTACTCCACTCCGCGCCCTACTGTGCATGCTCGGGTAGAGGTTTGGCGGGTCGCAGCTCAGACCCGGAGCATACTAATGAGGCATCGTGGTGTGCACCAATCAGGTAGAAACACATCCTGCCTAGGCTTATTTAAGATGCACCGCTCTACCCTTCTTGGTCTTTTGCCTCTGCAATCAACCCCGCAATAAACGTCTGTGGAAGGATCCTGTTTGTCTTGTGTCCTTCTTGCTGGCGAGATAGACGCGACTGACAACTGGTGCTTAAAACCGGGAACCTTTACATCAACGGCCTGCGAAGACCCCTCAGAAGTTTCTTCTGAGGAGGATCCAGAACCACATGATGGGGGTAAGCGACAAAGAAAAGAATCCTGAATAAACTGCTCTGAGAAGGACTTGCGTTTGTATAAAGCAGTTCAGAACTCTTTGCAGTCAGGGTAGTAAGTCAGGTAGTAAGCCGGCTAGTAAGTCCCAGGTAAAGGGAACCAATTCAAGTCTCCGGGAAGGAGCAATAAAGAGGCTAAAAGAGGCTAAAGAGGCTAAAAAGGAAAAGCGAAAGTATGGGTAACTCTACTTTGTAGCCAATTGTTGTGGCTCTAAGGGAGCTGTTAAAGGGAAAGAAATTAGAGTTGAAAAGGAGTATAAAGCAGTTGAAAAGATTTGTTAAGAAGAAAGGAACAATGGAAAAATGAGAAAAGGAAAATGGATTTCAAAACTCCTGGGGACAAGGGGAAACATGGAGACGTCCTGTTTCCTCTATGGACCCCAATGGAGATATTCTTAGCACTGATACAAGTGTTCTTCCCTCTCTGTGTATTGTTTGACTATTGGTGCACCAATTTGTGTGTGTGTCTGTCTGTCTTTGTTTTGTGGTTCGAGTGACTGTTGCTCTGCTTTATGTAAAAAAAAAAAAAAAAAAAAAAAAAAAGTAAAAACTTTATTTGCTGGAAGTCCATCTCTTGATCCAGTGTCAGTTTAAGTTGCTCTGCAATTAGCTAGGAGTCAAGCACAGCTGGAGAAAAGCTGCTTTTAAAAAGGGCCAGCAGCTGCTTAAGTTCTAGGACAAGTAGGCTGATAGTTATTTCTCCTTTTGGTTACAAAGTGCTTTTTCTCTTGAATTACAGCTAGAAAACAATTGTTTGGTTCAAATTTATAAGATTCATGTAGTTTCATTTTTGGTTCTGATTGGTCTTAAAGGTATAAATATGTTTTACATGTTTTGACTATAGAGTATTGGCTTATAAGTTATTGGGCATGATTAAAAATTATTACATTGGTAACAAAAAGAGAATTTAAAACTGGTAACTCAGGGTTGGAGTTATCTTAAACGAAAACACGTGGCATGACCCAACCCAGGAAAAACAGGCCTTTAAAGATACTTCTAAATTGAACTTTGTAATGTGAAAGTAATGCATTTGCCATTGATTTTTAAAGAGAATAAATTGTTTAAAATTGGGTTTTGCTTTCCAAAGTTGTAGTTATGCTCTAATATTGCAAGAGAAAGAATTATGGTTAACAACTGCCAGTGTACCATAGACTGAAGTTTGGAGTCTGATCTAAGGCTTACGATTCTTAACTCACTCATATTTTGCAATTAAGATGATTTCAAGAGTAAGTTAAAAACAGCTATGGCCAATATAGACCTGTTGCCACTTTTTCACAAGCTTTATTGAATACAGTGGTAGAAGCAAAATTTAACCACCCAAGATTGAAAAAGAGATCTCAATGGAAATTTATTTGGTATCAAACAGGCTACTTTTAAACTGTTTGAAAAATCTGTAGATATGACTACTAAAAACAGCTAGTAGAATTTTTCTGGGAACCTTCAAATTTCAGGTTCCTTTTATTATTCAACCATTATATAATGGGGTCCAGGTGTAGGCTACTGCCCTACAGGACAGGTGAGTATTGGGCCTGGCCTTGGCCAATAGGCTCAGATTAGAGAATAATTTACAATTGAATAAATGAAAGGCTCAGAGCTGCCTCAACGGAGACTTGTGAGGCACTGCTTTTGTCTTGCAATGCCCACCTAGGAAGTTTCAGGCCAATGTGAATGCCCACCTAAAAGGTGGCATAATGATCCTTAATCAAAGAATTGATTTGGTGCAGGAACAAGTTGATACCCTTTGGCAGGTTGCTCATATATTTAAAGGTATCCAGCAACAATTGATTTACCGACAACACCCATTTTTTATTACCCACACATTCCATGTCCCAGCGGAGACCCTGCGCCTCCGTTTCTCAATTAGTAGAGCAGAGGCTCGTAATATTGTTCTCCAATGCTCTAATTGTGTTGACTCCTTATCTACGCCTCATGTTGGGATTAACCCATGGGGCCTACGTCCCCTTCAAATGTGGCAAATGGATGTTACTCATATTCCCTCTTTTGGTAAGCTTCAATACACACATGTCTCTGTGGACACAAGTTCCGGCATGATATGTGCCACCCCTTTGTCAGGAGAGAAGGCTGCTCATGTCATTCAACATTGTCTTGAAGCCTGGAGCATGTGGGGTATCCCACATGTTTTAAAAACAGATAATGGTCCTGCCTACACTTCTGCAAAGTTCTCACAATTTTGCCGGCATATGGGAATTACCCATATCAGTGGTTTGCCCTATAATCCCCAAGGTCAGGGCATGGTTGAGAGGGCTCATCGTACCCTTAAACAATATATTACAAAACAAAAAGGGGGAATTGAGGGCTTATCACCCTCCTCCCCTAGAACCATTATATCCATAGCACTTCTAACATTGAATTTTTTTTGCATTTTTATTGGATATATTCTATATTTACAATTCATTTCCCTTTTTCTGGTTCCCCACCCCCAAAGGTCCCACATGTCCTTTTCCATCCCCCTGCTCTCTCATCAACCCCCTCCCACCTTACTGTTCTTGTACTCCCCCACAATGATGTTTTGGTCCATTCTAGCACCAGTGTCCACTCCTTTCTTCTTGTGAGACATCACTTGATATGTGATTTATGTCTTTGGTGTTCCAAGCTTCTAGGCTAATATCCACTTATCAGTGACTGTATACCATGGGTATTCTTTTGAGACTGGGTCACCTCACTTAATATGACGTTCTCCAGCTCCATCCATTTCTCTAAGAATTTCATGAATTCATTGTTTCTAATAGTACTAATTATTAGTAGTAATAATTCTAATAGCTGAATAGTACTTCATTGTGTATATATACCACATTTTTTGTATCCATTCCTCTGTTGAGGGACATCTGGGTTCTTTCCAACTTCTGGCTATTATATATAAGGCTGCTATGAACATAGTGGAGCATGTATCCTTATTGCATGCTGGGGAATCTTCTGGGTATATTCCCAGGAGTGGTATGGCTGGGTCCTCCGGAAGTATCACGTCCAGTTTTCTGAGGAACCGCCATACTGATTTCCAGAGTGGTTGTACCAGCTTGCATTCCCACCAGCAGTGGAGGAGTGTTCCTCTTTCTCCACATCCTCGCCAACACCTGATGTCTTCTGAGTTTTTAATCTTAGCCATTCTGACTGGTGTGAGGTGAAATCTCAGGGTTGTTTTAATTTGCATTTCCCTAATGACTAGTGATGTTGAACATTTTTTAAGGTGTTTCTCAGCCATCCGAATTTCTTCAGGTGAAAAGTCTCTGTTTAGCTCTGTACCCCATTTTTGGATAGGGTTATTTGGTTTTCTGGGGTCTAACCTCTTGAGTTCTTTGTATACATTGGAAATTAGCCCTCTGTCGGATGTGGGGTTGGTGAAGATTTTTTCCCAATTTGTTGGTTGCCGATTTATCCTTTTGACAGTGTCTTTTGCCTTACAGAAACTTTGTAGTTTTATGAGGTCCCATTTGTCTATTCTTGCTCTTAGAGCATAAGCAATTAGTGTTCTGTTCAGGAATTTTTCCCCTGAGCTGATGTCTTCAAGGGTCTTCCCCAGTTTCTTTTCTATTAGTTTTAGTGTGTCTGGTTTTATGTGGAGGTCCTTGATCCACTTGGAGTTGAGCTTAGTGCAAGGAGATAAGAGTGGATCAATTCTCATTCTTCTGCATGTTGACCTCCAGTTGAGCCAGCACCATCTGTTGAAAAGGCTATCTTTTTTCCACTGGATGTTTTCAGCTCCTTTGTCAAAGATCAATTGGCCATAGATGTGTGGGTTTACTTCTGGGTCTTCGATCCTATTCCATTGATCCGCCTCCCTGTCACTGAACCAATACCATGCAGTTTTTAATACCACTGCTCTGTAATATTGCTTGAGGTCCGGGATATTGATTCCCCCAGAAGTTCTTTTGCTGTTGATGATAGTTTTAGCTATCCTGGGTTTTTTGTTATTCCAGATGAATTTGAGAATTGCTCTTTCTAACTCTATGAAGAACTGAGTTGGGATTTTGATGGGGATTGCATTGAATCTGTATATTGCTTTGGGCAAGATTGCCATTTTGACTATATTAGTCCTGCCAACCCACGAGCATGGAAGATTTTCCCATTTTCTGATGTCTTCTTCGATTTCCCTCTTCAGAGACCTGAAGTTTTTGTCATATAAATCTTTCACATGTTTGGTTAGCGTCACTCCAAGATACTTTATATCATTTGTGGCTATTGTGAAGGGTGTCATTTCCCTAATTTCTTTCTCGGCCTGCTTATCCTTTGAGTATAGGAAGGCTACTGATTTGCTTGAGTTGATTTTATAGCCAGCCACTTTGCTTTGAACTCAGGACCTCTGGAAGAACAGTCGGTGCTCTTATCCACTGAGCCATCTCACCAGCCCTGAATTTTTAAAATCTGGACACTCAAGGCCGTTCTGCTGCTGATCGTCATGGCCAATGGCCGGCTCCACCAAAAGAGATGGTAAAATGGAAGGATGTGCTGCTTAACAAATGGAGAGGCCCGGATCCTGTTCTAATAAGATCCAGGGGAGCTATCTGTGTTTTTCCACAGAATGAAGACAATCCTATCTGGGTACCTGCAAGACTAACTCACGCAGTACACACCGAAGAGGAGACACTGGACAGCCGAGTTGGAAGAATTGCAGCTGCAACTTCAAAATCAAATTGTTGTCCTTAGCGGAATGCGAGCTGATCCTATTACCTTTGGAGATTTCACTTCTTGGCTTACCTCTGCATTTTCATACTTTTAAAGAGTGGGCAGGAGTTTGTCTTTTTTGTGCCCTAATATGCTGTGGAGGAGTGTTTCTGCTATGGTTGTTGTGCAAGCTACGTGCCCAACAAAAATGCGACAAGGTGGTGTTTACACAGGCACTCGCTGCATTGAAAAATGGTGCTTCCCCTGAAGCATGGCTGTCCATGCTTAAGAATTAGTTTTACTCAGGCAGAAGTCAGCCCTTGTACCCCGAGTCCTTTAAAGGACATTGCACCGGGATGGGTGACGTGCTGTTTGCCACAGCCCTTGCACCTCACAGAGACTATCTCATTGCACGTGAGAGGTTGTTGGTCATGAGTTCACTTATGGATTGCCTCGAACCCTCATGGTCCAACAAGAACCTGATGGTTAATCGGCAGCCCTAGGCCTGGTTTCTTATAAAACAAAAAAGGGGGAGTTGTAGGAAGCCACGTTCGCCATTACAAGATGGCGCCCATTTCCTGTGATGAATCAGCAATGTGCTGTTGTTTACTCCACTCCGCGCCCTACTGTGCATGCTCGGGTAGAGGTTTGGCGGGTCGCAGCTCAGACCCGGAGCATACTAATGAGGCATCGTGGTGTGCACCAATCAGGTAGAACACATCCTGCCTAGGCTTATTTAAGATGCACCGCTCTACCCTTCTTGGTCTTTTGCCTCTGCAATCAACCCCACAATAAACGTCTGTGGAAGGATCCTGACTGTCTCGTGTCCTTCTTGCTGGCGAGATAGACACGCGACCTACAAATACCAATACTCTTCAAACTATTCCACAAAATAGAAACAGAAGGAACACTACACAACTCATTCTACAAAGCCTCAATTACCCTGATACCAAAACCACACAAAGATCCAACTAAGAAAGAGAACTTCACACCAATCTCCCTTATGAACATCGATGCAAAAATACTCAATAAAATTCTTGCCAACCGAATCCAAGAACACATCAAAATGATCATTCACCATGATCAAGTTGGCTTCATCCCAGGGATGCAGGGATGCAGGGATGGTTCGATTTCAGAAATCCATCAACGTAATCCACTACATAAACAAGCTCAAAGAAAAAAACCACATGGTTATCTCATTGGATGCCGAAAAAGCATTTGACAAAATTCAGCATCCTTTCATGTTAAAAGTCTTGGAAAGAACAGGAATTCAAGGCCCTTACCTAAACATAGTAAAAGCAATCTACAGCAGACTGGTAGACAACATCAAAGTAAATGGAGAGAAACTTGAAGCAATCCCACTAAAATCAGGGACTAGACAAGGCTGCCCCCTCTCACCATATCTCTTCAATATAGTACTTGAGGTACTAGCTAGAGCAATTCAACAACATAAGGAAGTTAAAGGGATACAAATTGGAAAGGAAGAAGTCAAACTATCACTATTCTCAGATGATATGATAGTATACTTAAGCGACCCAAAAAACTCCACCAGAGATCTCCTACAGCTGATAAACAACTTCAGCAAAATGGCTGGTTATAAAATCAAATCAAGCAAATCAGTGGCCTTCCTAAACTCAAAGGATAAGCAGGCTGAGAAAGAAATTAGGGAAATGACACCCTTTACAATAGCCACAAACAATATAAAGTATCTTGGTGTGAGTCTAACCAAACAAGTGAAAGATTTATATGATGAACACTTCAGGTCTCTGAAGAAGGAAATTGAAGAAGACCTCAGAAAATGGAAAAATCTTCCATGCTCGTGAGTTGGCAGGATTAATATAGTTAAAATGGCAATCTTGCCAAAAGCAATATACAGATTCAATGCAACCCCCAACAAAATCCCAACTCAGTTCTTCATAGAGATAGAAAGAGCAATTCTCAAATTCATCTGGAATAACAAAAAACCCAGGATAGCTAAAACTATCATCAACAGTAAAAGAACTTCTGAGGGAATCAGTATACCGGACCTCAAGCAATACTACAGAGCAGTACTGTTTAAAACTTCATGGTATTGGTACAGTGACAGGGAGGTGGATCAATGAAATAGAATTGAGGACCCAGAAGTAAACCCACACATCTATGGCCAATTGATCTTCGACAAAGGAGCTGAAAACATCTAGTGGAAAAAAGATAGCCTTTTCAACAAATGGTGCTGCCTCAGTTGGAGGTCAACATGCAGAAGAATGAGAATTGATCCACTCTTATCTCCTTGTACTAAGCTCAACTCCAAGTGGATCAAAGACCTTCACGTAAAACCAGACACACTAAAATTAATAGAAAAGAAACTGGGGAATACCCTTGAGGACATTGGCTCAGGGGGAAAGTTCCTGAACAGAACACCAATTGCTTATGCTCTAAGATCAAGAATAGACAAATGGGACCTCATAAAATTACAAAGTTTCTGTAAGGCAAAAGACACTGTCAAAAGAACAAATCGGCAAACAAAAAATTGGGAAAAGATCTTCACCAACCCCACATCTGACAGAGGGCTAATATACAATGTATACAAAGAACTCAAGAAGTTAGACCCCAGAAAACCAAATAACCCTGTCCAAAAATGGGGTACAGAGCTAAATAAAGACTTTTCACCTGAAGAATTCAGATGACTGAGAAACACCTTAAAAAAATGTTCAACATCATTAGTCTTTAGAGAAATGCAAATCAAAACAACCCTGAGATTTCACCTCACACCAGTCAGAATGGCTAAGGTTAAAAACTCAGGAGATAGCAAGTGTTGGCGAAGATGTGGTGAAAGAGGAACACCCCTACACTGCTGGTGGGACTGCAAGCTGGTACAACCACTCTGGAAATCAGTCTGGCGGTTCCTCAGAAAAATGGACTTGATACTTCTGGAGGACCCAGCCATACCCCTCCTGGGCATATACCCAGAAGATTCCCCAGCATGCAATAAGGATACATGCTCCACTATCTTCAGAGAAGCCTTATTTATAATAGCCAGAAGCTGGAAAGAACCCAGATGTCTCTCAACGGAGGAATGGATACAAAAAATGTGGTATATATAGACAATGGAGTACTATTCAGCCATTAGAAACAATGAATTCATGAAATTCTTAGAGAAATGGATGGAGCATGAGAACATCATACTAAGTGAGGTAACCCAGTCTCAAAAGAATACCCATGGTATGCACTCACTGATAAGTGGATATTAGCCTAGAATCTTGGGACACCAAAGACAATTCACATACCAAATGATGTCCGACAGGAAGAAAGGAGTGGACACTGGTGATGGAAAGGATCAAAGCATTAGTGTAGGGGAATACCAGAACAAGGAAGTGGGAAGGGGGTGGATGAGGGAGCAGGGGGAGGGAAAAGGGTATGTGGGACTTTTTCGGGGAACCAGAAAAAGGGAAATGAAATGTAAATATAGAATATATCCAATAAAAAATTTAAAAACTTTCGAAAAAAAATAAAGGGACAGCAAATATCTTCTACAAAATTATGGAAGAAAACTTCCCCAACCTAGAGAGAGATGCCCATGAATATACAAGAAGCCTACAGAACTCCAAACACACTGGACCAGAACAGAAATACCTCCCGTCACATAATAATCAAAACCCCAAATGTACTAAACAATGAAAGAATACTAAAGGCAGTAAGAGAAAAAGGCCAACTAACATATAAAGGAAGACATATCAAAATTACACCAGACTTCTCACCAGAAACCATGAAAGCTAGAAAGTCCTGGGCAGATATCATGCAGACGCTAAGAGAACACAAATTTCAGTCAAAACTACTATACCCAGCAAAACTCTCAATCACCATAGATGGGGAAACCAAGGTATTCCATGACAAAACCAAATTTGTACGATATCTTTCCACAAACCCAGCTCTACATAGGATAATAGGGTAAAAACACCAACACAAGGAGGGAAACTGCACCCCAGAAGAAGCAAGATAGAAACCTCCTCTCATCAAACCCAAAAGAAGATAACCACTCAAATATAAAAAATAATTTGAAAAATGTCAGGAAGTAATTGTTTTTATTCATTAATATCTGTTAACATCAATGGACTCAATTCCCCAATAAAAAGACATAAACTAACAGACTGGATATGGAAACAGGACCCTACAATTTGCTGCATACAGGAAACACATCTCAGTGTCAAAGACAAACACTAGCTTAGAGTAAAAGGTTGGAAGAAAATTTCACAAGCAAATGGTCTCAGGAAACAAGACAGAGTAGCCACTCTAATATCGGATAAAATTGACTTTCAACTGAAAGTCATCAAAAGAGACACAGAAGCTCACTTCTTGCTGGTCGAAGGGAAAATCCACCAAGAAGAACTCTCAATACTGAACATCTATGCTCCAAATTCAAGGGCACCCTCATTCGTAAAAGAAACTTTACTAAAGCTTAAAGCACACATTGCACCTAACACAATAATTTTGGGTGACTTTAACAGTCAACTCTCCTCAATGGACTGATCAGGAAACTGGAAACTAAACAGGGACACAGTGAAACTAATTGAAGCTTTGGACCAATTGGATTTAACATACATACATACATACATACATACATACATACATATATATATCTCGTCTCATCCTAAAGCAAAAGAATATACCTTTTTCTCTGTACAGCATGGTACCTTCTCCAAAATTGATCATATAATTTGTCACAAGACAGACTTCAACAAATACAAGAAGATGGAACTAATCCCATGCCTCCTATCAGTTCACTATGGAGTAAGAGTGGTCTTCAATAGCAACAAAAACAACAGAAAGCCCACATACACATGGAAACTGAACAATACTCTACTCAATGACACCTTGGTCAAGGAAGAAATAAAGAAAGAAATCAAAGACTTTTAGAATTTAATGAAAATGAAGGTACAACCTACCCAAATCTATGGGACACAATGAAAGCAGTGCTAAGAGGAAAACTCATAGCCCTGAGTACCTCCAAAAAGAAACTGGAGAGAGCATAGACTAGCAGCTTAACAGCACACCTGAAAGCCCTGGAACAAAAAGAAGCTAATTCACCCAGGAGGAGTAGAAGACAGGAAATCATCAAACTAAGGGCTGAAATCAATCAAGTAGAAACAAAGAGAACCATACAAAGAATCAACAAAACCAAGAGCTGGTTCTTTGAGAAAATCAACAAGATAGATAAACCTTTAGCCAGACTAACCAATGGGTACAGAGACACTATTCAAATTAACAAAATTAGAAATGAAAAGGGGGATATAACAACAGAAACTGAGGAAATTCAAAAAATCATCAGATCCTACTACAAAAGCCTATACTCAACTCAACTGGAGAATCTGGAGGAAATGGACAATTTCCTAGACAGATACCAAATACCAAAATTATATCAGGATCAATTAGATCAGCTAAACAGTCCCACAACCTCTAGAGAAATAGAAGGGGTTATAGAAAGTCTTCCAACTAAAAAAAGTATGGGACCAGATAGTTTTAGTACAGAATTCTATCAGCCCTTCAAAGAAGACCTATCACCAATACTCTTCAAACTATTCCACAAAATAGAAACAGAAGGAATACTGCCCAACTTGTTCTATGAAGCCACAATTATGGTGATACCAAAACCACACAAAGACCCAACAAAGAGAGAGAACTACAGGCCAATTTCCCTTATGAATATCGATGCAAAAATACTAAATTAAATTCTTGCAAACCAAATTCAAGAGCACATCAAAATGAACATTCACCATTATCAATCAAGTAGGCTTCATCCGTGGGATGCAGGGATGGTTCAATTTATGGAAGTCCATCAATATAATCCACTACATAAACAAACTAAAAGAAAGAAAACACATGGTCATCTTATTAGATGCTGAAAAAGCATCTGACAAAATTCAGCATCCTTTCATGCTAAAAGTCCTGGAAAGAACAGGAATTCAAGGCCCATACCTAAACATAGTAAAAGCAATCTACAGCAAACCAGTAGCCAACATCAAAATAAATGGAGAGAAACTTGAAGCAATCCCACTAAAATCAGGGACTAGACAAGGCTGCCCTCTCTCTCCATATCTTTTCAATATAGTACTTGAAGTTCTATTGAGAGCAATTAGACAACATAAGGAAGTCAAAGGGATACAAATTGGAAAGGAAGAAGTCAAACTATCACTATTTGCAGATGATATGATAGTTTACTTACGCGACCCAAAAAACTCCACCAGAGATCTCCTACAGCTGATAAACAACTTCAGCAAAGTGGCTGGTTATAAAATAAACTCAAGGAAATCAGTAGCCTTCCTGTACTCAAAGGACAAGCAGGCTGAGAAAGAAGTTAGGGAAATGACATCCTTCACAATAGCCACAAACAATATAAAGTATCTTGGCGTAACTCTAACCAAACAAGTGAAAGATCTGTATGACAGGAACTTCAAGTCCTTGAAGAAAGAAATTGAAGAAGACCTCAGAAGATGGAAAAACATTTCATGCTCTTAGATTGTCAGGATCAATATAGTAAAAATGGCCATCTTGCCAAAAGCAGTCTACAGATTCAATGCAAGCCCCATCAAAATCCCAAATCAATTCTTCATAGATCTAGAAAGAGCAATTCTCAAATTTATCTGGATTAACAAAAAACCCAGGATAGGTAAAACTATTCTCAACAATAAAAGGACTTCTGGGGGAATCAATATCCCCAACCTCAAGCAGTACTACAGAGCAATCGTGTTAAAAACTGCATGGTATTGGTACAGCGACAGGCAAGTAGACCAATGGAAAAGAATTGAAGACCCAGAAATGAACCCACCAAGTTATCATCACTTGATCTTTGATAAAGGAGCTACAACCATCCAGTGGGAAAAAGATAGTCTTTTCAACAAATGGTGCTGGTTCAACTGGAGGTCAACATGCAGAAGAATGCGAATTATCTCTTTGTACTAAGGTCAACTCCAAGTGGATCATGGACCTCCACATTAAACCAGACACACTGAAATTAATAGAAAAGAAACTGGGGAAGACCCTGGAGGACATGGGCACAGGGGGAAAGTTCCTGAACAGAACACCAATAGCTTATGCTCTAAGATCAAGAATTGACAAATGGGACCTCATAAAATTACAAAGTTTCTGTAAGGGAAAGGATACCATCAGAAGGACAAAACGGTAACCAACAAGTTGGAAAAAGATCTTCACCAACCCCACATCTGACAGAGGGCTAATATTCAAAATATACAAAGAGCTCAAGAAGTTAGACCCTAATGAACCAAATAACCCTATTGAAAATGGGGTACAGAGCTAAATAAAGAATTTTCACCAGAAGAAATTCAGATGGCTGAGAAGCACCTTAATAGATGTTCAACATCATTAGTCATCAGGGAAATGCAAATCAAAACAACCCTGAGATTTCACCTCACACCAGTCAGAATGGGTAAGATTAAAAACTCAAGAGACAACAGGTGCTGGTGAGGATGTGGAGAAAAAGGAACACTCCTACACTGTTGGTGGGATTGCTAGATGGTACAACTGCTCTGGAAATCAATCTGGCGGTTCCTCAGAAAATTGGGCATGACACTTCCAGAGGACCCTGTCATACCACTCATGGTCATATACCCAGAGGATTCCCCCACATGCAATAAAGACACATGATCCACTATGTTCCTAGCATCCTTATTTATAATTGCTAGAAGTTGGAAGAAGCCCAGATGTCCCTCAAAGGAAGAATGAATACAGAAAATGTGGTATATTTATACAATGGAATACTACTCAGCAATTAAAAATAATGAATTCATGCAATTTGTAGGTTGGATCTGGAAAATATCATCCTGAGTGAGTTAACCCAATCACAAAATAATATACATGAAATGCAATCACTGATAAGTGGATATTAATGATCCCAGCAGCTCTTAATACTCAAGGCACAATTAGCAAATGAAAACATTCCTAAGAAGAAGGAAGGAGAGAATCCTGGTCCTCAAAAGACTGGATCCAGTTTTGTAGGAGAGTACCAGAACAGAGAAATGGTGGGTGGGGTGCCATAGGGGAATGGTTGGGGGAAAGAGGACTTATGGGACCTATGGTGAGGGTGGAACTGGGAAATGGGAAAGCCTTTGGAATGTAAACAAAGAATATAGAAAATAAAAAATAATAATAGTAAAAAAAAAACAAAAAAAGAAAATATCCAATAACAAATAATTTAAAGAAAAAAAAAGAATATAACCAGAAAAAAAGTCTCTCAACCAAATAAAAGCCCAAGGCCAGATTGTTTTTGTGCAGAATTCTACCAAACTTTTAAAGACAGATACTACCAATACTCCTTACACTATTCCACAAAATAGAAACAGAAGGAACATTGACAAATTCTATGAAGCCACAGTCACTAAACCTAAACCTAAACCACACAGACTCAACAAAGAAAGAAAATTTCAGACCCATTTCTTTTGCAAACATACTGATGCAAAAATACTCAATAAAATATTCTTAAACTGAATCCAGGAACACACCCAAAACATCATTCACCATGATCAAGTAGGCTTTACTCCAGGGATGCAGCGATGGTTCAATATATGAAAACACATCAACATAACTCACTATATAAACAAACTGAAATAAAACAAATCACGTGATCATCTCATTAGATGCTGGGAAAGCCTTTGACACAATCCAACACCACTTTATGTTAAAAATCTTAGTTAGATCAGGGATACAAGGCACATATGTAAACCTAATGAAAGCAATATACAGCAAGTCCATAGCTAACATCAAATGAAATGGAGAGAAACTTAAAGCATTTTCACTAAAATCAGATATAAGACAAGGCTGCGAATGCTCTCCCTATCTATTCAATATAGTAGTTGAAGTTCTAGTAAGAGCAATAAGGCAACAAAAGGAGATCGGGGGATAAAAATTGGAAAGGAAGAAGGCAAAGTATTATTATTTGTTGATGACATGATATTATATATAAGTGATCCCTAAACTCCTGTAGGTCTACTAGAGAACTACTAGAGCCAATAAACACTATCAACAAAACCACGGCTTTCTTGTGCTTAAAGGCACACACTGAAAAAGGCTCCAGGCTACACAGGAATCCCAAATATTCAGTAAAATCACCAGCTGACTAAAGTTAGGGCAACAACTACAAACACCAAACACTAACCACCAGAAACTGGGCTATCCCTATCTTATGATATAGCAAGATAATGATGCAAGCAGTCTGACAAAGAGCCTATAGAATGTTTCCTCTTACCTAAGGCCTATTTTGGCTAATTGAGATTGACTTAAGAATGGATGTCTAGCCTCCTTGTCTTTGCTAATGTTGTTATGCTTTAGATATTTTGATAAACTGAGTCATATAATGAACTGTGGCATTCTGTAATGGTCCACCAGAAAAGGACCAGTATAGTAAAGTTTTCAGTCTCCTCATGAACTGTGTTTATGACTTAAAGTTCTATCATGACACTAAAAGAGGTTCAATTAAAAATTGTAATTTTTAAAGATTAAGTTTAAGAGGGGTTAAAAATGTAAATCATTTTTTCTTATTTTCTATATTCTTTGTTTACATTCCAAATGCTTTGCCCTTTCCCAGTTCCCCCATCTCCATATGTCCCATAAGCCCTCTTCCCTCTGCCCATTCCCCAATCACTCCCTCCCATTTTTCTGTCCTGGTACTCCCCTACAAAGCTGGATCAAGCCTTTCCAGGACCAGGGCCCTCTCCTTCCTTCTTCTTGGGAATCTTTTGATATGCTAATTTTGTCTTGAGTATTCAGAGCTTCTGGGCTAATTAATATCCACTTATCAGTGATTGCATTCCATGCATATTCTTTTGTTATTGGGTTACCTCACTTAGGATGATATTTTCCAGTTCCAACCATTTGCCTAAAAATTTCATGAATTCATTGTTTTTAATTGCTGAGTAGTATTCCATTATGTAAATATACCATATTTTCTGTATCCATTCCTCTACTGAGGGACATCTGGGTTCTTTCCAGATTCTGGTTATTATAAATAAGGCTGCTATGAACATAGTGGAGCATGTGTCCTTGTTGCATGACGGGGAGTCCTCTGGGTATATGCCCAGGAGTGGTATAGCAGGGTCCTCCAGAAGTGTTATGGCCAGTTTTCTGAGGAACCACCAGACTGATTTCCAGAGTGGTTGTACCATTTTGCAATCCCACCATCAGTGGAGGAGTGTTCCTCTTTATCCACATCCTCACCAACACTTGCTATCTCCTGAGTTTTTAACTCAGGGTTGTTTTGATTTGCATTTCCCTAATGACTAATGATGTTGAACATTTCTTAAGGTACTTCTCAGCTATCTGAATTTCTTCAGGTGAAAATTCTTTGTTTAGCTCTATACCCCATTTTTAATAGGGTTATTTGGTTCTCTGGGGTCTAACTTCTTGAGTTCTTTGTTTATATTGGATATTAGCCCTCTGTCTGATGTAGGGTTGGTGAAGATCTTTTCCCAATTTGTTGGTTATTGTTTTGTCTTTTTGACAGTGTCCTTTGCCTTACAGAAACTTTGTAATTTTATGAGGTCCCATTTGTCAATTCTTGATCTTAGAGTATAAGCTATTGGTGTTCTGTTCAAGAACTTTCCCCCTGTGTCCATGTCCTCAAGGGTCTTCCCCAGTTTCTTTTCTATTAGTTTCAGTGTGTCTGGTTTTATGTGGAGGTCCTTGATCCACTTGGAGTTGAGCTTAGTACGAGGGGATAAGAATGGATCAATTCACATTCTTCTGCATGCTGACCTCCAATTGAACCAGCACCATTTGTTGAAAAGACTATCTTTTTTCCATTGGATGTTTTCTGCTCCTTTGTCGAAGACCAAGTGACCATAGGTGTGTGGGTTCATTTCTGGGTCTTCAATCCTATTCCATTGATCCACTTGCCTGTCACTGTACCAATACCATGCAGTTTTTAACACTATTGCTCTGTAGTATTGCTTGAGGTCTGGGATACTGATTCTCCCAGAAGTTCTTTTACTGTTGATAATAGTTTTAGCTATCCTGGGTTTTTTGTTATTCTAGATGAATTTGAGAATTTTTCTTTCTAACTCTATGAAGAACTGAGTTGGGATTTTGATGGGGATTGCGTTGAATCTGTATATTGCTTTTGGTAAGTTGGCCATTTTAACTGTATTAATCCTGCCAATCCACGAGCATGGAAGATTTTTCCATTTTCTGAAGTCTTCTTCAATTTCCTTCTTCAGAGACCTGAAGTTCTTGTCATACAGATCTTTCATTTGTTTGGTTAGAGTCACACCAAGATACTTTACATTGTTTGTGGCTATTGTGAAGGGTGTCGTTTCCATAACTTCTTTCTCAGCCTGCTTATCCTTTGAGTATAGGAAGGCTACTGATTTGCTTGATTTGATTTTATAACCAGCCACTTTGCTGAAGTTGTTTATCAGCTCTAGGAGTTCTCTGGTGGAGTTTTTTGGGTCACTTAAGTATACTATCATATCATCTGTGAATAGTAATAGTTTGACTTCTTCCTTTCCAATTTGTATCCTTTTGACCTCCTTCTGTTGTCTAAAAAGTCTTGGAAAGAACAGGAATTAAAGGCCCATACCTAAACATAGTAAAAGCAATATACAGCAAACTAGTAGCCAACATCAAACCAAATGGAAAAATGTAAATACTAATCTTATAAAACCTACTAACTTGTTTTAAACTTAAAAAATAAAGACATACAAATTAATAATTATTTATCTTATAAATGACTAAATTTTTTGATGTGCTGTCCGTTCAGCTGGGTCAGTAAACCTGATGCTTCTGAAACATTGTTCTAATGCCCTCCTGGCCTTTGACTAACATTTCAGGTTTCCTGGGCCATAACAATGGCATCCTAATTTCAGCTGAGAAGCAGGTACAAAAGAGAATACATTGCCCCTTATCCTCAACAGAAGTCTGAAATGTCAGCTCAAAAGAAAACTCCCTGAAAATGAGGACAATGACTATGGTGCATATTGACATACCAAAAAAGGTACCTGCTGCATAGTTCCACAATATGATAGTCCACTCAATCTGTTTTATACGAAAGAAGAAGATTTGTTCATTTTATGCAAACAAAGCAGGTATAACATATTTTTTTATTAATGAGGCAATTTATTAACCCAGCATCCTTTGTTCTAATGCTTCTCGTTGGCAGCTGCCACCTGTCCAACGGTCCTGTCCAGATCTCTCTGTCCCTGAGGGGTTAGCTTGTGGGCTCCATCTTGGTCCTTTTCCACCATTTTCAGCCCCTCCAGGGCTTGGAGGACCCGGCGGCCACACTCTTAGAGCCTCTGCTGAAGTGGGCCTGACATCGTTTCTCTTCTGTCCTCCATAGATCTTGGTTATGGAACCAACCCCTGTACCACCATGAAGGTACAGGTGCCATGCTGTGGAAGCAGCTCGCGTGTAGAACCAGTTCTCATCATATGGGGCAAGCTCTTTATGTTTGGCCAGCTTCACTGTGTCCACCCATTTGGGGACTTTCAGCTTCCTGGATTTTTTGAGGAATGCTGCCAGAGCTCTGATTAACTCCTGCTGGTTAATGTCTTTTACAGTAACTCCAGGCATTGTGCGGCCTCTGCGCTGCCAACCAGGGGTAAAGGTATATTATCTTTTGATACATTATGAATTTTGTTTCCCCTGGATAAAGAATACTAAGACTCTATCAAAGATTTGACAGGGACACATAAGATATAGGGAAATGATAGACTAGTCTGCCTCTATCTTGGCGGTGGTGGCACATGCCTTTAATTCCAGCACTTGGGAGGCAGAGGCAAGTGGATATCTGAGTTTGAGGCCAGCCTGGTCTACAGAGTGAATTCCAGGACAGCCAGGGCTACACAGAGAAATCCTGTCTTCAAAACAAAACAAAACACAGAAAAGACAAGACAAATTAGGATTGGTCAACTACTCACATGTAGCCTTAACTACAAATGGTTCTTTACTGCCTGCTCCAGGAAATGTCAACTATGCCTTTGTTTCTAAAGGTTGTTATAACCACCTTGTTATGATGACTTCATTATGACCACCTTACAACCAGGCCTTTGTTCCAGAATGTTGTTATGGTCAACCTGTTATATGTGTGTTCTGCTTCCATGACTTCCTCTTATTTGCCTGCCAAATCACCCATTTTGGAAGCCCCTACTGCCACGCTATAAAAATGTTATCCTCTCAATGTCCAATGAGATCTCTTAGCTCCTCCTTAAAAGGAGACAGCCTGTATACAGGAATCAAAATGCTTGCTTTGATTTGGCTATGATAATTTGGGTTAGCTGGTTTTTCTCCTCCCATCTGTGGCATCACCAGATGTCCAGGCTAGTGTCAAATAGCTTACAGCCCAGTTGTTAAAGTTAATCATATGGTCCCATTGTTGATAAAGAGATTTCTATTCATAGAAAATCAATCTCTGAAAGGTCACCTTGTTTTTCTCAATTTCAAAATGTTTTCAAAAATGATATTATTGTCTTTACTTCAGGTGAGAAACTAATAATACTTTTTCAAAATTGGGTAGTGACTAATGGCTTGTGGCCTGGTACTCAGAGTCCACTAGTTTGATTCAATGTCACATACTTACATGATATTTAATTGCTTCAACAGATGTATTTGCAACATTTTTATAAGATTGGAATAATGGACAGTTTTTTTTCTTTTTAGAGAAACATCTTATCTTTGTCAATGCTTGAAGATTACAAATTGAAGCAAGACTATTCTAAAACATGAATACTTGTTTCAGGTTTCTAGTGTAAATTTAGGAAAGTGAAAAATAAAAATAAGCATAAGGGGAAAAATTGAAAGAAGATCCTGGGCAATCTGTGGCTTACCACAAGTCTTCCCTGCTTTTCTCCTTTAACTCTAGCTTTTTTGTTCACTTACTTGCTTCTTTCGATTTCTATAGCTCTTCCTATATGAGACCTAGTTTCAGCAATGTTAATAATGTTAACAATATTAATGTTCATAATTTAAATATTAGTAATGTTAACAGTATTAACATTGTTAATAGTAACAATGTTAGGAATGTTATTAACAATATTAGCAATGTTAACATAATAATAATAATCATAATCATAACATAATAATAATCATAACATAATAATAATAATGGTAACAATGTTAATGATGTTAATATTAACTATGTTTGTTAATATGATTGTTAATGTTAACTATGATCATAATGTTAGTTTTGTTAATGTTACATTAGCAATGTTAGTATTGTTAATTAAATTAGTAATGTTAATTATGTTAACAATGTTAATAACGTGAACAAGAGTCATATGTTAACAATGTTAGGAATATTAACAATGTTAGGAATGTTAACAGACAGTGTTAATGTTAGCAATATTAATGATCTTAATATTGTTATAAATGTTAGCAACATTAGTAATGCTAACAATGTTAGAAATGTTAATGATGCTAACAATGTTAACCATCAGTGGAGAAGGATAATAACTAAGAGAAAAATAATAAACTGACCAAAGGAAGAGAATGAAAAGGAAGCGAATAAGGAAGGAAGAATGAAGAGAAGGGAAATGGTTGAGGATTTAACTTGGTGGGTGCTGGATGCTAGCTCAGCAAGCACTAGGCCCTAGGCTTAGTCTCCAGCACTGTACGAGGAAAACAAAGTAATATAGAGAAGCAAGGAAGGATAGAAAATATAGATGTGTCTCTAATAGAGGGAATTAACATGCAGGTATTAGGATCCTATCAGCTGACAATGTGTTTGAGCCATGATTTTAGAGGAACAATACATCTATGATGGAGACCGTTTGGCTGAAATGATAAATCTTAACACCCTATTGTGATTGTTCAAAAATATAAAGTAATTTTAATAATGTATTCAAGGTCAAAAATGTTTCTTCTTAAAAGTATATGGATATGAAATCTTTGTTGGAGTCATTAGCAGAAAATGATATCTTTATTATTATCAGTGGTTCCAGTCAATTAGCATCTAATGCAAAAATAATTCCAGGAGTGAAGATTAAGTATTGTTTAAATCATGGAACTAAGACCCATAGTCAGACATGACCTCAATAATGCAAATGTATTTGTGAATAGCTGGGCAGACAAATTCATTTATAACAACAGACACTGTCAGAAGAAGATTAAAATATATATGCACCACATAGATGAAATAATTGTAATCAGGACAGAAGAATTACCACAATTGGGGAATTTCACTGAATAGCTGAATTTCATGTATAACACAATCAAGTTCCCGGCCTTACTCATTCTCACCACTGTTCATTTTCTGCATGTTCTGATTAATTTAAACTGTAGTTAATTGAACACTGAAATATTCAGGAAACTATAGGCAGAAGCAGTTTTATATGGAAAATTTCTACCTGTCCTAAGGCAGGAGCAACACTGGTGGAATGGGATGGGTGATAGGAATCCTACTTTCTCTAAATGTCTTTCATGGGAGCAGAAATTTTGCTGAAGGGGATGTAAAGGGAGGGGCTATAAAAAACTGAGGATAAAACACTTGTTTTAGGACTATAAATTGTTATGGATTTCAGTGTTCATTGATAGAAAAGATTTCAAGCAATCTCAAAGCTGTAATCATGAATTGGGCTTGGATGTATGTTTTACTTTGTTTTAAAGGGAATTCACCCCATCAACAGCACTTTTAAAACCAATCATTCTATTAATCAAGACAGAACTTTTTCCAGAAAAACGTTTCAGTGAATTAAATTTAGGAAAATTTCTATTCCAGTAAAATGACTACCCAGAGACATCTATAAATTTGATTCTGTTTCCAGATCTAGACTAAACTTTTTAAAGCATAAGACACTATTATATATATTTTTCCTATTATACCTTATGCCCTCCCACTTCAACTGAAATATGCAGAAATTCATTGCTGTCAGTTGATATTGGAAATTCTGTCACAATATGGTTTTGATTGAATTAATGTTATACAACACTGTATTTCCTTAGGCAGTAGCACATTTTCTTTTGATCAACTTGTGAAAGCCAGTCACAGCTAGCTCACTCTATTATTAGATCAATGCATGATAGAAGCATATTTTTCAATAACAATCTTTATAGATTTATTGAGGATAGCTACCTTAAAGATCTGAGCCAACCTATTATCATTTTTATTTTGATGGTGATCTTAGCTAAGCTTTAATCAGGAGCATTATTCTATCTTATATATGCTCAATATGTTTTCTGCTAATCTTGTGATCATGAGCCAGTATGCCTTCCTGATTTGCCTCAGTCGTCATTAAAGATATCCAATCACCTGAATTCTTGAGACAGGGTTTGTGAAGGCAGTTTACAGTTTGCCGGTAACTATCAGGGACATCATTCGGATGATGACAATGAGCTCTAAGAGTGATTAGCTGTATTGCTGGTGAGTGAAATAATCGTACAAAGAGAGGATGTATTTAATGTTCGACATGGAAGTACTCAGGCTAATGACTTTATTTTAGAGATAAGAAGCAAGTGGTTTCTTGACTATGCTGGGGCTCTGCACAGGTGAACTGTTCATAAAATGCTAAGACTATGATGAAAGAGCATTCCACAGTAGAAGAAGCAACAGATGTGTGTGTTATGCGACACGCTGAGAAGGTTGTCAGAGAGCGCTCTCCTTTTTGCATGCCTTCTTTGAGTCACAGACAGCTGTCCCTCCCAAATTGGGACCTAACTCCATATTTGCTTCTGTCTTGTCTGTTCCTGTCTCCCTCTCTGCTTGCCTCACCTGCCTGCTTTTTCTTCTCTCTCCGACTTTATTTAAAATTTGATTGCTGTCCTCACTTATTTACACTTGACATGATGACAGAGGATTGAGAGTTCAAAGCCAAACGTCTTGCTTCGATCTCTAGGTAAAAACATGCACATTTAAGGATGGATCAAAATGAAAAATGGTTACCATGGGTTCTTAAAAAGTTAGTGCTTTAGATATTTTATTATCATTTCTTTAACTCAACCATGGTATCAACTGAGGTTATTTTAATAAAATAACTGCAGAAGTCTTTCCTTACCTATTTATTTCCCCTTTTTACTTTTACTGAAGCCTGTAGGGCTTTGAGTACCTGAAGCAGGAGGATAGTGAAACTAGTGATTTGGAGACAGCAGGAGAGTGATGTCTCATGTTTGGTGAGAAGAACTCAATTTTTATATGGATTCTTACTTTCAAAGATTCCTTTAGATTTATGTAGCACTCATGTGACTGAGCATACTAAATACTGAAAAGGTATCATCGAGCCAAGCAAGAAACTTGCTTTCAAGTATAGCCAGAGGCCCTGAAGAGACTTAGAGAAATTCTAAGCCATTGCAAAATCAAAATTAAATGAACTGTCATCCCGGAGTGTTATGCTTCTCTTATCAATCAAGATGAATGGTTAGGCAAAAGGTCTTAGTATTATTGCTTCATTCACAAATTTGTTCAATTGCCTCAGCATTTCCCTTCCCCAATGCTTATGTGTGCATAATTTATTGCTAGGTGCTATATAAAAGTATTTTAGGTACTAGAAAGAAACAACTTGCCTGAAAATTTTTTCTGACCTCAGGAAAGTTCTAAACCCTTCATGCCTTTTCAAGGAAATATACTACAGAAAAAAAATGATAAAACATGGCTCTTCCAAAGCAAGGCAAAATGTATTAAGGTGTGACTATGTCTCAAGTTTTCATACCAGTATCTTAAATTGTTTTATTTAGATGAAATTATCATATTAATACATCATCTTTGTTAAAAATTCCACTATTCCAAGTCAAAGTAAAAGCGTCATTTAAGTGTTTGTGGCATGTCTTTCCACTAAAATATATGCTTTCCATAGTTTTCATTTTCCTGAACTAAGACTGAAGAAGGTTTGCTTCATATAGTGGTTTGAATGAGAAAGGCTCCCATAGAACAAACTACTCATGGGAGGAAATACAGAGACAAAGTGTGGAGCAGAGGCTGAAGGAAAGGCCATCCAGAGACTGCCCCACCTGGGGATCCATCCCATATACAGACACCAAACCCAGACACTATTGTAGATACCAAGAAGTGGTTGCTGACAGGACCCTGATATTGCTGTCCCCTGAGAGGCTCTGCCAGAACCTGACAAATACAAAGGTGGAAGCTGGCAGCTAACCATTGGCCTGAGCACAGGATCTCCAATGGAGGAGTTAGAGAAAGGACTGAAGGAACTGAAGGGGTTTGGAACCCCATAGGAAGAACAACAATATCAACCAACCAGACCCCACCCTCAGAGCCTGCAGGGACTAAACCACCAACCAAAGAGTACACATGGAGCGACCCATGGCTCCAGCTGCATATGTGGCAGACCTTTTTGGGCATCAATTGGAGGAGAGGTCCTGTGAAGACTCAATGCCCCAGCATAGGAGAATGCCAAGGTGGGGAGGCAGGAGTGGGTGGGTGGATGGGGGAACACCCTCATAGAATCAGGGGAGGGGGATAGGATAGGGGTTTCCAGAGGGGAAATTGGAAAAGG
The DNA here is from genome assembly GCA_964023405.1 of Apodemus agrarius. Taxonomy (NCBI): domain Eukaryota; kingdom Metazoa; phylum Chordata; class Mammalia; order Rodentia; family Muridae; genus Apodemus; species Apodemus agrarius. Next base: position 67,641,548 of record OZ030011.1, on the reverse strand, counting down.
AGAGAACATTTAAAATATAAATAAATAAAATATTCATTAAGAAAAAAAGGATGCCCCCCCCAGACTCATATTTAAATGCTTAGGAAGCAGTATTAGGAGGTGTGGTCTTTTGGAGTAGGTGTGGCCTTGTTGGAGGAAGTATGTCACTGAGGGTAGGTTTTGGGGTTTCAAATAGTCGAACCAGGCCCAGTGTTTCTCTCCCTTTCTGCTGCCTACAGATTGAGATGTAGGACTCTTAGCTATTCTCCAATACTGTATCAGCCTGCATGCCACCATGCTTCCCACCATAACAGACTAAAGCTCTGAATTGCAAGTCAACCATGGTAAAATGGTTTCCTTCATAAGAGTTGCCATGGTTATGGTGTTTCTTCACAATAGAAACCCTAACTAAGACACTGCAACTGGCTTTTCACCCTAAACATATCTGAGAAATACTTCACCATTGCAGTTGGCCCCGCCTCTCTATATGGTTTCTAGGGAATACACCCTTTGTTTGTTTGCTTGTTTGCTTGCTTGTTTAATAGATATAGTCTTGGTTTGGCAGAAGATGTTTTCTTGAAGTGGAAATTTCTGGGGGTTTTGGAGACTCTGTTGTGTCATGGCATCTTCTGAAAACTGTCTTATGAGAGGATATTTTGCTGAAACAGACCCATGAGATGATGTTTTGCTGACAACAGACACGTGGTGTTTTTCAGGAAGCTGGCTGGTTAAAGAGCATGTTATGTTTTGCTGGAACAGACTCTTGAGAGGATAGGTGGTTTTTGGAAAGGGTGTAAGTATAACCCATCAGACGGTAGATGACTCTCTGGCATTGGTTTGCCTTGCTACACTGTTGTGGTCTTCGCTGGGCTTTGCTGATGCTGGTCTTCGCTGGTCACTGCTTATTTTGACTTTGTAGAGAGAAATGTATTTCCCATGACATTCCATTGGCTTCTTTCCACTTCCTCAGACTCTGGCTTCTTGGCAGAGTCTTGCATTTTCCTTTGGATCTAACTGCTGTTGCTGATTCATGAATGGTATTTGCAAATGGTCTGAGCTACCACCGCTGATTTGTGTGACCTGAACTGCTTTTATCCTGACAATGAAGATTGGAATTGTCACAAACAACTATTTCTAAACAGATACACACACACACACACACACACACACACACACACACCCTTTGCCCTATTAGCCTTTCCTTTCCATTTCCTCTGGTGGGTGGTAGGCTAGAAGGGACGTTAAAGCATTTAAGAGCCCTTATTAAAGCAGGCTTTGAACAATCTAAGCCTACATTTTCTGGTTGTTTCTTTTCTAGATAACTGATCCTTCCCATGGAGGCTTGAGATGTTAATATAGACAGACTGTGAACATGGCTGGACAGCTGGGGGAGGTCAAAAGGGAATTTCTCCACAAGGAGTTGTTGCAAGCATCAGAGAATGCTCCACCTGTGGTTTATACTAACTACTAAGCTGGCTCAGGACAGGCAGTTCAAATCCTCTGGCCAAGGAATCTAAGGCAGACAATAAAAGAGATAGGATTCTTTCTGTGGCATGGAATAACTGGCTGGTGACCCTTTGTCTGAAAAGGTCAACTTGCTGCATGTTATAACAAGCACCTGTGTAAAAGAGATCATTTGAAGCCCAGCAACAGGAAGGCAGTTTCAATGGTGTTTTTCCTTTTTGCAGAATGGCTGATACTATTGGTATTTCACGTATCTAAGTTACATGACGATCTTACTTTTTGACTGATAAGTACTGGGGAAGGTGGAAGTTAGTAGGCCCTTCTCTACTTCTTCCTAGTTCTTTTGCCTTCTGTGAGCAGTGAAAATATACTGATACTTACTTCTGCGGATGCCACCGTTAATTATGTCACTGCAAATGGTTTATGCTGAGTAGTCCTCCAGCTCTATAAGGAAAGAATTCAGATTCTTCCACAATGAGTCTGCTAATTTCCAATCCTGCATCAAATAATATAGGGAGGTTTAAGTTTAGTGGTTGTAAGACTTGAGTAGAAGGCAGTCTCATTATGGACCGTGAATCCTAGCTTCTCTGTATTATCTAAAGCTACCTTCTTCCTTCGACACCTAAGTCCACTCCTAGAGCCCGGAAGAGTGCAAACAAAATTCTTTCTCTCAGAGCTACATGAAAAGCCAAAGCCACCCTCCAACACAAGAAACCAAGCCTTTGAGCATAAGAACCAATCAAAGCTCTTTGATTCTGCTACTTAGGTAAAACACTTAGGAAACCTCATAGTATGCCTATTGGAGGGGGAAAAAGCCTCCAATTAACTAGAAAGAGTACTCATTTTAAGCACTCTAAATGGTAAGATTTTTAAAATATAGTGCTTAGCATTCTGTAGAGCTACAACAAAGAGTGTGCTTACCTTAGTATTTACACGCTAAAGTTCTGCCAAAGCATTTGAGAACATCATACTTTGGAAAAAATGTCATGCTTTCTTAAAAGATGCTCCCTCCTCCCCTGCTGATGGCCCTGCATGTTTCAAGGCATGTGAGTCACACACTCTTGGTTCCCAGGAGACTGGTAGCTTGAAGTAAAACTCTTAACTGTAACTGTTGCTGTGCCCAATTCTCAGAACTATTGCTGTTAAATGTCTTCTTTCCTCTCTTGATGATTTTCTCTGTGTGATAGCTGAGTAAGTTGTCTTTTTGTTAGGCCCCTTTCACATATGTTTTCTGTGTTCTAGAAAGTGGAATTTGCCACAATCTGCTGATTACATTTCTTTCTTCCTTCCTTCCTTCTTCCTTCCTTCCTTCCTTCCTTCCTTCCTTCCTTCCTTCCTTCCTTTCTTTTTTATTAAGTTTCAACTTCGCACTAACAAAATTGTGTTTCTAAATTTAAAAATAAGACATTTCTAGGTACCATGTTCTATTTTTAACATTGACACTGAATTTTTTTCAATATTCCCACCCCAAAATGGGAGCACTAAATAATAACTTTTTAAAAAATTTATTTATTATTTATTGAATATGGTCTTCATTTACATTACCAATGGTAAAACCTTTCCCTGATATCCCCCTCCCCTAAGAATCTCTCCCCTTCTTCCCTCCTCTTGCCTCCACATTTATGCCTCTCCACCCAACACACTCCCTCCCTCACCCCCTCGGTTTCCCTTTGTTCGGGCCTCTGTTGAGCCTTCACCTGACCAAGGACCATTCCTCCCACTGATGCCCAACAAGGCCTTCCTCTGCCACATTTTTGGCTGGAACCATGTGTGCCCCTTGGTTGATGGTTCAGTCCCTGGGAGTCTTGGGGCATCTGGGTGGCTGAAATCACTGTTCTTCCCATGGGGCTGTAAACCCCTTCAGCTCCTCTGGATTATCCTCCAGCTCCTTCATTGGGGACCCCATGCCCAGTCCTATGGTTGGCTGCTATCATCTGCCTCTGTATTTGTAAGGCTCTGGCAGGGCCCCTCCAGAGACAAGCATGGCATGCTCCTTTTGGTATGCACTTCTTGTCATCCACAGAAGTGTCATGGTTTGTTTATAGGATGAATCCCCAGGTAGGGCAGTCTCTGGGTGGCCTTTACCTCAGTCTCTGCTCCACACATTGTCTCCCTTATTGCTCCTATGACTGTTTTGTTCCCTTTCTTAGAGGAACCAAAGCACCCTCACTTAGGTCCTCCTTCTTCTTGAGCTTGGTAAATTGTAACTTGTTTATTTTGAGTTTTTGGGCTAACATTTGCTTATTAGTGCGTGCATACCATGTGTGTTCTTTTGTGATTGGGTTGCCTTGCTTAGGATGACACGTTCTAGTTCCATTCATTTGCCTAAGAATTTCATGAATTCATTGTTTTTAATAGCTGCATAAGTGCTTCATTGTGTATATATACCATAGTTTCTGTATCCTTTCTTTAAGAATTTTTTTTTCTTTTTCGAGACAGGGTTTCTCTGTGTAGCCCTGGCTGTCCTGGAACTCACTCTGTAGACCAGGCTGGCCTCGAACTCAAATATCCGCCTGCCTCTGCCTCCCAAGTGCTGGGATTAAAGGCGTGCGCCACCACCGCCCGGCTCTTTAAGAATTTTTATTGGTGTGTATTCATTGTACAAAGTGATGAGTTTGGACTAACGGTCTCATTTCTTACACAAACCCTGTTCTTTGATCATATTCAACCCTCACCATCTCCTCTCCTCTGTCCCCTGACTGCTCCCCACTCACCTCCCAACAGCCCTCTTCCTTTCCAATTTACCCATGCAGGGCATTTATTCTTCTTTGATAAATGGCTCTACCCTTGGACTTCTATTAAAACATTACTAGATGGTTAGGCTACCAAGTCTGATTTTCCTTATGGTTCCTAGTTTTTATCAAGGCTTCAGAAATATTTAGTTAGATGCTAGAGTTAGAGTTCTCCTGAACTTTGGGAAGTACAACTTACTTCTTACTACTGGGGCTAAACGGTGTCAACCAAAGCAGGAAGGAAGGGAGGGAGGAATGAGGTGACAGAGGGAGGAAGAAAAAGACGGGGGAGGATATTTAAGAAAAGCTTAGGACAGTAGTAAAAATCTTACTGAATTAGAATTATAAAACCGTAGACCTTAAATAGAAGCCTTTGAGGCTAACTAATTGGCTTTCTTCTACACCAACAGAAAGTATATGTGGAGAATCTACCTCAAATCATGGAATTGTGTTTGTAATAAGAGGTGCTGAATCTGTCATTTGGTTCAGAGACCTTCTGATTTTAAATACGAAATTCTGGTATTTGACGTTTAAAAACTTATCTTTGGGTAAAAGTGTATTTAAAAGCATTCTTTTTGAATTTTAAACCAATGCATAAACTGTCCTAAATATATAATTGTAATATAGGATCAGAATAGCACTCAAAGTTCTATTTATGTCGATTGCATAAATGATGCATTTTTAAAACATTTATGAATATGTATTACTATTACTAATGGTGTCTCAGTTCTCTAATGAGTAGTGTGTGTGCGTGTGCGTGTGTGTGTGTGTGTGTGTGTGTGTGTGTGTGTGTGTGTATGCATATGTGCATGCATATGTGTGGTGAGTGCATGTGTGTAAATACATAAGTTTCTCTGAGAGAATGATAGAATTTCCAGAATTTGTATTTTATCTATCTCTGGCTTCAGTTTTGACTAGACTAGCTTTTTAAGACTTAGATGTATTTGATCTTTTCTCCTAGTTGGTGATTGTAGAATTAATGACAAGTTAAACAGGCAGTACTAATGTGGGGCATGTTAAGTTTTAAAATTCTATTGGTCATTTCACTTACAGATCTAGTTGGGTTTTGGAGAGTAAAAAGGGAAGACCCCTTGCTTCTCACAGTTTCTTTATAAAATAAGACATGCAGCAGAAGGTCCAGATAGGAGTGTCATGGATGGCAGAGCTCCCTGCTCATGCAAGGAGATGTCAGGGGCTGGAGCGAAGCATCATCATCTTACTTTACAGGGCACTGAGGCACTAAAGGAATTCAGTAAGCACTATATTATAAATGTATATTAAAAAATCTAGAATCATGAGTTGTCCAGTGTTGAACTATGCCTAGAAATGGTGTTGTGCGTACATGTATGAATAGTGTGGTTTGAGATGTTCAGCAGCTTCGTGGGTCTTTTCTTATGCCAGGGGAAGAAGGGCAGTATCCGTGTCTGTTTCTTTTTTTTGCAAATGTCTCTCTTCTCTTGCAAATACAAGGCCCTGAACACATAGTGAATGCCTAATGGCTTGAGTTCAGCCCAATTTCTCAGTAGCAATAAGGAAGAAGAGCCTCTACTCAGTACTCTGAAAGAGAACTCATTTAGCTTTATAATCCATTCAACCAGGTCTGCTTAGGCAGATTTTCATATGCTCATTGAAAGTGAAACGTCCATTCTCCTGTCCTTTTACACGCTCGATTCCTGAGACGTTACATACTACAGTATTCATATATTCCATATCTTTCAATTTTAAGCTCTCTGGGGCTCACAATTGCTGTATTTTTGTATTCTATCCAGCATAGCATCATCTGCTATGTGATTTATTCCCAGTGTATAACAACCCAAAGTTTAATTGACTAGAGACATAGCCCATTTGAGTGAACAATCTGTTTCTGAAGTAGAACTCCCTCAGAGACTCTGACAGAAGAATTCTTTAATGACAACTTAGCCCTTTTTTTTAAATTTTTTTTTATTGTATATATTCTATATTTACAATTCATTTCCCTTTTTCTGGTTCCCCACCCCCAAAGGTCCCACATGTCCTTTTCCCTCCCCCTGCTCCCGCATCCACCCCCTCCCACTTTACTGTTCTTGTACTCTCCCACAATGATGTTTTGGTCCATTCTAGCACCAGTGTCCACTCCTTTCTTCTTGTGAGACATCACTTGATATGTGATTTGTGTCTTTGGTGTTCTAAGCTTCTAGGCTAATATCCACTTATCAGTGACTGTATACCATGGGTATTCTTTTGAGACTGGGTCACCTCACTTAGTATGACATTCTCCAGCTCCATCCATTTCTCTAAGAATTTCATGAATTCATTGTTTCTAATGGCTGAATAGTACTCCATTGTGTATATATACCACATTTTTTGTATCCATTCTTCTGTTGAGGGACATCTGGGTTCTTTCCAGCTTCTGGCTATTATATATAAAGCTGCTATGAACATAGTGGAGCATGTATCCTTATTGCATGCTGGTGAATCTTCTGGGTATATTCCCAGGAGTGGTATGGCTGGGTCCTCCGGAAGTATCACGCCCAGTTTTCTGAGGAACCGCCATACTGATTTCCAGAGTGGTTGTACCAGCTTGCATTCCCACCAGCAGTGGAGGAGTGTTCCTCTTTCTCCACATCCTCGCCAACACCTGATGTCTTCTGAGTTTTTAAACTTAGCCATTCTGACTGGTGTGAGGTTTTTAAGGCCTCCCAGTGTGTATCGTTTTGGGAAATAAAGGAGGAAAGTGTCCATTTGATGGATAGTCAGTTTGTCTCTGAGGATTCTGTAGCTGGGAGTTTATTTGGGGAGTGTGCTGGACTCTAAATGCTTGCCACAGTGTCTGTTGTTTACAAGGAGCAAAGAACTAACTTGGGGGTATGAAATATCGAGTTGGGGTAATAAAATGACATTGGCTACGAGATTGGCCTGTAAGAGTTTAGTTTACATTGTATGTAGTTAAAACCACATGTATTTCTGACAGAATAATTTTCTCCTATATAATTTTACCTACTTGTATTTTCAACGACATCGGTAAACAGGCTGTGTAGGCTAGCCCTGGAACGTAACTAGCACTGAGAATAGTGTTTCCATGGAAATATAGATTATTTTGCATTTCAGACAATAGCATAATAAATGAACTTTTGGGACACAATTATTTTGTAGGTTAAGAATTTCTCATGTTTACATTTTTATCATTTCTTTTTACCTTCCTTCCCATTGTTTCCCTCCAGCCCTGAGGTCTAATGGTGACTGAATGTGATTATAAACACACTCCCTTGTCATTCTTCCTTTCTGGTAGCCGGGACTAAAATAGCCTGATATCACATAATAGGAAATGGAGATGATAATAGCCACACAGCTCCTACTTTTCAACAATGATAGAAAAATAATTGAGGCAATATTTCTGAATACCAGGTAGAGATGTACTGTATAGAAATCTGAATGTCATTATCCCCCCCCATAGGTTGTACAAGAAAGAAAATGTAAACACCATTATGGTTCATATGCACACGCCTTTCATCCCAGACAGAGTGGCCTTTCTGAGCCCTTTATTCTGAAAAAAATCTAATTGGGAATTTCTCACATACCTGTGGATGGTGGCTCCTAGAACCTCATTGCTTTCCTACCTGCAATGTATGTAACACCTATAGAATGTTTATCTGCACATTTAAAAATCTGGTCATTAAAAAAAAAAAAGACTTTTGACCATTGCAGGGAACAATCCTCCAAGCAAGCAAACTGCTCCCAGACAAGGAGCTGGTGAGAGCAGAAAGTTTCTTCATTAAAAAAAAAATTTTTTTTTGTCCTATGAAGAGGCCGGCTGCACTCCTGGCGGGGAGGAGATGCACAGAGCTCCCCGGCCTCTCTCCCTCCCGAGCCTCTGACACGTGTGACCATCCCTAGGGAATATTAACAGGTCGGAGCGATTTAACAAGCTCTGTCTGCCTTGTTCTGCCTCCCCGAACGCGGAGCAACAGCAAGGCGCTGGAGAAGGCTAGCAAGGAAGAAAATAAAAGCTGAAAGTTCTAATCAAAACTCTAATCAGAAAGATGACAACTGGTGAAGATTATTAAGTTCTCTTTGCTCCCTTGATGAATTTAATAAAGAACTAATCAAAGATCATTAGAAGGCTTTTGTGCCTGGCTTGCACTATAACAGGATTGCAATCTGAACTTGTGTTTTTGTGGGCTTTTAGGATTGGGTTGGACATGTAAATACATTAAAAACTATAGATGGCTAGGCGGTTTTTAGTGTTTCTAATATACAAACCCATGAAAATGTATAAGGTATTTATTGTGCTCATCCATTCTGACAACTAAAAATATAGAGGATTTTGATTTTGGTCTTTACTAATTAGAATTTAAGAATTTTGTATCAGTGTCTAGCTCAATTTTTTTTTCTAATGATCTTTGATTAGTTCTTTTCTTAAATTAACAGGAAAATAAAAAATGGTGTCATTTAATTCCCAGAGCATAAAAATATGTAAATAACTCTGTAACTACTAGAGCCACTGGGAATTTATAGAAAATTATGGTAATAGCTGAAGAGGTTCCTTACTCCCCCTCCCCAGTTCTGAGCAGCGTCTCCTTAATGCGGCTTATTTTCCAACGCTCTCCCTTAGCCCTCCAGCTACATTGCATGCGTTACATCTTAAGTGCTGGCTTTTCATGGTCTCGCTCACCATGCACTTTGCTGTTGCTTCTTATGACTTCTGGATTCCATCCATAACTGGTCCTTGCCCATTTCTTTTAGTTCCTTAGTACCTGATCAGTGCTCTCTGTCTTCCAGCCCCAGAGCATCCATCACCCACTAAGGAAACTTAGAATTCCTGATGCTACATTCTCCCACCCCAGTGAGGCCCTCAGACCTCTACATTTATGATGCTGGATCTTTATTTGTCTTAGTAGCAAAAATTCCTTTATGATTATTTAAAAATAATTGGTTCTCATTAATCTAAAAAAGCTTAATATTTTCTTTGAGGAGGTTTTTTTTTAAAAGTATGATTGTATTATTAATAAAGTAGTTCTTAGTCTCCCGCCTATCATTTTTGAGAGCATAAAATTACTCTGGAATTAACAGAATGAGTAAATGGAACAAAAAGAAATGGGGAGAGTTTTAAAACTGAAATAAAAAAATATTGAACACTTACAGACGGCCGCTCCGTCAGACTCTACAGGTAAAGCATAATTCACTCTGTGCTCTTTAAAGCAAGGTTAGGTATTCAATGGAGACGGCCCACTTTGAGCTGAAGAACATTCGTTTCTCTACTGTGTTCTACATTTCTTTTCATAAGTTACTGAACTTTGTGACTGTTTAAGATTGTATGGAACAAATTTGTAAATGCACTTGAGTAAGCCATATAAAATCAGCATATATCTTGCTTGTGTGCTTGTTGACATGTGGGGGATGCTAGTGTGTGTGTGTGTGTGTGTGTGTGTGTGTGTGTGTGTAGGTCGGGGGTGTCTGTCTGTCAGTTCTTGCCTTTCCACCATGTTAGAGCCAGGGGCTCCTTGCCACTGAGTCAACAAGGCTAGCTGCCCTGTGAGCTTGTGGAGAGTCTCTGCTCCCTGCGCCCCTCCTCCCTGCACTAGCACACCACGGTGGCAGGTGTTTTTTCTAGGAATCCAGGTTTTCTATGATCTCTGCGAACTCTGGCATCAGGCTTGTGTGGCAAATGCTTTATCACCGAGCCCTGTCCCCACTTCCCTACACAATTTAGGTCTGGCAGCATCTCCTATCCAGTATAGGTAGAAACAAGCTCTGTCGAACAGAAAAGATGTGGAAACTCTCAAACTGAGAACTTCAATTAAAAAAAGAAAGAAAGTCAAACATTAAACTTCAAAACACTGGAAAAGAATGCTTTTTCCTGTTACCTTTTAATATCCTGATTACAAAAGCCAAATTTGAAGATCATTGACTCAGGGAGAAGTAACTTGAAATTAAGTCTGTTCTTTTTCTTTTTTTTTTTTTTTAACAGTTTTCTTTTCTTTCGGTTATTTTTAATTAAATTTTGTAGCATGTCATAGAGATTCTAGCTTCTATGGATTTCTCTGAAGAAGGTATAGTTTTATTTAGGGAGATTATTAGATGCTCTCTTATGAACTATTACATTGCTTACTGGCTGAATATTTTAACATATAGGCTACTTGTATTGCATTACTAGTGGAAATCTAGAAAATTTCCAAAGTTTTTCTCAAGATTTTCTCTCTTGGTAGTACTCAACCTTTGGGGGCAGGGCATATTTATTATTCCTAAAATTTGGCCTTTGTGATATTTTTGGCTGTGTGTTGGGAGTTTTAAGGAGATGCTAATAAATCTCTTTATTTGGCAGGGTCAGAAGTCTGAACTCTGATATAACTTTTTTACTGTTTTTCCCCAAACACTTGACAACCTCTGTGTCTTAACTGTCTATTAATGGGTTTATAATATCTAACATCTTTGAAGTTTCTGGTTGTTTTGCATTACCCCACACATCCTTAGCCGCCTTCCACCACAGTCGACACTCTTTGGACACCCTGAGCAACCCTGGTGGGTTCTCCCTTAGCTGAGCAGGACTGCCATTTTCCATTAAGACTGAATCTCTGAGGTAAGACCAGTAAGGAAAGCTGGAGATGGACTTCATGCATTTATTTCTCTTTTCTCAAAGTTCTTGTTGTCTCATTCCTGAGATTTTAGAGTTGAGAGCAGCCCCATCATAGTGGGAAGATACACCTTTTCAATCCTACCTGAAGTCACATTCCCATATGGAAAAGAAACTCAAGGTCCATGATAGTATCTATGAAATGCCATAAAACTGCAAAAAATTAAAATAATGTTTGTGTTAGATCATTCTAAGTTCAAAGTCATGTGGGCCACACTTAACAAAGTGCCTCCTATAAGCAAATTATTTTTTGAAATACTAAATTGTTTGGTTTTTTTAGAACAAACAGAAAATAGGAGAAACCCATCCCTCTGTAGAATTACAAGGTATAGTCTAGCAATTAACTGCGTGTTCTTGCATCTACCACTACATTTTAACTACATTTATTTCCGGTAACTGGAGTAACCTCACAAAACCCTAGTAATAAATATTTAAGGCCATTGTCTTCTGAGATTTCCGAGACAGAGGATTCTTGTTGCTTCAGGTTTTGTTGTTGTTAATGAACTAGGTGTGTTTCAAGTTTATGACTGGAATAATAACTTTGAAGGTTTTTAGGTTGGTAGAGTGACTGACCGCCTTCTTTTCTTTTGAGACTCTCGTATGGATTAGCTTGACCTTGAGTCTATTCTGTAGTCTAGGCTATCCTTAAAGCCATGGTCCTGAGTACTGAACTTCCAAGAATTTGCCATCAGGCCTGGCCTGTGGATGATAACTTTAGAGGGTTCCTCCCTCTCCTTTTCCCCTCCCTCTCTTTTCTTCATCTCTTCCTTTCTCCCTCCCTGCCTCTTCTCTCCCTCCATTTCAGCCTTCCTTCCTCCATTCTTTCCTTCCCCTATCTGCACATGCTTATACTGGTACATGTCTACATATGTATGTATGTATGTAATGTATGTATGTATGTATGTATGTATGTGGAAGCCAGAGAACCCCTTGTGGTGTCAGTTCCTAGGTACCTTAGTTTTGGACACAGGGACTGTCATTGGACTGGAACTCACTGATTAATCTAGGCTGGCTGACCAGAAAGGCCTGTGTGTCTCCACCTTGTCAATGGTGCGACTGACTATAGGCATGTGATACCATGCCTGGCTCTTACATAGAACATGTGGCACCATGCCGGCTCTTACATAGAAACTCAGTGTTCGTCTCAGGTCTTCATACTTGCCTTTCAAACACTTTACTGACCGGATGATTTTCCTAGCTCCCAGGTTAGCTTTTCCAGAACAACTTTCTTTTACCGGCCAAGTGGGAGCCAGGTGAGATCAAGGGCACCAGGTTCTGGTGAATCCTCTTTTTATCATTTGTCCCTTCGTCTTTCAGTGATGACATTTGTTTATCTCTGGAGATAAACTTTACCCACAGGCCACCAGCAACCCGGCCTACCTCTCAGTGTTTCACAGTTGACTGCTGGAAATTTCAGATGTTGTAGGCGCTGTGACATCTGAGGAGGAAGTTTGTCCTGGAAAGCCAGCTTCTGTTATTTCAGCTGGATATACTATTTCTCCATGCTTGAAGGTGAGTGCACACCATTGGTTTGCCAGGCGAATTTCTGGAACTGAGCCCACAAGGTCCAGAAAGAGGTTGTAAGTAGCCTTGTACACAGCTGTACTACAGAGAAATAAAGCAACAAATGGCAACATCTCAGTGGATGAATGCAAGAAAATCTTTGGATACTAATTAGAATTTGGTTATTGCACATTCACTTCTTGGTACATTTTTCTCATTTCCATATGTAATACACACACATGTACACACACACACACACACACACACACACACACAATTGTTATTGTTTCTGCCTTCATTGCTACAATTGAATTGGACAGACTTTAGGAACTAACTTTAGTCATGCCTCATTTTCTATGTCTTTATGTCTAGGATAATCCAATGTTAGTAAACACCAAGGCCCACTGGTTTTAAGCAACGACAGTATATTTTATGTAAGAGCTACCCACATAACTTTAAAATGTTCCCCCACTTCTAGTCTTTCTTTAGTAATTCTTTCACACACACACACACACACACACACACACACACACACACACACACACACCCTTTAATTTCTCTGCAGATTCTGGAGTTGTAACTTAGTTCTTACTATTGTTTTCTTGCTCCTAACCTGTCTCAATTTCTCCTCTTCCCCAGGACCACTTCCATAGGCTGCTATAGTGCCATTCCTTTTATTTGCTTCAAGATGTAGACTCAGTCCTCTCTTCTTCAAACCACCCCCTCCTATGATTAGCCACGTTTGGTTAATTTTGTTGCCTTATGTACACCGTCCAGAGGAACCGCGGCACCGGCTTCACTATTGTGAAGTTATCTGTGATCTCCACTCCACGGACCTTTTTCTGCTTCCCTCTCACTCAGTGAACCTGATATTTACTCTTGTGATTCTAAGACAGCCTCTTGTTTCAACCGCCCTTTCATGGTCTGACTCTCCTTAGCCCTGTAGTTGTAGGGGGGGGACACACTCAAAATTCCTGTGACTTTCTGATGCAGAGAAACTTGGCTTTCTTTTAGGCTTAGACTCTCATGCTCTCCTGGTGTTTACCCATGTCCATTAAAAAATTACTAACTTATCTCCCAAACAAGAGAGCAGGTTTCTCTTCAAGAGGAACTCTTAGAGCAAATGGTTAAAATGCTTTGGTTTTTCTACTTATAATTTCTCTAAAAATATGTTTATAGCAACATTATAACTTCTAACAAAGTGACTTGACAGAAAGTTCATTGAAATGGCAGACAGCATAGTGTCCTGTTTTTAAGACAGATGATGGTTTTATATGAGAAGAGAGAGAGAGAGAGAGAGAGAGAGAGAGAGAGAGAGAGAGAGAGAGAGAGAGACAGAGACAGAGAGACAGAGAGAGAGAGACAGAGAGAGACAGAGAGACAGAGAGACAGAGAGACAGAGAGATAGAGACAGAGAGACAGACAGAGAAATGCACAGAGAGAAAGAGACATTAAACATTTATGGTCTCTGTCTCTTTCGTTGAATGACCTAAGCAGTTTGTGGAAGAAGACTGGTTAGATAGACAGTGATAGTCACGCTTGGCTTCTGAAAACCTGGGAAAGGGGCACACATTGAAGCTAAGTATCTGAGAGAGGAATGGGACCCCCATCAGAAGAAATGAAGGCTCAATTAAAGGTGTGGAGGCTTAAAAGAAATTTTTGCCAAATGCCATGTGCTGGTAATTCATTTGGTGCTTTGGAAGTTGACCATGGCTCTCAGAGGCAAGAATATACCTAATGTCCCTTTAGGACTCCACCCAGGATGCTGCTGTCTTCAGATGAACAGCAGGATGCGTTTTGCATGCTGCTCACAATGTCATGAGATTCTAAATTATATTTGTTGGGTTCATTTTAAAAATTTCATGTTAAGAATGCTTACATTTATATAAATACTTTATCATAATAGTTCCTGGGGATAGTGGGAAATGGAAAATGATGACATTTCATTGAATAAGTTGTCGAGAGAAATGTTTAAAACCTCATAAGGATGCTTATGCAATGTTTATAACTATAATATCACTACTATTAGATATAATCTAATAAATTCCAACATTATAGTAATAAATACTTTTTTAACACACTATTTTAAAGTAGGTAAAAATACAGTGCTTAATAATTGAAGGTTGGTAATAATGTTTTTGGAGTTAGGCTAGAAAAAGTCTTGTCCTAGTATTAACAAGTTACTCAATAATAACAAAGTCCTCATCATGGTGCTTCTTTTCCCCATTGATTTATTTATTCATTTTATATGCTATTCATTTTCTCCTTGAGTCCCTCCTCATAAGTTCCTTTCCCCATCTCTTTCTCCTCTGAGAGGGTAGATACACCCTCTGAATTGAGTGTTTTCCATTGGCCACTGGTTAGTTTCAAGTCGAAAATCATACTGGTGAGCGTTTCTGAAACCTGCTGTTAGAGTAGGTCTATTTAAACTGAAGAGTAAAGTCAGAAATCACAGTAGACTCTATCTACAATATTAAAATTCAGTACAGAATTTGATCTGTAAAGTTAACATAAAATAACATCTGCTATGGAAATTGGTGCCAAGGGTAGAGTTGTTGCTATAGTAAATCATGTGGTTTTTAGTTGGATTCAAGAAGAATATGTGGAAGTGCAGACTAGCAGTCCAAAAATGCCATAAGCAGAGTCTCGAGGCCCAATCTGGTGGAAGGGCTTAAACCCAGGATGCTTATAGCAATGTGGGACGCAATAGGGACGCCACTCATGAGGCTTGAGACGGTAATAAAGAATCTACTGGTCGGAGCAGAGGACATTCATGTTCCATTAGACAAAGCATCTGGCTATGTTCTAAAAATGTTCTAAAAATTTGAGTGAGGCTAAATTTAAAAGTAATGGGCTAATTTACTTGGCAGAAGAAATTTCAAGATTGCATAGCACTCAGGCTATGCCATTTTTTTCTGCTCATTGTTGTTGGCCAGGTTTATAGTGGGTCTGAGAAGAAAGTAGAGCAGAAAAATATGTGGTTTATTTAGAAAAATAGCATGGATCCAGCTAAAGTTATAAATAAGGCTGGTAAGGACGAAGCCGTGCTTATGATTATTAAAGACATTATTAGCATGACTTAAAGGAAATGCCATGTTTTACATCAGGACAATAGGGAAAGTGGATTGACAGCAAGATTCCACATATCAGAGCATGTAAAAATAGAAGTTTATTTTAAAGAAGATTGCCTGAAAAGAAGACACCTAAGAAGACAGAGCGTCAGTGTATCTTGTTCTAAGAATTGCCTACAGAAATATAGCCCCAAGTAGGTCACTCAGATTCTCAGCTGCTGCAGCAATGATACAAAAGTTCTAGGCTATATCCCAAGCCAGTAGCAGAATTAGACATTATTATCCATACTATGCATGCAAAATGTAAAAGTTGTGGGCTCCTTGGAGTTTTCACCACAGTTCCAGAAAGCTGTGGAGGCCATAAAACACATAGCAGGGTGCGACTTCTGCATGGACCTCCCGAATGGGCTTTCCCAAATTGTGAAGGTGAAGCCTAAGTTTCAGGGGAGACCTCAGAATAACAGAGATGCCAGGAACATGGAACTTCATGACGGAAAGCTATATGTATTAAGTAGTTAGCCCAAGGGAGTATGTGTATGCTGCAGATGACAGGACCAAAGACACAGGGTGATCCAAGACCATCTCATGGAGGGCAGGGGCTGAGGGAAACAAGGCCTCACACTATTACTGATGGTTAGATGAGTTTACAGATGAGAGCCTAGCATGGCTGTCCTCTGAGAGGCCAGACCAGCAGCTGACTCAGACAGATGTAGATATTTACTCTCAACCACTGGACTGAGGTCTGGGACCTCTGTGGAGGAATTAGGGGAAGGATGGAAGGCGCTGAAGGGGAGAGCCACTCCATAGGAAGACCAGCAGTCTCAACTAACCCATATCCCTGAGAGATCCCAGAAATGGAGCCACCAACGAGGCAGCTTACATGGCCTGGTCCAAGGGCCCCGACACATATTTAGCAGAGAACTGCCTGGTCTTCCTTCAGATGGAGAAGATATGCCTAATTCTGAAGATACTTGAGGCCCCAGGGGAGGGAGATACCTTCTCAGAGACAAGGGGGAGGGGGAATGGGATGAGGAATTGTGGTGGGGATGGGAGGGGACAATGGCTAGAATGTAAATAAATAAAATAATAAATTTAAAAAAGATTTCTAAAGTACAGTCCAGAGTCAGGTGGATTTAAAGCAGAATTCTACCAGACTTTAAAAGACCTACAGCCAATCCTTCTCAAAGTATTTTAAAAGTAGAAATAGAATAAGTACTCCCAACTATATGAAGCCAATATTACTCTTCTACCCAAATCAGGTAAATAAACAGTATCAAAAAGCCACAGGCCAATATCCCTAGTAAACATAGACTCACAAATACTCAATAAATACTTACAAACAGAATGCATAAATACATAAAAAAGATTATACACCATGACCATATTGCCTTTATCCCTGAAATACAAGTGTGGTTCAACATGTGCAAGTCAATAAATGTAATAAACTACAAAAATGAGTATAAACACAAACATTACATCATCCTATAGATCAGAAAAAGACCTTGGCAAAATCCAACATAGCTTCATGATAAAAGTCCTAGAAAAGCAGGATCAGAGGGAATATACTTTAAAATAATAGAAGCTATGTATGGGAACCCCATGGCCATA
This sequence comes from Apodemus agrarius, assembly GCA_964023405.1. Lineage (NCBI taxonomy): Eukaryota > Metazoa > Chordata > Mammalia > Rodentia > Muridae > Apodemus > Apodemus agrarius. The sequence continues at coordinate 67,624,581 of OZ030011.1, read as the reverse complement.
TGGAGAAAAGCTTGAAGTAATTCCAGTGAAGTCAGGAAGTAGACAGGTATATTCATGATCCCTACTCCTTTTTGTTTTGCTTGAATCATTAGATGGAGCAATAAGTCAAGAGAAAGAAACTAAAAGAGTACAAATAGAAAAAAATAAGTCAAACCATGCCTATTTGCAGATGACATATTATACATAAAAGATCCCATAAAATTCTACCGGAAAGGTCTAGAAATTATAAAAAAAAATTCAACAATTCGGCAGGATACAGAATCAATTTACACAAATCAGTAGCTTTTTTTTATGTATTAGCAAGAAGCATGAACACACTCCCATCCCAGTAGCCTCAAAGAAAATAAAATATCTAGGAATAAACCTAGCCAAGGAAGTGAAGAACTTTTCTACAATTAAAACTTTAAACCTCTAGAGAAAGAGATAAAGAAAGACTAAAATAAATAAATAAATAAATAAATGAAACAAAGAAATAAGTAAATGAATGAATGAATAAAAAGGAAAGGAAAGACATTCCATGCTCAAAGATTGGTAGAATTAATAGTGTGGAAATGATCATTTTAACAAGCATTATTTACAGATTCAATCCAATCCCATCAAATCTGAACCTTATCTTTCATAGAAATAGAAAACCTATCCTAAGATTCCCATGGAACACAAAAGACTCTGGATAGCCACATCAATCTTGAGCAAAGAGAACAATACTGAAGGGATTTCCATTCCTGATCTTAAGTGATACTACAGAGACATAGTGAACAAAATGGAGCAGACACAAAATCATATGTACAGACAGTGGAACAAAGCCAAAGACCCAAACCTGACTACATACAACTTTACTCATTTAATATTTGAAAAAGAGGTCAAAACCACATCAAGAAGAAAAGAAAGCATCGTCAACAAATGATGCTGGGAAAACTGTGTGTCCACGTGTAGAAGAATAAAATTAGATACCTGTCTAGCACTTTGCACAAAAACTAAACTCCAAATACATCAAAGACCTAAATGTGAAACCTTGAACAGTAAACTGCTAGAAGAAGACTCAGGCAGTACCCTACATGATATAGGTGTAGAAAAGGAACTTCTGAAGAAGACTCCATTTGCCTCAGAATTAAAGCCAACAGTTGACATGTGACACTTCATAAAAAAAAAAGCTTCTGCACAACTAAAGAGACAATATGTAGGGTAAACAGTTAGACCACAGAATACGAGAAGATATTTTTCAGTTATGTATCTGACATAGGATTAATATCCAGAAAGGACAATAACAACAACGAAAAGACCAAGAAAATGACCTATTCAAAAAACTGACTTAGGGTCTAAACAAAATTTTCAAAAGAGGAAATACAAATGGCTAAGAAAGGTCTCAAAAATTGTTCATCATTCCTAGTAATTAGGAAAATGAAAATTAAAACATCTTTGAGATTTTATCATACCGCAATCAGAATGGCAAAGATCAACAAAACAAATTCTGGAAAACATGTGGGAAAGGAGAACCCTTGTTCACTATTTGTAGGATTGTAAACTGGTCCAATCACTCTGAAAATCAGAGTAGAGAAACCTCAAAAGGCTGAAACGGTCTATCATACCATATGACCTATCCATATAACTCCTTGACATATGCCCAAAGGACTTGACACATTTTATTTCACTAACACTTGCTCGGCTGTGCACACTGCTACTGCATTCGCAATAGGGAGAAAACAGAAACAACCTGCAGTTCCTTCAGTAGATGAATGGATAATGAAACTGGGGTCTATATTCACTGACTTAAAGAAAATCAAACTGAATCATGGACCCCAGACCTGGAAAGGCATGTTCTCTCTCACTAGAGGTTGCTGGTTCCAAATCTTCAGATATGACTATATGTCCTTGAGAAACTGTAGAGAGTAGGAAAGCAAAAAGGAACCATTGTTGGGGGAAAGCAATAGAGGAGGGATAGTGAGGGGAATTCTCAAATACAAGTGATATGAAGGGAGATATTGGAAGAATGGGGGTTGCCTATAGCTAGGGAGAGGGGAGAAAAATAAATACAGAAGAAGGAGGTAGGAAAGTAACAGTACAGATGTCGAAAAAAGTCATAAGAAATCATATGATTATGTACTTAAAATTACCTATAATGCATGTAAGCTGGTATAAACATTGATATATGTGGTTAAATGAAACTTTCTCATGTGGACCAACATGCTCCTCCCATGAACCATAGGTGAACAAAACAATATCAGGCACGAGGGAAGCCCTTCTTTGAGTTGTTGGTCTGGGTTGTCCAAGAGACTACCAAAATCTTATTGGTTATTGCTATTGCCTTTGGATGTCTCCAGATGTGCAAGGTAATTCTCTATTACTGAAGACACTGTGCACTTTGGACACAACATAAAAGACTCAAGCTGGGTCTGACCTGAAAGCCTCCACAGTATGCAAGCAAATTTCCGAAGAAGAGAGGCAACCAATAGTCTTACCCAACTATAAAGCCCATCACAACAATGGCCATCAAGAACTGAAGACCCCAAGGATACAACTTCAGCACACATACCCTCTTGGTGATAATAGCTGTCTAACTGGACATAAGATCTGATCAACATGAAAGAAGCTATTCCTGGTACTAGAAATCTAGTCAACTCTCTGGAGCTAGTGAATTCCTGGATCTCAGAGGTGAACCTACAGCTACCCCTTTACTAAATAAGCATGATTCCTAATTCTATTTTAATTATTCGCCTTTAAACCCACTGATATGGGTAGTTCTCATCCCTCATCAAGGAAACTTTTTCTTTTGGAAGAGACGAAGAGTACTACAGAAAAGTAAAACTGATCAAAAGCTGTGGAGCCTAGTCTGGACTGATGCATCTACAAACAGTTTCTGCACCTAATTGCTGAAGTTGGTAGTAGTGAGTTTGTAAGAGCCAGAGGATCAGGGAGTTTGCTGTGAAATTGTGTCTCCTAGAACTGTCAGAGAATCTGCACCTATAAAATGTCAACAATATGAATTTCTAAACATGACCCAAATACGCACTATACTATTAATATTCTAACTGGGAAGGCAGAAAGCCAAGGAGACCTCATTCCTAGACAAAGAACTATAGAAAACCAAGGAGTGCTGAAAACAAGAGAAAAATTCTTTCTCAGAGAAGAGCATACCGATTAGTTATCTAATAAAAATCTCAGCCCTGAAAAATACATGAACAAGTAGAATTATATGTTGCATTTATATGTATATGTTGTATTTATATGTCTGGGAATATTTTCATAATAAAAATTAAAGAAAAGGACTAGAGATTGTACTGAAATCCATGAAAGTGGCATGTATAGAGTGAAATTTTAAGGAAACCTGGATAACAATTTCACATTCCCTAAAATTAATGAGAGAACATGCAACTGATGTGAACTGTCTGCCCAGAAGTAACTTACACAAGTGTAAAGGGGAAATAAATATACAGGGTTCATCCTCCATAGTCACATGTGCTTTGGCATGAAGTAAGGTAAGAGAGAAAGGTTCACTAAATGGGTAAATGGTTGGGATATTCCAGTGGTTCCCACTATACCCCCCTCTCATCCCCACTACTGTGAAGGAAGAAGGAGATGACATTTCAGGATGGAACTGCCGTAGGTGTTTCCCTGATGTAGCCAGTGATACCTAGAGGTAAGGACCATTCTAGATGGCCAGAAACTACATGTTGAATTGTGGACAATTTATCGGCCTTGTAGTAATGGACAGCATATTGGGCTTGGGTGGATGGTGGATGGAGGATCCAGATGTTTCTAGGTCTGTGGATAACTTCGGAGCACCTGGATCAATGTGAAGCAGTAAACATATATGGAGCTATAGTGATACAGATAAAAAGAGTTAGGTTTGTCTCAGACAGTCATTCCTGCCTCCATAAGGCTGTGTGGATTTCTCTTCTGCTGGGACATACCCAATATATCACCACTGATGCGTTTTTCTTAAGAATGTGAACTACAGAATATGCCATGAAATTGACTCCCAGAGCCCTGCCCACCAGCATGACCAGACCGCAGATGAAGTCACTACCATGTGCAAGTATGTGGTAGAGATATGGGAGAGAAAGAGAGGATGGTTTGAGCGCTATGAAGAGAGGCGGAACTGGAGAGGGATAACCTGTTGTGAGCAACCAGCCCCTTCACCTGAGGCCATGGTGAAGTCCCAGCCCATGCTGCCACTGGGGTCATGCAGCAGCAGGGGTCTGAGTCAACTTTTGTGGCTCATACTACCACTAAAGACCATGCCGATGTCCCAGGTCTGGGATGATGTTGATGTCCGAGGGCTCTGAACACCTCTCACTGGCTGTGGCACTCTGGAGAGCTGGACCCACTCCTCCCCAGCTGCAGCACTTGGGAGAGTGGGCCCTGCACCTTACCTAAGCAGCACAGTTGAGCTGGGGCTCGTGGCAGGGTGCAGGAGAGCAGGCCCTGCCGTGAGGTGACATGGGCAATGGAGTGATGCCCTCCCCTGATCTCACTTCTTACCACCTGCAGCAGGCAGAAGAGCTGGCCCAAAGGAGAGTGGGGGAGCTACCTCTGCTCCTCACCAACTGCAGCACACGGGAGAATGAGCCACTCATGTCACCTGGGCAGCACAGGAGAGCTGGCCCTGATTGCAAAGGTGCGGCTGTGAGAGCGGGAGGGCTGCCCCAGCCCCTCCCAGGATGCAGCGCTCTGAGGAGTGGGACCACACCTCCACTGGGCACACAGCAGAGCCGGCTCTGGTCTTGTGTGTGTAGGTGAGTGCGTCTAGGGCCATGAGAGGAAGAGCTGGCCTTGCCCCCTTGCTGGCCGTGGTATTGGGTGATGTAGCCAGAGTAGTGATGGAGAGCTTGTCCTGGTGCTATGGGAGCAGGGGAGCTGGTGGGCTGATGACCCCAGCTCTCGCCCAGGCCCAGAGCCAAGGCTTTGAGTTGGCCCACCCCAATAGCTACCTAATCTGTGAACTGCTGGAGCCTGTGAAAAGGCTGGCCCTGCAGATCCAAAGCTGTAGGATCTCCAGGACAAAGAGCAACAACATAATATCTGAGAGGCGTCTGGGTGAGGGTCCAATGCTGATAGCATAGCAGAAGCCAGAGGCCTTGAACAAGACCAATGACTCATTGCAACGGACGTTTGCAAGTAAAGATGTGTAGACAAAAGAGTATACTGTGACACACTGTGACACACTGAAGCTTCCATGAAGAGAATTTTTACACTTTGTTTTGTTCGTTTTTTAAATTTTTGTCTTTTATTTTTTAGGGGTGGGGAGAGGTTGCAAGGACAGAAAACAGATATGAAGGGATGAGGAGATGAGTGGGATTGGGGTACACGATTTGAAACCCACGAAGAATCAATAAAAGGGAGAATAGGGTGCATGACGGGGCTGTTCGTGCTGAGAACAGTGTTCATACAGCTGGGGCCCTCTGATAGCCAGGCGGGGTCAGTGGAGCAGTCAGGTGGCTCACAGAGAGTGAATACATGCTGTAGGAGGATAAAGCAGTCCCCCTCGTCCATGCTGTGTCTCTGACGTCACTCTTTTCTCCCAAATCAATTTAACCTTTGATAATTTCATACAGGTATGTACTGGCTAGTTTTGTGTGTCAACTTGACACAGGCTGGAGTTATCATAGGAAAAGGAGCTTCAGTTGGGGGAAGTGCCTCCATGATATCCAGCTATGGGGCATTTTCTCAATTAGTGATCAAGGGGGGGGGGAGTGCCCCTTGTGGGTGATACCATCTCTGGGCTGGTATTCTTGGGTTCTATAAGAGAACAAGCTGAGCAATTCAGGGAAAGCAAGCCAGTAAGTAACATCCCTCCATGGCCTCTGCATCAGCTCCTGCTTCCTGACCTGCTTGAGTTCCAGTCCTGACTTCCTTTGGTAATGAACAGCTGTGTGGAAGTCTAAGCTCAATACACCCTTTCCTCCTCAACTTGCTTCTTGGTCATGATGTTTGTGCAGGAATAGAAACTCTGACTAAGACAAGGTACATAAAACATCCTGATCACATCCATCCCTTCCCACTCTGATCTCCCTCCCATCCCGACCAACCTCTCTCCACCTTCCTCCCACCCAAACCCTATCCCACTTTTCCATATTATTGTGTTTTTCTTTGCAACCCACTGTGCTATCTGTATGGACATGGATGTGAAACAATCCACTGGAACATGAGAAACTCCCTAGTGTCTACTTCACTGAGGATGATTACTTCCTGAAGGATATTAGCACCCCTGGGATCAGAAGTGCCTCACAAGCTCCCCACATCTGTAACTGAATGTTTAGCGGTTCAGTTTCGTGTAGACTCTTGTGCAGGCAACTACAGCTGTTGTGTGTTTGAGAGCTGTACCATGCCATGCCATGCCATGCCATGCTGTGCCCATATGATAGCATGTTTCATGGCCTGCCTCACTGTTCTGGTCTTGTGTCCTCTCCACTCCATTCTGCAGTATGCCCTGATCCTTGGAGGGGACACATGTGTACCTTTTAATATGGAGCACTCAAGGGTCACTTGTTCTCGGCATCTCCATCAGCCATGAGTCTCTGCATTAACCGCTGTTTGTTGTACAAGTAAGCTTCTATGATCAAGGCTGAGGACAGCACTGGTCTTTGGATATAAGCAGGACAGAACAATTGATATGATTGATGGGAGCTTCTCATGCTGTATGATTAGACCGTGCTAACTTTTATTATACTCTTTTTTGCTGAATCCCGGGACCAACTGGCACTTGATTGGAATGGTCTTTTGGAGACCTTGCCTACCTTTTGTAAAATAGGATTCTTTATAAAATGCCAGCCTCTGGGTATCTTACTGAGTTAGAAAGGCATCTAAGATGCTCCTACATGTAATAAGGACACATGTTCCACTATATTCATAGCTGCCTTATTTATAATAGCCAGAAGCTGGAAAGAACCCAGATGTTCCCCAACAGAGGAATGGATACAGAAACTGTGGTATATATACACAATGGAGTACTATTCACCTATTAAAAACAATAAATTCATGAAATTCTAAGGCAAAAGGATGGAACTAGAAAGTGTCACCCTGAGCGAGGTAACCCAATCACAAAAGAATATACATGGTATACACTCACTAATAAGTAGATGTTAGCCCAAAAGCTCAAAACAAACAAGTTACAATTCACCCAGCACAGGAAGGTCAAGAAGAAGGAGGACTTAAGTGAAGGTGCTTTGGTTCCTCTGAGAAAGGGAACAAAATAGTCACCGGAGCAATAAGGGAGACAAAGTGTGGAGCAGAGACTGAAGTAAAGGCCACCCAGAGTCTGCCCTACCTGGGGATTCATCCTATAAACAATCACCAAACCCGACACTACCACAAGAAGTGCATACCAAAAGGAGCATGCCATGGCTGTCTCTGGAGGGGCCCTGCCAGAGCCTTAAAAATACAAAGGCAGAAGCTAGCAACCAACTATTGGACTGGGCATGGGGTCCCCAATGGAGGAGCTGGGGGGTGGTCCAGAGGAGCTGAAGGGGTTTACAGCTCCATGGGAAGAACAATGATTTCAGCCACCCAGACGCCCCAAGACTCCCAGGGACTGAACCATCAACCAAGGGGCACACATGATTCCAGCCAAAAATGTGGCAGAGGAAGGCCTTGTTGGGCATCAGTGGGAGGAGTGGTCCTTGGTCAGGTAAAGGCTCAATAGAGGCCCCAACAAAGGGAAGCCGAGCGGGGGGTGGGGGAGAAGAAGGTGGGAGTGTGTCTGGTGGAGGGGCATATACGTGGAGGCAGGGGGTGGGAGGAGGGGTTGTGGGTCTTTGGGGAGGGGGGAAATCGGGAAAGGTTTTACCATTGGCAATGTAAGTGAAGATGATATTCAATTAAAAAAAGAAAGGAAGGAAGGAAGGAAGGAAGGAAGGAAGGAAGGAAGGAAGAAAGAAAGACATCTAAAACACAAGAAAGCACAATTAAGTTGAATGAAGATGGGGACTCAACCCTTACAAGGTCCAGGCACAGCTGTAAAAGTCTTGGGAGTTTTATAATTGGATAAGACAGATGATGCCTGGCAAGGTGTTCAGAAAAATCCACTAACAGCTTGATCCCGTAAATACAAAATCAGCCGTGGAGCCAGTTAAAGGCAGAAGGCAACCTGGGTGGGTGGGAAAGGCGTGCCTGTAAGACATAGGTTATTGAATAAAAGTCCCCAATGCTGGGGTGGGTTACCTCTCTACTGAGTCATTGGCCAGGAAGGCTTCAGAACCCTGTATATACACTGTAGGTCATTGCCAATGCTGCTGGTTGAATGCTAAAATTCAATGGCATGTCCCTGAGACTGAAAACACTGTGTGCTCTGACTGCAGGGCCTGGAGAAAGCAAGCTGTGACTAAACTAGGAACTCCCTCTTAGTTGGATAGCATCTATAGTGCCAGAAGGTGCTGGGGGGAAGATTTAGATCTGTGGTCCAGCTATGCTATGGTCTCTCTGTGATAATACTATCTATATGCCACACAATATGTGCCTGCTGGGGAAATTGTTTGTAACAAGACTGCCTCTAGGTACAGTCAATGACTTTCTACTTGGATTTAAGTCCTGCCTCGCAGAAGGAAAGCCACATGTGGTACTGTAAGCCTGGGTGGCAACTTGTATCTGGAGAAGACATGGGCCTTAACTGGGAAGCTCCTGCTATCACCTTTTTAGGGGGTCATGATAACTTTTCAAACTCTAAATATTTGTGCTTATATGTTGGCTTCCTGATGCTGTCATCTATAGCAGAAGGAAACTTACTTTTATGGTGGGTGGTGGTTCTTAGAAGAAGTTCATAACCGGTCAAATCTTTGGGAATAAATATCTGTTGCTGTACTCCATATTGTTTGTGGTGGTTTGAACGAGAATGGCTCCCATAGGCTCATATATTTGAATGCTTGGCTCTCACTTAGTGGACTGTTCGAAGAATTTGGAGGTATGGCTTTACTGGATGTCGGTGTGATCTTGTTTAAAGAGGTGTGTCACTAGGGATGGAATTTGAAGTTTCTAAAGCCCGTGCTAGTCTCTCTCTCTCTCTCTCTCTCTCTCTCTCTCTCTCTCTCTCTCTCTCTCTCTCTCTCTCTCTCTCCCCTACTTATGGATGAGGATGCAAAGCTGTCAGTTACTGCTCTAGTATCATGCCTATCTGCTTTCTGCCATGATGATCATGATCTAACCCTCTAAAACTATAAGCAAGCCCCCAATTAAATGCTTTCTTTTATAAGCAGACTTGGTTATGGTGTCTCTTTACATCAATTGAACACTAATATACTGTATATAAATAAATACATACATGTATATGTATGTATATATGTGGATATGTATACCCACACATAAACTTTTTCCTTTCAAGATTCAGGAAATATCACAAAAGAGGAGGAAGTGAGGCTGTCAGAGCCAGATTAAGGAGTGGAGAGGAGTATAACATCAGGAAACCATGACTGAACCCCATGACATTATCTATTATCATCCCTTTATAGAGGGGCAGAGAGCCAGTAGATCCTCACTCAAGGTTCTGGTCACCACTCATTGCTGTGTGCCTGTAATCCTAACCTAACCAGATGCGTGCGGTCTTGGGGATGTCGAAGGTTTCCCAGGGTAAGGAGTCTATACTGCAGCTTTCATGCATTGACATTTATGCAGCACTAACTAGAGATGTTAATACTTAGGGTGCCTTTATGCTTCTTTAAGTAAAACCCCAAACTCACTGGTTTGTCAGGCTGGATTTTGGATCCGGATAGGATAATTTCTTTGGTCTGCAGAAGTCCTATCTTGGGTGAATAAGCATTTCTCTTTTCCCCTTTTAAAAAATGTAACAGCAACTCAAACTCTAACATAGTTCCAACTTTACCAGGCTGGGTGGGTGGAGGTGCAGGCTTGAGGCTGCTGGCGAGCTCGAACATTAGGTATCATTTCATCAACCTTAATTTTCGGACAGGGTCTCTCACTTGGACTGGGGCTTGCACATTGAGCTGAGCTACCTGAAAGCAAGCTCCAGGCACCTGCCAGTCTGTTTCCCTGGCACTAGGATGTCAGGCACACATCACTGTCACAGGACCTGGTTTCACATGACTGCTGCGAATTAAACTCAGGTCCTCACGTTTGTGTGGTAAGCCCCTTACCAAACGAGCCATCTCCCCAGGTCTTGCACGGAAACTTTTCATGCTTAATAAAACATTTATTGTGGTTATTAAAGTTGTAATCTCTAAAATGAAACTAAACCATGAACACATTGTCTAGTGTAGGAGAGAACTGAGATTTTTTCTAAAGAAAAATTTTAAAATAAATTTGCCTGGAGAAAGTTTGCTAAAAGCCATATTTTTAGGTATCTACAATAAGCATACTTTTTCCCCATTAGTCTGGAATCAGGATTGAAAAGGGATCCTTATGTTTTAATTAGCACAGTTTCTGAGTTCTGTGTTACATTAATGTTATTCATATGTGATCTTGTGAGTGGGAAATGGGCCTAAAATAGCCTAATAGTGATTGGTAGTAAAAATATTAGAAAATCATAGGCATTTGATTGTTTCTGCATTGACTGCTGAGAGCAAAGGAGAAAGGGACACCGTTGTCATTAACCTCATGTGACAATAATAAAATGATGTACACAGGCTGGGGCCAAAGGAAGCGTGTGAATAACGAACACAACAATGAAATATTTAATTTATCCTGTTCCTTTCATCAAGAACACAGGTATTTATAAGTGGGAACTGACTGGGTCTCACAGCAGTGTGTTGGGCAGCAAAGAGATCAACCAGCACTATTTATTTCCCCGGCAGAGAAACTAAGGAATAGAATATTTAATAAGGATAGGTATAACAGATAGCATGGAAGACAAGAACAAAGATAAGGACAGCCCTGGGGTTCATAATTTCCTCTCACATATTACACTTCCCAAGCCCTGCTTGGTAAACTCAGTCATTCTTAGTACACACCTTGGCTTGAAAAAGCCATCTGCAGTTGAATGTATAAATTAATTCTTAGATTCAGCAGAACACACGTGAATGACAGCGCCGGTGTGTAGTTGAAAGATGTTGACAAGGAGAATTCTTCTCTTGAATTGTCTAGTTTATATTCTTTTCTTTAAGTAAACTGAGTAAAGAGGATTATTTAAGGAGAGCAAAGTGAAAACCATCGTATTTCGGTTCTCAAGGCTTAACAGAAAAGCATCTTAACTAAGCACAGAGCCCAGACTCCCCATTTCTGCTCTGAGTGAGTCATTTCTCTTCCTATATTAAACTTGTTGGCATTCTGGACAAACTGCCCTATTGGTGACTGACTGTCATCAAAGCCGCCTTTATTGAATCCTCAACCTGGTTCCTGAAGCCTTGTCAGCTCTTGCACATTTATGGATGACTAGACCTGCAAATCTCACTATGAAAAATTATCTCCAGATCTCTGAGAAGAGAGGCCTCATTAGGTACTTGGTTTGCACAGGGAGTCAGTCTTTATCCTTGCTGTAATTGCAGGAGACTAAGGGATCATTTAGAGTGAATCTAAATATTCTGCTTGGCAGGTTGTGTAGAATGGACAACTTAAAAATGGATCCTATTTTGGGTCTGTGGAGTGTGTCATGGGTATCCTATACTTTATGGCTAATATCCACTTATGAGTGAGTATATACTATGCATGTCCTTTTGGGTCTGGGTTACATCACTCAGGATATTTTCTAGTTCCACCTATTTGCCTGCAAAATTCATGATGTCTTTGTTTTTAGTAGTCAAATAGTATTCAATTGTGTAAATGAATCACAGTTTCTGTATCCATTCTTTGGTTGAGGTACATCTTGGTTGTTTCCAGTTTCTGGCTATTATGAATAAGGCTGCTATGAACATAGTAGAGCGTGTGTCCTTGTGGTATAGTGGAGCATCTTTAATAATATGCCCAAGAGTGGTATTGCTGTGTCTTCAGGTAGAACTATTTACAATTTTCTGAGAAAACACCAGATTGATTTCCAGAGCAGTTGTGCTTGTTGCACAAACAATGGAGGAGTGTTCCTCTTTCTCCAGATCCTCAACAGCCTGTGCTGTCACTTGAGTTTTTGATCTTAGCCATTCTGATTGGTGTTAAATAAGAAGGAAGGCTCAAGTGAGGATGCTTGAATCCCACTTAGAAGAGGGAACAAAATAGTTATGGGAGGCAGAGAAAGAGAGAGAGACCTGAGTGGGAGAGGGGAGGAGGGGAAGAGAAGGGCAGGATTTGATGTGGGAAGAAACAGAAGAAAGGTTTAGAGGGCCAGGAGAGTGACTGGAAATCTGCAGCTGTGTGTGGCATGGGGGGAGGGGGGATCTCTAGGCAGTTCCTGAGACCTGGGATAGGGCAGACTCCCAGGAGTCAAGGTAGGTAACCTTAGCCAGGATGCCTAACAGTGGGGGGCATGGAAACTGGAAAGGTCACCTCCTATAGCCAGGCAGTGGAGGGATAAGGACACCAGTCCACCCATAAAACTTTATATCTAAAATTTGTTCTGTCTAAAAGAAATGCAGGGACAAAGATGGCTCAGAGACTGAAGGAATGGCCAATCAATAACCAGCACAACTTGAGACTCATCCCATGAACAAACAACAAGCCCCGACACTGTTAATGACACCTCAGTATGCTTACAGACAGGAGCCCAGCATAACTGTCATCTAAGAGGTTCTACTCAGCAGCTGACTCAAACAGATGCAGATACCCACAGCCAAACTTTGGACAGAGGACAGGAACCCTTATGGAAGAGTTGGGGGAAGAATTGAAGGCCCTGAAGGGGACGGGAACCCCGCAGGAGGACCAACAGAGTCAACTAACCTGGACCTCTGGGAGCTCTCAGAGACTGAGACACCAATCAAAGAGCATACATGAACCCAATGGAGTCCTGCAGCACATATGTAGCAGAGGGCTTTGTCTTGTCCCAGTGGAGGATGTACCTAACCCTGTAGAGACTTGATGACCAGGGTGGGGAAAACCCATGGGTACATCGACCCTCTCAGAGGTGATGGGGGAAGGACTCTGTGAAAGGGATACTGGGAAGAAGGGAAGCATTTGGAATGTAAACAAACAAACAAACAAACATTTTTTTTTTTAAAAAAGAAAATGGATCTGACTCTCCTCCCATTTGAAAACTTTGGCCATTCCTTTTGTTAAGAAGCCCTTTGGCTCTTCTTATACCACCTCTTAATCTTGCTACCTTGACTCTTCTTTCCTTTTTTGTATAAAATGTCTTCCTTTTCTTTACTTAACCACGTTTTCCAACCAAAGCTCATAAAACCACTCCATTAGGCCATGGTTTCACCTCTCCCAAGTGGGATTAGGATACTGGGTTTCCATCTTCGTTATAAAACCTTCCAAGGCCTCACTTTCTCCTCTGTTCTTCAATCATCCTCTTGCTCAATATTGAATCTCTCCAGTTCACCTTGACCCCTTTAGTATAAAGAGTTCAGAGAAATTGTGCCTCCCTTGTCAGAGTCTGATTTTCAACACCACATATTAAAACTGACTTTGGGGTATAGATCACCATATATACAATCAATTAATCTCAAAAGAAAAAAATTAAGGCACACCCCCCTTAATACCTTACCTTAATTTCAATTCATTGACTATTGGCCATTAACCCTTTAGAAAGGAACACCAACTCAGCACTTCTGTGCTCAATTATCTTTGACTTTCAATCCAAACTGAACCATTTACTGAGCAAGCAGGGAGGGGAACGTTAAAAGCAAAAGCTATTAAAGAATTATAGACTTAAGAAGCCACACAGTACCTGTGAATTTGCTCTGTAGTCAAAGAACTTATAAAATTGTACACACATTAGGAGCAAAGTTCCCGCCCAGCATGCATTGATTTAATGGCCTAACACCCAGTAATGTAAAGTATGAACTCGGTTGTTAGGGCACATTTGGTTGTTATCCTCTCTTCCTTAATAGGACAGGGTTTAAAAATATGCTACTGTGCATACACAATAGCTGCTTTGCACGTATGCTTTTATCTGTGAAGAAATTATTCTCTTTGGCAAGAGATTAAAATAAATGCATAACAGCTTGTCAGAATCACTAATCCCAGTAAACTCTGAGAAAATTCAGCTTTTGAAAAAGTCTTCTCAAACTTTGACCTCGACTATAAACACTAATAAAATTTATTTCTTCTTGGAATGGACAATAAAAAAATATGGCAGATGTCCCCTGCCCACTCCGCATACACGGGGATGCCAGGTTGGTGCTGGGTGAAGCCAGAATATACATTACTGCTCAATATCATTCCAGACAGGGATGAATTGGAAGGTGTTTTAAACCAAATTGGGAATAAAATTAGGTTGATGTTTTAAGTCAAGTGAGTGGTAGACAGGAAGTAGATGGGTGGAGGCTGGGTCTGATAGAAAGGATTTCTGCAAATCTATTCTGCAAATGCAAACTGGTATTGGGGCCTCCTCTGCCATGTGGTTTTGGGTGAGGTTTTACGGAATTGAAAGAGAGGAAGAGGACTCACTAGAGTAATGACCATGATTACTGCTATCTTTTCCTCCCCCTGCTGATGGTCTCACGAAACATGTGGATTTGTTAGATGGTTTTGGAAGTTTTCATGCTTTGTTTTGTTTCTCACTTAATTCCTTGTTTCTATCTTGGTTGTTCTTCTTGTATTTGGCTATTGATTTTGGACTTGGGAATCTCAGGGAATCTCTAGCCAGAATTTTTCACTGATGAATTGAAGTCTCAGTAAGGCATGGATGAAGAATAAGGAATTATGTCCTAAATGTATCACCAGTCATTGGCACATAGTTTTCTAATAACTCAGATTATTCCCATAAGTCTTTCCTGATAACATCTGACCCTAGTTTTTTTTAGAATCCCTTCTAATAGTATGGCTTCATACAAAAGGAACTCTGCATACACATGTGTTTCTCTCTCTCTCTCTCTCTCTCTCTCTCTCTCTCTCTCTCTCTCTCTGTGTGTGTGTGTGTGTGTGTGTGTGTGTGTGTATTCCTCCCTCCCTTCCTCTCTCCCTCCCTTTCTGTGTATGTGTATGTTGTGTACATGCTTGGAGGCTGAAGGTTGATGTTGTATGTCTTTAGCTTTTGCTCTCCATCTTAGTTTGTGAGATGGGGTTTCTCACTGTTTTGGCTATACTGGCTGGCTAGTGAACCCTGAAACCTACCTGCCTCTGTTCCCCCACTGCTGGGATCACAGAGATATGCCACCATGCCTAAGTTTGATATATGTGCTAAGTATCCAAAGTCAGGTCTCCAAGCTTTCCAGCAAGCACTGTAATACTAGGCAAACACACACACACACACACACACACACACACACACACAAGGAATTGGTTACAAGTTGCATCTTGATGCATCCTGGAGAGATAGCATGCCCCATTTAAAATCACAAAATCTAGCTTCAGTCTGAGAGTCGCGTGGGATAATAAAATATTTGAGAGCTGACTATGACCTCAGAGAAACTGCAACTAATAATCACCTTGGAAAAGAAACCAAAGCTTCTATTTGCTTAAAAAGACCAGCAGTATAAATATACCACATTTTCTATATCCATTCCTCCTTTGAGGGATATTTGGGCTCCTTCCAATTTCTGGCTATTATAAACAAGGCTGCTATAAACATAGTGGAGCATGTGTCTTTATTGCATGCAGGGGAATCCTCTGGGTATATGCCCAGGAGTGGTATGCCAGGGTCCTCTGGAAGTGACATGCCCAATTTTCTGAGGAACCGCCAAACTGATTTCCAGAGCGGTTTTACCATTTTGCAATCCCACCAACAGTGGAGGAGTGTTCCTCTTTCTCCACATCCTCGCCAGCACTTGTTGTCTCTTGAGTTTTTAATCTTAGCCATTCTGACTGGTGAGAGGTGGAAGACCAGCAGCTACTCACTGCGGTTTCAGCCTGAGGTTTCTCTACTGCCCAGTTGTCAGACATTCAAGTGTCAATGGCAGCTGCTTCCTTTCCCACAAATCCCAGGACTAGCTACTCTTGCAGAATTCACATCACCATTTTATCCTGAATGCCATTCCTGTTGTTTTATTTTTTATTTTTTGTTTGTTTTGCTTTTTGTTTCCGTCCATCTCTCTCTCTCTCTCTCTCTCTCTCTCTCTCTCTCTCTCTCTCTCTCTGTGTGTGTGTGTGTGTGTGTGTGTGTGTGTGTATACTAATGTTAAATGTCAGAGATGGAGAGAGCGGGCACAGGAAGAATGAACAGGTCACACGTACACATATTTATGTAAATGCTGCATTCAATTCTTTTCTTTTTAAACAAAAATTTTATTTTTCTTCTTTTTAACATGTGTACCTATGCAGACACATATGCCTGGGCTTGTGACTGTGAGCGTAGGTGCCTGCAGAGGCCAAGGGAATTGGATTCTATGGAATTTGAATTATAGATGATTATGAGCTGTCTAATATTGGTTCTGGGAACCAAACTCTGGTCCTTATAAAAGCACCTGAGCCATCGCTCCAGCCCCACTATTCTTTTTTTTTATAAAATAGTTTCCTTAAAGCCATTTCTCTGAGTGTAGGATCTAAGCCAGTCCCTACCCCCAGTACCATACTCTGTGTGACTGTTATAGTAGCACTTCCTGACCTATTCTAGTCCAGCCATTGTCAAACTTCTAAGTCTTGCTTGGCCATGTGGAAGGGACAGTGTGACATGTTTTCCTGCCCTTGGAACAGAGCCAGCAGAGCATGGGCCTCCACCAGTATTAGCAGTTTCTAGGTGTAAAGCTTGTTTATATATTTTACTTTATGTTCCTCCTTCATGGCAATGTCCTCTCTGCCAAGATTAATGACTACATGATAATCAAAGACAACAGGAGTTTGGGAGGTGGGGGTGTGTCTAATGTCTCAGCCAAATGGTAGAATGCTGTGACCTTCAGGACAGCCCTTAGGGCTGTGGGAAAGAACTCTGAAAACATGAGTTTAAAAATATATAATTTCTCAACTATGCAAAATATGAAGATGCAATAAGAATTATATGAGGAGCTTCACGGGTCTAAATTAGCCTGATACAGAGCTAATTTAGGTCCAGGCGTGATCATAATGTTAATCTAAAAATGGGATCCCACCCATCTAAGTGTGTTGTTTGTGCTTGTAGGGCCAGGAAGATCTCTGATTTCATTTGCTGTGTTCTTTTTTTTTTTTTTTTTGAAGTGTACTTCCTGTGTTCTAAGAATCAAGGGGCTGAGGTCATAAAATACAGATTCATGGGATGGTCAAGATGGAACCCGGAGTAAATGACTAAATTGATGTGTAAATAAAAGACTGGGCTTTCGGCCAGCATGGGATGTGCTAGCAGAAAGTGATAGTAGGTTTTTTGTAGATTTTTTTTTTCTGGCACGAGATGAACTGTTTGGATCTCTGGAGAGGGAACACAGCTATATTAGCATTTTTCCTATATCAGCCAAGATGTTTTTTTACAGGAGCTTTGCTGGCTCTGGTCAGAAAACCCATGAGCTATCCAGAGAGCTTTCAGAAATTTTTTCTAGCAAAAGAAAGCTGTCTCAAGCAAAGAGAGCTATCTAGAGCAGAAAGCTATCTTGAGCAGACTATAGAACCAAGAGCTATCAACAGAGCACTGTCTAGGGAGAGCCATCTCAAGCAGACTGCACTGTCAGCTTGTACCCATGATTTGACTTTGAATCATTTTTTTAAATTTACTCCCAGATACCCCTTGCTCAGAACCCCTGATAATGGTGAGTTTGACCCTTGGCACCAAACTTTAGTGTTCACTGTCAACCAGAACTTTGATTCAATAGTTCTTCCGGGGGACTGAGTTCATTCCTTTGGCAGGTTCCCAGCTGCTGCTGCCAATGCCGCTAGTGCTCCAAGGCCAGTTTTTTGACATGTTTACCTAAATAGTTGCCCTCCGAACTGCCAGCTCAGAAGCAATGCTAAACTGCTCTTTAGAAATGGGTGGCAACTGACTGATCCTGACATATGATAGAGAGATTAGCCAATAAGTAAGGAAGAGGAGAATATAAAAGCTATGAAGAGTACAAAAGAGAGGAAGAGGAAATGGGAGAGGAGCAGAGGATGGGGGGGGAGAGGGGAGAAGAAGGGAGGAGAGAGGAGGAGAGGAGACACAAATACACGAGAGAGGAGCAGAAGAAAAGCCACAGGACATGTGACATGAGTTTGTTGGTAAAGGCTCTCAACTCTTATTTTTAAACTTGTTAACATTTGTTTTATGTATACATAGATTTTGTGTGTGTGTGTGTGTGTGTGTGTGTGTGTGTGTGTGTAGTTTGTATGTGTGTATGTGCTCATATGCATGTGGATGCTCGTATTCATGATGCGCTTGCCTGTGAAGGCCAGAGGTTGATGTCCAGTGTCTCTCTATTGTTCTCCACCTTATGTTTTTCAAGATAGACTTGCTCACGGAGCTTGGAACTGACCAGTGGGCTGACTGGCTACCGTGATGAGCTCCAGGCATCTACCTGTCCTGACTCTCCTCCCCGGGGCTAAAGTTACAGATGCCGACCACCAGGCAGGTGCTAAGGACCCAAATGCAGATCTTCGTGTTTGTGCAGTAGGCGCCTTGCCCTGTGTGTCATTGTCTTTCCCTTTAATTAGGCTGTCAGCTTTTTATATAGTTTTTAATGTAACTTTTAGGAAGTCTTGTTTTGTTTATAGAAAGACAAAGACACAATTACGATCATGTTGTGGCTTTTGTTTTTTCTTCTGTGTGCTTCTCACAGCAACAGATGATACTGTATACAAATGAAAATCCCACTAAATGCCTCAGCACCATTCATGAAATGAGTGAACAGAGATATTGTGGAAGAGAAATCTCTCCCTGGGAGGAGCAGAATCAAAGATGGAAACGAACCCAGCCGAAACCGCCATATGTCCAGAGACGATTCTGTGTCACACCATGTGGTGACGAGGATAAACTCTGGCTGCCAAATTTTACACAGAAAAGCATGAAATTGATTTCAGATAAAGATTGATCTAGGAGTGTAGACAGTAAGAAATAGCAGGCTTAATGCAGAACACAAGGATGGTGTGGACTACAAATGCTAGCTGACAGATTCATTTGGCAACAAATTGCTGAGATTGGCTCTCTTATTTCCAAGGAGAGTTAGTGCAGCAAGCCCTTCTGGAATTTCATTAATATTTCCAGACTAAACTTATCAGAAGCGTTTGTAAATTGAAGGGAGAGGGAAGTAAATCTCCCCAACGTGCTTTCTGAAATCCATGGGACTTTAAGTTACCTTTTCTCTGGTCTCCACTATTTATTGCAAGGTATCATCAGTCTTTGGGGCAACAGTGGTGATTTGCAGTGACAGATAAAAATACACATGAAAAAAGGAGTAAATAGGAAAAGTACTTAATGTTTCTGAGGAATCAATGAAACTGCCACAATTTCACGTTTTTTGAGGGAACAATCGCAATTCACTTTAAACTCAGACAAATGAGTTTATCTAGGGAAAATCGCAAGCAAACAGCAAAAGCCTGATATTGTTTATTTCTTTTGGACTGGACAAACTATTCTCTACAAACAAGTTAACCCCCCCGAACCAACAAGTTAATAAGAACAGAGATCACACAGGGCCCCGTCCTCAGCTCAGAGGTCAACATCCAATGTCACACTCCCCGTGCATTGTTGTTGCTACCAGAGTCAGGACTGGGGACTAGACTTTTTTTGTGATAAATAATTTTTCAAAGACCTCTTGGGTTCTTGAAAACCAGGAGGAGAATATAGTCACATGTGGAAAGGACAGATACAATGGCAAGTTCAACAGACATCTCCCCATAAGAGGGTCCTGTCAGCAGGGTCCTGCCACAGTTTCTGACATTGTTGCACAACTTCCTGAGCTTTGTTCTCTTCCTTTTATGATTAGGGAGAAAGATGTGAGCATGTATTATATCAATAGGTTTTTGTTTTTGTTTTTGTTTTTGTTTTGTTTTTTTCAAGACAGGGTTTCTCTGTGTATCCCTGGCTGTCCTGGAACTCACTCTGTAGAGCAGGCTGGCCTCGAACTCAGAAATCTACCTGCCTCTGCCTTCCAAGTACTGGTATTAAAGACTTCCAAGTGCTGGTATTAAAGACGTGCACCACCACCGCCTGGCTATATCAATGGGTTTTAACATCTGTTTGTATCAATTCCTCAAATTACTTCTTTTTGAAAATTCCATTGTCTATCCCCCTCAGTACAATGCAAGTACAAACCTTCCACAAGCGTCTTGCACAGAACTGTTGGAATCGCAACTCCAGGTGTGCACTGGGGCTGCAGGTAAGCCTTGATAGACAGACGCCCGCTGACTGCCACTTACAGGACGAGCATCTAGAATATCAGAAATACTCGAATATTTATTACACTAATGACGTTCCTTAGTAAGGTACCTGAAAGGCGTTCTGGAGAAGGCAGGCATGAGAGTCCAGAATTCCCACTCCTTATATTACTGTGAAACTGGTATCTGATGCCGATTTAAAAGTCTCTTAATTTTTGTTTTGTTTTTGGTTTTTCGAGACAGGGTTTCTCTATGTAGCCCTGGCTGTCCTGGAACTCACTCTGTAGACCAGGCTGGCCTCAAACTCAGAAATCCGCCTGCCTCTGCCTCCCAAGTGCTGGGATTACAGGCGTGCGCCACCGCCGCCCGGCAAGTCTCTTAATTTTTAAACTAACCCTGTAGGCAGCACATAATTTACTAGAGGGAAAATGCTAATTTTTATCAGTAGACATCCACTATTGATGCAGCTTCATAAACCTAGGAAATGTCTTTAACTGTTTTTCTTTTAATCAGGTTACCATCTAAATACTTGCCAGCCAGAATGTCATTGTTAGGCTTAGGTATACATATTCCTTGGCAAAGGCAATTTATTTACATTTAGCTTTCTTATCATTGGGCATTGAGGTTTCGGTTATAAATGAGAAAAATAGTGAATACAAATTCAAAAATTCTCAAGCCAAACACCAGAAAACAAAACTCACCATCACACAAACGGAGTAAGTGGAGTCTATCCCTGAGGTGAAGGATGCTTCACCATAGGACCTCATCAGTTTGGAGCACCACATTAGCATGAGGAAGGGCAAAAATAAAGACACATAAGTCATTTGGTGGAACTCCGTGCTGCGAGTTCATATTTTAGATGTGCAACAAATTAGCAAAGGAAAACCGCCTCCATAAAATGGGGAATATATGAAGATCTGAGCACACATCATTTGTGATGTCAAGGAAAGATAAGGGGGAAGGGAAGGATGGCCACCACGGTCCTGAAAGCCCTGGCCAGCAACACTAGGCAAGAAATGAAATCAAAGATTTCCAGGGCAGAAGTAAAAATGCATTGGAATTAACACATGAGTTCAATAAAATAGCAGGATTCAAAATCAGAATAAAAAAAATCAGTTGTGTATCTAAACATTTGCAATGAACCATTTGAGAAAGAGAGTGGGGATAAGATATTAGAAATAAACTTAATGTCAAAGACTTATTCACAGAAAATGGAAATATCATTGCACTGGCTGGTTTTGTGTGTCAACTTGACACAGGCTGGAGTTATCACAGAGAAAGGAGCCTCCCTTGAGGTAATGCCTCCTCAGCCATAGGAGAGGAGATTCAGCCGTAGGTCATTTTCTCAATCAATGATCAAGGGTGGAGGGCCCAATCCATTGTGGGTGGAGCCATCCCTGGGCTGGTAATCCTGGGTTCTAGAAGAAAACAAGCTGAGCAAGCCAGTTAGTAGCATCCCTCCATGGCCTCTGCATCAGCTCCTGTTCCCTGACCTGCTTGAGTTCCAGTCCTGACTTCCTTTGGTGACGAACCGCAATGTGCAAATATACGCTGAATAAACCCTTTCCTCCCCAACTTGCTTCTTGGTCATGATGTTTGTGCAGGAATAGAAACCCTGACTAAGATAATCATCAACTTGAGAAAATGTAAACAGATGGAAAGCTATTTTAAAACAATAGATTTTAAAACAATGTTGTTGTTGTTGTTGTTGTTGTTTAAAAAAAAGTCTATGCTTCCCAAAGTGATCTACAGATTGAAAGCAATTGTCCAATGGCATTTTTCCAATATAAAAAAAATGGCTTTAAAATTTACATGAAGCCAAAGAAAACCCCCCAAATACCAAATCAACCGCATAAAGGAAAACCAAGGCTAACAAAGCCTTATCTCAGACAGATAAAGGGCTACATGCCAAAATGGAAGAGATGACTTATAACTCAATAGCAAATGCAACCTGTTTGACCCAGTATCAAAACAGCAACCACAAAAATCTGATTTAAAGCTATGGCTTTGAAGAAACCCAACAACAAAACCTGATTTCTATATGAGCTATGGCTTCAAAGAAACATTTCTGTTTCTTTAGAAGGAAGATATGACTGCCCGGTAATACTCTGGTTTTCCTTCAGGTTGTCTGGATTAGCTTTTGTCAAATGAATGACTGATATATAAAAGATGGTTCATATCACAAATTAAGTATCAATACCACCTACTAGAATGGCTGCTATCAAAAACCCAGAAGACTTGAGTCTTAGTGATTGGAACCAATATACACTAGCATTATTATACAACATGAAAATGTAGCCGCTATGGAGAACCCTTTTCTTGAATCTCTGGTGGGTAACTGGGACACATACATCATGGCACCAACAAAAGGAAATGAATGCTTAGCTTAGACATGAACAAAAGCATTTTATTACTTAGAACTTTCTTTTTCATAAGTATGTTTAAAGACATAAAAATAAAAATAAGATAAAATCACACGGGTCACCAAAAAGACACATTTCTTTATCTATTTTTTTCTCCTCTCCTCGTTCTCTGTGGCTCCTGGCACTTTAAGGGAGGAAACAGGCTCATTCATCTTCTCTTCTAATGACTTTGATTGTACAGTGTAAGGAACCTGTAGTCTGGAGAGGGCATTAGTGTTGGATTCTAAGAGCTCCGGTATTTGTACTTTTGACTCTACAATCTTTTATCACACAACAAAAGACATAAATGAACAAAATGTACTATCCATACGAAATGCCTGCAACTGTTTTCTTAACCCAAGCGCTGACCTCTTTACATGTAGTTTCAAGCTTAAAATCAGATCAAAGGCTGCAGTTGGGACTGTGTGTATAGAATGACCTCCTCACCACCTCTGGGCTCCCTGAGGGAGGCAACTGGGTGTTTTATCTTTGTTATCTCGTCCCCAGAAAGCTTCTGACACTGTGTTTGAGTGTGCATTGCCTGGTCCGTAGACCTTGGGAGACAGCGTGGCATTGCCACACCTGAGCTAGTGAACCGGCCCTGGCATCCTGGGTGTGAATCTGGGGACTTGCTGGGAAGGATGCTGCACTCCTGGGGCCTTAAAGGTGAAAGAGTCTCTGTAGGGGAAGACATGCAAGTAGTGTCCTTCAGTATCCTAAAAAAAAAAAGTCTTAATGTTGAGGCAAGAGTACCTAACATAGTTTTAGAATTTTAAATAATTTCAAATTTATAACCAAGTGACAAGAATAATGCAAAAGACTTCTGCTTAGCTGTGACTAGGGCTCTCCGGTTATTAATCTCTTGTCTGTATGTCTTACCACCTTCCTCTTTCTGAGACATACTTTCCTTGTGACACCTGAGATTAGCTTTCGTCTTGGTCTGCATGTCTCCCTGTTGCTATATGCTGCAGAGTGTATTTACCGATTACAGCGAGACGTCTCCTCACATAGAGTATCAAATTCAAGAGAGTCAATGCTGAGCTGACCGTCTACACTAAAGATCACCTACGTCTTCTCATGTGTCTCTTCCAAACTGACCCAGGGTCTCACACTGCCTTAACTTATCATCCCTCTGTGTCAGCCTCCTCGAGACCAACACAGCCCTCCGTCTTCCTTCGGCATGCACGAAGAGCTGCAGTGAGTGTGGCCTGCTGCTTTCCCTGTCTGGTTGAGGTTCTAATTATAGGATATAAATACAACACTAGATGATGTTGGGTTTTCCTCAGTGTCTCACACTAAGGGAGGGGGGGCATGTTTAAAAAAATCACATGATCAATTCATAGGTAGAATTTTTACCAACCAGACGGCAAGCAAGCTGAAATGCCAAATTACCCACAATCTAGAATTTTATAGATTAAACAGATAGCTGATATATTTTAGCTTCTACTTAGAAATTTTTATTTGAATGAGATAATTATCAGCCTTAAAAAAAATAAATTACTCCTGCTGTCAACTGAAGAAATCTCATTAAGTTTGAAAGGTGTGCGTCTTTGTTTGGGAGCCCTCGTGATGAAGTGAAAGGACGTCCCAAGGATCACTTCCGGGAGGATGGTGCAGCCTAACCAGAAAAGCAAGGTCAAACAATGCTCCCTCACAAGCACAGCCCTCTTCACCCTTCCACGGGTCATCTTTAACTCCAACGCAGCTCATTGCAAACAAATCTGAGTTTCTAAACGAAGGAGGAGTCAGTTGGCCTGTGGCCACATATACCGCTCATCCCCGTGCCTTCAGAACAGCACTGAAGATGCCCCTATTGAGAACAAAGTCACTATCTACTCACTGGGCGTTGTGGTGCTAGCACTAAGCAGTAGGTGGCGCTGTGAATATACATTAATTTTGTTATAAAATCTGCATGAGGGAAGTGTGATTCTTGAGATTTACCTTGTGGTTGCTCGCAGTGAAGGTAGACACCTGGTTGCTGAGAACCTACTGACAAGACTACTTGTTTCCAACTTCTCAACAGAATTGGCTGTAGATTTGGGGGAGCGGGGCGGACTTTTCTCCCTCATGTGTTGTCTATTCAAGGTGGTAAATTTATGACTAGGGTTTGCTCCTTCTTTGGGCCTGAGGAAGCCATTTCTTCACCTTTCAAGGGCTGCCAGAGACCCGGAGGACATAGAGTCGTTCTTATAACCTTTGTGTGCTTCCTAGCCAAAGAAGTGTATTTTGAATTACATATATATATATATATATATATATATATATATATATATATTTGTATTTTCACTTACTTAAATGATCTTTACATTTAAAAGTGTGCACACTCATTTTTTCTAAAATTGGATTTAGTTTGAAATGCTAGATGGTTGAATGTCTTACTTCTTAGGTGAAAATATCAAGAGGATAAGAGTGGTCTGTATTTCATCTCATCGTTTATGCTTTTGGAATGAATAAAGTAAGCTGTGTTCTCTCTCTCTCTCTCTCTCTCTCTCTCTCTCTCTCTCTCTGTCTCTGTCTCTCTTCTCTCTCCTCAAAAGCCCTGCAAACAACAGCGTCTGCATAATCCTTAATGAATTCAGGCCTTGATTATTTGCATCGGGTGCAAACCTTTACTGGCTGATCAGCACATTGAGACACCCTACGTAAATTATGCAGATAGAATTATATTCTGGTTTTTTTTTTACTAAAAAAACTTAAAGATATCATTAAAACTACGTCTGACCAAATTCTTCAGACGAAAAAGAGCATAAATAATGAAATGGTATTCAAATTTACTTCTTAAAAAAAAAAAAAGTTCGGTTTTCCAAGTCGGGCCAAGAGAAGTTACATCTTCTAGAGCCATGACATCATCTATCATATGAAACGATGACATTTATTATCAACCCAATTAACTAGCTGCTGTTCAAATTGTGGTGAAAGTGCCCAGGGGCTTCTTTTGTACTCTTATCAGTTGTTTGATAGCAAACTGCCGGGCATATGTGTACCCAGGCTTTGATCTCGTGCTCCGTCGGTTGTTGGCTCCAGTTCAAGAGACTGGGGGGTACACAGAGCTGGGTCTGCAGACCCCGGAGAGCAGGACCCTGTGGACACAGTCAATATTTGCATGATGCAATGATAATACCGTCTTTGTGTTATATTCTCATTTCAACCAAACACATAGGAAGCTTCCTTTTCAAGAGCGTGCTGTGGTTTTTAGAAATTCTCCCCCCACCCCACCCCAGGCTCATACATGGCATGATGTCTTTTCATCCTTCTGTTTCCTGCTTTCCTATATTTACAAAGAACCGTGCCTTTAAAAGTTAGTATATTCTCTCTCTCTCTCTCTCTCTCTCTCTCTCTCTAACACACACACACACACACACACACACACACGTGCGCTGAGGAAGAACACTTGCGGAAGTTGCTTCTCTTCCTCTCCTATGTGACTCCTGTGGGATGCCTAGTGAACACAAGTCATCAGACTTGAGGACAAGCACCCTGACCAGCTCATCGGTCCTACCAGAGCACCACTGCTGTTTGATTCTACTTTCTGTACAGACCCTAAGCTAGTATTATCTTTTAACACCACTCAAAGGTAATATATAAGAATCAGATGAATATTTGAATGTAAGCAACAGAAAGTAAAGTGACGCTCCCATCAAAAGTTGAAATTTTCTCTTTCATTTTTCTTATTTTACATTATTTTAGAAATTTGGGCCTTTGCAATGATAATTTATATTTGTGGGGTAGTTCTTTTCCTTTTTAAAAGTTATTATTCTTTAATTTTTATTACAGTCCAGTTGTTATCCTCTCCCAGTCCTCTCTCTGACAGTTCTTCATCCCATTCCTCCTCCCACCCCACTCCCTGTCTCCAAGAGGATGCTCCTACTCCCCCAGAACTCCCCACTTCCCTGAGCCTCAAGTCTCTAGAGGGTTAGGTGCATCTTCTTTTACTGAGGCCAGTTCATGCTGTCCTCTACTATATGTGTGTTGGGGGGGGCAGGGGGGCTCATATCAGCTTGTGTATGTTGCCTGGTTGGTTGGTGAATCAGTATCTGAGAGATCTTGGGAGTCCAGGATAGTTGAGACTGCTGGTCTTCCTATGGGGTCACCCTCCTCCACAGCTTCTTCCAGCCTTTACCCAACTCAACCACAGGAGTCACCAGCTTCTGTCCATTGGTAAACTGTAAGTATCTGCATCTGACTCTTTCAGCTGCTTGTTGGGCCTCTCAGGAGGCAGCCTTGCTAGGCTCCTGTCTGTAAGCACACCATAGTACCAGTAATAGTGTCAGGCCTTGGAGCCTCCTCATGGTGTAATTTTATATTTAGTAAATATTTCCAATCGTATCTTATCATGTGAGATGGTCTTTCATTATGCAGTCACTTTTTAACTTAAGTTTTTAGTATACGAACAGAAGCAAATAGTGATTTAAAAAAACCAGACTGGTATCTCATTTAAAGTCAATCAACAGTTCCAACCATTTGCCTAAGAATTTCATGAATTCATTGTTTTTAATTGCTGAGTAGTATTCCATTGTGTAAATATACCACATTTTCTGTATCCATTCCTCCATTGAGGGACATATGGGCTCTTTCCAGCTTCTGCCTACTATAAATAAAGGCTGATATAAACATAGTAGAGCATGTGTCCTTATTGCATGGTGAATCCTCTGGGTATATGCCCAGGAGTGGTATAGCAGGGTCTTCCAGAAGTGTCATGCCCAGTTTTCTGAGGAATTGCCAGACTGATTTCCAGAGTGGTTGTACCAGCTTGCAATCCCACGAGCAGCGGTGGAGTGTTCCTCTTTCTCCACATCCTTGCCAACACCTGCTGTCTCCTGAGTTTTTAATCTTAGCCATTCTGACTGGTGTGAGGCGAAATCTCTGGGTTGTTTTGATTTGCATTTTCCTAATGACTAATAATGTTTAACATTTCTTAAGGTGCTTCTCAGCCATCAGAAATTCTTCAGGTGAAAATTCTTTGTTTAGCTCTGTACCCCAGTTTTTGATAGGGTTATTTGATAGAGTTCTTTGTATATATTGGATATTAGCCCTCTGTCTGATGTAGGGTTGGTGAAGACCAACAAACTTTCCCAATTTGTTGGTTGCCATTTTGTCCTTTTTTACAGTGCCCTTTGCCTTACCGAAACTTTGTAATTTTATGAGATCCCATTTATCAATTCTTGATCTTAGAGCACAAACTATTGGTGTTCTGTTCAGGAACTTTCCCCCTGTGCCCATGTCCTCAAGGGTCTTCCCCAGTTTCTTTTCTATTAGTTTCAGTGTGTCTGGTTTTATGTGAAGGTCCTTGATCCTAAGTGAGGTAACTCATTCACAAAAGAACACACATGGAATCCACTGATAAGTGGATATTAGCCCAAAGCTCTGAATACCCAAGACACTATTCACATATCAAATCATTCCCAAGAAGAAGGAAGGAGAGGGCCCTGGTCCTGGAAAGGCTTGATGCAGCATTGTAGGGAATTGCCAGGACAGAGAAGTAGGAGGAGGTTGATTTGGAAACTGGCTGAGGGAAGAGGGCTTATGGGACTTAGGGGAAGGGGGGAACCGGGAAAGGGAAAATCATTTGGAATGTAAACAAAGAATATAAAAAAAAATCTGTTGTAGACCGATTTATAATAAAAAAACAAAACAAAACAAAACAAAACAAAACAACATACCAAGTGGACTGTGGCACAGATGTTAGAGGCAAAGTTTACAACCAAAAGCCCGCCATACATAGAGAAATAAAATAAGACACAGAGAGGCAACTTTGTAGAGCATGTGATTTAAAAAAAATGCTTTAAGACAATGATTCGTTGTATCTTTCACAGTTTTTAGTTAAAAGATAAAGCCAACTATACAGACCAATACTGTATACATCAAATCATGAAATCATGAAATAGCCTAGATATTATTGAGAAAATAGCATGCATCACAAGTGGTTTACAAGTTTTTCTTTGTCAGCTACTGAGAACTTTTTTTAAATTGAGTTTGAGTATTCTAAGACTAAATCTAGTGTATAATTTTTCCCTTGTATATTTGAGTATTTTTCAAGACATTAACCTTTTGTGCTGATAGAATGGCTTAGAGTTATTTTCTTATACTTCAACATTTTCTATATTATACAATAATGTAATCTTTAACCAAATAGGGATCCAGTGATATACAACTTATAAAGCTCAACTTTGTTTTCAATAGGTCCATACTTCCAATGAGGCAAATACATACCCTTCTAACCTAGTTTTGTCTATGCATAATTAACATACAACTCACTACCAAACGTAACTCACTCAAATGTAATTGTTGTACATTAATAGTTTCTCTTTGGCAAAAATAGAGATATTCAATAATATATATATATATATGAATATCATTAGTTATTTCTTACTTTTGGTTCTTCATTTGTTTTGTGTATTTGTTTTATTGTTTGATTTTGGTTTTTTAAGACAAGATCTAAGAACCCTTGGCTGTCCTAGAATTCACTATGTTTAACATGTTGGTCCTGAACTTTTGGAAATTCACCTTTCCTCTGCCTCCTGAGTGCTGAATTAAAGGTGCAACCATCATACTCTCATTATTTCTATCATTTGAATAAATTATATTTAACTTTCCACTGGAAAAAAAATAAAATGAAATGAAGTCAATCAACATTTACGGAGAAGCCTTTTGGGCCATGAATTGTGATAGTTACTGGAAGAAACAAAAATAAGCAAGACAAAGTTCTTATCTCTGGAGGTACATCCTTTGGGACTTGAGCACCATCCTACTCTATAAGGAGTGCACAGAAACACCTGGCTGGAGAAAGTTCATTCTGATGTGCATCCTGGGCAGATGACAAAAGTCAATTCTTTGTGCCAAAGTCTGACAGGCTTAGAGAAAGCAGTAGCACAGAACAGGCCTTGTTAGAAGTACTCAAGCAATAGAAATACTGTAGAAAGGGGAACAACCAGGACTTTAGGAGAAACTCAAATAGTCACATTTTATTAGGGAGAAAATTGAAAGAGGAAAGCCTGCACAAGTTGGTTGGTAAGTAGATTATATGGGACCTTGCAAACACTTTGAGGGTTTATCTTAAAATAATAAAAAAATAATTTACAGCACATAAAAACAGGACAGCAGACCAGAGAACC
The DNA here is from genome assembly GCA_964023405.1 of Apodemus agrarius. NCBI lineage: Eukaryota > Metazoa > Chordata > Mammalia > Rodentia > Muridae > Apodemus > Apodemus agrarius. Next base: position 67,594,904 of record OZ030011.1, on the reverse strand, counting down.
TCAAATCAAAGCTCCAGAAGGTCTTCCCTTATACACGCATTCAACTTTTGTATGCTTTTAGTATATGAACAGTAGATAGTTATGAAAGGCCAGACTGGGTACCCTGTCTAAAGTCAATCATCATCTGCAGAGATACCTTGTCAGTTAGAATGACTGTTATCAAAAACTGAAGAATAATAAAAGCTGGTACGGATGTGGGGAAATGGGAACTTTTACATGCAGTTGGTAGGAGTGTAAATCAGTGCAACCTTTATAGAAAACAGGATGGTGTTCTATCGGAAAACTAAAAGTCATCTGGCTGACCTCTCCTTGGTATAAAGCCAGGAGATAACTCGAGTAAGATAACTACTGCATGCTTATGCTTGAGATGCTATTCACAGTAACTAGGATACAGACTCAACTCGGCACCCATCGACAGACATCGACAGACACACACACACAGACACACACACACACACACACACACAGGGGGAGAGAGAGAGAGAGAGAGAGAGAGAGAGAGAGAGAGAGAGAGAGAGAGAGAGAGAGAGGCAGAGACACACAGAGAGAATGGGCTATTCATCCACGAAGCAGTATGGAATCGTCTCATTTGCGGGAAAGTGAATTGAACTAAAGGGCATCATGGTAAGCAAAGTAAGACCAATACAGAAAGACAAATATTGCATGTTCCTTCTTATATGAATATTTTAAAATAAGTTAACCTCAAATTTAAAGAAGGATTCTCAGAGAATTAGGGTACCAGTTGAAGGTTGAATAGAAAGATAGATATTGTCAGCACATAGAAATATTATAGATAACACAACTAATTGTACATTTGATGTGCATTATACAAATAAAATAGGAGGGCTACGGGCAGATCTGTCATTTGGAAAGGCATTGTGACAACAGGATAAAGAATAAGGCAGATGAATTAGACTAGACAGAGACTCTAACAGAAGCTAGATGAAGCCAGTTGTTCTTAACTTTTTAAAAATCATGCTGCTTCTACGCATACACTCTTTGTATGTAGGACCAGGTAGTTCATAGGTCTCTTGGGGCCGCCTCTGGCTTCATGAGAGTGTAGACGTCAGAGCCTCTTCAACAGACAACGAGAGCGTGAGCAGTGCATTAGCAGTGGGGACAGCATATTTATCCAGTAGAGTAGGTCTGAGAGGTTTTCAAAAGAAAAGTGCGGGGCTGTGGAGACATAAACCTTGCAAGTATGAGGACTGGAACTCAACCCTTAGAATCCACATTTTCAAAGGCCAGATATGGTGAGTGTCCGTAATTCCCGTACCAGGGAGCCAGATGTGGTGATAGCTGTAATCTTAGCACCAGAGATGCAGAGACCAAGCTGACCCGCAGAGCTTTCTGGTTAGTCAGACAAACTGACTTCACAAATTACAGGCCAGTAAGAAACCCCTAGTCAAAAATATTGACAATTTCTAGAAGATGCAGCCCATTTTATCTTTTGATCTCCACGTTCATGTATATACATGAACACCTATACTCGCATGTACACACACATACACCCCCCCCACACACACACATACACAAAATAAAGAAGAAAGAAAAACCAAGGTTTGGAAGATTTAAATAGGAAAAGTGAGATGTGACAAAAAAAAAAGTCTGTGTCAATTTACTTTCTGTCGCTATGTCTAGTACCTGTCAAACTCAATTTAAGATATTTTGGCTCAGTTTCTGTTCTCAGTAATCGTCTCTGTTATTGCCAGGCATGTAGCAAGACAGTCCATTATGGCTGAAAGTATATAACAGAGCAGAGCTGCTCAACTCACCTTGCTGGGAACCAATGAGAAAGCAGTGCCAGAACCAAGTTTCCTCTAAGGGTTGACTCCATCCACCTAACTTGGTTCCACTGGGCTCCACCTCCCAGCGGTTCCAACACATCCTAATAATAACACAGGGTGTTGACCAAGGCTTAAGCACATGGACCTGTTGTGGCCATTTCAGATAAATTGTGATCAACTCCTAGATGAGTCCAAATGGCCAAGGAGCTTTCACCAAGATAAAGAGAAGCCAGAGGCCGCGACTGTTAGGATGTGTACAGAGCATCTTGGCAGAGATGTCAAAAAGGAACAGTAAGGATCTAGCAGCCATGGTATCTATGATGTAAACATTGCTAATTTTAGAACTTTGAGCCTGTAAGAAGAGTCATTGGTTGAGTTTCTCCAGTGGGATCATAGGGAATGAGATAGAAGCATGGGGGAACACCAGCTTTGATGTGCAAGAGGAGGAGTAAGCCCAGGAGGCTGAAAGTCAGGAGATGGGGAAAGGAGGTAAAGAATCCCAGAACATGAAGGGTGCACAAAGGCATGTGCCTGGTATCAAGAACAAAGGAGCCATTCTCTTCAGACACCTCACTGGCCTCAACAATTAGCCAGTTATTAAAGTCTTTCTATTGGAAGAGTTTTGGTGGAATCTTGGAGGGATGAATGCAGTAAGAACGCTACTGAAAGTCAAGAAATAAGTGTGAGATAAGAAAATAGTCATAGAATAATATCCTTCTGTCATTGATTGTAGTTATGAGTGGCAGAGCTTAAAGAAAAAAATCATAATATTGGGGTATCAAAACACATTGTATATCTTCAATATGGATAGAGGTAAATGGTTCTTACAGCAGATAGTTCAAGGTAAAATTTGTCCACCATACAGTGGTGAGGGACCATGCAAATTCATGAGGAACCTTCCAGTTTTGAGTTTTGACCTTTCCTGGTAGAGGAATAAATGGTGGGCTCCTATCTTCATCACTGTCCTGTTGCTGTAAAGAGACACTGTAACCAAGAAAACCCTTATAAAATAAAGCATCTAATTGGGGGCTTGCTTACAGTTACAGGTTGGTCCAATATCATCATGACCGGAAGTGTGGCAGCTGGAGGGTGGTGCTGGAGCTGGAGCTGAGATCTACATCCTGATCCCCAGACAGGGAGAGAGGGAGACACTGAGGCTGTCAAGAGCTTTGAATCATCAAAGGCCACCCCCCCCCCAGTGACACATTTCCTCCAATAAGGTCCTTCAAATCCTCAAACATTTTCACTCTCTTGGGACTAACCATTCACAAAGTACCCCATGGAACCATTTCCCTTTAAACCACCACAGATACTTTACTTTACAGCTCTCTGCCTGACTACCACTGGGTGAACAGCCAATGCCCTGCAGAACACTAAGCTACTAAGAACAGTAAGCTACTAAGCTAAGGTTAGTCGTATTAAATACATGTTCGGTGTTTAATATTTTCAGCTCAAAATGGGCTTATCTAAAATGTATATCCCCATAAGTCAAGAAGTATCTGTGTATCTGATTGCCTTTCCGCAAAACGTTGTAAACATTTCTTACTACAACTGCATTAGACGGTATCTAAGTTTGAAACCCGGGACTGCTTTCCAACTTGTGTTAATCTAGGATGGGGAAAACTCTCTTTAATTTGCCATTGCCTGGTTTTTGGATGTGGGTTAACAGGTTGTGGGGTCAGCTCCCCTAATCACTCTGCATAGTAAAGTCAGAGGGCCACCCTGACCCCATCCCCCTCCCAAGATGGCGGTGCTTGCTTGACACACACTGTCTATTCAGCTGTTCAAACTACCTTGTCCTTTTCCTTGAGATGGTTGCTCCGGGGCTACTAAGTGCTTCAAGGCAGCTTTCAATACTTCTGTAGGAAAGTGGGCCCCCAGGTAGCCTGTCCTATTCTTAGGACAGTCCTTCAGTGAACCCCTTCTCCCACCCTGCCCATCAGGAAACCCCTCCAGAGCCCGCCTGCAGGTTGGACCTCGCTGTACAACCCCTTCTGGTTTGAGCTGTGGCTCTTCCCCTTGCCTTTGCTCTTCATCAATGTCATCTCCTTTGATGGGATATGTTTTAGAGGTTTTAGCCTGTTGATCGAAATATATGTTTTCAATAAGCCCAGGAATTTACTTTAAAAAATAATCTGTCCTTTTAAAGATTGGAACTAGAAATTAAGGCATAGCTTGTCTTGGTTTACAGTTCCCTAAAGGGACATTGATACAGTAGTTTGCAGATAATTTATATACACCGAGAGTTGTATTCAGAAACCAGTCAGGCCTACAGCAGGGTGGCAACTCACTGTTAAACTGCTAGTCTGAACTCTTGAAATGTTTTAACCATAAAAATACCGTCTGCTTGGTGTCTAGTCATGTAATTTGTAGGCTTTATTTTTTTAAAAAAATAACTTGATATTCCACAACATCAATATCTTTCTGCTGTTGTCCCCCTCCACTCCCACTACATACATCGTTATTGTTTGACTTGTCTGTACTGTTTGCTTACCTCAACCTGGAGAGAATTTTTTAATTGGATAATTTCTAATAATTTTTCCAAGTGTGATATTTAATTACATTAGTACCTAGAAATCATAAAGAAGTTTAGTTGTCTGGATTTTGTTTTTCTTTTCTTTTAATAGTGAAAGATAGTAGGAGCTTTTTATTTTTCCCTTGTCTTATGAGCGAATTTTATTTAATTAAAGAAGTCATAAGTCGGTCATATCACACTCACTTTTCTACCCAGCTCACTCCAAGGAGAGACAGTCTGCTAGCAGAAAAGCCTTAGACCTCCTCTAGTGACTGGACTGACAGTTTACTGAAAGCTTGGTCTCCTCTTGCTTGTCCCCTGCGGACTGTGGAGCATGGGCTCTGGATCACCGCCACCACCAACGCGTCATTCCTGGACTGACTCGAGTTTCTCAGCCTCAAAAATCTGGAGCAAATCATATGAAGATGTCACAAAACAGAATGATTCCACAGGAAGCACATATCTGAAGTTCTTTCTTATGTCGAAAGATTTAATGCTAGTGTTCTGATCTCCTTTCTTCCATTTGGTCCCCAGAATGTTTCTCAGCGTTTTCCTCAGAAGAAAGAATGTTACTAAACAAATAGGTGTAACATAATTCATTTTTGCCTTAGTTTATAAGTTTGTGAAGTTTGCAGAAGAACAAGATGGTGTCTTAGCAAACATTTTTTTTAATATTATTTAAAGGGAAGTTATTTCATGTGCAGCTTTTTCTCTGGCTATAGCATCTTTGACTTTGATTCTTATAGCTACTACCAAGATCTTAACATGCTTACATCTATGCACTGCAATTCTGAGAGAATGGAAAAGTCTCTGGATGCAAATGGCTTCTGGGCCAGAAATGTTGTTTAGAATTTAATTTTTAAAAACCTATCCCAGTGTTTGTCTTTATTTTGATTTAAATCAACAGTAATTTGTTAAGGCTTCAGAAAAGCAACTTAATCCTATCCAGTTTCCAAGAAAGGGTGAACATACAATGAGATGATTAGCAAGGCAAGCCATGACCAAACACTGCAGGCTGCTGGCCAGACCCAGCAAATGCCAAGGGTGCTGCAAACAGATCTCACCATGCCTGGAAACTCAGCACTGTGGGAGAGGGGAGGAGAGGAGCCTCACTCTCTCAGAGGTCTATGCACGAATGGGACTCCACCCCACTCCACCCCCACCCGGAAACATTACCAAGTTGATAATCTATTTTTTTTTCTGGGATTTGAGCAAACAATTGAAACAGATAGCTCTTCTGGACCCATGTCTTGACTAAAGGTGTGCCTGAGGGTAACTGCTCCATCCATTGAAAAGGCCAGGATCTGAAACAACTGGACTCTTTCTCAGCTCAAGCTAAGAAGCTCTCCCTTGAAGTGGCAGCTTAGTGTAAGAACACAGGGCCTGGACTAAGACAGCATAGCACTGTGGGCAACACTGTTACTGTGATGGGTCACCAAACATTGGTGTTTCCTTCTCTGTAGCGATAAAACCATCATGGTATCAGTGTTACAATAAAGTGAGGCAACGGGCAGAGTGTGGAACGTACTGCCTGGCACATGTAGATGCTCAATAAACAGGGGCAGTTATTAATATTACCATTATTTTATGCATGTTATATTTAATATAAATAAATGAATATATTTGCTTCATCACATAAGACACTTATTTGTATGTTATACTATTGTATTATTTTTTATAATTTTTTATTCTATATTCCTTGTTTACATTCCAAATATTCCAAAGTCTTTCCCCTTTCCCAGTCCCCCCTCCCCACCATATGTCCCATAAGTCCTCTCCCCACCAACTATTCCCCAATCACCCCACCACCACCATTTCTCTGTTCTGGTACTCTCCTATAAAACTGGATCCAATCTTTTCAGGCCCAGCGTCCTCTCCTTTCTTCTTCTTGGGAATCACTTGACTTGCTAATTGTGCCTTCAGTATTCAGGGCTTCGGGGCGCATTAATATCCACTTATCAGTGATTGCATTTCATGTGTATTCTTTTGTGATTGGGTTACCTCACTTAGGATGATATTTTCCAGATCTAACCATTTGCCTACAAATTGCATGAATTCATTATTTTTAATTGCTGAGTAGTATTCCATTGTATAAATATACCACATTTTCTGAATCCATTCCTCCTTTGAGGGATATCTGGGCTCCTTCCAATTTCTGGCTATTATAAACAAGGCTGCTATGAACATAGTGGAGCATGTGTCTTTATTGTATGCAGGGGAATCCTCTGGGTATATGCCCAGGAGTGGTATGACAGGGTCCTCTGGAAGTGTCGTGCCCAATTTTCTGAGGAACTGCCAGAAAGAAACACCAGAAGAAATTCGGATGGCTGAAAAACACCTTAAGAGATGTTCAACATCATTAGTCATCAAGGAAATGCAAATCAAAACAACCCTGAGATTCCACTTCACACCAGTCAGAATTGCTAAGATTAAAAATTCAGGAGACAACAGGTGCTGGCAAGGATGTGGAGAAAGAGGAACACTCCTCCACTGTTGGTGGGATTGCAAGATGGTACAACAATTCTCTGTTTAGCTCTGTACCCCATTTTTAATAGGGTTATTTGGTTCTTTGGGGTCTAACTTCTTGAGTTCTTTGTATATATTGGATATTAGCCCTCTGTCGGATATGGGGTTGGTGAAGATCTTTTCCCAATTTGTTGGTTGCCATTTTGTCCTTCTGACAGTGTCCTTTGCCTTACAGAAACTTTGTAATTTTATGAGGTCCCATTTGTCAATTCTTGATCTTAGAGCATAAACTATTGGTGTTCTGTTCAGGAAGTTTCCCCCTGTGCCCATGTCCTCCAGGGTCTTCCCAGGTTTCTTTTCTATTAGTTTCAGTGTATCTGGTTTTATGTGGAGGTCCTTGATCCACTTGGAGTTGATCTTAGTACAAGGAGATAAGACTGGGCCAATTCGCATTCTTCTGCATGTTGACCTCCAATTGAACCAGCACCATTTGTTGAAAAGACTATCTTTTTTCTCACTGGATGGTTGTAGCTCTTTTATCAAAGACCAAGTGACCATAAGTCTGTGGGTTCATTTCTGGGTCTTCAATCCTATTCCACTGATCTACTTGCCTGTTGCTGTACCAATACCATGCAGTTTTTAACACAATTGCTCTGTAGTACTGCTTGAGGTCAGGGATATTGATTCCCCCAGAAGTCCTTTTTATTGTTGAGAATAGTTTTAGCTATCCTGGATTTTTTGTTGCTCCAGATGAATTTGAGAATTGTTCTTTCTAGATCTATGAAGAATTGAATTGGGATTTTGATGGGGATTGCATTGAATCTGTAGATTGCTTTTGGCAAGATAGCCATTTTTACTATATTGATCCTGCCAATCCAAGAGCAAGAAATATTTTTCCATCTTCTGAGGTCTTCTTCAATTTCTTTCTTCAAGGACTTGAAGTTCCTGTCATACAGATCTTTCACTTGTTTGGTTAGAGTCACGCCAAGGTACTTTATGTTGTTTGTGGCTATTGTGAAGGGTGTCATTTCCCTAACTTCTTTCTCAGCCTGCTTGTCCTTTGAGTACAGGAAGGCTACTGATTTGCTTGAGTTGATTTTATAACCAGCCACTTTGCTGAAGTTGTTTATCAGCTCTAGAAGTTCTCTGGTGAAGTTTTTCGGGTCGCTAAAGTAAACTATCATATCATCTGCAAATAATGATAGTTTGACTTCTTTCCAATTTGTTTCCCTTGGACTTCCTTATTTTGTCTAATTGCTCTCGCTAAAACTTCAAGTACTATATTGAAAAGATATATATAGAGAGGGCAGCCTTGTCTAGTCCCTGATTTTAGTGGGATTGCTTCAAGTTTCTCTCCATTTAGTTTATGTTGGCTACTTGTTTACTGTAGACTGGTTTTACTATATTTAGGTATGGGCCATGAATTCCTGCTCTTTGTAAGACTTTTAGCATGAAAGGATGTTGAATTTCGTCGAATGCTTTTTCAGCATCTAATGAGATGACCATGTAGTTTTTTTCTTTTAGTTTGTTTATGTAGTGGATTACATTGATGGATTTCCGTATATTGACCCATCCCTGCATCCCTGGGATGAAGCCTACTTGATCATGGTGAATGATCATTTTGATGTGCTCTTGGATTCAGTTGGCAAGAATTTTATTTAGTATTTTTGCATCAATATTCATAAGGGAAATTGGCCTGTAGTTCTCTTTCTTTGTTGGATCTTTGTGTGGTTTTGGTATCAGCGTAATTGTGGCTTCGAAGAATGAGTTGGACAGTGTCCCTTCTGTTTCTATTTTGTGGAATAGTTTGAAGAGTATTGGTGATTAGTTTTCGTTGAATGTCTGGTAGAATTCTGCACTAAAACCATCTGGTCCCGTACTTTTTTTGGTTGGGAGGCTTTCGATAACCCCTTCTATTTCTCTAGAGGTTATGGGACTGTTTACCTGATCTAATTGATCCTGATTTAATTTTGGTATTTGGTATCTGTCTAGGAACTTGTCCATTTCCTCCAGATTCTCCAGTTGTGTTGAGTATAGACTTTTGTAGTGGGATCTGATGATCTTTTGAATTTCCTCAGTTTCTGTTGTTATGTCCCCCTTTTCATTTTTAATTTTGTTAATTTGGATACTGTCTCTGTGTCCTTTGGTTAGTCTGGCTAAGGGTTTATCTATCGTGTTGATTTTCTCAAAGAACCAGCTCCTGGTTTTGTTGATTTTTTGCATGGTTCTCTTTGTTTCTACTTGATTGATTTCAGCCCTTAGTTTGATGATTTCTTGTCTTCTACTCCTCCTGGGTGAATTAGCTTCTTTTGTTCCAGGGCTTTAAGGTGTGTCATTAAGCTGCTAGTGTATGCTCTCTCCAGTTTCTTTTTGGATGCACTTAAAGCTATGAGGTTTCCTCTTAGCACTGCTTTCATTGTGTCCCATTGATTTGTGTACGTTGTACCTTCATTTTCCTTGAATTCTAAAAAGTCTTTGATTTCTTTTTTTATTTCTTCCTTGACCAAGGTGTCATTGAGTAGAGTATTGTTCAGTTTCCATGTGTATGTGGGCTTTCTGTTGTTTTTGTTGCTATTGAAGACCACTCTTACTCCATGGTGATCTGATAGGAGACATGGGATTAGTTCGATCTTCTTATATTTGTTGACATCTGCCTTGTGACCAATTATATGATCAATTTTGGAGAAGGTACCATGAGGTGCTGAGAAAAAGGTATATTCTTTTGCTTTAGGATGAAATGTTCTATATATATATCTGTTAAATCCAATTGGTCCAAAGTTTCAATTAGTTTCACTGTGTCCCTGTTTAGTTTCTGCTTTCCTGATTGGTCCATTGAGGAGAATGATGTGTTGAAGTCACCGACAATTATTGTGTTAGGTGCAATGTGTGCTTTAAGCTTTAGTAAGGTTTCTTTTACGAATGAGGGTGCCCTTGCATTTGGAGCATAGATGTTCAGTATTGAGAGCTCTTCTTGGTGGCTTTTCTATTTGGCCAGCAAGAAGTGACCTTCTGAGTCTCTTTTGATGACTTTAGGTTGAAAGTCAATTTTATCTGATATTAGAATGGCTACTCCAGCTTGTTTCCTGAGACCATTTGCTTGTAAAATTGTCTTCCAGTCAATTCAAAGGTAGTGTTTGTTTTTGACACTGAGGCATGTGTCCTGTATGCAGCAAAATGTATGGTCCTGTTTATGTATCCAGTCTGTTAGTCTATGTCTTTTTATTGGGGAATTGAGTCCATTGATGTTAAGAGATATTAAGGAATAGTAATTATTACCTCCCGACATTTTTGAAATTATTTTTTTATATCTGAGAGGTTATCTTCTTTGGGGTTTGATAAGAGGAGGTTTCTATCTTGCTTCTTCCAGGGTGTAGTTTCCTTCCTTGTGTTGATGTTTTCCCCCTATTATCCTTTGTAGGGCTGGGTTTGTGGAAAGATATCGTGCAAATTTGGTTTTGTCATGGAATACCTTGGTGTCTCCATCTATGGCGATTGAGAGTTTTGCTGGGTAAAGTAGTTTTGGCTGAAATTTGTGTTCTCTTAGAGTTTGCATGATATCTGCCCAGGATCTTCTAGCTTTCATGGTCTCAGGTGAGAAGTCTGGTGTAATTCTGATAGGTCTTCCTTTATATGTTACTTGTTCTTTTTCTCTTGCTGCCCTTAATATTCTTTCTTTGTTTAGTTCATTTGGGATTTTGATTATTATGTGACGGGAGGTATTTCTGTTCTGGTCCAGTCTGTTTGGAGTTCTGTAGGCTTCTTGTATATTCATGGGCATCTCTCTCTTTAGGTTGGGAAAGTTTTCTTCCATAATTTTGTAGAAGATATTTGCTGGCCCTTTACCTTGTAAATCTTCACTCTCATCTATCCCTATAATCCTTAGGTTTGGTCTTCTCATTGTGTCCTGGATTTCCTGGATGTTTTGGGTTACAAACTTTTTGCATTTAGTATTTTCTTTGACTGTTGAATCAATGGTTCCTATGGTATTTTCTGCATCTGAGATTCTTTCTTCTATTTCTTGTATTCTATTGTTGATATTTGCATCTATGGCCCCTTATTTCTTCCCAAGGTTTTCTATCTCTAATGTTGTCTCCCTTTGCGATTTCTTAGTTGTTTCTACTTCTGTTTTTAGAAACTGGATGGATATGCTCAGATCTTTCATTTGCTTGATTCGGTTTTCATGTAATTCTTTAAAAAAATTTTGTGTTTTCTCTTTCATAGCTTCTACTTGTTGACCCGCATTCTTCTGTATTTCTTTAAGTATTTCCTCCTTATTGGCTTCTGTTTTTTGATCCATATTCTCCTGAATTTCTTTAAGTGATTTTTTTGTTTGCCTTGTAAAGGCTTCTAACTTTTAATCCATTTTCTCCTGTATTTCTTTAAGAGATTTAATCTATGTGTACCGCTACCAGTATCCTGACCAGTGATTTTAGATCCAAATCTTGTTTTTCTGGTGTGTTGGGGTGTCCAGGCCTTCCCGTTGTCGGCAAACTGGGTTCAGATGCTGTCATGTTGCCTTGATTTCTGTTAGTAACGTTCCTATGTTTTCCTTTTGCCATCTGGTTATCTCTGGAGTTAGTTGGCCTTGTTGTCACTGGCTGGTGTTTGAACCTCCCATGCGGCTGGGCCCACCTGTTGTTTCTCTACTGATGACCAGGCTGCAAGATAGAGACTGCCTCTGCGAGTGCTGAGGGGACCTCACGGAAGGCGGTTCCCAACCGAGTTGGTGCAAGACCAGAAGGCGTGGAGATGTCCCGCGAGCAGCTGCCCTTTCCCTGGTTGGTGGGGAGAGCCTGGCGGATCCTCCCAAGCGATGGTAGCCTCTGATTGAGTCTGTCTACCTGAGCCTCTCTAGAGGTGTCCTGGTGGCAATATGGAGGCTAACCTCGACCACCACTGTAAGGGACTGCGGGGCAGGCTGTTCCCAGCTGCCTTGGTGCAAAGCTGGAGGGAGTGGAGAAGTCCTGTCGAGCTGCCACCCTGGCCCTGGCTGGTACTGAGAGCCTGGCAGATCCACTCAAGCGATGGTAGCCCCTGATTGAGTCTGTCTACCTGGGCCTCTCTTACGATGTCCTGGTGGCAATATGGAGACTGACCGTGACCGCTGCTGTAAGGGACCGTGGGACAGGCTGCTCCCAGCTGCCTTGGTGCAAGGCCGGAGGCCTATTATATTATTTTTAGCTGGGGTTTCATGTAGCTCAAGCTAGACTTGAACTTGCTATGTAGCTAATTCTTGATCCTCCTGCCTCCACCTTCGGAGTGCTCAGTGTATGGCTATGTGCTACAATTCCCAGGACTGCTGCTATTGTTAATTCAATAAAAATGCAAACATTTTCTCTCTGTGCAGCAACTGCCCATTATGTGACTAGAATATGCCAAATTGCCCAAGTTCTAGAAATAAAAAATAATAAAAGCCTTATTTAGTAACTGAGATTAGAACTTTGATCTGTTTCCCAACGATGGGCTGGTTCTGTTTCCTGGCTTTCATTTTATTGTTGTTGTGGGGAGCAGGTTTCCTGGCTTGTTTTCAATTTTGTGTACTGCTGTTGTTTAAATTCAGAAGTAGAAAGCATCCTCAATGTGCCTTGGTAGTAGCCAATGTCCCCATTCCCCACGGGAGCTGCCTGCCTTAGGTTCTATCCCAAGGATACCCATACTGGCAGGAAGTGGAGGGGCAGGAACAGTGGCCCCGAGATTCACTCAGCATGAACCCCTCTGTGTTCCTTCCTTCTAGGATGTATGCCTAGTATACATCACACCCCACACGAGGCCCTTCATGAAATGTTGTTGCAAGCATCTTCTCGTGTGATGTAACTCACCATTCCTGAGGATGTTGGGTTTGTGCCCATTTCATGGATGCAGAAAGGACCACACAAGAGAAACTGCAAATTAGGGAGAACAATGCCTGCCTTCCAGGCTTGCGGTAAGGAAGACGGGCTATACATTATTGTGCTGAAGAGGAAACAAAGCTTCAGGTAGAGGAGCTGGACTCTGACCCTTTGGATCCAGATTCCAGCCTTTTCTCTCTGCTGACTGGATGGCCTTAGATGAGTCATTCCACCTCTCTAGGCTGAGTTCATCATCTACAAACTGAACTTTAATTCTTCTTTTTAAAAGAAATTTATTGGTTCTTTGTGAATTTCATATCATGTGCCCCAATACCACTCATTTCTTCTCCCCTCATTCCCACCCTTCACCCTTGCTACCTTGCCCACAACAGAGGGGAAAGGCATCTCCTTGTGGAAGCTGTAGTGTGTCACAGTGTGTCCCACAGTATACTCTTTTGTCCACATGTCTTGGCTTGCAAATATTTGTTGCAATGACTCATTGGTCTGGTACGGAGGTCTCCAGTTTCTGCTACTGTTTAGATACTGGAACCTCACTGGGACTCCTCTCAGGTATCCTGTTATAGCCCTGTGCCATGGAGAACCTGCATTTTTAGATCTGTAGGACCAAACCCTACACCCACTATAGCAGTTCATTGGTGGAATAGATGTTGGGATTGGCCAACTTGAAGTCCTGGGTCTGGGCCTGAGAGGTGTCTGAGCTAGTTGCTCCCATGGCTCTCCCACACTCATGCCTCAGGGTTGGTCCACCAGAAACCCCCACAACCAGGATGAGCTCTCCTCTGCTGCCCAGGGAAGGTACAGGGCCCACTCTCCCAAGCATTGTAGTTTGTGAGGGACATGATCAGTTCTCCCACTCTCATGACCCTGGATCCAGCTCTCCAGCCTGCCAGAGATGGTGAGGAATGAGGGAGGAGCGGAGGTATCTCTCCCTTATCCTCTCTGCCACCGCTCAGCAGACAAGAGGCGGGGCCAGCTAGCTCTCCTATACTCATGCCCTTAGGGCTGGCTCACCCACAACCTCCACATCCAGAGCCATCTCTACTGTGGTGCAAATCCTGCTCTTCAAAATGCTGCACCAGGTGAGGGGCAGGGCCAGCTCTCCTGCTCTCATGACCCCTCCCTATCTTCATCCAACTCTCCTACCTGCCACTGTTAGTGAAGGCAAAAGGAAGGGGAGGAGATCCCTCCCTCACCACCACATAGCAAGCAAGAGGTGGGACTGTCTCCCTATGGGACCAGCTCACTGTGCTGCCCAGACAAGATTCAGAGCTCTCCTCACGCTGTATCCTCAAGGCCAGCTCACTGACAACTCCCACAATGTGCTAGCGCTCTCCCAAGTACTACAGATGCATAGGGATGAATCATCTCTCCCCGTGCCCCCATCATCTTCCATGATGCCCAGGTGAGGGGCGGAGCCAGTTCTGCACAGCCCTCAGACATCAACATGTCCTCCAGCAGCAGCCTGGTCCAAAAATGTCTGTCTGGCCTTTGGTGGTAACAGACCCTTGCTGCTTCAGGGCCACAGACCCAGATGTGGTCCCTGGTGGCAGCATAGGCCAGGGCCTCACCATGGTCCCAGGTGGCATCGCTAGATATTCACATCAAGCTGTTCCTCACTACCCTTGCTTGACTCTAGTTCTGTCTCTCTTCATTGCGCCCACATCCTCCTATTTTTCTTTCTCTCCCATTTCTCCACCACATGCTTGCTCCTCTTAGAGGCACCTGGGGTATATGAGTGTCTGGGTTCATCTCAGGAGTGCTATGCCCTTCTCCTGCATTATGGGCACTGGGCAGGAGTCATCTTGGGCGTGGTCTGTCTTCCCAGGTCTGGGTAGTGCCCACTGGTGGTAGTCTCAGGCTCTGTGGTGCTGGTTTGGTGGTCATCTTGGGATCACTTCTCGTCCAGCCCTCCCAACTGGCCTCCTGCGAGAGCTGTCTGCCTCTGGCTCACTCCCACTCTGGGCGCTCACCCAGAGGAGATTCTTCTAGTCTCCAGCTTGCTCCTGTCTTGACCTGGGCAGCACTGGACTCTCTAGTGTGGACTCGTGGCTGTCTCAGGCTCAGTTTGTTCAGGGAATGATAGGCCGCTAATCATCCAGAGGCTCCCAGGTCAGAACACCGAGTGTAGACACAGCCGCTCTCCTCTCAGCCACCTACTGATGCACATGTGGCACAACAGCCACGCGTGCAATGCCTCTAGGGGCATGGACGTTGATTCCTAAAAGACACACTTTTACACTTTAAATGTGTCACTCATTTAGGCAGACCAGCTGATTGCCACATTTTAAAAACTCAAACGCTAGTATATTTTAATTATGTTTGGTAGATCACTTTGGCAATGACTTAAATCAATAAAATACAGGAATAGGGCCACTATTTAAAACATGGCCAGTATGGTGCTTTCTTGTGGATTATTTTCCTTAACTCGGATGGGTGCTGAGGACGTGAGTCTGTCTCTATCCAGCATGTTCTACAGTTCTGTTTTCTTCAATACCCCTGGCAGCTTTGGGGTCTGAGCATGCACACGCTTTCTAGGGAAAGAAAAAAAAAAAAGCTCTCTGTAGCAGGGTAGACTGTGGGCCAGGGCATTGTCTAGGCTTTCTGCTAATCTCTGAAGACGAGAGGTAATCCCTTCACAAATATGGGGATGGGGGCTTCTCCGTGGATGGCAAATAATAAACAATGAGGGTTCTTTTTTTTAAATCCTGCGTCTTCTTTCAGCCTCCTGTCCGCAGTCCTCAGCAATAACTTAGCCCTTGTCTTCCTCTCTGGAGGATTTAAATGGAATGACCTTAATTCTTGCTTTGTTTGCACTCTCTCCTCTAAGACGCTGCAGTGAAGACCAAGACAAACAGTAGATTAACAGTGGTACCTTTTATATGGCTGATTCGTTTCAAAAATATGCTGAAAGGCAACCAAACCCAAAGAGGGAGAAAGATGTGGGGTAGGGGAGAGCAGAAGCTTACGCTGGGGAGCTTGAAACGGCCCTTTCCTTCCCCTGCTCACTGATCTATCAAGCTTCAGGGACAGTGTTTCCTTTGTGCGAAGGCTTTGCCAGGCTGGAATTTATGGTATTAAGCAGGTGACTGGTAAGTGTTTCTAAACCAATATTATTTCACTGCCTAATTTGGGGCTAAGAGGAGAGTTAGACTGGGGATGTATTCAGAAAACATTTGATCGTGGCTCATCTGCCACTCCGTAGAGCAGAGTCTATCAAGTGGCTGACAGTCTCCAAATCAGAATTCCAAGGGTGCTGTCATGTGGAGTCATTAAGAGGGGCGCCGCTTCTTAGAATCTCCTTCAGCTCCTCTGGATTTAAAGGAATTTACAGGGAAACTTCCAAGACACCTTAGCTATATCCAAATGAAAGCCAAAGCATTATAGCTTGGCAGGGCTGAAAGTGTGTCTCTGGAAGGGGGAAAATTGTATGAAGCTACAGAGGAAAAACGCCTGGGCATTAGCTTCTATTTCCTTTAAGGGATGGCAGAGTGCTCTGTGAGATTGCTCCATTCAATTTAAAGTTAAATACAAATGTGAAAGGCTGGGGTACATTAATAAGATGATCCACCTGCTTATAATAATAGGATAATTCACATCCTCATTGTCAGAGCGGTGAGGCTCCCGACCAGGTCAGTCATTAAACTCAATGTGTCTCATTCTTTGGTGCCGTTTCACTTAGATTCTCCGCACCACTTGTCTGCCCTTCTTTTCCACTGTGCACCTAGCTTGCAAATTTAGTTCCATTAGATGGATACTTGCATCATTACGAAGCCCGATTCCATCATTTTCAGAGTGCCAAGCCATTTAAATACAGGGCAGCCCTTGGCCATATTTAGTCCAAACATTTACACACATCCAAGCTCATTCTTAATCTTTTTAAATAGGATGCGGGGCTTATTTTTAAATTACCTCTTTATTCATGCTCCATAAAAGCATCAAGAGACACCATCCATTGGATTTGAAATCTGGTCCTCAGGTGCCATTTCCAATTCCTGGCATTGCCATTAAATCCTAGCTCCAGCATTTCTCTGTGTGACAGTCTCATGTCAAGGCCAAAAAGGTAAAACAGAAACAGCCATTTCTTACCTCTCCAAGAGCTATATACTACATGGCAGTACACCGTGGCTCTCACTTTCTCAATACCAGGTGCTTTTAGATAAGGGCGCCCAGCTAAGTAACATCCATAAGAAGTCAGGGTGCTTAAAATGAACCCATTGCTTGACAAAACCTGAGGCACAAGTTATTTCTTTTCCCATGCCGTTTGGATGTGCATCTATGTGAGGAGGCATCGGTTATTATAATATCATGAGCTTTGCTGTGACCAGAGTATTGTAGCTCCATACTAAAGCATCCCCACAGTCCGGGAGAGCCTAGGGTTTCCTTGGACCCTTGATGTACCTGCTCCACAAATTCCTTTTCCTTTCTGTTAGCACACTGTTCTATGAGGTCTCTAGTCTTTGGGTCATAGGACAAGGTTCTTTGAAGAAACCAGTGCTTGAACCTACTTGCTACTTATCCTGAGCAGAGCCTTACACCATGAAATCTCCCTTGTCAGTTTTAAAGGATGTGGATCAAACTGCTTTTTATACGTTTTACTTAATAAAGCAAATAACTACTCTCCCTTTGGCTTAAACCTACCTTGTTTCATCGTGTACTCCGAAAAGGGAGGGAGGAAGGGAGGGAAGGAGGGAGAGGGAGAGGGAGAGGGAGAGGGAGAGGGAGAGGGAGAGGGAGAGGGAGAGGGAGAGGGAGAGAGAGAATAAAAGAAAAAGCCAATGCAGTGAGGCCTGCAGGAGAGAGTGTGTAGACTCCTCAAATGCTCACAACTGTGTGATTGTCCTGGGTACATGTCTCTGATAGGCTGCCATTTGTCCCCACTCACCTAGAGAGCTTGTAGATAGCCTGAGAGGTTTGTGTGTGCGCGTGTGCGTTTTAACAAATTTTCAAAAGTTGCCATGGGGAGAGAATAGCGAGAAAGCTCTTCAAAAAAGAAAATTATTTTCACAGCATCATCACAAGAAAAACACCGGTGCAATAGATACCTCTGAAGGTCGACTGCAATCTGAACTAATTGGGAGGGGAGGGGAGAGCCCCCGCCTGCTCACCTCCTGTAATGGGCCTTGGAGAAGTGATCGGTAGCCAAACACTTCCTGCAATGAGTGGTTTGGACACTCTAAGCAAAAAGGAAGACTTCTCCAAGCTGCTTCTTGTTTGTGTCACTGAGAGAGGTCACCCTCTGCCTTCATCCACCAGCCACTTCTGATCACTGGGTAGATTCTGTTACAGAAGTTATCTCCAGTTACAAGGACATCAATCTCCCCCGACCCCCAGCATGAGAGGGGACTTGGGAGGCAAGAAGATGATCTCAAATCCTCGAGATCTCAGCCAAAGAACATTATTTATAGGCTGTAACTGAAAATCAACGCCAATCTGGGTGAAGGTACTACATTAAGCCAATAACAGACAACAAGCCTGCGACTGTTTTGTATGATGATGAGATTGGCCGGAGCCCCCCTGCTGTGAGGAAGAAGGGAGCGAGATCTGGGAGAGCTGGCAGGGCTCTGTGACGAGCGTCTGTTGTGATTGCTAGCTGCTTTCCACAGATCCTTGCTGAATATTATGCCATTAAACAGTGTGAAAGAAAATCAAAATATATGTTTACTGGGTACTAAATAGTAAGTGCCTTTCAAATGCTCTTTAATGGACGGACTTTAAAGTCATTGTAGAGCACCCTCACAATCCAAAAGCAGCATGCTCCTCCTGTAAACCACCTCGAGGGGCTGAGGGAGTGCAGGCTGTGAATTGTAACCGCCCTGCAACTCAGGGCCCTTAAAGGCGTCCGCCTTTAGAACATGGAAATGCTTTCAGCCATACATATTGGTCTACAGTTTTAATGGAAAAACTGGTGATCTCTCAGTCATATTTTCTCAGAAACTGAGTGACAGTCAATGTGCAGTTTAACATAATAGACACACCTCCTCAGGGACCTGGGGAGGGAGTTTGTATTTGCAGAGGGGGTTATATGGGTCTATTTTTAGACCCATATACCAGGGTCTAACCACAACAAAAGACTTGTTGTGTGAAAGGCAGAAATGATCAAATACATTTATATATGTGCAGTTTCAGAACTTCTCTGAACATGGTGCGTTAAAGGTGCTGTGACTCTGGGTAGCTATAACTTATAAGAAGGTCAGGACAAAAGCGAAACCATTGTGGACTTCAATATCTCAGCCATTACAGACATCTTAGAGGGTGATCGCTAATCAGTAGCAGAAAAAAAAAATTAGGTGATGTCATAGTTGAAATTAAGAGAGGAATGATTAACTGTCTGGAAAAACCTAATATTGAATCCATATCTCATTTCTTCTTTGGGGAAAGCTCAAAGAGTTAAGAGTAAAATTTTAAAGAGGCCATCAAACAGAAGGAAAATGCATGGGAATATCCTTTTTAGTTTTGGTGCAAAAAGGAGAGACACAAAGCCACAAATATAGAAGAAAACACTGCTATGCGTCTATCAAAATCAGACCTTTAGCCTAGAAGGAACTCAAGATACTCAAGAGACAGATGACAAATTGGGAAAAATACTTGCAGCTCACAGCACAATCAAAATGTACAATATCCAAAATATAAAAATTAATACCCCTCAAGAAGTAAGAATAAAATATCGATAAAAAGGATTAACTTAAAAAATTGACTCTACAGCTCAGAAAGTGACATTTGACATCACTAACAAGCTTAAATAATGACGCAGTACTGTTCCTTGCTATCAGATCAGCAAAATTTCAAGAGTTCAATTTATCCGTTGTGGGTAACGATGGAAAAGAGGAGCTTTCTACAGCTCTGAGGGGCGTGTGGATCAGAATGAACCTCCACAGAGGGGAATTTAACAATTTTCATCAAAATTACAAATGCAAATATACTCTTTAACCTAGAAATTTTCAGTTCTGGGATTTTTATCTTTCACATAATTTTGCATATATAAGACACAGAAATTACACGTGTTTATTTGCAAAGGGGGAATATGGAGGACAGCCCAAATGCGCATCCGTGGCTTGAGGGATTAACTAGAGAAACTTCAGTGCACCCGCGGTGGCGTGCTATGCTGCTGTGAAAAGAAGCCGTGAGAACGGAAAGATGGGTGTGCTGTGGTACAAAATGACGGTTAAATATAATGTTACTGAGGAAAAGCTCCCAGTCGCTTGGATAGCATGATATCAAGTACTTGAAAAAAGTAAACTAAGTGTCTCGTAGGAAACTGGGGAAATCTACAGAAACAAACGAACAAATAAAACCCCCAAAGCGATCGTTATGCACTGGAGAAAACTGGAGGGACAGGTTTTAAACAAGGAAAGAAATATTTTCACAGGAAACCTTTTTAATCCTTTCTATTTTCAAATAAAATTTTTACTAAATGTTACCTGCTTAAAACTTTGCAGCACTTAGTTAATTAAATGAAATAGCTAAATAAATATATCATTCTAAATTTTAGGAAAAAAATGTTTATAGTGAAAAATTATACTAATACTAATGCAAATAATTACTGATTAGGAAGGGTGTGTCTAATGAAGCCGTGATAGGAGTGATTTAGTACAGTGTTTACCGGAGCCATTATTAATTATCCTAAGGTATGCACTCATCATCTATGGGTGTTCCATACTTTCATTTCCTAATTCTAAAAATCAGGAAAGTTGGTAAATAGAGACAGGATTGTACTTGGGTTATTTATCTTCAAAAAGACTTCTGTCACTCGATTAAAAATTCTTTGTAGTTAGCTCTCAAATTAAAAAGAAAATCATCTCTACATCCCCAAAGTAGAATTTGACCATAACACTATGTAATCACCCAAGGACAATTTGCCCAACACCTAATTCTAATTCTGGCTCAGTCTTGATGTCTAACGGGGCATCTTCAGGTTAAACAGAACATAAGGTTAAGGTGGTACAGCCTCCCAAGTCCAAGAGTCTACATGACAATTGTACAGTTAAAAACTATATTTACTCTAAATTGCAAAATGGTGGGTATTGCATGTGATGTTTAAGTCGCAGCAATTGTTCTAGTAAGAAATGCAATGCCCAGCAGCATTTTTCATAGACTACTGAGTTCATCATTAGTGCCATTTTGCCTCTTTATAATCATGTGCACTTCCCTTTAGAAAAAGCTTGGTTATTTCTTTGGTTGGGCCTATTTGCTCCTTTTTTATGTGAGATTTTTCAATACTATGAAATGATGCAGAGCAAAAAAGGTCCATCCACTTCACTTGTGTTGCCTCCTGCGTTACCTAAACCACAACAGAACAATGACAGACAACAGAGCCTTTCTCCTCTCTAACAATTCAGTCACCATGACAACCAGCAGAAGAACGTTGGGCCAGAAAAAAAAAGCATTGAGCTTGAGGGACTAGACTAATCAAAAAATGGAATAACATGGCAACAATTACACTGATGAGTGAGAGAGGCGCCGCAGATGCATTCAGACACCTATGGCACCGCGGGCTCCATGCATTCAGCATTTCGTGTTTAGTGTCTTGTGTTTTTGAGAGCAGGTAAATAGATAAGATCGAATTGTGTAACAGAATGTCAGTGCTCTAGTTAAATAGAAAATTCCTTTCCTTTGGCAGTGCTACTTCAAGCGCATTGAAGAGGGTTTAGGGGAGATGAGATTTTGAAGTGAAATGTGTAATAGATACAATATGAGTGCCGCAAGGCAACGCTATTTAGTTTTAAAAAAGTAAACTTGGGGTTTTGCCCCTCCCCCTTTCTCAAATATATAGGCGCAAATAAAAGGAAGCCGCCGTGGGTTCGTAGCTGACGTGATCTTAAAAATCCAGCTTCGCGTCAGAAATATATGGGATTGACATGCCTTCGCCTGAGCGTTCCTGAGGCCTATTGATTTCTGTAGACAAAGGCGGGCATCACCATTTTACCTAGGGTCACCCTGATGTCTGGAGAAAGTGATGGTGTCACAATCGATTGATTGGTGCGGGCCGAGATAACAGGAGTGCATGATCGCCATCTCCCGCCTCCTCAGCTGCCTCAATATACCCCTTCAGAATTCTTTCCTCACTTTTGCGGGATTTAGTATAACGAACACGTTTGCGTTTTTTAAGGGGCTTTTCTGTTGGTAACGTCTTGACCGCAGATGAGGGTAGTTGAGCCTTAAGCAAGTTTCGTACGTGCCGCCTTATGCCACAAGACCTCCTGTTTTCTTCTCGCCTGTTTTGTATTTTATCTACGTAGTGTACGAGAACGTGCGCGCATCTGTGGGGATGTGGAGTGCACACGCCACAGCACACAAGTGTCTTTCTCCTTCCACCAGGAGGCTCCAAGGGCTACACCCAGGTCCTCGGGCAGCAGGCCCGTTAACCCGCCTAGCCGTCCCAGCCCCTCCTCTCACTTCTTCATATGTACTGCTTCTCTAATTTGGTGGACATTTTAGTGAATTACCCCATCTGTGCTTTTTAGCCACAGGCTTTTCAAAGGCAAATTCTTTCTGTCCCTTCAACAGAAATAGTTGAAATTGCACTATTAATTTGTGAATACCAACTGATAACCTTCTCTGGAGAAAATAGGAAGAGGGCGTGAAAGTCTGAATTATAGTCCTTGCCTCCTGACTGAGGAGGAATGAGGCCTAACCTTGTCTGTTGCCCAGGTAGGATTTTCTGTGTTCAGATGGGGCTGTATGCCTCCATTTGCAGGTCCTACCCCTGACCCTGGCTGGTAGCACTTATTACAGACTCCCAAGGTTCAGTTTCTTATTAGAGTTAGTGTTCCTTCCTGTAACTCTGTTTATAGAGTAGGATGCATTTTTTTTTACTTTGGGTTATCTTTTTTTTTTTAATGTGGGGATGGGCTGGAGAGATGGCTCCATCTCTTTTAAGAGCACTGACTGCTCTTCCAGAGGTCCTGAGTTCAATTCCCAGCAACCACAGGGTGGATCACAACCATCTGTAATGGGATCTGATGCCCTCTTCTGGTGTGTCTAAAGATAGCTACAGTGTACTCATATACATAAAATAAGTAATTCCTTTTTTAAAATGTGGGGATGGTTGCTGGGAAGAAGAGGCAAGAAAATGAGGTGACTTAGGCCCCATTGGAAGTGTCTGTTGATGATGGGATTTCTATATAAATGAGTGTAAGATTTTCTTTGTTTTGATCTTGATCTAAGACCAAAAGCTTTGGGCTAGAAAACTTTCAATATGACAATGACTCTAAACTAGTGGTTCTCAAGCTGTGGGTTGCGACCCTTATATGGGTCTGTACTGGCTGGTTTTGTGTGTCAACTTGACACAGGATGGAGTTATCACAGAGAAAGGAGCTTCAGTTGGGGAAGTGCCTCCATGAGATCCAGCTGTGGGGCGTTTTCTCAATTAGTGATCAAGCAGGGAGGGCCCCTTGTGAGTGTTACCATCCCTGGCCTGGTGGCCCTGGGTTATATAAGAAAACAAATGGAGCAAGCCAGGGGAGCAAACCAGTAAGAAACATCCCTCCATGGCCTCTGCATCAGCTCCTGCTTCCTCATCTGCTTGAGTTCCAGTCCTGGCTTCCTCAGTGATGAACAGCAGTGTAGAAGTGTAAGCTGAATAAACCCTTTCCTCCCCAACTTGCTTCTTGGTCATGATGTTTGTGCAGGAATAGAAACCCTGACTAAGACAGGGTCCCATATCAGATATTTGTATTATCATTCATAACAGGAGCAAAATTACAGCTATGCAGTAGCAGCAGAATAATGTTATGGTTGGGGATCACCACACCATGAGGAACTGTATTAAAGAGTTGCAGCATTAGGAAGGTTGTCTTTCCTGAATTGATTTTTCTTAGGTGACCAACAGCATGGTAAAAATGGTGATAACTGAAAGTCATGCATGTTCAAATAAAACAAACTCATCAGTACAAGCTAAAAGACACCCCTCCCCCCCCAAAAAAAGCCATAAAGTGACCATGATGGGTGGGCAAGATGGTTGAGCAGGAAAAAAGACATCTGCTGCCTGAGTCATACACACACACACACACACACACACACACACATATATGCGCACGCACGCATGCGCACGTGCGTGCACACACACACACACACACACACTCATGCAACTGTATATGTGCACAATCAATAAGTAAATATAATTGAGCCTTTAAAAGATTTAAGCTTTTAAAAAAAGAGAGACTGTCTAACTCTGAGTTCCCAAATGCTGGGCAGGGAGGCCCTGTGGATTCTGCAGCCCTCCTCGACTTCAAAAGAGTCATACTAGCAATCGTTTCCTGACCCTTTGCTCCTCCAGTGGGGAGGGGGTGGGGGGGTGGGGGTGGGGGGTGGTCATGGACTGAGAAGCGGAGGGTAGAGGTGGCCAATGCAAAGCCACAGGAAGCTGGCTTCACCAGGTTGGGACTGTAGTCCTGTGGAAGGCCTCCTGCCTTCAGATGAGGCCCATTGTGAGTCACGAGAGGAAGGCTGAAGGGGGGAGGCGGGGACAATGACAAAGTGCGAGTCCTCCAGGACACACAGAGGTGATCTAAGTTTCTGAAGGAGCTGCCATGGTTTCTTTGGAGATCATTTAAAAGGGGGTTTCAATCTGCCTGAAATATGTGTTTATCCTAAAGATCTTGCTTCCGTGGCAGAGAACTGGCGACTGAGTTTCAGAAAAAGGCTCCTTAGCTTCAGTGTGCCTCTGTCCCTGAAAATGCAGGGGAGTCGCTGCCAGGATTTGTATTTATTCAAAATACAAATGAAAATCAAGAGGTCTTCTATGAGATTGTTGTGCAAAGGTGAGAAAACAGGTAAATCAGCTTTGGAGAAGATAAGCAGTGATGCCTTGAGTAGATCTACACTTTACAACAGTAAGGCTTTCTTTCCATGCCTGCCTTGGATATTTTATTTTACTGAGAAGAAAATCTGCTTATCAGTTTTAACACCCTCCTCTAGGTTGCCAGATAGAAGGCCACAGTAACTGGAAGAAATTTATCTTTTAAATGTTTCCATTATGCTCGGTGACAGTGCTGTCACCACTAAGGGCTTTTCTAGTATGTATTTTTTTTTTCCTATGGATGAAGCAGGAATCAAAAGAGTCTTTTTGCTCTGCCTTCGCTCTGCCTCCGGAGAACAGTCCAGGCATGCAAACACTGAGCCTAGCATTGCCTCGAGCTCTGAAGACGCTTTAGGGAACCAGTGGCTCCGTGCACACGCATCAAGGCAAGAGTCATTATACTCCAGGAAATTCACTGCAGGATGACAATTTGAATGAGGCTCCCGAACTGAGTTTGTTCCTCTCAAGTTCTCCCTGGAGTGGCCCCACACATTCTAGACTATGTCTGAAAGGAAGGGACTCACTGAGAGCTCAGACATGGGAAGACAGTTAGTGAGTTAAGCTTCCTCCATCCACACAGTCACTGCAGAAAGGCAAAGCTGTGCAGTGACAGGTGTCCCCGGTTCCTGTCACTGCCTGTGTTCTGCTCCTGCCTGGACTCCTGCAAGGACCCATTATTCATTTCTTCAGCACACTGTAGGTAGGCTTGTGCTATAGGCTGGCAGTCACCTAAAACTGCTAAGGACTAGTAAAGAAAAGCTATGGCTCCCATACAGAATATGGGATAGTAGCTGGTGAACACGTGAAAAAGGCCTCTAAAAAAATAAATTGGGGGAGGGTTAAGCCATTTGAAACACGGGGTACCTCTGTCACACTGCTATGTCTCCTGACCATAAGCCATGTCTGATCCCTGCACTTGCTGCGGTCCAGAGGCATGAGGTTTGGTTTGCCACATTTTAGCTGTGTAATCATAGACATGTTTTTTAACCTCTGCAGCCTTGATGCTTTACCTGTGTAATGAGAGATCTAATAGCAAGCCCCTAATAATGTTGTCTAGCCTGCGTGAGGCTGCGTGTGGGAAGCCTTTGGCACAGTGCCGGGTGTAGGGCAGGTGCTCAGTGACTCTCAAGTGTTGGTGTCTTCACTGTGGCTTTCTTCTCTCCTGAGGGGCCTGAGGGACTATTTATTTGCTTTCATCCAACACTGGTATCTCTTTACTTCTTTCCTTGACTTGTTTGGCTGCTTGGACTAATGAGAGATTCTTTTGTACTTTGTTTTTGTTTGTTTGGTTTAGTTTGGTCTGACATAAGGTTGAACATGTCTCCAGGAGCAGGATGAGGAGTTGAGGAGTTGACCTCAGAAGGGCAGGCATGGCCTCTCACACGAGCCAATGATAGAAAGGAGAAGTTTAAACACAAGAGGCCCAAGTCCATAATTAACAGATATGACAACGTTATGTTTTCAATCCTTTCCTCAAGCACTGCCTGAGGTTTTACTTTCATCTGCTATGCCAGAGAACAGAGGAAAGGGGCTCAGAGGAAGTACTCTGAAGATCTGTGTGCTAGCATCTCTAGCCCCTGAGAAGTCACCACCGCTGTAGGAATGTCCCAGCACAGGGTTTCCACCCACCTTAGACCATTCATTTTCCCAGATGAAAGACACCTGGCATTTACATTTCTAAATATGCCTTAGGCCTCACAATAGCTGGTCAGATGCCTACCCTCTATCCTACTAGAATCTACCCATCAATAATTCCAAGCCATCACTCACTATATACAATGCTCCATCTGGGCTGCCCTCAGCTCCAACCGGGCAGCTCTCTGAGCCATGTTCTCTTGGCCCCTAGCACATGGTGGCGCACATGGTGGTGCACATGGTGGTGCACATGGTGGTGCACATGGTGGTGCACATGGTGGTGCACATGGTGGCTCTTCTCCCCCCTCCTCATTCTCCTTTTTCTTCCATAGTGGTGTCTTCTTCTTCTTCTTCTTCTTCTTCTTCTTCTTCTTCTTCTTCTTCTTCTTCTTCTTCCTCCTCCTCCTCCTCCTCCTCCTCCTCCTCATCATCATCATCATCATCATCATCATCTTCCTCCTTCTTTTCCAAGCCTGCGATATCTCAACCCTACCTATCTCTCTTCTTCACAGCTATTGGCTGTCAGCATCTTTATTTAACAATCAGAATTAACTTGAGGACAGGATCTCAGGAGCTATGTGCAGACTCCAGGTCTGTGGGGGGGGGGCTTACTTAGCATTACAATAGTCAGTAAAAGACAAAACCTCAACAGTTCCCTTTGAGATATCACAGCTTATTTTGAAAAATAAGAAAAAGCATGCTACATCATGGTATTATCTTTTGGCTTCACAGAGAAAGATGAGCACTGCCTTCTGGTACAAGTTTAAGAGCAGGCAGGTTGCCACCTGGTTTCTTTGGTATCACAGACTATCCTGTGTCTATCCTCCTCTGGGCTACCAGAAACCTTTCTCTGGCCATATATAATTCTCCCAGTGGCATTCCAGACTGCCGGGCAGACTGGGTCATACAACTGCTGAATTTACAAACTGAGTTAGTCTCAACTATACCTTCTGTCTTATTTTAAACATTATTTACTAGCAGCTTAGGATATTTGGAGACATAAGTCTAGAGTCAAGGTCTTCATTATTTCAGACAACTGCTTAATACATTTTGGAAAATTCAAGGTCCTCCCCTCCCCTATCTTTTATATAAAAATAATCAGGTTTACTTACTTTGTGGGCTAGTATGAGGCTCTGAATGGCTGAATACTGGCAAGGAGCTATATCCATCCAGAACCTCAGAATCCCATCCATCTTTGAGTACAGATTTTGTAGATTTAATTAAGGGACAGATGTTCAAAAGAGCTCAACCTGGATTTCCCAGGTAGGACATCAGCCCAATGACAGGTACCTTTGTGAGAGATAAATAGACATAGGTGTGTGTGTGTGTGTGTGTGTGTGTGTGTGTGTGTGTGTATTGAAGTGTCAGCCTCTGGAACTGAGGGAACATACATCTAGTGATTTAACCTGTGTGGTTTGTGGTGACTTATCAGAGCAGCTAGAAAAGCAACACAAGTGTGTCCTTTGGGGGTTGCGGTTTGTAATGGCAAAGTGGTTTGTTTGTTTGTTTTCAGGGTCTAGGTGGATTCTCTTACACTTGTTTTCTAGGAGGTCTGGATTTAGTTAGCTTGTCCGGTTATGTTTATTATCTTCTCAAACCCAATGAGGCATCAAGGGATTTTAAGACTCAGTCTTAAAAGATCCAAAGTCTCTAACAGCTGGTGAGTTTGGGTCAGTGTCCAATAACGAATGCAGTAAGATCATTATGCAAGTTTTGAAAAAGTCAACAATCTTTGCCAAGACCCCTTTTCTCTGGGAGTTCACCTTCTTGAAGGGCCTGGAATGAGGAACCCAGTGGCATGAGCGATAATTAACTTGTGATTGTAATGTGGGGCCCAAATGGCTCATTTCGTTATCAGTACTCCAAATCTCTGAGAGATCAAACATTTGATCAAGCATATCTCTCCAGCAGAAACTGCTGAAATGGCATTTGAACTATTTTAGTCACGTAGCTGTATATTTGCCTTCTACCTAAAGAGATGGTATCCTGTACTCGGCTTATTTATTTATATGCTTGAAGGGTAAGTCTCCACATTTATTCATTCCATTTTTTACCCCCCTAGGAACTGTTTGACCAGTGCCTACTATGTGCTCTGAGCACTGAGTTGCATGAGGAAAGTCTGAGGAGAGAGTCTAGGTGCCTCCAGCCAATCAAGCAGGCTCTGTAATGTTACCAATGAAGCTAGCTGTACCACCCAAGACATGCCTCTTTGCCGCTGACCCCGCCCCCCAAGCTGCAAATTTCTCTCTGGACTTTACTTCCTTTACTGGGCATAGTGGGGAGAACCCCACAAAAATCAGATAGTATTTGTTCTCTCCCTAAGGTGGCAGGGAGAGAGTTTATACCCCTAACAAAATCCTCAAATATTCATCCTCTGCCTGAGAAGTTCTCTGAGCCCTAGACTGCTACACAGAAATAGTTGACATCTTTTGGATGTACTATAGGGTCCTCAGACAACAGTCATAAACAAAACTCTTTGCTTCTTGCCTAATATCGGGTCATCTTTTAGTGTTCTCTTTCCAAAACTAGCAAAGATGGAAATGAAGGAGTTAACACACACATACACACACACACACACACACACACACACACACACACACACCATTAGCGTTACACAATCACAAAGGTCTGTCAATGTTACCTTATTTTTCCCAATCTGTTTTTCTCCATCACTATTGCCAGTGACTTGGTCTAATGAGTACAATGAGTGTATACAGTCTGAAGTTGTGTTTTAGCAACTTTAGAAAACAAACATAGCTTTGCTTACTTGTGAAGTAACTATGAGTTTTCACTGTTTTGAAAATAGGCCATTCCGTTTGGTAGCCTGGAGGGTTGGGACCTTCCTGATCCTCTTTGAGGGGCTTGCTTGGAGTTTCTGGAAGAGGAGCACTGTTACTCATGTATCCTTGACCAAAGATCACTCCTACTCCATAGAGGAGGTCAAACTTCCAGAAAGAGTCCATTTCTGGGAAGGACACAAATGGAGTGCTTAGGAGAAAAGGGACAGTGGCCTGGACAGCCAGGCCAGCTGACTTAACACTGGTGATGGCGGAGTGGCAGATATCATACCAGATTGTCTGATTTACATCCCTTATCTGTGTAGTCAAGGTGATTACACTACTACTGCTATGACCAAATTCCTGTCTACTTAATTTGTTCCAGGCCTACACTGGTAAATGGAAGATCCCTCCTTGACTTATGAGTATCTCATGCTTACCCTTTAACAGTGGTTCTCAAATCTTAGCAGACATTAGAATCACCTCAGGGGTGTTAGAGTATTGGTCCCCACCCTACCCTGAGTATTTGATTCAGTCTATCTGGTGTGGAGCTGGAGACCCTAGGAGCCGTGCTGCTGAGCCAGGAACAGCTAAGTTAGCACTTGTCCCCTTCCTATCTCAAAGATGCAGAAGTGAGAGTTAGGGGTAAGTAAAGTCACATGGCCAATGAGAAGCTAGGATTAAGTCCAAGTTGGCTGACCCAAAGCCAACCAAAAAGCGCAGTGATTCTTCATAACCAGGACTGTGTTCACAGTTTCCCATGCTGTGGCCCTTTCACACCTCGCCACCCTCCCTTTCCACTATCCATGAATGAACATTGTGCTCCATCCTCTCAGCTACCCCCACCCCCAGCCTCTCCTTTTGTTCAGCCTCCCTGGGCAAATTTTTAAAAGTTGACTTCCTATAGTTCTAGAGCTGCTCATTGGCCTTTCTGGGCTGGTACTAAATGGGCCAGCATGTCTCGAAAAGTTGTTCTCAGAGTTTCCTTGGCATCTGCAAGTCCTTTCTGACCATCCAAATAGAGCGGAAGTGTTCTGGGAGCAGAGGTTGTTGTGAAGTTCCCACTGGCCCTCATTTCTCCCATTAATGTGCAGCTCATCAATTGCTGCCTAGGAGCTACGCACTGAGCGCACCCTACTGCCATCAACAAGAGGCCTGGTAGCTTTTGTCAACCCTGCATTGCACAGGACCTTCTAGTTCTGAGACTGAACTGGGACAGGGCCATTTCATTCACTTGTTGGGAAAGCCTGAAATACAAGAAGCCGAGGCGTTCTCTATTGGGGGGAGCAGGTTGGAGATGGTGGGGTTGAGGGAGGCTGGCTGAGGATACTGAAGTGAAATTGAACTCTGTGTTTGTATCTCTTTGAATCTTTTCTCTTTTGAAATGGAATTTCCTAGTGTAGCCCTGGCTGTCCTGGAACTTTCTCTGTGGACCAGGCTGTACTCAAACTCACAAAATTCCACCTGCCTCTGCCTCCAAGTGTTGAGATTAAAGGCATGCACCTCCTCTGCCCAGCTTCTCTTTAAAAATATTAATAAAAGAAAAAGATTCATTTCCAATAGTTTTGCCTGAAATTAAAGAAGTACCATTGTGCTTTCAAAAGGCAAAGATTGGGTAACTGAGATCAAAGAGAGTGCCTTTCTGAAGTTATCCAACTTGGGCATTGGATGACTTTGAGTGGTACTATTGTTCCCAATTTGTGCATTAATTAACCTGTTAACCAATTCAAATGTCGAAAGTAAGTTCCTTGAACAATTATAACATTGTATATACAGACATCCCTAATGTATATTATAGTGTCTATTCAAAGTGGTTACAAAGGCAGATGATTCACAGCTCAATTAGCAATTGGTTACATTCATTAGAACTGGTATGAATAGCAAGCTACAATGTTGAAAATGGATGTGTAATGGAAGTGTACAGTTTTCTACCCTTAAGCAATGATCCCACCAACCACAGAGGGATGCATACCATCCAGAATTACAGTGCTGTGTGTTTCAGCTCCCTTGTTTACCTGTCCTGCTCTCTGACTAGAACTTTGAGACAACTCTTTCACACCCCAATGGTAGTGGGGGAAAGCCAAAATTTCTGGGTCTTAGTGAGTCTGCTGCATACAGAGGACAAACAGAAAGGTCACTGTGGATGTCCAAGCAGCTCTCAGTACACAGGGACTGAAAATAAGCTACCGGAAGATAAGTGTGTACGGCAGTGAGGGCAGTCCCTTGAAATGCTTCTTCCGTCTTTACTGTTGTCTTTATGCTCCTTTCTCTCCACTGGTGTTTTTCTAGTCCAAACCCAAGTGGAGACACACATACTCCTCCTTCCTCATTCTACCTCAGCTGCAGGAACTTTCTTGTCATTAACACATCCTTTCCTAGAACCCATCCTACAACCCAACTGAAAGGCAGTTCTTTGGGTTATTATTCTTTCCAACACTGAGGCAAGATGGCACAAACCTCAGTGGTGAAGGAGATGGGGGGGAGGTGGGAGGACCACCTAGAGAGGAATGGACTGAGGAGGATGGACAGTCCCCTTTTCTCATCAATACTGTCATATGAGACAATGTCAGAAACGAGACTGAATAAGGTTTCCCAATGGACTTTGGCTTATACTATTTGTATAAATGTAAATATATAGAGACAGAGAATAAAACTAACTTTTTGAGGAAGGGTGAGGAGAGGAAATGGGGTAATGTATATCAAAGGAAACAAAGTAGCAGATATATAGATGAACACATCCAGAGATCTAATATACAATAGAAGTATAGTAACAGATGGTAGTGTATTGTAGCAAAGATGTTTTTCTAAAGGTACACACACATACAGATACACACACACACACACACACACACACACACACACACGATACGAGTTGGGAGACGATTATGTTTGCTCACTTCACTATAGAAATCATTTTATTATCTTTATGTATTATGAACCCTTAAGCTATATATGCTAAATGATACAGACAATGAGATTTATTTTTTAGACTCATTGTGCTTTAGCTTTACAGACAAATCTATAAGCAAAGAATGATATGTGGATTTGCAAAGACTATGCCATGGTGGCTCTCTCCTGTAATTCCAGAATTAGAACTAAGACAAGAGGACTGTGATGAGTTCTAGACCAGTTTAGGGGCTAAAATGTGAAAACCTGTAGTGGTGTATGCTTTTAATTTCAGTGCTTTAGAGGCAGAGGCAGACAGATCTCTGAGTTCAAGATTGATCTGGTCTACAGAGCAAGTTCCAGGACAGCCAGGGCTTCACAGAGAAACACCTATCTCAGAAAACAAAAAAACAAAAACACACAAAACAAAACAACAAAACCCAAACAAACAAACAAAAAACAGGGAAAGGATGCTGTTAATGGTAAAGCATAAAGCCAGCCATGTTCTTCCTTAGCAGACAAGCGTAAAGCTATGCAATCTGAGTGAATTTTATGCACTAAAGACTCTGGACACATCATTAGTGAAAGGACTTGATAGGGGTGGGGACAGGTTAACAGACTCACAGTGTCGCTGGAACTTGCTGCTAATGCTCTGTATCCTAGTACACAAGTGTGGGCATTTGTCTAGCACAGTGCAGTTGCCTGTGCATCCATTGTGTGCAAATGCTACTTTAAAAAGGAGCATTTAAAACTTGAACTACAATTAATGATGTTCTTATTCTACTAATAGCTACAGTTAACTCGTTGAAATGCTTCAAACGATAAAATGGAGAGAAATAGGCAATAAATTTGTGTATTGTAAGAAAAAGTATAGCAATTATATGCTAGTAAAATCTAGATGTGGATAAATGGATGTCCATTATAAAATCCTTTAAGCTTTGTAGTCGAACTTTTTCATAATGAAATAAGATCATTGTTGAGATATTTCGCATCATTCATCACCTAATTACTATGATTTTGGAGTATCCTAATTATTCCGGTGACTGAACAAAACTGACGCTTTAATAAATCGCCTGATAGCTTTTAATATTGTGTTTAAGAAACATCACCTGGCTTTGCATATTCCGTGTATTAAGCAATTCTTTATGGAAATGACGCCCATCTTCCACGGAGAGAAAATTCGGGTTTTGAGATGGAGGAAAGAGCTTTGAATATCCTGAGTACTGGCACACGGCTGTCTGCATTTGCAGCTACATTAATCCTGATTTTAACTGATTAAGAGAGTTCTGTGACTTTTTGTGTGAGGAACTCCACAGTGGTGATTTTTTTAAACTGAATGCTAAAGGATGAGTAGGAATTCACCAAGTCAGAAGGAGGGAGTTAGTGCGGTGGTTGGGCAAAGAAAATAGTGAATTTGAGGCCAATCTGTGGTCTCAAAGAAACAAAAAATAAAAGTGGAAGAGAATTCCAGTTTCTCCTTGTAGCTGTAGTTGGCTCAGGTTGGCTCTAATCACCTGGTGGCGGCAGCGGTGGCAGCATCGCGAGTTCCTCCCAACCTGCCCCAAAGCTCTGGATTCTCAAATGAAATAAAGGCACACACACACACACACACACACACACACACACACACACACAGAGAGAGAGAGAGAGAGAGAGAGAGAGAGAGAGAGAGAGAGAGAGAGAGAGAGAGAGAGTTCTATTTAATATACCTTAATCAGTTCAATGGCTGGGTCACTCCCAAATTTCCAAGTTGCTAACACCTCGCTTCGGACAGTCCTGAGCTATTATTTACTAAAATTTATATTCCATTTTTGCTACCCTAGACTCAATGGGAGGACCTCTGGGGCTGCTCTTCCTGGACCCTTACATGACTGGTATGCTCTGCCTCTCTCAAGCCCGATCTTACTCCTTTTGTGTCATGGTGATTCTAAATCCTTTTTGTTCCCCCAATTCCCTTACCCAGGAAATCTGAAGTCCCGCCTCTGTCTATCTGCCCAGCCATTGGCCGCTGGCAACTAATTGGTATTTACCAATTAGAACAATTGGAGGCCGGGATTTTCGTTTAATCTTTTGAGAACCCAATTAACATAATACAAACGTTAAGTCGAATCCACAGCATCTCTTGGCTGTTTTAATCTTTAGGAGTGCTATTTAATTCATACAGTTCAACATCAGAGTGAAGAAACACAAGAACTGCAGTGTTGTATTTCACACACATACCACAATGGACAACTCTCAACATAAACCCACTCACCTAATTGTATACAGACCTCATAGAGAGACCTGCTTTGGGAACTTGGCCTGGACACAAAGGGAGTGCTCTACACATAAGAATTAAATTATATGTTCCATACAAGGTACTTGGAATAATACTCCAGCTTCTATTTCGTAGACTAGAGGGCAGTTCTGTTCAAACCATCATCATCATCATCATCATCACCATCATCATCATCAGTGCTAATAGCAGAAACAACTACTACTCCATCTTCATCCTCTTGGCACTCATTACTGCTATGCAGGTGACTTCCGATGGCAAATATCTGGAACTCTCTGCTGACAGCTTTCTTTGTTGACCAATGTTCTGGGTAATTGTATATGGTAAGACAAGAGTCAAGGGGTTGAGACTTTGATTTAGTCCTCAGCCAATTCTGGTTAGAGACACTGGCTGAAACATCAGACCCTTTGGCCTTGGCTGAGATAAACCCAGGATATCCTTAGACTGCATCCCAACAGTATGAAACAGGACTGCACTCCTTCTGGACTCAGTAATGAGAAGACAACCTTTCCCTCCTTCTTTTCCCTGTCTCTCTTCTTCACTCCTTCACAAGCCAGACAGGTATCACTACCCACAGTTTTGTCTGTGTAGCGCTAAGACTGTGGACCTAGCAGAGAGAGCGCTAGATTCGATCAAGCTGCAGCTCAGAGGTTACATTCCAGGACTTGGTGAAACTGTGTGGACTTGATTAGAAGTAAACTCTTATTTACCTGATGATACAATTTCATTGAAGGAACTTTGGGGACAATGAGGAAACTTGAATGTTCACCAGCATTTGTCACACTGGAGAAGGGAGAGGGCCTTGGATAGTGACGCTCAGGTGGATTCTTTGCTTTTTTTACTTCTTAAAAAAGTTTCCTTCCTTCCAGCCTTTCTTTCTTTCTTTCTTTCTTTCTTTTTTCTTCCTTCCTTCCTTCCTTCCTTTTCTTTTCTTTTCTTTTTTTCCCTTTGGTGCTAGGGATCAAACCTGGCACTTTTAGAATGATATTCCAAGCATACACTTTTTTTTTTTTACTATCTTTAGGGAAGACAGATTTGATTTCTTTTGAAATAGTTATTTAGTTAGGAGGATGTTATACGTGGAAGTCAGAGGAGTACTTTTGGCAATCATTTTCACTTTCCACCTTGTTGAAACAGGATCACTCTGGTTTTCTACTGCTGCTCTGCACACTCCAGTCTAGCTGGCCTGGGAGCGTCTGGACTTCCACAAGGAGTGCTGGGATTAGATACACACCACTGTGTGCGGCTGTGTCCCAGGAGCGCCTTTACCTGCTAAAGCATCTCCAGCTGGCTCTATCATTTGTTTACAGTGGGAAGAAAGGTCGCCAGTGGATTCGCTCAGAGGTGGACCCTGAGTGCTGCAATGCCAGCCTGTCAGGAAAGACTTACCATACCGGCTCATGTCATGCAGTATGTACTTTCTGGTTGGATCTGAGGCCTGAAGTGTGGAAGGGAATCAATGCTCAGTACCATAAACCTGGTCAGAAGCCCGGGGCTGGGAAGGCTGCAGGCCCCAGGAAGGGGAGGGGTGTATACTCTTGTTTTGCTAAATGCCAAATCACCTTTTTTTTTTTTTAAATGTATTTATTTATTATGTATACGGTGTTCTGCCTGCACTTATGTCTGTAAACCAGAAGAGGGCATCAGATCCCATTACAGATGGTTGTGAGCCACCATGTGGTTGTTAAGAATTGAACTAGGGACCTCTGGAAGAGCAGACAGTGCTCTTAACTGCTGAGCCACCTCTCTAGCTCAGTCAAACCACCTTTTAAATATTCTGTTTACACTCCTGGATTAGTGCTGCTCTCAGCCTTAGAGGTGCTTCTTTTGACTGTGAGCAGGAATCAATGGAAAGGTTCATAACTGATTAAAGAATTAATAACCGTCTATTGAGTCCTCAGCCTTAAATGAGGCAGCTCTACCCACTCCACCCCACATCAAGGTTCATGGACTATCCCGGAAGAGGAGATAGAAAGAACGTAAGAGCCAAAGGATAAGGAGACATTCCTGAGCCCTTGTTTGTTTCTGCTCTGTCCAAAATAGCCAAGTCCTGGGATTAGCCTTGGCACCCCCTAGTGGTTGGATGGATGAAGAACACTGTGGTACATATACACACAACGGTGTTTTTTTGTTCATAGAACAAAAACATTATCACCTGCAATTGGATGAAATAGGAAATCATCATGTTAAGCAAAATAAACCAAATTCATAAAAACAAATTCCAGGGGTTTTCTTTCATATGTGGAAACTTAGGAAAGAAAATCATTCAGGATAGTCTATGTTAAATAGGTCATGTGGGGGCTCAGGGAAAGGGGGAAAGTGTGGGTGATGGCAAGCAGATACAATAAAACGACCTTCTATCTTGAAAGAGGGGGGGCTGGGGAGATGGCTCAGCCGGCAAAATGGCTGTTACACAATCCTGACGACCCGACTTTGGATCCCCTGCAGGAGTTGGTCAGAGACCGGCAGGGCCCTCGTGCTCACGGATCAGCCCGTCTAGCCAATAGGTGAACAGCAGGTTCAGAGAGACCTTATCTCAAGGAAAACAAGTGGAAGGTGATAGAAAGAAGTCACATGATGTGGAGGTGTGGCCTATACACACATATGCACATACGGACTCATAAACATGCATATACACATATACTACATGTACATACAAATACCCAAATAATAATAAAAAGTTTCAAAGAGAATTCACTTTTGTTGAGAGAGAGGAGAGAGAGAGAGAGAGAGAGAGAGAGAGAGAATGTGACGATCACCTCTAGGAGAATAGAAAGAGCCCCTAGTAACCAAGCTGGGCTGGAGAGGAGCCGTGGGATCTTCATATACTAACCCGTTATCTTCTGCAAAGTGCTGGATTCTGGGGCATTTGCTATGGGCTCCAGGCATGTCCGTCTTGTTTCTACAAAAGCAGTGCCTGAAATGCGGCTATCTCACATTTGACCTTGTGCAAAAGCTACGAGAGCAGGCAAGCTGTGCCCTGTGGGAATGCTAGAAAGGCCCCAGAATCGAGCAAGAAAAGAGAGAACAATATTCACTCAGTGGCCCTCGTGCTCACCCAGATCCAGCCGCCCGCCGCAAAAGTGAGGGCAGGCGATGGTCCCCAGGTGGGGAACGATGATGCGGGAAATGGAAACAGCCTGAATCACGCGGCTAAGCTGAATCCTGAAGTACTGGCAAGAGCGCATTGTGTAGGGAGGCTTGAAAGCAAGGCGAGGTGCAGGCTGAGTCATGGTCAGCACCTTCAAATACAAGAGGGTGAGACGGTGTGTGGGAGTGAGCAGAATCTGTTCCCTGGGTGATAAATGGGGTAACAAAAGAGTGGGAGGAACTCGGAGCTTCGGAATCCTCTTGTGCAGTCTAAGACTCCCATTGTGATCAAACTTGATTTGGAGCCTAATTGCTTGGAGTTCGGGTATTTGTATTTATTCTGATTTTTAGGTTCATTCAGGTTTACCTTCCTGTTTTAGTGACTGCTCCCTCTCTGACTCTTCAGACACAGCAATTATTTGGTGCCTTTCATTTAAGTGACATACTGCCATAGTCTATACTGGTTTCCAGACAATGGCCCTGGCTGGCTAGGTGTTCTGAAATGCCACCCCCACGGTCTGTTCTCCACCACGTTCTGATTTTAAAGTTTGTGAAAGGCTCAAATCGGTTTCTTCACAGGGTCAGCACTTAAAACAATCACACAACAGCAGCATTTTAGTGGATGGCATTCAAAAAAAAAATGTTCCACCCAGGCTATCCTGTGCTAAAGTATTCTTTTCCTCCATTGTTCCTTCTTTCTCTGATGTGAATGTTCCTTGTTTGCTCGGAGACTGGAAATCACTAAGTGCTCAGGATTTGCCATGAATGAGCAAATACAAACATCTCTAGTTGATAACTCTCGAAGATTTGCGAGATGGCTTGATTCCCCCACACTTTGTACAAGCATGGAGAAGGGTGACTGTCTGGAGTCCCTTTTAGGGCTGGGAATGCAGTGTGGAGCATGACACTTGCCTACTGTTTTCAAGGCACTGGCCTTGAAGAATCTCAAAGAAACAGCTGAAGACATCAGTCAGGAGCAGATATATGGAGACTGTACACATATTAACGAGGTTTGAGGGTGCTTTATGATAGAGTTAATCTATTTGGTATGCGTTGGGGTTAACTAGACGTTCCCTTTTAATATTCCACACCTCTGGAAAAGGTCTTAATGTATTCATCTCAGTTATTGCCTCACACAAGGAACAAGAGCATGAAACTCCATAAATACAGGAGATTTCAGAAATAACTTGGAAAGAAAACATAATTTTTAAAAAAAAACACAAGAAATAATAGTTGATTTCACAATTATGGGCTTTCAAAAAGATCTTGAAACTAAAGTTTTTTAACTCACTTCTATTTTCATTTGTAATTGCTGTTCCCTTCTCCCATGGGTAAACAATATTGCTTTCCTTCCTGTTTTCTCTAATAAAATATTGTAGCTGACCAGTTGGCGGAGCAAGCACGCTTCCCTGGCTCTTGATGGCTATCTGAGCAGGCGCTAGAATATAGTCAGAATCTAGGAAGAGCTTTGGTGTCCTACTACACACCCAAGCTGATAACAAACTTAGCAAAGTGACACCAACAGAGTTACACTGTCACCCAGCTCACTGGGGTGAAAGGAAAGTAAGTGCACTCGTAGGGGAGTTACTTCTTAGCTCCCCTTAAAGATGCAAGACCCGTCTGGACAGGGCCACACCTTGGAGGGTATGGGCAAGTGACCGGAAGGGTTGTCCCTAGGGCTCTAGGTCCTGCATGTGTGCCCCTTATGTAATTATAATGTTCAGTGGCCGCAGTACTTTATAAGGACTCACGGTCCAAGTGTGGACGTCATTGCTAGTGTCTTTGACTTAAGCAGCTGACCTAAAGAGAGACAGCCTGTGGAAAAAAAACAATTTGCTCACCTCAGATTTCCGAGGCCGTGCCGTGGTGGCGCACGTCTTTAATCCCAGCACTTGGGAGGCAGAGGCAGGCGGATTTCTGAGTTTGAGGCCAGCCTGGTCTACAAAGTGAGTTCCAGGACAGCCCGAACTACACAGAGAAACCCTGTCTCAAACTGCCCCCCCAAAAAAAAACCAAAAAAAAAAAAAAGGATTTCCACAAAAAGCATGGTTGACTTAGTGTGTATCAATGTCTTAAATTTTTCCCACCAAATCATCTCAGCTATTTCTAAGTAAGAAAAAAATCATAACTTTCATCTGTGACATTTTAAATGTAAATTGTAGAAATCAGTACAGTTATGATTATATTAAAATTTTTCTTTATTATTCCACTGCAAACCTTTTTATTGCATACAGATGGGTGAAAGATGATCAAGAACTACAAAATGCCAATAATTTTCTTTTAATAGTTTATTAAATAGTTTATTTTTTAAATAAATATTTGCTACTAGAAAAATCTTGTTAGGGATGTATATTAGGGTTTGTATGTGTGTAGCATGTGTGAAACTGTAAACTTAATCCCTAACACTTAAAACATATACAGAAACACACACACATACCCACACTTAACACATTATTCAGAAAAGTGGAAATTAATGCCAATGAACTTAAAATGCACATGCACATAATCTGAGCCATGAGGCCATAAAGATTTCAGCACTGCCTTTACCTGAATTAAAAATTTATGAATTATAGCAAGTGACTAATTTTATGGATAGGTTATTACTCAATCCAAATAGCCAGTGCATGAGAGATAGTTATAAAATGCCTTTTAAAATAATATGGAGACTATGTTTAGCTACAATACCCAGGCTAGCTCCTCTTTTACTCTCTGTCTGTGTTACACAGTACTGTCTTATAGCTATCTACACACATCCTTATCCAGATACTGATCAATAGTATATATGTGTATGTATATACACACATATATATATATATATATGACTAAGCACCCATTCTTAGCTGAAATCAAGAGCTAATCTGTACACAGTGATAAATTTGTATTGTTTGACAAGCTGGCCAACACAAGTTAGAGGGGGTTAGATGGTTTCCCTTTCTTGTACATTGCTTTTCACATTATTTTTATTGATTAAATTTGTTCTTTGACAGCTTTATACATATGTATAAATATGTATACATATGTAAAAACAATGTAGGGCATTGTTTACTCTCAGTCCCTGCTGTTTTCTCTCTTTCCCAACCTTGTTGTTCCTTCCCCACTTCCTACAGGTCTCTTTCTCACACTTAGACCTTTTGATTTATTCTGTGATCAACTGAATTGTCTCTAAAGCTAGCTTTGAAAAAAATAAATAGCACTGTGTTCCTTTCCTAAACACTGTGCACTTTCCTAAATAATGATGTGTATGTGTATGTGCGCGTGTGCGTGCGTGCGTGCGTGCGTGCGTGCGTGCGTGTGTGTGTGTGTGTGTATGGTTTTTATCAAGACAGGGTTTCTATGGATAGTCTTAGCTGTCCCGAAACTCAATTTGTAGACCAGGCTGGCCTCACAATCAGAGATCTGCCTGCCTCTGCCTCCCTAGTGCTTTAAAGGCATTTAAATGATTAAAGGCATTAAAGGTGTGTGCTGCCAAGGACCAGCCTTAGTTTCAAGAGGAGTTCTGAGGAAGGGGTGGTGTCTGTGAGCAGCAAAACAAACGACTTGAAGTCAATTGTGGGTCCAAGCTGACGGACCATGTTCTGTTGGGCACACCTTTCCGGCCTGCTTCCTCTCTGTTCTCCCTGAGACAGTTCTCCAAGCAGTCCCTCTTGCTGGTCTAAAGCCTTTCTCTGGAACCTCCTCTCCTGCAGATTGTAAGGCCGATCTTTTATTTTACACATCAATCCAGTCCTTGAACTTTAGGTTTCCTATTGAAGATCCTGTGAATCAGCATCCGGTAAATGATTTCAGGGTTACCTTTGAGGGGGTTAATGTTAGAGTTTCAATAAATGCCCATGAAGGGGAAACTTCTAGTCAAAACACTAGAACTCTGGCCTGTGTGGAAACCTAACATTCCAGGTGGGCAGGTCAATCACCTGGTCAGTAGGGGTGACCCCTGAAGAAGGCTGTACCACCCTTAGGAAGGTGGGTTCGTCTTACACCCCTGCCAAAGGAATAAGAGAAATAACTACGCCTTAAATAAGATACTGTTAGTTTCCTTCCTAGAGTTCCTACTCCACTGTCGCACTTACCCACGAGCCACCAGTGCAGGAAACCTTGGAGTCGGCTCAAGGCACCCCAAGACCAAGCTTTTAGCATAAAGCATATTTATTTGCCTGGAGAGAGACAGAGGGTAGAGACAGAGACGGGAGACAGAGGATGAGGGAGGACAGAGGAGGAAGAGAGGAGAGGAGCAGGGGAGGGGTAAAGGGAATAGACCTTGGCGGCTAACTTTAGGAAAGTAATCTGTAACCCAATGGTTTTTAGCATGGTAGAGGGAATTGGAGAGAAGGGCAGGGCCTGACAGAGCCACGTGCTCCAGTGGGCTAGTGTCCCCTCATGTCAGGAAGTCTGTTAAGTTTGCTATCTCTGTGGGAAACCTGCAACTCCTCTGATTTTCTTCTTTTGACTTTTTCTTTTGGATAATGGCCAGGACCAAAGTATGCTTTTTCTAATATTCTTGGCTTCGCACTTTATTCCTAAAGCTCACCTCCCACTCTTCCGGCTGCCTGCCGCCGTGTGCTCGCGCTGCACACCGGGGCCTCAAACAGCGCGGCTCCTGTCCTTCTCTTCCACTCTCCTCCGTGCAGCGCACCTGCCCTGGGAGACTTCCTTTTAAACACGAATGAGATTGCCCTCAAGGGGAAAAAAAGAAGAAGAAAGATAAAATATCTGAATGTTCAAAGAAAGCACCAAAAGAGGCAAAGGGCTCTAGGGTCGTCTCTCCGTGTGAAAGCACTAGCTCGGCATGTGTAAGGTCCTGGACCGGCCAGAGCAGGGAAAACAGAGGACGGACAGCAGTGAGTGAGATGCCCTGGATAACACGAACCCAAGAGTCTGCAGAAGGAACCGTGTGAAACGACAAGTCTCCTTCACTGGAAGACATCTGCAATCGTGGCAAATGTAGTTCTGGTGGAACAGTGCGAAAGCCCAATCGGCTGGGTCAGGAATGGTGAGGGCTTTGGAAGACCGAACCAACTCTTCCAGAAGTCTGGAAATTAACCAGAAGATTTTCAGTTGTCTCAAGAGCCTCTATTTAAGAAAGGCAACTGAGCCTGTGAGCTTCCTGTTCTCTCACCGATCCAACAGTAGCATGGAGTATCAGGAGATAGCTGCCGGGAAGCCACTGCGGGAAAGAGAACCGGGTCTGGGGCGTCCTTCTAGAAAGCGGGAAGTGCCCTTGCTTCACCTGACTGGCAGGTCACACCCACAGGGTTTGTCTTTGAGTTGACTCAAATCTCTCTGAGTGCTGTCCTTCTCAAGGAGCATTTCTGGAAATAATGACTGACCATTGCTCAACATCATAGTGGCTGAGATGGCAGTTACAGAACAAGTAAGAAGCTGGCTAAACTAGGAGGGAGATTCGAAGATCTCTAACATAGTTCTAGAATCTAGAAGCCTACCCACGTGTTCAGGGCTGTGTGTACAACCGGTATTGATTGGGGGGAAAGCTATAAAGTCTCATATCTGGCAGGCAGTGATGTTCTGCTCAAGCAAGTAGTAAAGCCTAAGGCAGAAATGGCGAGACTGTTTACTGAAGGCACACACACACACACACACACACACACGCACGCACGCGCATGCATGCACGAATACACGCACATGTGCTGATGCACACAAAGGCTACCCTACTGACTAGTTCTGAAGTATTTAAATACTAACTTAATTTATTTTAA
The DNA here is from genome assembly GCA_964023405.1 of Apodemus agrarius. Lineage (NCBI taxonomy): Eukaryota > Metazoa > Chordata > Mammalia > Rodentia > Muridae > Apodemus > Apodemus agrarius. Next base: position 67,552,116 of record OZ030011.1, on the reverse strand, counting down.
ATAAATAAATAGATGATAAAGAACATTATTTCAGGAAATTCACTAAACAATAGTAATATAAATGAGACCAAAACACCCTCTGTACTTCGGCCCCTAGGTTTCTTGTGTCTTCACTGTATCCCATTAGTACAAAAGTTCACCCATATTTTCACATATCTAATTATTTTTTCAAATAATTGCCCTCAGGCAAGTTTCTACACATTTAGAATTTGGTCCAAGTCATATTTTGCCAAATCTCACTTGCTGGCTATCATCCATTGATAAGAGAGAGTCCTGGGATTATTTTAATTTTATTATATGTGTATAAAGTGTTTTACCTGCATGTATGGCTGTGCACTACATGTGTGCCTAGTGCTTAGGGAAGTCAGGGCTTCCGAGTCTCTGGAACCACAGTTACAGATGGTTATGAACCTCTCTGTGAGTACTGGGAATTGAACCCTGGTTGACTGCAAGAGCAGCCAGTGCTCTTAACCTCTGGCCCGTCTCTCTAGATCCCGAGTAAGATCCCAAGCTATAAAAGTCCCGTGAGGCTCTTGGGTCCAGAGACTGAGTTCTATCCTGCTGATTGATAGCACCTGAACATAAACCGTCCTTTCTGGAAAGCTGACTTGAGGGTATGCTCTAACTAACAAAACATGAGCCAGAACTAGACACTGTGGCATTAGAAGACCAGCCACACACATTTGGATCATTTAAACAGAATCAAGTCTAAGTGACCGATGGAAATGTAACTCCTGAAATAAATAAGATACATAACACAGTTTTGGAAAAACAAGTTTAACATAATTCTGGGTCTAAAGCTAAAAAAAACACAAAGTTTTTTCACTATATTCTGGGTCCAGTATTAAGTTTTAATTATATGTGGTTTAAAAGACATGTATAAGACAAAAATATGTGTGATAAAAATATTGAACAAAATTTTAGACTACAACATAAGTCGGTAGTCTATTTAAAATGTTTAATTAGGTATGCCATATTTTGAAAGTATAAAATTGGTCTAATGTTTGAAAAATAGGTGAACAGTGTTTACCACATGAGCAAGCCAGTGAAGTAAAAGAGGGTTCTGTCAAAAGAGTGAGACAAAATTACCTAACCTACCAGAAATGGAAATAACTGGGACCCTGGAGATCAAACACTTAATATGATACAAAGTATCCCTTTTACGATAAGCCATGACAAATTTCCTAGATTTTTTTTTATTAAGGATAAGAGCCTGAAAATGTCAAAGTATTAACACCATTGACCATTTGTGATGGTTTTCAATATATGGATGCTGACTCTGGGAAACCCACTTGGAAGCTTGAGGCCACTCAAGCCTCGGATGCCTACAGCACAAGGTGACCTCTTTGTTACAACCTCATGGGGAACCTGAATTCACACCACTCAGCCAGTCTCTCCTCAGGAATGAGCTAACATATTTGTTATTTGTTGTTCTTCGATGCCACATCTTAGTATACATTTTTACCCAGCTATATTCAAGTAACATGATTTATTCCAGAAGATTCTAGTCAATCCACATCATGGATTAGATGACTCATAAAGTGAATTATGATGGAAATAATGTAGGCAAAATGTTTTGAATATTTTATGATATGGTCATGAAAATGTGTTGAGGAACAAAGATCTATAAGATTAAAGGGATCTTAGAACCAGTAAAAAACAATATTAAAATACTCAAATATTGAAGCAGTGGAAGAAATCATCATAAGACGTCTTGATGCACAATGACTGGAACTTCCGCTCCTGAGTATTGTAAATATAAAATGGCAGAACCAGTTTGAATGAAGTCTGACTGCTTCTTAAAAACATATACCACTTACCTTAGATTTAGGAATTCTGGGCTAAAGGAATTATCTGAGGGAAATAAGTGTTATGCTCACAAAGTAACTTGTGTAGGAATGTTCATAGCTGCTCTATTCAAAGTACTCAAAAACTGTTTGTCTGTGGGAAAATGGATACATTGTTGCATTCTACAATAGAAACCTGCAGTAAGAAGGAACAGACAATGCCCAAGTGAACTGGCACAACTCAAAAATCCTATGCTAAAAGAAAGAAGCTTCACACAGAGTAGTACACTTCTGTTGCCCCCAGGAGTCCAAGTTCAAGACCAGGCAGGAGCCTGGGGAAAGCCATCCAGGTGCTTTCTGGGCGTGCTGTTAAAGTTCTAATCTTTAGGGATAGTGGATCACAACCTCTTTGGAGTCAAGTGACCCTTTCACGGGGGTCTCCTAGGACCATCGGAAAACACAGATATTTACAGTATGATTTATACAGAAGCAAGATTAGAGTTATGTAGTAGCAACAAAAATAATTTTATAGTTGGGGGGGTCACCACCACATGAGGAACTGTATTAGGAAGGTTGAGAACCACTGTTTTAAGTGGTGTGTTTGTGGCTGTTTACCATAAAGGTCAACTTTATCACAGATTTTAAAAATAACCCATTTGGGAAGCTGTTTTTAATGAAATTCTTTCAGATTCTCCAAAAACAATTTTGAAAATCGAGATAAAATGTAGAATATTTAATATAATAGTTCGTAGACCCTGTGTGAGAGGACAAAGAGCCCCATTTATCTTGGAGTGCAATTGTAATGTGTAATGTTTTATTTTCATTTTTATATTTTCTAAGATTTCTCCAATAAATTTGAATGGATGATATAACAAAAAAGTACTTTGGCCTGCAAGATTTTAAAAATAACTTCAAGGAGGCCTATTTTTAACTCGGATCATAGATGCACGCTAGGAAATAGTGTTTTTGAAAAATGCCTCAATTCAAGCTCAAAGATCACAGAGAGGAAATTTTAAATCAGGTATTGGGGTGTTTATGGTAGCCTCTTGTGTTATAAAATCTATTCCAAATTCCACGAACGCAAGATTTCCTGCACCAGCACATGCACAGTCTAACTCAATGGGTAAAAGTCATTGTTGACACCAAATCCATTTCTCTAACGTCTTAAGGTGTCATAAGGATCATGGAACAAGAATTGTGAAAGAAAAAAAAAATAGCTGATGCTTTTTAGGAAGTTCAGGAGCCCAGCATGACACTGTCTCTTCAGGTACTCTGACAGCTGGAGACGCAGTAGGGCTGATGCAGGTTAGTTCAGACACAACCGAGGCAGAATAGTTGGCCAGTACCAGTGTTTCTTCTCCCTAGTGTGCGTATTGTTGGTGCCGCATTTGCCTTAAGAACTGAGAAGCTGGGTATTTCTAGATACTTCATTAAAGAGATGCACAGAGATAGTCCAAGCGCGTTTTCCTGGACTCCACCTGGACAGAGTGCTGATGCCAGAAGTCCCCACAATGACGCCTGAGACAATAAAAATGTTGGTTCCTCTCATTCCCACTCCGTCAGTCTCTCATTCATTGCTATGGTACTGCATGTGTGCGTGCTTGCGTGCGAGTGTGTGTGCGTTGTAGGATTTTAAGAATTTATCTTCAGTAACACTCATTAGTCCTACTGTCTCTGTTTTTGTCTTAATTTTACTCATAATGGAGGAGGAAACTGGAGTTCGGAGAATTAGGTGGGAAAGCAAGGGTTGGAATTGCTGACACCAGCTCTTTGGGTTTAACACAGGTGAGGACAAAATTTCCCAGATTTCTATTCAAATAAGTTCCAGTCAAACCTAGAAAGCTGGCTAATATAAAAAAATAAGAAAATCTAATTAGTGAGCTGAACGTATTTAACGCTTTTAAAAGTTTCATATGCTGTACATTTCCTGGGCAGCCTGTAAGTATTTCTGCTGGTGACAGAATATGAATTGACTCTCTTCGCCCAGATGACAGCTTAAAGAAAGATCTCTGGATCTGGCATTGGGGATTTGTGCTGCATTTGACTAGGGCTTTGGTTTAAGATATCCTGGTATCTATACCATTCACAAAGGGGCTTGGCCCAATTTTGTACAAGGTAAGCCAACCATTAGAGCTTTGAGTGATTGTTCAAATCAGATAATAGTTCAATGAACACATGATTCTTTTGTAATTTCCTAATGAAAAACTTCATAATGAAAAGAGGACATTAATATTTCAATAGTCCCAAGACTTTAACAAGACATCTCAAAACTAATACCAACATAAATGAGGGTTTTTTTTTCTTCTTCATGCCTTTGAAGGGACAAAGATTGTCTAATGTAGCCCTACGAAGGGGAGAAACGCCTCTATTTTTTGAGTCAAGGGCCCCTCATGTCTGAGCCCTGGATTAAGAGGCCAGGTTCAGTGATTGAGGCAATTAGGATATTTACTGCTTCTGCAAGTTTTCAGGTCACCACAGCCTTCTTAGCACTGCAGAGGGAACCTTCTTAGGAGTCATTTGCATTTCTATTTCTTCAAAAAAAAATGCATCAGTCACTTAAACATTTGCATTTCCTCATTTCCAGGCTGCCCCCAAAATTCTGCACGTGAACCTTGTCTGACACCAGGCGAAGGCCAGCTACTGAGCGTGCTATCCACTGAGGAGAGGTCTCCCCCAGTCCAGAATGCTCGGCTTCATAAACCCTCCTGACCCTTTGAATTTACTTCCCCTAAATTCTCCTCCAACCCAACCCAGAGTTGCCTGAAGTCATTCAGTTAGAGGGTTAGATCATAAGCTTCTCTTGTGTTAAAATGGAAGGGCCACTGGTGGATCTAAAGCAATGCTCAGCGCAGAATGAGGATGTTTTTCAGATCCCTTTGAGCGCAATGGTGACTGAGCAGAACACTAAGGTCTCTCTTGGAGAGTCATAAGGGACAAAGATTTCCCCAAGTGGGAGCTTGAAACGTGGACACCTCTGGAGCCAGCATTCTCTCCGGCCAGCCTGGATCTTAAGCACTAAATGCTCTCCATACCGATCGTGAAATCTTACCCACTTAGCTGATAAATGTTGCTGATCAAAAGCGACATCACATTTGTGTGTGCCCAACTTTTCCCTATCTTGACCAAATACAGGAAATGAATCACTTTGCAAAGCACACAGAGACCAGCCAAAGCAATCTACGGGGTTGCATAAGTCTGCCCAGCGCTGTGTATTCAGTGAGGACTTGAAGAGTAGTCTCATTCCTGTTCTTTCCAACTGCACACACCCGATTTTTTTTTTTTTAAGACTTGGGGTCTTTGATTTTGCAACCTCCTGTTTTGAAACAGGCAGAAAAGACTAGCGTTTTATTTTGTGCTGCTTTTTTTTTTCTTTCTCATTTCTTCTTGTGATATACTGGGACAGACTTAAATGGAGAAGTATAGAGAATTCCTCTATTTTTTTTTTGTTTTTGTTTACATTCACACTTATAACCTTCATTTCATCTTCAGTCAGTCAGTGGCCAGGGTTATACTATTTTAGCATAGGGTTAAAAACAAAACAACAACAACAAAAAAAAAAACAAAAAAAACCCTTAAAACATGGGCGAAAACTGAGCTTCCTCAATCGCTCAGCAAGTTACTGCCCACACTGAGAGCTAGTCTCCTGCTTCAGACACTCTCTCATTCTTGTTTACTGCATTGTACCAGCCGTGGAGACTCACGACGCCTTCTGTCTCTGAAGCTGTATTAAAAGCGTCCAAAGTAAGCAGGTATATTATTTTTGCTAAGAGATGATATGATGTTCTCTCTAACTATACTTATCATTGAATTCAAGTACAGGATCTTTATAAAGTCTCTACGCCATTTCCAAACTTAACTTCAAAAGCATACGAGGTAGACATGATAGTAAACTGTAAATGGAATTTAAAGGCAAATTCAATTTTCTTCTTAGAGCTGTCGTGAACTTCAATTCTGCTGGCCATATTTCATTTGTCACAGGAGCTGAAATGAGTACATACTGTGTGCAATTGTGTAATGTAGTTGTCCTAAAATTTAATACATTTACTTTTGAGTGCCATTTACAGATTGTTTCTCTTACACGCACAACCAGAGTTATTAAAGTTTAAAAGTGCACAAGGCCCTTACGAAGACCGCTCATAGCTCAAGTACAGAGCACAGGAATTCTGGCTAAATTACCTCCTCTTGCTGACAGCTTATTCTCTTTCATTTTAGACGGGCTAAAAATCAAGAGAACTGTATGCTTCATTTCATCAAAAAAAAAAAAAAAAAGAAAAGAAAAGAAAAAAAGAAAAAAAAAGAAAAAAAAGAAAAAGGGACAAAGCATTGAGTGCCAAAAAAGGAGCCGCTGAGCTTTAAAGCGACTCTATATTTAGAATACATAGATAATATCAGGATCTAATTTTCATGGTGAGGAGGGAAAGGAGTAAATTGGGTAATTAGAAAGCTGGTCGTCCCGTGTAAGCCATCCTTTCCATTTAGAGTCTCTTGTGTCGCCAAAGTGTGTGAAGGCAGATGTCTTATTTCCTGAACACTCCTATCTCACAGTGCTAAAAAATAAAATAAAAATAAAAATAAAAATAAAAATAAAAATAAAAATAAAAATAAAAATAAAAATAAAAATAAAAATGAAAATAACCCTTGTCTGGCTTTCTAAAATAGTTCTTGGGTACTGTGCTACTGGCTCGCCATATCCTGGGGCCAAGCTGTAAAATACTATTTGCTGGTACAAAGGGCCCAGCCGACCAGGGAGAGCTCACCATCAGCTTCCCCCGCAGGTTCTGACTTGAAAGCAGATCTTAGGCTGTGGCCTATGCTGACATCTTCTGTTCCCAGCCTATGTGCTATGCTTGGCTGGGTGGCCCATTAGACATTTTGTACATAAGATGGTTTATTTTTAATTGCCTTTAATTTTTTTTCTGATAGTGGAGTTTATTGATGGAATTTGTATTGGCTGATTGATTTTAAAAGGTTCTGGGCATATGGCATACTGTAATGTGACGCATACTTGTGTAATGTTGTACGAGTTACAAGTCAAGTAGCACCGCAACATTCTCTTTTAAAATTGTTTTTTATTATTTTATGTGATGAATGTTTGCTTGCATGTATGTCTGTTCCACATATATTTGACTTTAACAAAACTGCTTTTATGAACATACAGAAAATAATTTTGGTTACATATGAATAACTTTGGAGTTGTTTCTAACACTGAAAATTTGGAGATAATCTGTATGACTCATAGTAAAGAGAGTAATAAATGCTAATGTTTCCACATAATGATATATCATACAGGCATTAAAATAACACTATAGGCAAATATCTTAATACAGAATGAATATTATATATTGAAAAGTAAAAAGACAGTGAAACAAATATTAAATTTAAAATTTAAAAGTAAGATACGAGTGATGATATGCAGAAGTACATGCTGTAAAATATTATTGGTTATTCTCTCTATGGCTAGTGAGATTATAGGTGATTTTATACTTGCCCTGGGTACCGCTGGCCTTTCCAGATATTTCACAAGACGCAGTAATCACATTAATAGTCAGGGAAATAAAAACAACTTACTTTAAAAGAGTGGAAAGCTGCCACAGCTTTGTCCATATTTAGAGATAACCCAAGTGGAGGCGTGTCCCTGTTAACCAGTTTCTGTGTTACCTGCTAGTAACAGAGCATGACCAGCATGGTTTGTGGACACATTATCTAACATGGCTCAGGCACACACACTCTCAGAACTGGCCGAGATGTTTACTGCTGCCATGTTGCTGTGCCATACCTGGAAAGCTGGCTCTTCATCCACACGCATGTGCCCGCTGGTTCTTCATACACACACACACACACACACACACACACACACACACGCGCGCGCGCGCGTACCCACATGGCTTTTCAAACATCTCCCCTCTCCATATTCAAGACGGGAGGAAGGGTAGGAGGCTGAACTAACATGTCTGAACAGAAAATCATTCTTGCTTGAGAAAGAGTGCATGGGAGCCAGTGTAGTATAAGCCAGTCAGAAGTGTGGGTCACGGGGAGGGAAGGCTATTTTCTTTGATGATATAGAGCACAAGCTCTCTGCTGTTTTTCCCCCTTGAAGCTTCCTTAGTCTTGAAATTCATAAAAATCAATCCCTCTGATACGTTTGTTTTAGTCAGTTCACAATGGTTTTCTGTCTTTTCATGAGCTGGGAGTGAGTAATCATAGTATGGGTGCCTAAGACTTTAGAGACGGAGTTATCGGAGCTTTTAAACAGTCACACCCTTTACCTCATATGAGCCCATGAAGGTAGGAATGAAACTGTTCTGCATCACCTCACCATCTGCGATGAGTCTGAGAGCTAGAGACACTGAGTGGCAAGGCTCATAGATGGCCCTAAGTCAGGATGCACATGTGATTCTCAAGGAACTCTAACAGTGAACAGACACAGCACAGCAGGGCCAAGACAGCTGACTCTACTATACAGTTTGAAGGTAATAAAAGGCACACTAGTCACACATTTTTGTAAGTTAAAAGTTTCTTCCATTTTATTGTAGACCTAGTTACCCCAACCCCCACCTTTCTCTGGAGTGTATGCCATGTAAGAAATGTTGGTTGCACTCCTGGGCATAGACTCAGAGGATTCCCCAGCATGTAATAAGGACACATGCTCCACTATGTTCATAGCAGCCCTATTTATAATAGCCAGGAGCTGGAAAGAACCCAGATATTCCTCAATGGAGAAATGGATACAGCAAATTTGTGGTATATTTACACTATGGAATACTACTCAGCTATTAAAAACAATGAATTCATGAAATTCTTAGGCAAGTGGGTGGAACTGGAGAATGTCATCCTGAGTGAGGCGACCCAATCACAAAAGAACACACATGGTATGCACTCAACTGATAAGCAGATATTAGCCCAGAAGCTCAGAATACCCAAGAAACAATTCACATATCAAATTATTCCCAAGAAGAAGGAAGGAGAGGTCCCTGGTCCTGGAGAGACTCAGTGCAGCAGTGTAGGGGAATACCAAGATAGGGACATGGGAAGGGGGTGATTGGGGAACAGGGGGAGGGAAGAGGGTATATGGGACTTTCGAGGAGGGGGAATCCAGGAAAGGGGATATTATTTGAAATGTAATTAAAGAATATATCAAATTTAAAAAAAAGAAATGTTGGTTGCATATTCCTTTATCTGTGAAGTGGAAACTATTTTATATACTACTTACATTTCTGAATCATATTTACACTAATTTGTTAATACAGGCTTTCTGAGGTGAACAGTACTAGGAATTATTCTTAGGTCCGATGATGTATTTTGCATACAATGGTTGAATTTGAAAGACAGAACTCAAGTCTCTAAAGATTAATATCTTCTGTGATAGGTAGTCCTTAGCTGATTATCTTACTAGCTAAATGACCAGGAGTCTATTGTGTTTTTCTAAGTAAAATGAATCTAGAAAAAAAATAAAAATTAAATTAGTTTCATTCAGAAACTAATTTGTCACTAAATGTAGTGACAAAATTTATTTGACCTGCAGCTTTAAATATTCAAGCAGCGGTCAGTATCACCTCGTCTGTATTACTCAATTCATTCTGACTCAATATTCTTTCTGACTATTTCCCTATTACATCTTACCGATTACCTTTGAATCGATTACCTTGAAGTTGAATGAGTGAATTATTCTTCAACATCTCTGTTATTAGATTTTCCAACTAACATGCTCCCTAACATTTACAAGCTGCCTCTCTGTTTGAAATAAACACTTTATTGTGTCTGTCTTTATATTCCCCAATGAAAAATGCATCATGTGATTTCATATGTGAATATATTTCTTTTCTAATTATAAAAACAGAAGCTACCTTCTTTCCTTTCTTCAACAGTCCTAATGAAAATATATTAACAAACATATAAGCCTTTATGTTTACATAAGTGTATATAAATAAAAACATACATTTTGTGTCTTTTACAAAACATTTTCCTCCTTAGTTTGGTCTTTGCTAGCATGTGAATTCTTTCTGCCAAAAATTCACATCATATATTATTCTATTTTTTCCTTAACAAATAGAAAAGAAATCCTACAATCAATTTAACGATTTAAAAGGACTTTTGGAAACCACTGAATTGATGTCCTAAAAATACTTTCACTTTTATCCATTTTCAGAGTTCCCAAGTAGGATCATTATAAAAGGAAACAAAATCAGAACAAGGATCAGAGAAGTTAAAAGATGAGTCTGGAGTCCGGGCTATTGGAAGCACAGTATGAGAAGTTTGGGGAAGCCATTCTCTCCCCAGGGGTAGACATGGAGGAGGAGGAGTTCAGTGGTAAAACCTGGGAATTGTTTAATGGTCTCTTAAAACCAGGTTTTCAAACTTTAGTCCCCCTGTTCCCCTACCAGCAATGACAATGCCTTTCCCAAGCCACACCTTCTCTTAAAAGATAATCAACTTTTACTGTTGCCCTAAGTGGCTTTGCGACTTGTAGACTTAAACCAGGGGAGGCTCTTCTGGGGAGGTTCTGTGCCAGTTCAGCTGGTGTGTGTGTGTGTGTGTGTGTGTGTGTGTGTGTGTGTGTGTGTGAGAGAGAGAGAGAGAGAGAGAGAGAGAGAGAGAGAGATGGGTGGGAATAGAAAGTAGAAAGGAACAACAGGAAGTCCTTGTAGAATATGGATTCCAGTCAATATGTGAAGATTTATAAAAGGCTCCAGTGGCTTCACACTGAGCAAACCAGTACTCATTTCACTGCAGGACAGCTTTTTGTTTGCCTGTCCTTCATTCAGCTGAACTTGGAGCTCCTCCTGGCCATAGCCAATAGAATACCAATCAGTGATAGATAAGAATAGATAAGTAAGAATTCTGGAAGATACCTTAAGAAAGAAATCTTATCTTTTCTGCCCTTATATCCATCTTTCAACCTGTCTTGGATAGAGATGTAGTAGCCAATGTTAAGCCAACAATCTTATACCATAGGCTAAAAGCCGAAGTAGAAGAGAAAAAGGAACTCTGGGCTTCCTGGAAGTTTTTTAAAACCTTGTATCCTAAACTGCCTAACTTTGATCTTATTTTAGGCAAGAGAATGAGTCTAAGTGTGCTTAAGCCAGGCAGTGATTTCTGTTAATAGCAGCTCAAACACTTCTTACCTTGGTATTTCCAGCAGCTAGCTGGTGCCTGAATTGATAATTACTTGGAAATGAGCATTTAATGTTTTATTTAACTGCTTATAACTGCCTTTAAAAAAAAAAAAAAAAGAATGAAAGATATGGCCCTAACCAAAGAGCTGCAACAGCTTGCAATTATACTAACTTTACGAGAAAAGGTACAAAGGCCAAATAAGATATAAGAATGCATGGAACTGGTCTCAATCTATAAAATCATAGAAACTACACAGAGAGTGTAATGGAAAATGGCATTCCTTTTCTTAGAAAGGAAATTTGGCAACATAATTTAAAAGATATTTTAAAAAGTGGGTAATGAAATTAAAATGTAGGTTCTGGAGAGATGGCTCAGACATTAAGAGTGCTTGCTGCTCTTGCTGAGTGCCTGGGCTCCATTCAGAGTTCCCTCCACCATCGGAAACTCCAGTTCCAGGGACCCAAGCCTCTCTCACCTCCAAAGGTATTTGTAGCTGGACTTTGCTACTTTGCCAGTTCTTGTTTTTCCCACCTTTTATCTACCAGGTTTCACCCCCTAACACTAGATAGGAAAGAAGCAAGGATGGTGGAGAGAGAGATCCCTGAATCTAATTTCTTTCCTTTGTTTCTTCCTTGACCACGGCTACTAACAAACTGCACCGACCTTCCTAGATGACCAGCAACCCCTCACCCTGCCTCTCAGGCATTATGTACCATCTGAAAAGTCCCCAGAGTTCCAGATGTCGCACAGTCGCAGAGGTTATCTGCAGCTGGCAGAGCGAGCTTCTGCTGGAGCCCGAGGCAAATCATAATCAGCTGCTGCACACACCCCACTCCAGGGACTGAAAAGAGAGCACACTCTTAACCAAAATTCCAGGATCCTCAAAAATGTCACTACAGGATAGTCATGCAGGTGTTGCACATGCAGACAAAGCATTCATACGTACAAAAAAATAAAATACACAAATCTCTTAAAACATTCTAAAATAAAAGGTAACTAAATTGGCTCTAAGTATGAATTGCTAGTGCATTTAAGGGGAAAAAAACATGATGGTTGAGAATTCACCCATATGGAAGCGTGGAAACTCTGAGGTGCATAGCTGGGCTGTTTTATTGAGGCGATAGAAATAACTAACAAGGTTATCATAAAAATAAGTGAGGTCAGAAGATGACATGGTAAATACATTGTGATTGTGATTTAATACTGGCTTAAGGTACTAGGTATGTTTCTCGGCACTTTGCAAGATCAAAGTGTGGGAACCCGTAGAGGTTATGTTCCTTTTGTCCACTGTGGAGCTGAAACCCAGAGAGCTCATATCATTTGTGCAAAATCACACAGTGAATGAAAGAGCAATATTTTTTAAGATTAAAAAGTATTAATTCTAAGGTACAGTGTAACGCACAAGACATTGGCAGGTCAGCCTCTTGGTTCCTTTAAATTTAGATTTTTGAAAGTTGTAGAGAAAAGAACAGAATTCTTAAAACTACCTGGAGAAAGATGAAAAGAAAGCTAGTAGGATGAAAATTAGAAATTAGGGAGAGAAAGCCAAAGCCGAGGACTGCACTAATTTGAGAAGTCACAATGAATTCCAACCTCCAGTACGTGGATTCGATGAAAGCAAGAACTAGTTGTGTTAGAGATAAGGGAAGTGGCTTCTTTTAGTGCTTATTTATTTAGGGCAGCTGAGGGGTGGCCTAGGATCCTGTGGGTGCTCGGCAGGAGCTCACACCCCTGAGCTGTCTTCTCAGCCCCTTCACACTTTTTAGAAGTTCTTAGAAAGGCTCTCACCGCACAGGTTGGCCCTGAACTCGTGCTGTAGCTCCAGCAGGCCTTAACAGTTTGATTTTCTTGCTTCAGCCTCTTTAGTCACAGGCCTGCCACCCCCGGGTCAGGCCCAAAGAGGCGTTTATCTCTGGTCCTGATGGTGCTCAAAAGGAGGGGGGATGAAATGAAAGGCAGAGCATAGCTCTGAGGATTTTGTAAATCATTGGCCTCAGTTCTTCAGCACGATTCCTTCTGAGAACGACTCCCTGTAATTTACGTAACTATTTAGAAATCGGAAAGGTCCCTTTTACCTTTCTCTCCCTCCTCTCAGCCCCATATTCCGTTCCACTGATGTTACTCCTTAAAGCTCCGGCTCTCAGTCTGGCCGTCTTGAGTGCAGCTGACTGGAAGGAGCTGCAGAATTCTTAACCGTCCCCCACACTACTCCATTGGATATGTGTTTCCAATGGAGATACATTTCCAATGTGTTATCTAGTATTTGTTCGTAAGTGCACAGGTCTTAAATAGACTACAAGCTTCCTTGTAGGAACCACTCAGCACAGGGGTGGGCACATGCTTGGATCTGAAAAACAAAAATGTGCTGAATGGGGGCGTGGGGGGGGCGTGGAGGACCACCGGCAAGCCACATACAATATTCTGGCAGCAGCTTGTGCAACCCAGAGAGGACAATACAGTTTTGCAAATGAGTCTTGAGATTGGGCAGTGACTGAGGACACACAGGTGCAGACACTGCTATTCCGGGAACAATAGCAGAAAGAGGAGGCAGACCCAAAGGTCAGGGGTGTTGCCAAGTAGTTTCTTTTAAAGGAGTCACCTGGTGACCTTGTCCTCTAAGGCTAGGGTGTGGCATTGCTGACTCTTTGACCTTTGTCCTTTGAACCGGAAAGAAAACATCCCTAGGACAGCACTCAAAATAGGAAGACAAAACGGAGGGGGGTGGGTGTGGGTGGGGGAGACTGAGCCTTGCTCTGCCAGCTTCCTTAAAGCTGTGGAGTCGTTTGATTGTGTAGCCTTAGTGCTTTAGCTGTGACCTCTGTATACCCCAAGGTCAGGTCAGCTTTGAGCACAGCTTACAGATTAAACCCTTCCGACCTTGCCAGAGCCTGAGCTTTAACTGGTTTCAAGGACACAGGCCCAAACCTGCATATTCTTTTCTTTGGCTTTAGCGGGTATGGGGGCTTCTTTTAAACCCCAGGTTCAAAAGACAGTAGCTGGAATTTATGCTGAAGTGGAGAAACAGGCTCTGATGTGGAGCAGTATCCCAGTGCAGGTGAAAAGCATGTATTGATTACTTAAAGAAAGTTAAAATAAAAGCGATTTTTTTTCTCTCCCCATTTCAGCACATTGCAGCTTTTGGCCTATCCACTCATAGCTAAAAAAGCATTCTTTCCTGATAATCAAGCCTCAGCTGTCTGAATTTCAGGCCGAGCCTCTCCTCCTGAGCCCGGCTGAAGGGTTGCTTTAATTAACCATTATACCACAGATGTTATTGATTTTTTTTTTCTTCAAAATCTGGTTGAAACATCATTGTGCTGGATCATGGCCAAAACCAAGGCCTGAATTTGTGTGTGTGTGTGTGTGTGTGTGTGTGTGTGTACTGCCTTACTCTTTCTGCATACCTTATTAGTCTCCGTGTCTGCTAAGTGCAATCCTTAGTATTAACTCAGAAAATATAGAATTGATTTTTCGCTCGGCAGCCGGGAATCTAAGGGCTCGTAATTTGAAATCTGAAAACCTGGGTCTGAGGAAGTCTTTCTGCTGGGACTTTAGACTTCCTTGAAGTAAGCTTTTTATTCTTTAATTTAAAAAAGAAATCTCCCTCTGCCCTTTTTCCCCCTTATCTCTCAACACACATCTGTGGGGTTCACAGAAACCTGGCTGGTTCTTTGCCTCTGAACTTTTTGTCTCAAAAGGCTACCAGAGTCTTCATTCTTGTCTGTCCAGCATGTTTGGCTTGTAGTGTCAGTGGTGCAGAAGTCTGAAATCCAAGCGCCTCAGCACCTTTCTTTATTTTGAAAGAAGATTGGGAAGACCTTGAACAGAATCCTCTGAGCACGTGTCAGGATAGAACAAGACAACTGGCATATGCATTCTTACAACCCACCTTTCAGGGATGAGAAACTCAAGGACCAAAACAGTGGGCCCCTCAGTTCTGATAAGGCTCCGGTGAGTTTAGTGATACCTTCTCTAAATGTAATTTGAAGCTTTTAAAACACCGTAATGGCAGGCCCTTGACCTTTAAAACTCACATGGAGAAAGAGGTGGTGAAAACTGTTTATTTACTCTGCATTAGCGTTAAACTCCTGTTCTCCCTAGAACCAGCAGTCCTTTTATAATACGGAACTCACGCATGTCACCCTCATTCTTCCAACACGAACCAGACAGGCCCACTTGAGCTGGAGAAACAATGGCCTGTGGCGGGTCCTACGCCTCGGTGCCAAACAACAATACAGACCTCTTGACGAGTTCTGGCGTCGCGAGTGGGATCTTGCAGTTCAACATGTCTGCTGAACAGAAGTTGGAAAAAGAAAAGATCATCTTGTAAACAATTAATTAATGTTTGTCATGAATTATCATTTTTACTTCCTTCTCGAGAGGCTCAAAGGGAATAAAAAGGCATTTTTGCAGGTGGTGGCATTCAAACGAAGGGCAATCAAAGGTTTGAGAGCCGAGGCGCCGCACTCGGAGTCTCTAAGGGTGAATGGGGCTAGGATTAGAGCGCAGCAGGGGGTTGAGGGCTTCAGGTGTGAAGCTTAATGTTTGTGATCAGCAAAAAAAAGTCTCGAATTTATCTAAACTGCTCTTCTGCTAACAGTACTTCTAGCACATAAATGTTCTGAAACTGACAAGTGTTCTCATTGCTCTTCTGATGCAAACATGATCTGCATTTGAAAGTTGCATCCCTTTAGCCTAATTTAGAATGTGCATCACAAAGAGCGTTGGATGATGCCCCCACAAAGATATACAAAACACATTCTCTCTCTCTCTCTCTCTCTCTCTCTCTCTCTCTCTCTCTCTCTCTCTCTCTCCAGAAGAGCATGCTGCGTGCATGCATACACACACATGCAAGCTATGTCTCTTTCTTGTGTGGATCTTCTTTGGAGAAATTGGAAAGGATCCTGTGTAGTTGATTTTTCTTTTCTAGATTTCTTTTTTTGTTTTGTTTTGTTTTGTTTTTGTGGGTTTTTTTTGTTTGTTTTGTTTTTTTTTTTTTTTTTTTTTTTTGTTGTTGTTGTTTGAGACAGGGTTTCTCTGTATAGCCTTGGCTGTCCTGGAACTCACTCTGTAGACCAGACTGGCCTCGAACTCAGAAATCCGCCTGCCTCTGCCTCCCAAGTGCTGGGATTAAAGGCGTGCGCCACCACCGCCAGCTTCTTTTCTAGATTTCTAAACACCCAAATAAGATAGATGACTAATCAACTCACCAGTGAGGTCAAATTCTAATTCTTTTTTTTTTTTTCACTAAGTCTGGATAATCGCCTAGAATTTGTTATCTTACTTTTAAATTTTAACTAACTGTTTCCTGTCTACTTTCCACCAGTAAGAATATGTTTGAGGTATCCAACTCACACAAAACTTAGAAACGCACACCATGCCAGGGATGTTGAAATATCCTAAAGAAATTCTGAGCAATGCTTGTGACCTCCGAGAGCTAATAATGTGGATAGTATTGCCAATATTTTACAAAGGTTGCTACAGTCCATAGAAACACATCTGGTTACTTTCTAATGTCTTTTCATAATTTGCTGCTGAACTCTTTTGTCTCTATATGATAAAGAAACAGCATCTACCTAACAAACCCCAAGAAGAAAATGCTCTAAGTAAAATGTTGACGAGGTATCACTTATGAAATAAGTCATAGTCAAGATGCACTAGGAATGCATGTATCTGAGAACTGTTAATGTTTAATCTAGCCTTACAAAGTCCTCTGGCTTTCCTATGGCGCCCACCCAATTTCTTTTCTGTGTTTCTTCTCTCTTGTATTATACATTGACCATCAGCCTAATGAGTATCAGGTCTCAGGGTTTCAAGGCCAGAAACACTAAGGAATCCAAAGTAATGAAAGTAAATGTAGGCCTGTTTGTCCCCCCTCCCCCCTTGCCTCGAGTTCTGTGCTGATAACACTAGGTGCCACGCTGGGGTTGGTGCTTTCCAGTCTAGATCAAGCCATAGGGATTTCTCTTAAGTCCAAATGTGCAATGCAAACCTGGGGGCTTTGGAAAGCTTTCCTGGGGATTATATGGGCTTAGCTAGAAGGGCCAAACTAGAGTATTGTCAGGCCAGAGGCCTGAAAGGAGATGTAGAAAGTTTGTAAGAGAAAGAAACCTTGTATGGAGAGAAAACCAGCACAACCTTGAAACAGAATGGAGGCCCACTGCAGAGGTCAAGGCAGCCTTCCCTGGGGTTTCGCTTCAACTTCTAAGACTAGGAGAAATGACTTTCTATAAAAGTAAATTAATTTCTTTTTTCAAATAGGTCTTCAAGCCTGTAGATCTTACTCATTTAGTTTCCTCTGTTTTTGTAAAGATGTTACAAAGCCAGTAAAACCCTAATGCTAACTGCTGTAGGGAAACAGACAAACAGAAAGACAGACACACACAGAGTGTGAGAGAGAGAGAGAGACAGACAGAGAGACAGAGAGATACAGAGAGATGCAGAGACAGAGAAACAGAGACAGGGAAGAGGTGGGAGGGAGTCAGGGCAGTGCTTGTCATTAAACTGACTCCTAGAGCTCATGGTATCCACCACCCAGAAGAGCTCCTCAGACCAGGGACTAGGTTTGCTTTTAAGTCCCAGGAACTAAGACCTTTGTTGGGCTGCAAAGCTTGTGGTGGTTCCCAGGGTGCACTGTCGCCCAGAACCCAGCTGATCTCCTCAGCCTCCTGTGGAACTTTGTTCTACCTGTAACTCTGTCTCCAGTGTAGATCCCTATGGAGAGGGGGAAGGGATGCCCATCTCTCTCTCTCTCAGGCCTGCTTGAAGCCTCATCCCACCACTGCAGTCTGGGTCTCAGGCACTGTTCTGGGCAGTGGGGAGAACACTCAGTAGAGAACCGTGGACTGGGGAGCTGAAATATCTCCCCAAACTTAAAATTTGAGTCTGTGGGCCTTTTGCAGGTGTTTGAGTCAACTTGCTTAGATGTAAGAAGAAAAATACTTTGGCATGGGATGCATATTTATGAAAGAGCATGTATCTTAAAAATAAATGTCAGTTTACTATCCATAAAAAATTTATGCAAGGAAAGTCTCAGAGTGCTATGCTTCTCCTAGTAGGGAAGGCATACACTGGGGTGGTCGGGGGCGGGGGAAGCAAGTAACTTTTGTATTCTCTTTGCAATGTATACAATGCACACACACACACACACACACACACACAGCACAGTCTCTCTCTCTCTCTCTCTGTCTCTCTCTCTCTCTCTCTCTCTCTCTCTCTCTCTCTCTCCCCCTCTCTATCTCATCTGTTTAGCATTGACTGGAACAGCACAGAATAATTTTGAGTATTGCTCAGAATACATCTTCAGCCTATAGCAGGAAACCAGGGATTTGAGAATAAAGTCTTTCTATAAGCTGCTAATGAATGCTCCCCCCAACTGGCGGAGAACGAGTTGATGATGAAAGAATTAAGAACTATTACCACTTGACTGGCTCTCCTGGTTGGATCTGTCTTTTCCAATGGGATTGACCTTTCTAGGACTTCTGCCTGCGTGAGAGGTCCCACCCCGTCACTATTTTAAGGAGATCTGTGAAAGGCTCCTTATTTTGTGTTCCTCCCCCACCCCCATTAGGCCACCACTGTGTGCTAGTGCTTGAAATTAATCAAGGGCCCCTTCTAGGAAAGGGATTCCTCTTTGAGAGAAACGGAACTGGACACTTTTCTGCCTTCCCACGCACGTCTCTTCCCCCTGCCAGCCTCTGTTCCCCCAAAGCTCCCCCAGACAAAGCCTGGCGACTCTGGGGAAGCTGCGAGGAGCCCAGACCCGCTCTTGCCAGACAGCTGCTGTTTGAACCCAGTTCTGACCGTAAAATCAAAAGTGGGTCCGAGGGAAGCGGTAAACACGGTGCAATGAGCCTTTTGAAGGCAGCTGATGCCTCATTTGGGGTGACATGTTGTGGCTGATGAGTGTGGATGATGTGGGGTTTTCGATAAGTGCCTCATCAGTATCCTCATCATGCTCGTGTTGCTCTGCCGCGGCGTGTGCCCTGACTTGATTGTAATTGCCCGAATCTGCTCCCGCTGCTCAGGCGCGCACAGTAATATGCAATAAAACAGCAAGGAGTGAATGTTAACCGTCTGAGTTCTGACACGGTGGCTCTGCAGTTCAAGATCTCCATTAAGGATTGGGGAAGGGGGGTGGTGGTGGTGCGGGGGACCTGTAAGAAAAGAAGGCATCAGAAATTTCCCAGGGCCCGCTTGTGTGATCAAAGGGAAAGTGCAGAAATTAGGAGCCATTTACTCTTAGATGCTCACAGGTAGACACTAACAGGTAGTTTGCTAGCGCATATTTGTAATTAATTTCTTCCAGCCCCAGGTGTCCCTGTTTGGCTCATTAGCTCTAACAGCATGCATGACTGTCACCTCTTTCCAGATGTGCGCGGTGGTCACTTTTCAGGGATGGCCCAGTCCTTCAAGAACCTAGCCCCCCCCCCCCGAGCCCACTGGGTTGGACCAGACAGAGCTGGTTGGTCCAGACAGAGCTGCTAAGGGGTAGTTTTTTCAGAGGACTCCGAAGTAGCCCTCAGAAGCATGAACCAAAAGACCACTGGCCTCCAGCCACCCCTCACTCTCAGTGGCTCCCAGGGGTGGCCTGTTGGCTCCTTTGTTCTATCCTGTTCACAGGTAGAGGGAAGCCTCAATAGTTACACTTTGATTGATACCCAGCTGCTAGTGTCAGGGTGCCCAGAACTCTGTAGGAGGGAGTGGCCTCAGGACTACTCCTTCTGGGAAGGAGGCCTGTCAGGTGGACCCATCTTTCCTTTCTCGGGGAGGTCATTTTAATCGAGGGAGGAAGGGAATGACTGAAGTCAGTTTTTAAATAAATGATGTAATTTTCTTTAAAAAAAAAAACAAAAACAAAAAACTTTTATTACATTGAGAGAGAGAGAGAGAGAGAGAGAGAGAGAGAGAGAGAGAGAGATCAGAGAATTTAACCAATGTTGCTTCTACCATTAGGGTCTTAGGCTCAAGTGTGTGTGTGTGTGTGTGTGTGTGTGTGTGTGTGAGTGAGTGTTTGGGTAGGCATGTCTGACTGAACTCAGGTCTTCAAGCTTGGCAACAAGCATGAAGCCATCTTCACAGCCCCATTGAAGTAATGTTTCTTAAGTTAAACTTAGTACAGCCTGGATTCCAGTCTTAGTCTTATGATAAATACAAACACTTAGTAATATAATTTCTGCATTGTAAAACAATTTTCTTGACCTTAGCTTGTTCTCCCCCCCCCTTAAGCTTGGAATGAATCATAAATTTATCTTTTGGAGGTAAAAGCTACTACTCAATGTATCATCTACTTAGAAATATATCTTAACGCACCTCAACAAAAACATCGTATTCTTCGTGATTTCCTGTTAGCTGTGTTTTGGTGGCAGTGATTCCAGAATGAGACTTAAATTATGTATGTAAAGCTCTACCACTGTGTTACTTTTTTAAAGAAAATAGGGTTTGCTAAAAGGTGTTTTCTTTCTTTCTTTCTTTCTTTCTTTCTTTCTTTCTCTTCTTCTTTTCTTCCCTCCCCGTTTCTTACAGTAGTGTCTTTTCAGGACATTACAAATGCTATTTGTTTAGACTGTGGCTCTTCTTCTTTGAAAATAAAAAGTCCCACATTTGAAACTAATTAATTCAGCCTCTGCAGCCCCTTGGAAGCCCCAATACAGATGGGGTTTCATTAACAGTTTGAATGTCTGTATCAGGAGCTGCTTAAGAGAAACAATCCCTGGCCCCGTGGGTAGTTAATAGAACACCCCACAGGAAGACCACCTCCACAGTATCTACCCAGCCCCTGCTTAACAAGCCTGTCAGATTTAGCTTTTCCGCCCACCCTTACCGGTCTTCCACACGAGCAGTCAGAAGCTTCTTTTCAGCAGGTCTCTGTTTCAGCCCACCGGGTTCTGAGTCGCTGGTAGCCTTCAGTGGGATGGGCATGAGAAGCGGACTGGCTTAGTCTTGTTTGCTAGTGTGTGTGATAATGCAGCAGGCAGCCCTTCTCAGCCCCAGTGGCAGGCCTCGCTCTGAAGTTAATGGCCCATCTCTTGTTATTAGTCAAGGTTTAACCCTGAGTTTTCAGATCATGTTCCTCACAGTCAGCCACCCGGTTCTGTAACATCCCTTTAGGCAAAGTATTCCCATTTTTTTTTTTCTGCTTTAACCAGGTGTACAGGTTTAGTGGGGAGCACTTTGCACAGCTGTTGCTTTGACTGTAGCATTGGCTGCATGTCAGAGGTGGGTGATTCCAGGACAGAGTTCTGGCTCTTCTTCTCAAGCTGACACTCTGTTAATGTCACCACGTTAACACATGACCCCTTGGCAGGTGACTTTGCCAGTGAAGGATTTTAATCTCTTAAAAGCAAGCATACTAAAGGCATGCAATTTTAGAGCATTGTTTTCAAGCTCTAAACAATTGTATCAGAGAAACAAAAATGCACAAACGACCTCAGCGGTAAGTGTGAATGCTCTAAATCAGTGTGCCACTGGGGGATGCTCTGGAAGGAAAAAGAGCTAAATCAGGAAGTGTTGTCAAAAGCAACCAGGACAACAACAAAGTCCCTCTCAGGAAATGAGAATAGTGGAGTTTTTTTTTTCCCTCCAGAAATTTATTATAAAGAATGTACAAAGAAGTAATTGGTAGCCGGTTGGTAGTGGTGCACACCTGTAATCCCAGCACTCTGGGAGGCAGGGGCAGGCAGATTTCTGAGTTTGAGGCTAGCCTGGTCTACAGAGTGAGTTACAGGACAGCCAGGGCTATACAGAGAAACCCTGTCTCAAAAAAAAACCAAAATACAAAAAACCAAAAAAAAAAGTGATTGGTATTAAACGATTTGTAAGATTCTGTTCATAACTGCTATTAATTCATTTCTATGCTGGTTTGAAGAAGTGGTAAATTGAAGAGCAAAGGGAAGTTAGTAGAACTTTCTAGATGCACACATATGCTTTTTTTTTTAAGTATTTTTACTAGATATATTCTTTATTTATATTTCAAATGTTTTCTGCTTACCTGGTTCCCTCCCCCCTGAAAATCCCCTAACCCATTCCCTCTCCCCCTGCTCACCAACCCACCCACTCCCACTTCCCTGTCCTGGCATTCCCTTATACTGGGGCATCTAGTCTTCTCAGGACCAAGGGCCTCTCCTCCCTTTGATGTCCGACAATGCCATCCTCTGCTGCATATGCATCTGGAGCCATGGGTCCATGTGTACTCTTTGGTTGGTAGTGTAGTCCCTGGGAGCTCTGGGAGTACTAGGTGGTTCATATTGCTGTTCTTCCTATGGCGCTGCAAACCCCTTCAGCTCCTTGGGTCCTTTCTCTAGTTCCTCCATTTGGGACCCTGGGTTCAGTTCAATGGTTGGCTGAGAGTGTCCCCCTCTGTATTTGTTAGGGACTGGCAGCTATATCAGGCTATATCAGGCTCCTGACAGCAAGCACTTGTTGGCATTCACAATAGTGTCTGGGTTTTGTAACTGTATATGGGATGGATCCCTAGAAGGGGCAGTCTCTGGATGGTCTTTCCCTCAGTCTCTGCTCCACACTCTCTCTGTATCTCCTCCTGAGGGTATTTTGTTCTCCCTTCTAAGAAGGAACAGAATATCCATACTTTGTTCTTCCTTCTTCTTGAGCTTCATTTGGTCTGTGAACAAGTGCCACATGTATACACGCATTTAAAGTATGTGTCTACCATAGAAGTAAAGGTTTAACTGAGTTTGGCCCTAAAAAAGAGTTTTCTATTAAGAAAACTCTTTAAATTAAGAAAAGGTGAAAGGAGAAAACTGGATTCTGAAATGCAAGGGGCTTTTGTTAAATGGCAAGTTTAATCAACAAGAACATGTAAATCAGCTTTTAGACGTTGCAGCAACCTGATTGGATCCAGGTCTAGAAGATCTGGCTGTGAATTCTGCACAAGTTGAAGGATGTGCAAAAGCTGCAACATCAACAATTCATTTCAGAAAGGAAAGAAAACACAAACAAAATTAACCCTGGCATAGCATTTCAACATTAGAAGAAAGGGTTGCCGTGGAAACCAGAGAGACGCTCATTGTAAAACTACAACCAGAGCTTACCTGGAGGGATATACATATGGAGAATATACTTGTGGGGCCTGATGTCATCAGTTGACTGCTGGTATCTTCTCTCCATGAAGCCTCAGCAAATGTTGTGTACTAAGAGCACACAGGGTCTTGTTGTCTGGATCCTGCTCCCCTCCCCATGTCCTGTATTTTAGGGAAACACATAGCTAGGTATCCTACCAAATCTCAGCATTGACTCCAAGCTGCAAAGGAGACTGGAGAGATCGCATGGCCTCAAGTTAAACCAGTAAGAGCCAGGGATTCGTCCCTGAAGAATGAAATTTCAATGTGGTTTTATTTGAGCAATGATTTGTAGACAAATAGGTCTCCTAAAATTTCCCATTCTGATAGAGATCCTAACCTTCCTGGTAGTTGGAATAGATCTTTAGACTAGAAATAAATATGTTCTCAGGTTAGAACCACAACCCTAGGATTTTGGCAAAGCAACCTGGCTTATTATTTAAGTGACTGTATTCTATTCTATAATCACATAGAAGGTGCTTTAGTGATTAGTGGTGGATTTGTAATGCTGTGTCTTTTGGCATTAGAATCAGAAGAGTACATTGAAGATGAGGAAAATGGTGACTGCGGTGGCTGTGGCTGAGAAAACCAGCCTGTGTCCTAGAGAGGGACCTACTGTATTCCTAAACTTGGGACAAAAGAGATAGGCAAAGACCTGAGTGTCATCATCCCTTATTTCATTTTTTATATTTTTGCCAATAAGGAGACCTTTAAAAGAAAAAGAAACAGAATAAACTAGATGTGTGCCTCAAGACGGACAAAGGGAATGCAAAATTAAAGTCTCAGTGTGAAAGGGAAGGCACAATGGAGCCATCTAGATGAGACACCTTTGGAGAAAATTTCAATTTCACTGTTTCTTTTCTCTCTTGGTTGAATTTTTTTTTCCCCTCACAGATGTGCTCTGTGGAAAGCCTGAAAGCCTTTTTAAAAATTTTTTCTTATTTTCTTTCTCTTTTTACTATGTAGTATACATGCTGGTTGTTCTTTCTCTTAATTTCCTTCTAATGTGGAAACAGTTCCCGGTTTCCAAGGTTTATCTCTGATGCTTGGTGACAGTCAACAATGCCTTTCGTTAGACCCCATCCTGTTCTTTCAGCTCCTCATTTTCTTAGTCTCCCCCTTTCCTTCACCCCCTTATTAACCTCTGTGGTTTGAGTAGTTTGTGATTTTCATAAAAAGTCATTTCCTTCTTTTATAAAAACATGTCTAACCTACTTTTGGACATAAACTCAAATTTCTATCTTGATTTTTGCATAACTTTTGGGGCTCCGTCTTGTTAGCAGGCAGGCAGCTCGTGGTCATTTACTATGCAGGGTGTGAGTCTGCCTATGAAGGTGTTTGTAAAAGACAACACAGTGTGTTTCCATCTGAGCCCTGAGTGACATCACCCATCGTGCTGTACCATAGAGTTGCAAAGCCGCTGGCTTTAGAGTCTATAGCTCTGAGTTGGGGCATGATTATGGTGTGTTGTCCTTCGTCATCTTTTCATGCAATCTTTCTCACAGGAGAGAAATGTGTGTTCTACCCAGGGTCATGAAATCAGAGCTCTCTAGAGAGTGAAACATGGAAGAGACAAACTAAATTTTATATAATTTTTCCAGTTTATTTTATTTATGTGTATGAATGTTTCTGCCTGCGTGTGCATGCACATGCACCACAGGTGTGGCGGGTGACATCGGAGGTCAGAAGAGGGTATCTGATGCCCTGGAGCCGGAGCTCTGGATGGTGGCGGGCTGATGTTGGGATGCTTGAGGGTGGAGCTCGGGTCCTCTGCAAAAGTAGCCAGTGCTTGTAACAGCTGAGCCAGCCAGCCAGCCCAAGACAAAGTCAAACATAATGTTGGCAGATGATGGCAGTATCTGGAGCTTTCCGGTGTGTGGCAATGACGTTTGAGAACGTTCATAGTTTTCCCCAAGAAAACCCCTGGATTTTCTCATTTGTGGTGCCCTCTTTGTTCTGGAACATTCGCTTTCCTGAACAGCTTTCTGCTTGCTTGTGTTTTGATGTCGTGCTATGTTCTGAAGCTGAATAAACAATAGATGTTTTTGAAAACTAGAGAAGTTTGGAGATGTGGAAGAGGTTGAGTTTTCTTTAATAATATGAAGTCAATGAAGTAGACTTTAGTGTGTTTATCTGCCAGAAAGCGGGGGCGGGGTGGGGAGCTTTCCTTTATATCTACCTGGAAAGGGACTTCTGATGAACTTACTCTTTGGGTTATGAATATCAAAGGGATTGGTTGGGGGCCAGGCAGGACACCAAAGGGGTTTCAGGAAGGAGACAACAGGTAGATTGAAATAGTGCAACTATAGTACTCATGTGTGAAATTCTCAAAATCTGTAAGTTAAAAACCATCTATGGAGTAAATATTCAGAGTTCATATTTTAAGTTTCTATTAGTTAAGAAGCTTATTGAAGAATTAATGAACTATGAAAAAGTATTGCCCGTGAGTCAACAGGGATAGCTGTGGGATAGCTGCCTAATGAATACCTTGGGAACTTCCTGTTTCTTAGTCTTCTGTACTTTAGAACTAAGAAGAAACCACTTCCCACGTCCTCATAGGGAAAGTTCACTAGTAATAGAACATAAAATTTCATCTTTACTGTTTAAAAATTGTATAAAAGTAACAACTGTTTTGGTGTTCTTTGGGGCTTTGTTTGAATGTGGTTTTATTTTGGGAAGGGCTATGTTGTTGAGTTTTTGTTTATTTTATTTTATTTTATTTTATTTTATTTTATTTTATTTTATTTTATTTATTTCATTGAGACAGGGTTTCTCTGTGTAGCCCTGGCTGTCCTGGAACTCACTCTGTAGTAGACCAGGCTGGCCTCGAACTCAGAAATCCGCCTGCCTCTGCCTCCCAAGTGCTGGGATTAAAGGCACGCATCACCACTGCCTAACGAGTTTTTTTTTTTTAATTTTTTTATTGGATATATTCTATATTTACATTTCATTTCCCTTTTCCTGGTTCCCTGCCCCCCAAAGGTCCCACATGCCCCTTTCCCTCCCCCTGTTCCCCCATCCACCCCTTCCCACTTCCCTCTTCTGGTATTCTCCTACACTGATGCTTTGAGCCTTTCCAGCACCAGGGTCCACTCCTTCCTTCTTGTTGGACATCATTTGGTATGTGGATTGTGTCTTTGGTATTCCAAGATTCTAGGCTAATATCCACTTATCAGTGACTACGTACCATGGGTATTCTTTTGAGACTGGGTCACCTCACTTAGTATGATGTTCTCCAGCTCCATCCATACTATTCAGCCATTAGAAACAATGAATTCATGAAAATCTTAGAGAGGTTTTGTTTTTTGATAAAGACCTTAAAGTTGAGTCGGGGGGAAGGATCCAAAAGGACAATCAAAATCTTTTTTAAATTTAAAACTTGTTTTAAGTAATAAAATATAATAATAATAATAATAATAATAATAATAGTAATAATAATAACAATAACTACCACCACCACTCTGCACCCCAAGAAACAACCGTGAGTAAAATTTCAAAAAAATGCTTAGGGAAAAGCTTTTGTGGTGTATCTGAATGACAGTGGAGTGTCATTTTTTTTATAATATAGTCTGCTCATACAGTTTGCCCTGAGATACTGAAATAGAGCAAGCTTTAAATAACTGAATTAAATTACCTGGAGTGAAAAAGAGTCACAATCTAGTTAGGATTAAGCTGAACTAAAAAATATTTAAAGAGACTTAACAACTATCCAAGATAATATCTTTAAAATATGTTGAG
This sequence comes from Apodemus agrarius, assembly GCA_964023405.1. Lineage (NCBI taxonomy): Eukaryota > Metazoa > Chordata > Mammalia > Rodentia > Muridae > Apodemus > Apodemus agrarius. Next base: position 67,525,400 of record OZ030011.1, on the reverse strand, counting down.
AGCTGGACCCGGCGATGCACATCTGTAATCCCAGTACGCGGAAGACAAGACAGTAGGAGCGAGAGTTCAAAGCCAGCCTCTGTGGCAATGCTGAGTTTGAGGCCAGTGTGCATCGTGAGAAATAAACCCGTACATATATGTGTGCCCCCCTCTCGCCCCCCCCCCGATAAATAAGTGTTTTTTAAAGTAAAATATTGTAAACTCTTTAAAAAATTATTTTGAAAGTCATTTTGTTTTCCAAGTTTTTTTTAAAACAAACAAACAAACAAACAAACAAACAAACAAAATGCATCAACTCCTCAGGCTCGTGAGCCACCAAACCTTAAGGAACATGGAACATATTCCCAAACTCTTCTATAGTAGCCACAGAACTAAGACCGGGGTCGAAGATTCAGAACATTTATTTGTGTTCCATAGAAAACTTTTTATCACATGTAATATCAAAGCTCACGTCCTTAAAATCTCACAAGAAAGGGCCACAGCCAGCAACAGTCTTTCTGCAGCGTGGTGGCTTCTGTCAGAAACGGTGGTTTCTCTTCTGCCTTCAGTACATTCTGCCTTTATTTTACTAGACGTCACCTGCACCATCCACGCTCATGTCCATCAGGTGGGCGTAATGCTTTCATTTGTGTTGTGTTTTGGGAAAGGTTGCTAGTGTGCATGGTTGCAAAGTCTGCGGACCTCAAGTATGGTTTTCCTCTCATTCACTAACACGGAGGCATTGAACTGGGAAAATAATGTATCTAGGACTGCTGAGGGTGTCACATTCTTTTAATAAACAAGAGTCATTTTCTCTAACTGCCATATGCCTCTCGGTGCCGGTCTAATAATTATATGCTATCAATTTTGTATCATTCCCTCCAGGATTCCCTGTCTACTCTTAACTGTCTCTCTTTACCCAACAGACAGTCTAACTGCTGTATCAGAGATTTACTTGAACCCATTTTAAGAATTATTCATTTGACCATAGAATCTTGCATCTGCAGTTGAGGATGCATTTATATCAAACTTATAGCTTTAAATTTCACGCAAGAGCAAAGCCTCATATGTAATGCAGGTTTTGAATGCAGATTTACTATAAAATAAGTGAATAATAATGCCAGGTTATTTTGGAAAGCGTTCATTTATGCGTTTAATACAATCGCAAAATGGCTGCCCACAGGTGGTCTTTTCAGAGGGTTAAGCCACAATGCCCAGAACAAAAAGGACACTAGAGTCTAATGTTCTTCAGAATTTAAAAAGCTGTTCACTTGCTTTTGTTAATTTTCTGATTTAGCCACGTCCATTATGGCCGAGCCCCAAATGCAGGACATTCTTTTTTGACATTTTGCCCTAAATAGACACTGACCGAGGCTGACTCTCCAGCTAGCTGTTTTGTCTCTCAGGCGGAAACTAGCCGTGAACAATGGGCAGGCATTCTTGGTGCTTCAATGAATAAGGAACAGAGTAGTTTTGACATGTAACAACAACTCTGGCAAATTCTGGGTTAACAAAAGTGTGTTTGACAAAAGGTGAATTTCTTTCCCTAAATTTCTCCCAAAAGTAAGTATTTAATTATGTCTTAACACATTTCCTTTTTTTCCCCCCTAGAGGATTATCTGCCCTAGTGACAACCTCCTTCTCTCTCCCAGGTTAGCATTCGGAATTAACGACCATTCCATTTAAAGCCTACTGCAAAACACAGATTCTTCAGCCAATAATTACTCACTTAAGAGGAAAAGGTTAGAATGAAGGTACATGTGGTTTCATCGCAGGGCTGACACTACATTGTAATGCTGAAAAACTGGAACATTAAATGTAAAACGTAACATTACATGTTGGAAGATGAAGTCGGTTATGGAGCTTATGGGAAACTGAAAGTGGTGGCAATACCTTTTCCTAAGCAAAGGATCAGGATATATTAAATATCAGATAAACTATTTCAAAGGGGAGTAACTCATAAGAGGAAAATTAGAGCAAGTGGTGAAACTTCCTAACCATCATTGTAAAAACTAGCCTTTTCAATTGAGCTTTTAGAAATACTAAGATGGCGGCTGGGCGGTGGTGGCGCACGCCTGTAATCCCAGCACTTGGGAGGCAGAGGCAGGCAGATAGATCTCTAAGTTCGAGGCCAGCTTGGTCTACAGAGTGAGTTCCAGGACAGTTAGAGCTACACAGAGAAACCCTGTTTCGAAAAAACCAAAAAAAAAAAAAATACTAATATGTACAAAGCATGACATGATTTACATTTCTGTAAAACCAAAAGGTCCTTCACTTCGAGAAATACTCTGGTAATAGGTACTTGTGTGAAGGGCATAAGTAGTAGACTTTTTGGGAATGAATATATGAAGTAATCTATTAGAATTCATTTTTGAATTGTTTTATTAATAAATTTTAATTGTTTTCAGTAAATGAATAGAAAAGTTAAAATACATAAAGTGTTTTTGACTAGGGGATATCACAGAAAGAAAACAGTAAGGGTTTTGGGGGGATGTCCTGAGCTGTCCCTGACTCAGCTATAGTCACCTTGGCCATCAGCATGCCTCAAAGAAACAGCAACATTCACAATGGGTCCTGGCAGCACCGGAGACTCTGGCCCTTACCATCATCAAGAGCAAAGAGGAGTCCATTACAGATGGTGGGAGGTCTAGACAGCACCTCTATTGTTATTGTATCTTGTTCCTGCTGTCAGGAGTGAATGGAAGCTTTACAAGTAGACCTTTTTGGATAGACACGGTCTTTTAGGAATAGAGCTCTCCATAAATGTGGTGCTCATTGTTTTTTCATGAGATGGCCTAATCAATATTCACCCTTCAAGAGTTCATGAAGTTTTTTGGTCAAAAGAAACGCTTAAATCATTTAATATCTTCTTTATTTTAAAAGTAGACATATTTCCCTATGTAAATTGGGTTGGTCTGTAAATCCTATTAGGAAGCACAAGCAGGGCTGTGGTTAGGCTAGGAAATGCCTAACACTCTGCCTTCCATCAGGTCTACTACCTCCCATGGGCTGTCTGTAACCTGGGTTTGAGGTTCCTATCTAACTGCAAGGAAGTCTGGGAACTGTAGTATACTGGTTACTTCTCTCCTGCTGTGATAAAACACCTGGAGCAAAGATGCTTATAAAAATAGAGTTTATTTTGGCTCATGATCCCAGGGTGATTAGAGTCCATCATGGCCAGCAGGGTTGGCAGGAAACTTAGAGATCTTGCCCAGACATGAAGCCAAGGTTTCCAGTACTTAAGCCTGTGGGGGACATTCCTCATTCAAACCACATGTACTTTTTACTCAGGTCCAGAAGAAAGAAAGAAAGAAAGAAAGAAAGAAAGAAAGAAAGAAAGAAAGAAAGAAAGAAAGAAAGATTGACAATATTTTAACATGTCTCTGCCAAATGGTCTTTAGCAAATGATTAAAGATAATTTGCCTTTCCTCTGCATTTCTGAGATATACCACCTATAAGCTGAGTTTATTCATATAGGCATCTTAAATATCCTTGGGCATCATAGATTAAATTGTTCCTTAATACTTTGGGACTTAAAATACCCTTCCAGACAATGAGTATTTTAAGTGATCTGGATTGGGGGGAGGGGGAAACACTTCTAATTAGCTATTGAAAGCAAATGAAAAGCCATTTGCTGCTATTTAGCTAATAAGTAATGACCCTGAAACTTGCTCTAGCTTTCCAAAGTCTCTGTTTAGTAAATGCCCAGCAAAGGTAGCTGAGAGGCACTTTACAGATACTGTGGGATTCCTGTGATGCTTTGAACACAAGTAAGACTATAAGAGCACAAGACTCAACACAATGCATTACTAAGATTTGTGCATTGAAAGATATCAGGGACAGTGCTGGCTGAGAAGTATTTCAGTGGATTATGGCTTTCCGCATCATCAAATTTATATCATTTATTTTTAAACACATAATTGTCGTTTTTATTATCTGGTTCAAAAGTAGGGAAGGTATAAGTCTACATCACAAAACTTAATATCAAGAAGTATTGACTATGTTTATTCTTTTATTATCCTCTTAGAGTGTTTGTATTGTAGAACTAGAAAAAGATGCCATAATTAATTTCGGCAGCTAGTCCAGCCACATGGACAGAAGCAATTCACCTGCACTTGTAAAACAAATTGGTGGTGAGAATCTATTTTGCTGCTGGAACCAGATAGAATTTTCTCATGATATTGTTATGCTAAGTTGAACATCACACCTTTTGTGTTCTCTCCATTCGGCCTTGAATAAACATTAGAACAATAATAATCTAAATGATTTGCAAGTGGTTATGAGCAGTTGCCCATCTGCTTTGGACAAAATTATACAAATCAATTACATGGACAGAAAAGCCAAACAAATGTGGACGACTCAACAGCAGAAATAAAATGGGTGAACCCTTATGCTTTGTTCACCATATATCACCCCTCCTAACCGGAGATGAGTAAATTAGACTCATTAACCTTGAAAAATTATATAATTTGTACATAATAGGTTTGAAACAATACTTTGCTTCCTGGTTATGATGAATATTTTGTCAATGGCACTGTATAGCTTAATTGGAAGTCGACAAAACGGATCATTTGGAAATGGTTTGTTCTGTCCTAGTTTATATTATTTCATGAAATTGGCAGGTATCTATTGCTGCTATAGAACTCTAGCTGAAATACCCAATTGCTCCATCGTGTTGAGATAGAAGTAAGTATGTGCTCACTAAGGTAGGGGTGAAGTGAGTGGGTATCACAGTTAAGAAATTGGCCCTGAGCCTGTGGACAGAGGTTCGACTTAAAGGAAACCAAAGGAAACACTGTTTAGCTTTTCACTGGATGTCTGTCAATAAAGATTCATAAAACTATCTTTTATGATTCCACCAATCAGAGTTTGAGGGTAGGGGTGGATCTGGGAGGTTAAGAAGAGGATTTGGGGGTGAAATTGATCAAAGTAGATTTATAAAACTCTCAAAGATTAATAAAAGTATTTTAAGACATCAACAAAGAAAATTTTCATTTGGGGTTAAAGGAAGCAAAATCAAAAACATTTAGCTTCCTGGAGGGTGTCCTTCTTCCAGGGAGGTGAGACCTCACAAGACTACTGTTCCAACATCACAACTGCTCTGACCACCACTGCTAGAAAGCGTTCATCTGTTTCCGTTTAGATGCTTCAGCGCCACTGTCTGTTGGTGGTTCCTCTCTGTCAAAGAGGCTTCCGGTTATGAAGAACTGGGATGAAAAATCCCAGAATGGCTGCGGATGAAAACATTTGCTACCAGTTCTCCTACCTGAGGTGAGCAAATGCTTAAGGAGACAGACTTCTAATTCAGAGAGAGGTGGGGGGGGAGGGATGGGGAGAGAGAGAGGGAGGAGAAGACGAGGTTGGCACAGGGAGAATTATTGGTGGCTCACTTGTTAATCTGGGCAAGGCTGTGTACACTGACTGCTACCCAAGAGACTCCCCCACCTCAGGTGTCCCCAGCCTGGACAAAGGATTATTTTCTTATCTTGTTCATTCTGTAGATCCACCATATAAAATGACCGCAGGAACGTTATTTTCATTTTCGACTTTTAGCACTGCCATCTTGCTTCCTGCTCTCTGAGTAATTTGAGCTCAGTGTCTGTGAAGAGAGATGTTCCTTCACCTTCTCCCTGTGCTTCTCTCCCCTGAACTTGCATCTAATGGTGAGATGTGGGACAGAAAAGATGGATGAGCCGTTAAGAGCTCTCGCTGGATAATATGAGGATCGGAGTTTGGGTGTGACATGCCGAGCATCCTGTACGTATCTGTTATCCTGAAAGAAGTCAGACAGAGAAAAGTCAGAGGCTTGCTGTCTTCCAGCCTAGCTAAGAAAACCTGAGTCCCAGATTCAGGGAGAGACCCTACCTCAAAGGAATACAGAGAGTGATGGAGGAGGACACCTGCCATCCTCTTCTGCCCCCCCCCGCCAGAGAGAGAGAGAGAGAGAGAGAGAGAGAGAGAGAGAGAGAGAGAGAGAGAGAGAGAGAGATCTGAAGGTGAGATGCAATAGCAATGCATGATATTCTGAGCCTTGAGTTTGTAGTTTGTTCTGATGATGTCTGGGCAATCTTTGTAATCTGTACGTGCTGCCTTTCTCTGTGTGTGTTCTTTCTCACAGCACCTGCACACATCTTGATTTCTTAATCACTCGGGGTTGTTGCTTGTGATTGTTGTGTTTTCAAAGCTCTTCATGCATCAGGATTAATCCAAAGGACTTAAGGTTGGCACTGGGGGAGTTAAAACACTTGAGGAGTAGTGTAAGTTCTTAATTAATACAGAAAGAAGAATCACTTATAATTTATTTCAAAATATCCAGTGCTGTTCCAAATACTATTTTGGAGTAAATGGGTGTGTGGCGAACAGTCTTCCACGGCTCCTCATTCACAGAGTCTCCCTGCTGGTGTGAGGGCTGTTCAGAACAGCACTTTACTTTTTGGTTTATTTATTAAGATCCTGCACTCAACTATAAGAAATTAGCCTCCTAGAGGTGAATCACTTCCTACACTGCAAAGAAGAAACCTGTTCCTATAGCAAAGAAGGAAAGCTTGCATACATTCCCCCATCAGACAATAAAGGAGAGACCAAACAGGTTTATTGCACAGTCCATTCTAAGTGTGAAACAGGGCATCTGGGTGTTTCAATAATATGCATGGAAGTATCTAAAAGGGTGGGTTTGTTACATCCCATTACACAAGACGCATGTCCTAGATAGGGAGCATGAGGGGGGTTCTTTTGGTGAGCTTTTAATCTCAAAGCTCCTTAGTAATTGAAAAGTGGAACAGCTCAAAGAAAAGCGTTTCTAAGCATGTAGGACATTGTGAATGCTAATAGCGTGACTGACACAGAAGGAGATACGGAGAGAGCTCTAGGCAAGGCCTCTGTCCGGTGTGCAAAATCACCTGGCTACTGTCAGCCAGTGCTTTCATTATCTGCACTGTGCGCTGCGAGGCGGCGCTCCCTCCCCTCCTCTGTTTTCACCCAGGGTACTGTCTGCTGTGCCAGGGTTTTCAGATAAATAATGTCAATTAGACTTCAAGTCTCTTGGGAAAAAAAAAATTTTTTTTTTCAACGACAGCTAGCTCAATGGCAGAGCACTTGTCTAGCATACAGAGCCCGAGTTCTACCCCCACGCTGAAAAGAAAAGGCTAGAGTAGAGGCCACCTCCGGACAAACCTGTCCAATCAAGCCGCCTTCCTGAGCAGAGCTATATACGAACCTCCAAGAAGGCCCAGAAGGACAAAGACAATGACTTGGTGTCGGTCATACCCACTCACACTTGGGTGCTCTCTCCCCGGCTCCTTACTATCATGATACGTACACAAGAACGAACAATATCCATTCACTTCGGGGAAGTAAAGGCTCGCATACAGTTCGCAATCCTGCCCCTAAGAAAGATATCTGTGACCTTCACGACTAAGGTACTTTTTGACAGTGAAAAGTTGTACAATAAGCCTGAGTTCAGGGATGATCCTTTGGGTCTTACTTCTCTTATCTTCAACTTGAGCAATGCCTGGATACACAACACTGGGGTGTACCAGACACGCAGCCCTAGCCTGTCCGTTAAAATGCATGCACTTGCAGACATCCTTGTTGAGGCAGGCTGTCCTGGACAGTCACACTGTTCCTGTCAAAACCACTGGTTCCGTGTTCCCCTCTCTGGAGTTTGTCGTAGGTAATTATCTGGTTAGTGAAGTGTGTGTCTCGTGACTCTGCCAAGTTCATCCAAGGTTTCTACTAGGTAGGAGTGTGGCATCTTTGAGCAAAGAGAAATTGCCCATCCCGTTCTCACCAGGGCTCATGCTGTGGGTGACAAGCCTTTAAGCTGCTCAAACAGGCTGAATTTGCCCTTGTCATGAACAGTGCCATGATATAAGCTGAGCAGTTCTTCTGCAAAGCCGGGCTTCATTCCAGAACTTGGGGTACAGTCCTGCTGACCTGCTTGTGGAGACGCTGGAGTTGAGCGAGGCTTGCCAGCCACTGCCAGATACCAGGGCACGTGAGGGGTCAGATCAGTAAGTTCATAGGTGGGTTTCTTTCCTGTGGCATTTCTTCTTTGACATTAGCACTTCACCAAGAAAGGCATCTTAGGAATTATGTCATCTGCTAGAAATTATGATGTAGCTGTACTGTGAGGTGAGTAGAAAGATTCAAGTTTGATGAGAACTGTATCTCTTCATTTGAGATACCAGTTGCAACATTGCAATAAAAATGGGTCATTTTCACTGTTTTTTGTTTGTTTGTTTGTTTGTTTGTTTGAGACAGGGTTTCTCTGTGTAGCCCTGGCTGTCCTGGAACTCACTCTGTAGACCAGACTGGCCTCGAACTCAGAAATCCACCTGCCTCTGCCTCCCAAGTACTGGGATTAAAGGCGTGCGCCACCACCACCCGGCCCCATTTTCACAGTTTTAATTTTAATTTACCAAACACCCTTCTTCTGTTTTTATGGAAGACCACCTCAGTCTCTCCCCTAATCACAATGGAGACCCACTGTAAATAAAATTTCCTCTCTCTGAACAGACAATAATCCTGACCTGAGAGAAGACAAAGTCAGGTAAAGACATCCTGCCTTTTTGACTCCTTGTCCTTGAGTCTGAAGGCCTATCTCTACAAACAGGGACACAGATACAATTGCTTCTTTGCTTATAACACACATCTCATGAGGAGATGTATGAAAAGAGGCCACCATCATTGCTTCCAGTCTGACAGGACAGATAGCTCTAGGTACTGAGATATCCAGAGTTTAACATCTCTTGGAACACAGGCCACCAAGCTTCTGCCTGTGCCCAAGACCCGGGCAGCTCTGCAGGTCGTCTGTGTGCCAGCCCTGTCATGGATCGTTTGCCTTGTAGAGTAATCAGCACTTGGAGGGGTTCCCTGCCACCATCTTTGTTCCCAGTTGGACAGGACAGGCAGCTCCAAGTACACAGAGAAAACCATTAGAATAACATTGCTTGGAGCAAGGCAAACCAGGGCTCCAACAGCACCCAAGAGTATGGCAGCCCATCAGTAATCTGTGCCAGGGGAAACCCAGTCATCCAGCTGTGCAGAAATAGCCTTACAGGCTTACAAGATGTTCAAGCACCAGACAGTGACAACAGGACCAACTAACACAAGAGATAACCAGATGGCAAAAGGCAAACGTATGAATGTTACTAACAGAAATCAAGGCAATATGGCAGCATCCCAACCCAATTCTCCGACAACAGCAAGTCCTGGGTACCCCAACACACCAGAAAAACAAGATTTGGATATAAAATCACTGGTCATGATGCTGTTAGAGGAACAAAAGAAGGATATAAATAAATCTCTTAAAGAAATACAGGAGAAAATGGATCAAAAGGTAGAAGCCCTTACAAGGGAAACACAAAAATCATTTAAAGAAATGCAAGGAGAATATGGGTCAACAGATAGAAGCCAATAAAGAGGAAATGCAAAAATCACTTAAAGAAATACATGAGAACTTGGGGCAACAGGCAGAAGTCATGAAAGAGGAAACGCAAAAAAACTCTTAAAGAATTACAGGAAAACACAAACAGGTGAAGGAACTGAGCAAAGCCATCCAGGATCTAAAAACAGAAGTAGAAACAACTAAGAAATCACAAAGGGAGACAATTTTGGAGATAGAAAACCTTGGGAAGAAATCAAGGGCCATAGATGCAAATATCAACAATAGAATACAAGAGATAGAAGAAAGAATCTCAGATGCCAAAGATACCATAGAAAGCATTGACTCTACAGTCAAAGAAAATGCAAAATGCAAAAAGCTTGTAACCCAAAACATCCAGGAAATCCAGGTTACAATGAGAAGACCAAACTTAAGGATTAAAGGTATAGATGAGAGTGAAGATTTAAAACTTAAAGGGCCAGCAAATATCTTCTACAAAATTCTGGAAGAAAACTTCCCTAATCTAAAGAGAGGGATGCTGATGAACATACAAGATGCCTACAGAACTTCAAACAGACTGGACCAGAACAGAAATACCTCCTGTAACATAATAATCAAAACTCCAAATGTACTAAATAAAGAAAGAATATTAAAGGCTGTAAGAAAAAAAGGCCAAGTAACATATAAAGGAAGACTTATCAGAATTACACCAGACTTCTCACCAGAGACCATGAAAGCTAGAAGATCCTGGGCAGATCTTATGCAGACTCTAAGAGAACACATATGGCAGCCAAGACTATTATACCCAGCAAAACTCTTACCATCTCTATCTATCACCATAGATAGAGAAACTAAGATATTCCATGATAAAACCAAATTTACACAATATCTTTCCACAAACCCAGCCCTACAAAGGATAGTAGGTGGAAAACACCAATACAAGGAGGGAAACTACACCCTGGAAAAAGCAAGATAGTAACCTTCTTTCATCAAACCCAAAAGAAGATAACCACTCAAACACAAAAAATTAACATCAAAAATAAGAGGAAGTAATAATCACTATTTCTTAATATCTCTTAACCTCAATGGACTCAATTCTCCAATAAAAAGACATAGGCTAACAGACTGGATACAAAAACAGGACCCTATATTTTGCTGCATACAGGAAACACATCTCAGTGTCAAAAAAAAAAACACCACTACCTTTGAATAAAAGACTGGAAGACAATTTTACAAGCAAATGGTCTCAGGAAACAAGCCAGAGTAGCCATTCTAATATCAGATAAAATTGACTTTCAACCTAAAGTCAACAAAAGAGACACAGAAGGTCACTTTTTGCTGGTCAAAGAAAAAGTCCTCCAAGAAGAACTCTCAATTCTGAACATCTATGCTCCAAATGCAAGGGCACCCTCATTCATAAAAGAAACGTTACTAAAGTTCAAAGTACACATTGCACCTAACACAATAATTGTGGATGACGTCAACACTCCACTCTCCTCAATGGACCGATCAGGAAAACAGAAACTAAACAGGGACACAATGAAACTAATTGAAACTTTGGACCAATTGGATTTTATATATAAACATTTCATCCTAAAGCAAAAGAATATACCTTTTTCTCAGCACCTCATGGTAACTTCTCCAAAATTGATCATAAAATTGGTTGCAAGACAGACCTCAACAAAGATAAGAAGATTAAACTAATCCCATGCCTCCTGTCAGATCACTATGGAGTAAGAGTGGTCTTCAATAGCAACAAAAAGCCCATATACACATGGAGGCTGAACAATACTCAATGATACCTTGGTCAAGGAAGAAATAAAGAAATCAAAGACTTTCTAGAATTATTGAAAGTGAAGGTACAACATACCCAAATTTATGGGACACAATGGAAGCAGAGCTAAGAAGAAACCTCATATCCCTGAGTGCCTCTAAAAAGAAACTGGAGAGAACATACACTAGCAGCTTAATGGCATATCTTAAAGCCCTGGAACAAAAAGAAGTTAATTCACCAAAGAGGAGTAGAAGACAGAAACTCATCAAACTCAGGGCTGACATCAGTCAAGTAGAAACAAAGAGAACGATACAAAGAATCAACAAAACCAGGAGCTGGTTTTTTGAGAAAATCAACAAGATAGATAAACCGTTAGCAAGACTAATCAGAGGGCACAGAGACAATATCCAAATTAACAAAATTACAATTGAAAAGGGAGATATAACAACAAAAACTGAGGAAATTCAAAAAATCATCAGATCCTACAAAAAAACCCTATATTCAACACAACTGGAGAATCTGGAGGAAATGGACAATTTCCTAGACAGATACCAAATACTAAAATTAAATCAGGATCAAATAGATCATCTAAACAGTCCCATAACCCCTAAAGAAATAGAAGTGATCATTGTAAGTCTTCCAACAACAACAACAACAAAAAGCATGGGACCAGATGGTTTTAGTGCAGAATTCTATCAGACCTTCAAAGACGACCTAACACCAATACTCTTCAAACTATTCTACAAAATAGAAACAGAAGGAATACTACCCAACTTGTTCTATGAAGCCACAGTTACACTGACACCAAAAACACACAAAGATTCAACTAAGAAAGAGAACTTCAGACCAATTTACCTAATGAATATCAATGCAAAAACACTCAATAAAATTCTTGCCAACTGAATCCAAGAACACATCAAAAAACGATCTCACCCTGATCAAGTAGGCTTTATCCCAGGGATGCAGGGATGGTTCAATATATGGAAACCCTTCAATTCCATCCACTACATAAACAAAGTCAAAGAAAAAAACCACATAGTCATTTAATGAGAAGCTGAAAAAGCCTTTGACAAAGTTCAGCATTTTTTCATGCTAAAAGTCTTGGAAAGAACAGGAATTCAAGACCCATACCTAAACTTAGTAAAAGCAATATACAGCAAACCAGTAGCCAGCATCAAACTAAATGCAGAGAAGCTGAAGCAATCCCACTAAAATCAGGGACTAGACAAGGCTGCCCCCTCTCTCCATGTCTTTTGAATATAGTAGTTTTGAACTTTTGAAGTTCTAGCTAGAGCAATTAGACAACATAAGGAAGACAAAGGGATACAAATCGGAAAGGAAGAAGTCAAACTATCACTATTTGCAGATGATATGATAGTTTACTTAGGTGACCCAAAAAACTCCACCAGAGAACTACAGCTGATAAACAATTTCAGCAAAGTGGCAGGTTATTAAATCAACTCTAGCAAATCAGTTACTTTCCTATACTCAAAGGATAAGCAGACTGAGAAAGAAATTAGAGAAATGACACCTTTCACAATAGCCACAAACAATATAAAGTATCTTGGTGTGACTCTAACCAAACAAGTGAAAGATGACAAGAACAAGTTCTGTATGACAAGAAGTTCAGATCTCTGAAGAAGGAAATTGAAGAAGACCTCAGAAAATGGAAAAATCTTCCATGCTCATGGATTGGCAGGATTAATATAGTTAAAATGTCCATCTTGCCAAAAGCAATATACAGATTCAATGCAATCCCCATCAAAATCCCAATTTGGTCAAAAGGACAAATTGGCAACCAACAAATGGAAAAAGATCTTCACCAACCCTACATCCGACAGAGGGCTAATATCCAATATATACAAAGAACTCTAGCAAATAACCCTATCAAAAAATGGGGTACAGAGCTAAAGAAAGACTTTTCACCTGAAGAATTTCGAATGGCTGAGAAGCATCTTAAGAAATGTTCAACATAATTAGTCATTAGGGAAATGCAAATCAAAATAACCCTGAGATTTCACCTCACATCAGTCAGAATGGCTAAGATTAAGAACTCAGGAAACAGCAGGTGTTGGCAAGGATGTGGAGGAAGAGGAACATTCCTCCACTGCTGGAGGGATTGCAAGATGGTACGACTACTCTGGAAATCAGTCTGGTGGTTCCTCAGAAAACTGGGCATGACACTTCCGGAGGATGCTGCCGTACCACTCCTAGGCATATACCCAGAGGATTCCCCAGCATGTAATAAGGATACATGCTCCACTATGTTCATAGCAGCCCTATTTATAATAGCCAGAAGCAGGAAAGAACCCAGATGTCCCTCCATGGAGTAATGGATACAAAAAGTGTTGTATATATACACTATGGAGTACTATTCAGCCATTAGAAACAATGAATTCATGAAATTCTTAGACAAATGGATGGAGATGGAGAACATCATACTAAGTAAGGTAACCCAGTTTCAAAAGAATACCCATAGTATGGACTCACTGATACGTGGATATTAGCCTAGAATCTTGGAATGCCCAAGACACAATCCACATACCAAATGATGTCCGAGAAGAAGGAAGGGGTGGCCTCTGGTTCTGGAAAGACTCAATGCATCAGTGTAGGGGAATACCAGAACAGGGAAGTGGGAAGGGGTGGATGGGGGAACAGGGGGAGGTAAAAGGGCATATGGGACTTTTGGGGGACAGGGAGCCCAGAAATGAACCCACAGACTTATAGTCACTTGATCTTTGATAAAGGAGCCACAGCCATCCAGTGGAAAAAAGATAGCCTTTTCAACAAATGGTGCTGGTTCAACTGGAGGTCAACATCCAGAAGAATGCGAATTGACCCACTCTTATCTCCTTGTACTAAGATCAACTCCAAGTGGATCAAGGACCTCCACATAAAACCAGACACACTGAAACTATTAGAAAAGAAACTTGGGAAGACCCTGGAGGACATGGGCACAGGGGGAAATTTCCTGAACAGAACACCAATAGCTTATGGTCTAAGATCAAGAATTGACAAATGGGACCTCATAAAATTACAAAGTTTCTGTAAGGCAAAGGACACTGTCAGAAGGACAAAACGGCAACCAACAAATTGGGAAAAGATCTTCACCAACCCCACATCCGACAGATGTGCTGAGAAGCACCTTAAGAAATGTTCAACATCATTAGTCATCAGGAAAGGGGAAATCATCTGAAATGTAAATAAAGAATATATTGAATAAAAAACAAAACAAAACAAAACAAAACAATCCTAATTCAGTTCTTTATAGAGTTAGAAAGAGCAATTCTCAAATTCATCTGGAATAACAAAAAACCCAGGATAGCTAAAACTATTCTCAACACTAAAAGAACTTCTGGGGGGGATCAGTAATCCGGACTTCAAGCAGTACTACAGAGCAATAGTCTTAAAAACTGCATGGTATTGGTACAATGACAGGCAGGTAGATCAATGGAATAGAATTGAAGACCCAGAAATGAACCCACACACCTATGGTTACTTGATCTTTCACAAAGGAGCTAAAACCATCCAGTGGAAAAAAGATAGCCTTTTCAACAAATGGTGCTGGTTCAACTGGTGGTCAGCATGCAGAAGAATGCAAATCGATCCATTCTTATCTCCTTGTACTAAGCTCAACTCCAAGTGGATCAAGGACCTCCACATAAAACCAGATACACTGAAACTAATGGAAAAAAACTGGGGAAGACCCCTGAGGACATGGGCACAAGGGGAAAGATCCTGAACAGAACACCAATAGCTTATGCTCTTGGAGAACATTATACTAAGTAAGGTAACAGATCAAGAATTGACAAATGGGACCTCATAAAATTACAAAGTTTCTATAAGGCAAAGAATACTGTCAACAGGACAAAACGGCAACCAACAAATTGGGAAAAGATCTTCACCAACCCTACATCTGACAGAGGACTAATATCCAATATATACAAAGAACTCAAGAAGGTAGACCCCAGAGAACCAAATAACCCTATTAAAAAATGGGATACCAGAGCTATAGAAAGACTTTTCACCTGAAGAATTTCTAATGGCTGAGAAGCACCTTAAGAAATGTTCAACATCATTAATCATTAGGGAAATGCAAATCAAAACAACCCTGAGATTTCACCTTACACTAGTCAGAATGGCTAAGATTAAGAACTCAGGAAACAGCAGGTGTAGGCGAGGATGTGGAGAAAGAGGAACACTCTTCCACTGCTAGTAGGAATGAAAGTTGGTACAACCACTCTGGAAATCAGTCTGGCAGTTCCTCAGAAAACTGGGCATGACACTTCTGGAGGACCCTGCTATACTGCTCCTAGGCATATACCCAGAGGATTCCCTGGCATTCAATAAGGACACATGTTCCACTATGTTCATAGCAGCCTTATTTATAATAGCCAGAAGCAGGGAAGAACCCAGATGTCCCTCAATGGAGGAATGGATACAGAAAATGTGGTATATTTACACAATGGAATACTACTCAGCAATTAAAAACAATGAATTCATGAAATTTTTAGGCAAATGGTTGGAACTGGAAAATATCATCCTAAGTGAGGCAACCCAATCACAAAAGAATGCACATGGAATGCAGTCACTGATAAGTGGATATTTATTAGCCCAGAAGCTCTGAATACCCAAGACACAATTACCATATCAAATGATTCGCAAGAAGAAGGAAGGAGAAGGTCCTGGCCCTGGAAAGGCTTGATCCAGCATTGAGGGGAGTACCAGGACAGAGAAATGGGAGGGGGTGATTGGGGAATGGGCGGAGGGAAGAGGGCTTAGGGGACTTATGGGGAAGGAGGAACCTGGAAAGGGGAAAGCATTTGGAATGTAAACAAAGAATATAGAAATAAATAAAAAACTATGAGATAGATAAACACATAAAAAAGAGTTTAATTTCAGTCAGGTGTGTGTGTGTGTGTGTGTGTGTGTGTGTGTGTGTGTATACCAATTATCCATTATTAAAATACAAAATTTAATAAAATTTTACATTTTTAGTATAGCTAATTTTAAAAAACTATATTCAAGCAGATTATATGAAGGCATTTCAAATATATTCATTGTAGTTTCATCAAGTGGATTTTTTTCCTGAAATTGGTGTTCTGAGACTTGGAGTTTAAAGGTTAAAATCCTTTTTGTCATAACCACTTCTTGATAATGTACCAGAGCATCTCCATCAGTTCTCTGTATTGTAGCCTGTAGAGTGTGCTCTCAAGAGCACACGCCCATTGGGATGGTGCTCTGGCCCCTCCACTGACCTCTTAGCCCTATTTGTAAAACCCATTGAGCCAACATGCATCCTCCCTCTGTGAGAACTCTGTTACGCTCTTCTTTTCTCTGTGCCCTCCATGCATGCCAGCCGAACAGTGGACTAGGTTGAATGTGTATGTGAAGAACAGAGTGGTTGCAGTTTCTAGAGCTTTTTTTGAGTCAGAGAATTCAGCCAGATGGTCTTCTCACTGCTAGAGGGAAAATTTCATTCATGAGCTTGAAATCTAATGTCTATCTGTGGTTGACTTCTATAGCAAACAAACAAACAAACAAACAAAAACAAACAAACAAAAACCCAAAACAACAACAACAAAAACCAGCAAATCCTCAGATCGAAAAATTCAGCCTCATGGCAGGGCAGTGGTGGCACACGCCTTTAATCCCAGCACTTGGGAGGCAAGAGGCAGGTGGATTTCTGAGTTCAAGGCCAGCCTGGTCTACAAAGTGAGTTCCAGGACAGCCAGGGCTACACAGAGAAACCCTGTCTTAAAAAAAAAAGAAAAAAGAAGAAAAAAAGAAGAATAAATAAATAAAGAAAGAAAGAAAGAAAGAAGAAAGAAAAAAAGAAGAGGAAAAGAAGAAAAAGAAAAATTTAGCCTCTTTTATTTAGATGTCTTTTGTTTTTGACACAGTATTTTCCCTTTTATTGGAATTCTCTACTTTGCAAGCCACAAGATAGCAACCAATTACCAATTGTATTCATACTCACACCTATATAATTAACATGTAAAAATTAGTAGTTAGCAAAATGAGAAAGGGTAAAAGTCAGAAAAATATAGAAACACTTTGTAGAAGTTAGTTCTGGTTCTTCCTCACATCATCATGCTCCCAGAAAGAAGACTCAGACTCAAAATATATTTATAAATACATTGGCCATATAGCTAGGCTCTACTCTTACTGGATCTAACTAAAATATCCCACTTACTTTAATCTGTTCTGCCACAGGGCTAGTTACTGTGCTCAGGCACCATGCGTCTGTCTCCTCACATCTTCCCTGTCAGATCTCACACTGGGCTCTCTCTCACAATCCTTTCTGCGCCCCCCCCCCGCAGATGTCCCACCTCCTATTTCCTGTCTAAGCCATAGGCCATCAGATTTATTATGGACAGGTGCCACATCCATAGAGATTCAAGATAGTCTCTGTACAATTCTATTTCCACAATTTTTTTTAAATAAAACCCTCTAGCTCTTGAAAACAGTGGAAAAGAAATAATCTAAAAAAGAATGCCTTTAATCATAAATTAAATCTTGCTTTTTTGCTGAAACAGCTCAGGGGAGATTGTTTTCTAGGGGAGCTAGGTAATAAACATGGGATAGAAGTCAATTGTGTATGTGTGCATGTGTGTGTGTGTATGTGTGTGTGCATGTGAGTGTGTGTGTGCATGTGAGTGTGCATGTGAGTGTGTGTGTGCATGTGTGTGCATGTGTGTGTATGTGTGTGTGCATGTGTGTGTATGTGTGTGTGCATGTGTGTGCATGTGTGTGTATGTGTGTGCATATGTGTGTGCATGTGAGTGTGTGTGTGTGTGTGTGTGTGTGTGTGTGTGTGAACATGCAGCACAGCTGAAGGGATCTAGCCCGTGAAGGGGAGGCAGGATGCACCAATGTCAGGGTAGAGTCCGTTGCAGGATAAGATTTTGAAACAAATAGGACAAAAAACAAAACTATAAAAACAAAACAAGGGGGCTGGAGAGATGGCTCAGTGGTTAAGAGCACTGACTGTTCTTCCAGAGGTCCTGAGTTCAATTCCCAGCACCTACATGGTGGCTCACAAGAATCTGTAATGGGATCCGATGACCTCTTCTGGTGTGTCTGAAGAAAGTGACGGTGTGTTCACATATGTAAAATAAATAAAAACAACAAAAAAAATCCCACCTCACAGCCATCTAATCACATGTGAGTTTCAGATCTTACCTGAAATTCTCGTGTAACTTGTGCCACATATTTTACCCAACAGCCTTATTCCATTGAAAGTATGGTTTGAGCCAGATATGAAAGGGCTATGGAACAGTAGTCCAGGAGAGTGTCAGACTGGGATGGCTGAGGCTCTGGAGTGAGGGAAGCCTGTCAGAAAAGCAAGGGAGGCTGAGGGAAGGGCAGAGCATGGAGGGGCCCAGGGGCCCTCAGAGGGACTTTGTTACTGTCTGCTGAGCGAATGGAGACTCCATTGTGAACCAGCTTCTGACTGCGAGGGGCCGCTCCGACTGCTGTGTGGAGAAGAGTGACCTGGGAAGGGCAAAGCCACCACGGCAGGGTTGGGAGCAGGGCTACAGCGATCATTCCGAAGGACCCGCACGACAGTGGCTCATGGCCACTGTACAGCAGCTTCAAGGCTGTGACATCCAGTTAAAGTTTGGGTATATTTTGGAGGTATAGGTAACATTATGACAAACCGAGTGTGGTATATAAAAAACAGGAGCTAGGGTTGATCAGAAGGGTTATTTTATTTATTAGATATTTTCTTTATTTACATTTTAAATGTTATCCTCTTTTCTGGTTTCCCCTCTGAAAACCCTCTATCCCATCCCTTCTCCCCCTGCTCACTAACCCACCCACTTCCGCTTCCCTGTCCTGGCATTACCTTACACTAGGGCATCAAGCCTTCACAGGACCAAGGGCCTCTCCTCTCATTGATGTCTGAAAAGGCCATCCTCTGCTACATATGCAGCTGGACCCATGGGTCCCTTCATGCGTACTCTTTGGTTGGACTGAGCACAAGGTCCCCAATGGAGGAGCTAGAAAAATGACCCAAGGAGCTGACAGGGTTTGCAACCCCATAGGAGGAACAACAATATGAACCAACTAGTATCCCCAAAGTTCCCAGGGACTAAACCAACAACCAAAAGGCCATTTGATGCAAGAGCCCCTAAAGCAGCAGCTCTCAACCTTCCCAATGCCGGGACCCGTTCACACACTCCCTCATGTTGTGCTCACACCCAGCCATAAAATTATTCTCATTGCTACTTCATAAAGTAATTTTGCTACTTCTGATCATCATATTAATAATCTGTGTCTTCAGTGGTCTTAGATGACCCCCGTGAGAGTGTCGTTTGAAGTCCAGATTTGCAGAGCTGTATTGGAAATGACTCCACATTCTCAGGCAGCTGGATATGGGAGTCCACTCTGGGCAGCAGATGGCAAGTCAGTGTTCTCTGAGTCT
This sequence comes from Apodemus agrarius, assembly GCA_964023405.1. Lineage (NCBI taxonomy): Eukaryota > Metazoa > Chordata > Mammalia > Rodentia > Muridae > Apodemus > Apodemus agrarius. The sequence goes on along the minus strand of OZ030011.1, from coordinate 67,505,831 downwards.
CCACGGAAGTCAGTGTTCTAAAAGAGAAAGGACCACCATGGTTCTTTAATTAAGGACATTTCCAGATGTCCCTCAATGGAGGAATGGATACAGGAAATGTGGTACATTTACACAATGGAATACTACTCAGCAATTAAAAACAACGAATTCATGAATTTCTTAGGCAAATGGTTGGAACTGGAAAATATCATCCTAAGTGAGGTAACCCAATTACAAAAGAAGATACATGGAATGCAGTCACTGAGAAGTGGATATTAGCCCAGAAGCTCTGAATACCCAAGACACAACCCACATATCAAATCATTAATTACCAAGAGGAAGGAAGGAAAGGGCCCTGGTCCTGGAAAGGCTTGATGCAGCAGTGTAGGGGATTACCAGGACAGAGAGGAAGGAGGGGATTGATTGGAGAACGGTCAGAGGGACAAGGGCTTATGGGACTTATGGGGAGGGGGGAACCAGGAAAGGGAAAATCATTTGGAATATAAACAAAGAATATAGAGAATAAAATAAAATTTAAAAAAGGACATTTCCAATCCTTCTGTCTAGAAGATACCTTTTCTTTGAGCCTCATGCTTTGTTTGACTCTCTCCCAGCCATCACTTCTGAAGGATAATAAAGTCTGATTTGTTCAAAACATCTCTTTACTTTTCCCATACTAAAATAAAAGCAGGAAGAATCATTTTGTCTTTCATGAAGTCCCTTCTGGAGATTTTTCCCAAATGTGTCTCGGAGGGTCCAGTTCAGGAAACATGACGATTTTGACTTTGACAGTGGATATTTTTCAGAAGTTATGAAGAGTTGACAGCCATACAAGCATCCAGACCTACGGGATACCTGCTGAGTTCATGGATGATATGTGACTTCCCTCTGAGCCAAGCAATCAGCTTGAAGAAGCCGAGCTTCACCTCCCGCAAAAGGTGCGTCCCAGATGGGCTTGTCACCTGCTTACCCTCACGCATGGAGGGGTGGGCAGCTCCCAAGACCCTCACCGGGGTATCCATCTGCTCCTTAGCCCCTGATTACGCCGCTCTGCCTTATTGTGTGTACATGTGAGGCAGGCGGGGTTGGAGCATATATACCTGTGAACACTAGGGAAGGTGGAGGGGCTGCTCTTCTCTGAAGCTATTGGGAAGCCCTCTTCCCTGCTGGGTAAATGTTTTCTAGGTGTGGCTTTCTGAAGGATGATCACCTACACCCTCACCTCTGCTCTTATAAGGAAACTCATTGGTTCCCTGGAGTGAACTTTGCTGGAACCATGCCTCAGTTCTGTTGTTAAGACCTTAGAAATAGAGGTAGTAGACATTGTTTTTGTTTCTCCCTGGAAAGGAGTTTTAGCAACAATTGGTATAATCAGTATGATAGGACAGAAATGACGATGAGTGTGGGAAGAGCAGTGACCTTTGTGACATGAGAATGAGACCAGTGGCAGCAGGAAGGCCGTGTGACGAGAAGGGACTTTACAGAGGAAGTTTTGACATGGTGGTTTGTTCCTGTTAGACTTGCTGGAGTAGTGGTGAGGACACAGACAGTGCAGAAAGCTGTGGGACATGGAACTCAGATGAGGCCACTGGGGCAGGGCTGTCAGGGAGGGAAATCCCAGGATGGAAGTCTTCTTCCGGGTGGGTAGAGAGTGGCAGGTGCTGGATGGAGTCTGCCCAGAGGGCCTGGAGATGTTCCGAGAACTCCTGAACATCTGGAGATGAGATGACAAGCCCTGGAAACAGCACATCAGGAACAGCATGTAGCTGGCGAGACCACCTGGCCACCTGACCACTACTAAGAGAAATGATATAAAGGTGGCTGGTAGGAAAGAGACTTCAGGTGTGAGAGAGGTGCACAAGGCTGGTTCTTCAGTATTGCCCTCTCATGTAGGCAAATTAGAGAAGAAAGAAAGAGAAATGGAGATGGTGGTTTGCCATTTTATATACACATACACATACACATGCACATACACATGCACATAAACATACATGCACATGGCCAAAAGGAGAAGAGAACTCAGAGTAGACCAGAAATACAGAGCCCCTTCTGGATCCCTAAACCTGAGACCCACAGGACTTGAGTAGCAATGAGGAAAGGCGACAGTGTAGAAACAACAAAAGATATCGCTCAACTCTGAACTTTGATAAAGAGAAAGGGAAAACCCACAGTCCAGCATGCAGACAGAAGTCTTAACAATGGTCCCTGTGTGAGCGACCACAGTCATTAGAGAATGTTAATCACTGGATTTGGAGAAAAACTTTTTTCCCTGTTTGTTTGTTTGTTTGTTTGTTTACACTTGGGATTTTATTCCCCCCAACCCCCACACCCTCTGACTGTTCCACATCCCATACCTCTTCCCTGCTCCCTGTCTCCACCTCTGACCCTCACCCACCAGACCTCTAAACTCCCTGGGGCCTCTATTCTCTTGACGGTTAGATTCATCTTCTCTGACTAAACCCAGATCCAGCAGTCCTCTGCTCTATATGTGTTGGGGGCCTCATATCAGCTGGTGGTTGGTGGTCCAGTATCTGAGAGATCTTCAGGGTCCAGGTTAACTGAGACTTCTGGTCCTCCTACAGGGTTGCCCTCCTCCTCCTCAGCTTCTTTCAGCTTTCCCCTAATTCAACCACAGGGTCAGCAACTTCTGACCCAGCAACTTTAGCACCCATTGGTTGGGTGCAAATATCTATATCTGACTCTTTCAGCTGCTTGTTGGGTCTTTCAGAGACAGTCATGATAGTTCCCTTTTTGTGAGTACTCCATAGCCTCAGTAATAGTGTCAGGTCTTGGGGCCTCCCCTTGAGCTGGATCCCACTTTGGGCCTGTCGCTGGGCCTTCTTTTCCTCAGGCTCCTCTCCATTTCCATCCCTGCAGTTCTTTCAGACAGGAACAATTATGGGTCAGAGGTGTGACTGTGGGATGGCAACCCCATTCCTCACTCGATGCCCTATCTTTCTGCTGGAGGTGGGCTCTACAAGTTCCCTCTCCCCAATGTAGGGTTTTTAAGAAGCAATGCAAGAACCCCTCAGCCCTGGCTTGTGGGTAGGCTGGGATACGATGTGATGGGATCAGTTTGGGTGCTGTGGGAGCAGAGAAACTGAGCAATCTAACCACATACCTGTCCCAAAGACACAATCTAACCACATACCTGTCCCAAAGACACAATCTAACCACATACCTGTCCCAAAGACACAATCTAACCACATACCTGTCCCAAAGACACAAGCTAACCACATACCTGTCCCAAAGACACAATCTAACCACATACCTGTCCCAAAGACACAATCTAACCACATACCTGTCCCAAAGACACAATCTAACCACATACCTGTCCCAAAGACACAATCTAACCACATACCTGTCCCAAAGACACAATCTAACCACATACCTGTCCCAAAGACACAATCTAACCACATACCTGTCCCAAAGACACAATCTAACCACATACCTGTCCCAAAGACACAATCTAACCACATACCTGTCCCAAGACATAGCCTGCGTCAGTCCAAGGGCAGTCAGGGCCTGATGGACTGGTTTCTATGGGGCATTAGAAGACTTGGCCCTTACTGGTGCTGGTGCTGGTCCCTGTGTATATGAATGGCTGGAGTGTAATAGAGGAAGGACAGGTGCTAGATGAGAATGAGGGCCATGTCACAGGGCCGGAGAGAACAGTGTACGCCAGGGTTTAACGAGGAACCAGATCCAGCAAAGACCTTGGGACTGCTGTGGGGCACTAGGACCTAGCTATGCTGAGGTTGCAGTGGGCCAGGGTAAATGAGGCTTGACAGGATCTAAGTAAATAGACCAGCATGTAAAGTGTGTCTGTAAAGGGGGAGAGCACCCTGGAGGAGAACGCCAGACTAGAGAAAGAGGTCTGTCTGGGTTACTGGAAAACAAATGTGGCAAATTCATGAGGCGAAAAAAAAAAAAAGGGACAAAAAGAAACAAAAGACAAATTCTGTGCTAAGAAACGTCTGCAAGGCTTTAAAGTTTCAGTGCAAGAAAGCATCCAATAAAACAACTCAGCACAGAAAAATCAAGTTGTCCCAGGGTTTGGCTATCACCCTCCAGACTAAACAGGGTACTTTTCTGTCCTGCAAGAGAGATTATGTTAGGGACAGAGATGGTTTGCCTAGTCTTGACCTCCCACAGTAGCCGGGTGACACAGAAAGGTAGCAGCTGCAGCTACAGCCACAGCCACAGTGCTCACCCAGAGACCCTGGCCTACAGAGCTGGCGTGAGAGGAAATGAGGTCACTTCCCCTATGGCTCTGGGCAGGGCCGAGCATCACAGGTCAGTTCGACCAAGTTCATCAGGAGTAGAGAAATAGAAAGAGGCTCCATGAAAGAGCTTCAGAGCACTGGGAGCAGAGAGGCTCTGGGGGAATGGCATGGGTGTGTGGAAAGCTAACTAAGGTGCCCAACATCAGTCGATCGATCAGCAGAGAAAACAATTGATGCTGATGATTTAGACCTTCCCGGGCCGGGCTAGACCTTGCTTATGTTGGACTTCAGTATCTCCTTAGTTGTGAACTTCTGCAGTCATCAGAGACCACCTGGTTTAGGACAGAGGACAACAGACTTTCAAAGTCCTTCATCATGACTATCACTGTACCCCCACTCTTCATTATGAGGTGATATAGGGACTTTGGGACTGGGGACTTCTGCCCATTCCTGGTATAACTGTATTGTGGCATGTGTGTATAAACTGGGGGCTTTGGCAGCAGATGTATATACATGACCGTTCCAAGGTATGGTTGAGAGGAAAAGTTTTATTGTAGATCTGAAGTGTATAGCCAGAGGCATGCAGAAGAGTCCATGGCTGGACCATGGCCATCAGACTGGACTGGGGCATGAAAGGAGAGATGGGGTAGCTAGAGAGGAAGAAAAGAGAGTGCAGGCAAAAGAGACAAAGAGAAAGGGGGCCAAAGGGGGCCAAGAGGGGAAGACAAAAGGAAGGTCATATTAGGGTTATAATGGAATAAGAACCCAGGGTTGTGGAAGCCCACGAGCTGGGCAAGTTTAGGGTAGGGAGCACAGAGGGAAGGACCAGGTACTTGCGATACTGTGGAAGCCTGGAGTTATGCTAATAGGACCACAAAGGCCATCTGTCCTGGTAATACGAAGTTGGGAAATTAACTCACATAAGGGTGCAAAAGGTCACACATTACTGTGGAATTCTTGAGAGCTTTATGATTGGGTAAGACACAAGGGAATTGGGAAAAGTTTGTGATAGATAGCCCATGTCTTTAAACATTAGAGAGTACACAAAAGTTTAAAAACAGATGCTCCTAAAAGCCATAGGTGGTTAATTGGGGATCCAGTGCTAGGAGTGGGTGATCTCCCTGGGTGTTGCTAGCCAGAGACTCCAGAGGTACCAAAACCAGTAAAGGCTGCTGTTGGTCACATTCCAGAACTGCACGGTAAATCTCTACTGTCGAAGAGGTTGCATGCTTTGGCTTCTGGACTTGGAGAAATAAAGACAGGACTTGGCTGGCCCTAAGTGAGCTCTCCCTGCAAGCTAGTTCCTATAGTGCCAGAAGTTGCAACTCAGCAGGTAGGGGAGAGGTAGGGCCATTCGGCTGTGGATCCCGCTTCTGAATGGAAGTGCCAAGTCAGATGTGGCAGCCAGTGCAATAGTGGCTTCAGTGGTTATGGATAAAATCAACCTTCCAACTGGACTTAAGGTCCACTTCACAGGGAAGTCATGCACATCTGGATGGGGTAGCTTAGATAAAAGCCCATTACCAGGGAAGTAATAGGCTCCAGTGAAGAAGCAAAGGCTATTGATTGGTTAAATGATGTACCAGCTTAAGTGCTCCCAACAATCGTGTTTACAGTCACAGGTTATCATTGCAGTCAGTGTCTACTTGGATACATTTCTGTTTCCTGTTTTTGTCTTTTCCCTCATTTGTGTTTTTTAGTAGGAGAAATACTCTTAAGCCTCTCCAGTTGCCGTGTTCTGGAGATGAAGAAATGAATAGAAATAGAACAAGAGAGTGCAGCCCATTGATGGACTGGGAGAAAGACAGTGTCTTAGTAGGGTTTCACTGCTGTGAAGAGACAACACGAGCAAGGCAGTTCTTATACAGGAAAACATTTTAACTGGGGCTGGTTTACAGTTCAGAGTTAAGTCCATTGTCATCATACTATACAGGAAGCATGGTGGCGAAGCAGGCAGACATGGCGATGGAGAAGGAGCTGGAAGTTCTACCTTCTGATTCTCAGGCAGCAGGCAGAGAATGGGCTTGAACTTCGAGACCTCAAAGCCCACTCCCCTAGTGACATACCTCCTCTGACAAAGCCACACCTACTCCAACAAGGCCACACCTCCTAATAATGTCACTCCATATGGGCCAATGTGGGGTGGGGAGCATTTTCTTTCAAACCACCTCATAGAGTAACACATCTAGATCATCCCCTCCACAGCTCAGGAACTGTCTTAGTTAGGGTTTTACTGCTGTGAAGAGACACCATGACCAAAGCAACTCTTACAAGGACAACATTTAGATGGGGCTGGCTTACAGGTTCAGTCCATTATCATCCATGTGGGAGTGTGGTAGCATCCAGGCAGGCACGGTGCAGGAGGAACCAAGAGTTCCACATCTTCATCTGAAGGCTGCTAGGAGAAGATTGGCTTCCAGGCAGCTAGGAACAGGGTCTTAAAGCCCATGCCCACAGAGGTACACCTACTCCAACAAGGGCACACCTCCTAACAGTGCCACTTCCTGGGCCAAGCATATTCAAACCATCACAGAAACTGTCTTAGTTAGGGTTTTACTGCTGTGAAGAGACACCATGACCAAAGCAACTCTTATAAGGACAACATTTAAATGGGGCTGGCTTACAGGTTCAGCCAATTATCATCCACGTGGGAGTGTGGTAGCATCTGTAGAAAAAAGAGGCAAAAAGAAGTAAGAGCCAAGAGCTGGGGGAAGGAGTGGGGAGTTTATGAGTGATTATCTTCCAGGCCAAATCACTACCATCTTTGGGGCTTGACTTCACTCCCTTGCAAAAGGATTATCTTAGCTGGACTTACTGACATTTACACCCACTCCTGGAGGAATGAGAAGGTTACAAGTCTGTCAGTTCAGGATCTAGCCACTCCCTAAGCCCTGTTGTATGCAACTCTGCCCTAATTGTATGTGGCCTAAGGAGGAGGATAAGGAAGGTGAGGGTGAGAGTGGAGGTGGGCATCTCCATCTAAACAGCCCATCACTTCTGGCTAAAAGCTTTTGGGGTACAGGTGCAGTTTTGTGGGGGACTACCCACATCCCTCAGACCTTAAGAGTAGGGAGTATACTTTGTCTTCCCCAAAGAAGGAATTTTCATTATAGTGGAGCACACAGCAGTCCCCAGAGGGAGGCAATGGGGATATGTTCATGTCTAAGGTCCTTAAGTGCAGGGAGCCGAAAGCTGGAGGCCCTGGAGAAGGTGAGTTTTCCAAGAAGGTATCATACTTGAATTTATCTAGGAGTGATGGTCTAGGTTTTAGGTTTTATAAATGGGCTTTTACAGTGACAAAATAACTGTTAAATTGGATTGCTCAAAAATGGATTAAGAATATGGCGATTCAGTTTTAACCTTGGAAGCTTCTGGCAAAGCCTTAAACTTCCGACATGCTTCATTTCCGACATCTAAGAAATGTGGTGGACTCCACACCTGTATACGCTTGCCCAGGGTAGGAATGAGATGCAGTTCTGCTAATGTGAGAATGCGCTTCTGAAGTGCAAAGTCCTCTGTAGACTAAGGGCGTCATTCCCCGTTGTCATCATTTATTAAAGTAGTTCTACCATCGATATAAAACATAAATTTTGACTCATTGTTAAAATATCACACGGGGAGTAAAGGGCTCCTTTGACTTCATGAGAGAATATTCTGTTCCTGGTTTTCCTGGTTAGCCAATGCATGATACCTAATTGTTATATTTATCACTAGAAGGTTCTGATTTGTAATAATTTTGCCAAGAGCAAGAACTTTTTAGGGAGATTTGTGGATGGGAGAGTCAGGGGACACAAAGACACAAGGGACACACAAACACTTTCTGTTAATCTTGTCTGATTATGGAAAACTAGTATGTTATGATGGGAACAATATAGAGAAAATTAGCTGTTTAACACAGATTTCAATTTCGCATTCATATTAATGTCATGGCCTCAGGTTATCTGGCTCTGTAGGTATTCTTGTGGTGTTCTTGACCGTTTTGGCTCTCTCAATTCATGAGCATTCATCTGGTTGGTCGGTTTTGTCGAGCTATAGAGAACATTTGAGGTCTAGAGAGTTGGCTCAGTGATAAGAGCACTGGCTGTTTGCAGGGGCCCGAGTTCGAGTCACAGCACTCTCATGGGAGCTCGCAATGATCTGTGATCTCCAGGGCTAAGGACCCTGATGCCCTCTCCTGGCCACCGTAAGCCCTGCATGTGCACGGTGTGCAGACATACATCCAAGCAAAACACTCAGCCATATAAAATTTAAACACTGAAAAACTATTTAAAATTGGAGAACTCTTAACAAATCATTCAAAACTTTATTGAGCTAAGTTAAACAAACTGTAGACACATACTCACCCCTGTTGGTAATTGGTTTACAAAAGCATGTGGTGCAATTGTGGGGAGGATGCTGAGGAAAGAGACTCTAAATAAAATATCACTTTCCCCAGTGTTCTGGACTGTTTTTATCTGGATGTGACACTGAAAGTGTGACATCCATGTTGCCACCACGAGGTAGCCTGAATTTTTCCCCCTCATAATTTTTTATTCACATTCCCTCCCAATCGCAGCTCCCCTTCCTCCTCTCCTCCCAGTCCTGCCATTATAAATCCCTTCCCTCATTACCCCTGACGAGCAGGGGAAGCCCCCCTCTTTGATACCAACCCACCCTGGGACATCTATTTAGTCCCAGCAGGGACATCCTCTCCCACTGAGGCCCAACCAGGCAGTGCAGGTCAGGTGAAGGGGACCCAATGGCAGGCAAGAGTCAGAGAGAGGCTCCCCACTCCAATTGTTGTGGGACCCACATGGAGACCAAGCTGGACATCTGCTACAAATGTACAGTGGGCCTAGGTCCAGCCCCTGCGTGCTCTTTGGTTGATGGTTCAATCTCTGTGAGCCCCCATGGGCCCAGGTTATCTGGCTCTGTAGGTGTTCCTGTGGTGTCTTTGACCGTTTGGGCTCTCTCAGTTCTATCCCTCACTCTATCACAAGACTCCCTGAGCTCTGCCTGATGTTTGCCTATGGCTCTCTGCATCTGTTTCCATCAGCTGCTGGATGAAGCCTCTCAGGAGACAGGCTAGGCTCCTGTCTGCAAGCATATCAGAGTATCAATAGTGTCAGGCGTTGGTTCTCTCCTATGGGATAGGTCTCAAGTTGGGCTAGTAGTTGGCCATTCCCTCAAGCTCTGCTCCATCTTTATCCCTGCACATCTTGTAGGCAGGGAAAATTGGGTTGAAGGTTTGGTTGGTGGGTTGGTGTTCCCTACTCTCCACTGGAAGTCCTTCCTGGCTACAGGTGTGGGGGTATGGAGAGAGCGGGAAAGGGCTGGGGGTGAGACTGGAAATTGAAGTCGGTGCAGGGTCAGGGGGCATCTCTGGGACAAGCTGGAGGAAGCCTACATTGTAAGGGCAAGAGACCTGGGAGAAACTAGGTCTTCAAATGACAGTGTTGCTGATCTAGAACTAGTGAAATAACCAGCGTGGGTTGCTTTGTTTATAAACCTCATCCCTAAGTCAGTTCTGGCGACTCCCTGCCACACTGACTAGAAGTTATTCAAACAATAAGAAGGTTTAGCTTTTCTCTGCATTTTTATTTCTACATTCTCTTGAATATGCTCCTGGGGCTTTTCTAAAAGGTTCCAATAGTTCTAAAAGGAAGCACCTGGGACAGCTGACAGGTATATGGAAGAGACAGACACTAGTGTAGGCTTATATGGCAGAAATGTCACCTGTTTCATGGGTCAGTATAATGCCATCTCCCTTATCTGAGGCTTTGTTGTGACTCCAGTGACCTATACTCAGTCACGGTCCAAAAATATTGCATGGAAAATTCCAGACATGACAGTTTGTAAGTGTGTAGCAGCATGATGAAACCTTGAATTTCACTAGCCCAGGGTCCTTGAATGTGCTGCATCTTTGCTCAACCTTTCTGATGTTGTAGGGCTGATGTTCCAGTGGCACTTACGTAAGAGCCTGCGATGTGTCAACATTCATGTCTTTCACCTCATCTCTACCCACCTGCATGCACTGTGTCACGTCAGCACAAAAAAAAAGGGACCACCCTACAGTAAGATACTTTGAGGAGAGGTCATATTCAGGATAGCTTCTCCTTAAAACTTAGTGCTTGTGTTGAGTGTTTTGCCTACAAGTATATCTGTGCACCGTGTGCTTTCCTGGCTTTTAATTCCCCCCTTTCCGATTTTTCTTTAAAGTAAACAATGGTCAGGAGCTAGGACTTTCCAAGCATCACTTTGCTTCTTTCCTCCATGTATTAGCTGTCACGATAGTTCATCTACTGCTCATCTTTCTACTGAACGTAAGATCAGGGTTCTGAGAAGGGAAAGCTCGGTGAGGAATAGCTGTGGTTTAACTGGCTGCCACGTGAAGCCTGGGGCTTCAGTTCAGCTGCACAGCGACTCGGAAAGTACAATTCCCAATCTGCTGGAGCCAAGGGGGATGACGTAAGGGAACAGAGCTGCCGGTTAAACACGAACACGCATGTTGGACCTAACTCTATTCATGTCTATGGTTTGTGGATCCCCTTTAATCTGTAACAAATAATTGGCTAATCCATCTGTTTTAAAATTACATTCTAACAGATCCATGGGGTGGCTTGTTTTCTAAGATTGGAAGTACTTGAAAGGCTACCCACTCTAGAGTGCACACAGACAAACCAGAGAGTGTGTGGAGGGAGGCATGTAAAGTGCTTACACAGCATGTATGAGGCCCTGGATCTGATCCCGAGGGTGAGATAGGAGAGGAGCAGGGGAAACGGGGTAAGAGGATGGGGAGTCCATGTGTATATTTGAGCTAGTTCTTTTGTCATTTTATTTTATTTAAGATGAAATCTCATGTGGTCTTGGCTGGCCTGATGTCAATGTAGCAGATGATAATATCTGGGTAGTTAAATAGTTGTTTAATACAACCATTTCTGTGCTTTCCTGATATTTGGAATGTTTCATATTTTAATGGACTCCTAATTTCAACATTCTAGAATGGCAAAAATTAACTTAATTTTCTATTGTATGACAGAGCAAATTAATATTAATATTCAGGTTCCCAATTCCAGATAGCTTAGAAAAAAACCAAACAAACATTTCCGAGTGACTGGTCTTGGTACACAGAATATCCTGGAAAGACCATTTAAGCCCAGACCTGCTTACCAAAAAACTGTAAGTTTAAGAACATTTGAAGTATTTTTTTCTATAAGGATAGGTTATTCTTTAAAGTATCATTATTCATATTTGAAAATTTATTTTTGTAAGGCTGTTTTAGATTTACAGAAAAACCTAGAATCTGGGTCTATATCTGCATGGCCTCCCCTACCGTTAACCTGCTCCTCCAGCGGTCCACAGGATAAAGCTGATCTTAGAAGTGTCACCATCGCCAGGAATGCACAGCTAGCCCACAGTGGGGCTCACTCTTAGTGTTAGTTATTCTTTGTGTTCAGATAGAAGTCCACCGATGTGCCGGCGTTGATGGCTCACACCTTTAATCCTAGCACTCAGGAAGCAGAGGCAGGCAGATCTCTGAGTTCAAGGCCAGCCTGGTCTACAGAGCAAGTTCAAGGACAGCCAAGGTTTCATAGAGAATCATTGTCTTGGAAAACCAAAACCCAAACCAAACTAACCAACCAAAAACCCCAACAAAAAACCAAACAAACCCAAAGTATAGCGATGTGAATCTGCCACTTTCGATTCTTCTTTCCAATGCCTTAACCTTCTCTGCTTTACCTGCTCGCCCCAGATTCTTCTGCTCCCCACCCCCCACAGCATGCTGTCCTTTGAGCTTTGCCCCTTTGTAATTTTGCCATGTTGAGGATGTCACGTGGTTGGAACTGTGCAGTGTGAGGTCCTTAGAGATGCTTCTTTTACTTAGAAATATGCAATTAAGCTTCTTCTTTAGCTGACTCCTTTTCCTTTCAGGGCTGAATAAATCTCCCCTTTACACACAGGCAGTAGGCTGTCAGACTCTAAGAAATGCAGAGACCTGTTTGTGTACACATTTTGCAATCTGAGAATTTTCTCACTTTTTAAAAAATTCATTATTTCCAACTAAAGCTTCCTGAAGGAAGGGTGTTTAGGGAAGCAATTCCATACATATTTAAGTCTCTTGGGATCATTTTTTTTTTTAAATCTTTGAAAGTTATTTGCTTATATATAGATATAATTTTAACTTTGAAACTATTTAAAAATTTAATGTTAGGCACATGAATTTTACAGAATCTTGAGATTTTTAGAAATATATTTAGCTGTCAACATAACAGTAAAAATAAACATAATTTACCATCTAGTTCTAATGAATCTTAAGATATTAAAAAGTAGATATATTTAAAGCCATTTTTCTGAATAACTTATAGAACTATTAAGAGTTTTAAGCCATTTGTTTGAAACAAGTAAAATAGTTCAGACATAATAGGCACAACTTTTCCCTTTTCTTGGTTATGGAAGTGTCCGTGTGTGATATGAGTCATGATGGGTGACTGTAACTACCTGTCAATCACCTGCCACAGGCAAAAGCGGAACACACTCACTTCACGAAGCTGAGTCTTGAGCCCATCTTTAGAGCCCTTTGACCATACTTTTTGATTCCTTTGACAGTCATAAAAAATTATATTTTCTTTTAGAATTTATCATTATGCTTAAAAGAAAGCAAAACTGAAAGCAGAGAGCGTGGGAGTTGGAATATGGTCTATCCAGACTTACTGTTTTTAACAATGTCCTTTGGGCTATGTGGACAAAGAGCTATCACAAAGCATCATTTATGATGTGGTTGCATTATCTTTTGAAGGAATTTCGCTTTCATCTTTAGTCTTAGCATAGTTCAGGACAAGTGATGATTAATTTCTGGGATTAAAAAAAAGTCAAAACGTTTCAAAAAGATATAAGGAAAATTAAATCATTAAGGTCTCAAAATAGCTCTTACAAGAGTCCAAAGAACCTATACTGGAATAAATCTTGTCCTTTTAGAGATATCTAACTTAAAAGTTATAAATATCAGTATTAATAGTTTAGATTTTTCTGTGTATGAGAGTTTGCCTGCATGCCACATGTATACCTGGTGCCTGCAGAGGTCTGAGGTATGGTACACTTATGTACATACAGGCAAACATGCATGACCTGGAATAGCCATTACATATTGTTGTGAACTACTGTGTGGTGCTGGGAACCAAATCCTGGTCCTCTGTGAAGAAAGAACTCTTTAATACTGAGCCATCACTCTGACTCCCAGATATCAATTCTTATAGCTGTAACACCTAAATATATTGTTCGATGGGCTGAGATGCTGTCCCTAGGATCATAAAACATTTTTCAGTTTATGTCATTGAAATTTTTTCTCAGCAAATCAAAAATTTTATAAAGGCCAATCGCATGTTCATCAGTATAGATCACAGGCCAGGGGTTGTAGCTCATTTTCTTTGTGGCATTGATAGAGGCCTGGCCAGGTAGAACAAGTTTTGTGCTTGGAGATCCTACCAAGGCAGATATCAGTATTCTGGGGCAGACAGCTGACTCATATTCTAGGAAAAGGAGGACTGGAGACCAAGAGCTAGGCCACAACTTCAAAGAACCCAGAGTCCAAGTCTGGAGCAGGATCTACTTTAAGGAAGAAAGGCATACTGCCTACACAGGTGCTTCTGATGAACCCTTCCAAGACCGAGCCCAAGACACTCAGTTGTAAATATCTAGCTGCAGCCAGATGTTAGGGAAGCTCAACCCCTTATGAAATACTTGACAGAATATAACCTGGGACTGATTAGGGAGGAGGTGATTTGCTGGCCCTGAGGCCTTTGGGAAGCAGCAGTGCGGTGGAGAATGGTTATTTGGTAGCTTGAATTAAGGGCGCCATCTGCCTCCCTAAACTCCTGGGATCAGAGAGTGATGCACTAAAGAAAGGACTAAAGGTTGAAAGTCTACCAGGTCTACAAGAGTTACCAGGACACATTCTGACAAACTGCCTACCCTAATGACAGCACCATGGCATTAACCCTGGCTTCAGCAGCGGGTTCCAGGCATGACAGGAAGCAGTGGTTCCTGGAACTGAGGTTCTCAGAGCTGAGTGTACTAAAGCTGGTCAAAGACCACTAGGAAAGGTTGCAGTTATAAAGACAGAACTATATTACAGTATGTCATGTGGGGCTAGAAAACCAGTCAGTAGAGAGACTATCCTGACCACAAAAATGTGGCAAAGACAGAGCAAAGAGGGAGAAGTCATGCAGGGGGACAGAACACAGGGTGGGCTTGGGGCAGGACCCAGACCGTCCAGAGTGGTGCTAGCTGATGTTTAGTTATCTTTCCTCCAGTCACGCTTGTTTTTAACCTCTTCTCCTTTACAGGTGATCTGAGGTAAACTTCTAGTTCTTGCATTCAAACAACTCTCAAATAGTTGCTCTGTAAGACGGGACACAACTGCAGCTGCATCTTTTAGGTGTCGTTTCCAGCTGTGGCAGTGGGACTTCTCTGTGATGGTTTAATGCTGCCCAAAGACAGATGCACATTCCACACCAGCATTAGCGTTTGCCAAGTCACTCCTTCAGGACAGCCACTCCAGCTCGCTGTTCCTCACAGCACCAATGAAAGGCTCTCCCATCAATCCCTTTATAGATGAGCAAATCAGGGCACAGAGAGATTAACCTCCTCAGGGCCACACAGCCAAGAAGGTGATAAAACTGGTCAAGTGTTTATTTACAATAAGAAAGACATAAAAACAAGTTTATACACATGCATTTGTCAGTTTTGTCTTATTTTTTGACAATAAATTTTTGTTAAATGTCTACTATGTACAAAGTACTAATATAAAATAAAAAAAAAATGGTTACTCAATGTTAAAAATATAAAGTCCTTTTAAATACCACTATCAAAATAATAATCTCTGGTGGTCCACCAAAAGCAGTTCTTTCAAATTAAGTTGTTTAATATCCAAGATGCCTCCTTTAAAACAGAAGGGAGTAAGTTCCAACAGCTGTGGTCAAGGCTGACACCATTTCCAAACACTGCAATATTTGACTATCTGCTGTCGGCAGTCTCATGAGAAAATTAACCTTGACTTTCCGGACAAGTTTAAGTTGGTAAACACACTGCAACAGTTACACACATGCATCTTAAAGAAAGCGTTTGACAAGTGCTGTCTCACGGGAGGTGAGTGGCCGTGGAGTCTGCTTCTCTCGACTTTCTGAGCAGGGCTCGTTTGAGGGTGCTGATTTTCTCATCCAGTTCAGCCAGTGAATAGTTCTGCTAGAAACACAAATTGCTGCATAAGACTTAAGTTTCTTAAGGCAGATAAAGTTCGAAGTGAACTATAAATATCTAACTATTCAACAGCATATTACTGTATACTAATTTTGAGACTGACAGCTGTGCACAGTGACTGGGCCATAATTTAGAGGCATAAACTAACAAGGCTTCTCTTTTTTTTCTGGGCTGTAACCACATGGCTCAGCACAGGACATTTCCTTGACATGTGAGAGGCCCTGGATTTTATCCTAGCAACACAGAACAAATGCATATATAAACACAGTGTCATATTGACCTGCTTCTCTTCCCTAATGACAAAGCTTTTCTGGAGATTTTGTTCTTTGAAAGGCCAATAAAAGCTTTTTTTAAAAACAAAACAAAACAAAACCCCTGTGAAGTCATAATCTATAGCAAAAACCATACATCGGAGGATTAGCTTAGATGCCTAAAATACCTAGAACTTTCCTTCTGAAGGACCACCTAATCTACAAAACAAAGGCTGCTCTCAAAAACCGACTCAAAAATTTAAATATGTAATAAGCTGCTTTGAGGAACAGGGCATGCTGAGACATGGCTTGACTGTATTTCAGGCTGGCCTTGAACTTCTGACCCTTTCATCTCATCCTCCAGAGTACTACAATTCCAGGTATATATCATCACACACAGTAACAACATACTATTTTAAATACAGCAAATTTTAAAAGGTTTCCCCAACTTTAATTTACATCATTAAGGCTGTCAAAATTATACTATTTTAATTCAACTAATAAAGTATTCTGGACAGACGGCTAAGCTGCGATTAGTCTTTGTGTATGTGTAGGGGCACAGAGCACGTGTTTGTGGGTACATATGCCTACGGCAGTCAGAGGCTAACAGTGGGTATCTTCCGCAGCTGCTCCCCATCACCCTTTTTGAGACAGGGTCTCCGGTGAACCTGGAGCTAACTGGTTAGATGGGCTGGCGGTAAGCTGCTGTCTCCCAGTGCTGAGGTAAGAGACCCACATCACTATGCTCTGCTTTTGAAGCAAGTGCCAGGGATCAGAACTCGGTTCTTAAATATGCTATATAAGCTCTCTGTGCACTAAGGTATCTCCCTAGACATGATGTAACCTCATTTTTATTGAGGTAATGCTAATTAGTAGTGCTCATAAAAGGCAAAGTGGGAGGAGTATAAAGTTATCCAGGCACTTAAGTGTTTTCTAACCCAAATATTCTATTAAAAATAAGGTGAAGTTTTTTTTTATTTAATTAGCCTATTGAAATCATTCTATAGTTTTAAAATAAAACAACTTCCCTAATTCAACCTAAAGTCTGCCAAGGTATGACCTAAAAGCAATGAGTAGACACATTTATTAATAAGGTATAAAACTCATTCATTATTTCTGAAGTTCAAAGGAAGACAAAATGACTTACTTGAGGTGGTTGGACTTTTCTTCTTTTTCCAGAAAAGTTCTAGTTTAAAAGTAACAAAATAATCACTATTTAGAAAACATCAGCATTACTTCCCTTATAGAAGACTGTGATAGATACCTAGAAAGCATTTGTGAACCAGAAGTCACCCACAGAGGAGGGCACTGTTACTAACAGTACGTAAGAGTGTAACAGCAAGTTCCTCTCTGGCAAATACCTACTTTCCATAGTTACCACTTCTCCCAAGTCTGAGTACTAGCTCTTGGGAACCCTCCCACTCGTGGAAACTGACCAAGAGAAGCAACGGTGGATAGAGGCAAGGGGTACTTGGTACGCTGAAGAAAGAAGGAAGCACACACCTAACACAGGCGTAAGTGCACACAGATATGTTTGACCATGGACGGTATGGTCAGTCTAAGCAAGCAGCTCTTTGTCCTCTCTGTGTGACTACCTCACCCCAATGCTCTTGCTTAGAAACTGATGTGCACATGGCCCAAATGTAGCCAATGAGTAAGGAGGGTCTGCTGGGGATTAAGGAGAACTTCTCTGCAAACATCTTTTGTGAGAAAACAAAGGTTCCAGCGGGCCACTGCTGTATGTGGATGAAATACCTAAAATGTATAGCAGCCTTGCCGTGCACCAGTGGAAGAAGCCGACACTAAACAAGAGGAGCGAGAACTCAAGTCTTGACTTTACATCAACCCTGAAGACTGTGGCCTCATTGTCATATAATTTCTGTATTATATGAGCCCATTTGAATTCACATTTCTTGTAGTGGGGCTAAAGAGGTGGCTCAGTGGTAAAGCACTTGCCCAGTCCTGGGTTCAATCCCTGGTGGTGTGTATGCACATGCGTGCTTGCCTGAATGCTAGATTCTGCTCAGGCTGATAGGATTCACAGAGACAAACTATTCAGTCTTTTGAACTGTGATGTGATGAAATAATTGGGTGTCAAATTACTAAATGAACATGTATGACAAAAACAAAACAAACACCCAAAAAAACAAAAACAAAACAAAATCCAAAAAAACCAAAACAAAAACCCAGAAAACAAAAACAAAACAAAATCCAAAAAAACCAAAACAAAAACCCAAAAAACAAAAAACAAACCCATGATAAATACACATAGAACTTTTAATGAACATATATGACCACAAAGATTTAGAAGAAATTAAAACTCAAGATCTCCTGTCATGTCAAAAACTGATCTAAATACCACCTAAGAATGTCTCATATGAGCAGCTATATTGCCGGGCAGTGGTGGCACACACCTATAATCCCAGCACTTGGGAGGGAGAGGCAGGCAGATTTCTGAGTTCAAGACCAGCCTGGTCTACAGAGTGAGTTCCAGGACAGCCAGGGCTACACAGAGAAACCCTGTCTCAAAAAAACCAAAACCAAACAAACAAACAGAGCAGCTATATTAAATAGCAGTCATTAGGTGCTAGAATTTTAGACTTGGAGTAATAGAGCTCAGATAAGTATGCTCCTCTCTTTGTCAGGCTGAGCAGGCTGCCAGGTTGGTTGGACAGATGGAGCTAACTTTAACCTGTCTGCTGTTAAGACTCTTGGCTATCTGAAAAGTAGCTTTTTAGATACTCATTGAAACTTTCCCTTGTGATGCCAACAGTCTAATCAATGGAATACCAATAGTTCTGTGTCATGAACAATCACACCATTATCATAAAACCAAAATAAAAAAAATACCAGAATGAGAACAGGTACACAGTGGATCAATGACTTAGAAATATAGTGAACTGAATCTCTGGGGCTTATTGTAGATTTGAACAAGAACATTTAGATACACTACATATCGTGTGTAGTTTTTTTTTTTAGGTATGAGGATATCTGAGTATAAAGGTAAATATTTTAATGAAGTTTGACACTGGAGAGAAAATATTTAGGAGTTCACCAGAGCAGCAAAAGCAGTCACGCAGATAATCCATGATGCCTCTTCATTGTATTTCACTAGCAGGTAATTTACAGCTAACTTTAGAAAGCCTGTATCCTAATGAAGGATCATCCTATGATTACCTTAGTGCACAATGCAACTTGTGCACTAAGGTAACCCAGAGGTAAGGAGGCTGCTCCTACAGGCCCCTTTCTGTTAACCAGCTGTAAAGGGTGGTTAATTTTATATGTGTAGTATGTTTTCTCTGCCACAATTTAAACCTGCACGTCTTTCTAGCATGAACAATGACATATTATTTAAACTCAATTCTTTGACTCCAATCTCTCCTGCTTGAGCCTCCTGACACTTCAGACAGGGACCTCTACCTAAGTTTCTAGCTGGATCCAACTGTTCGTTCATGGCTCAGGTCTAGCACACACTTTCACAGTCTGAACATATGGTATGGATTTGGCCTAGAGTTAGCATTCTCTTCCTCTGACACATCCCTTAAAATCAGGAATTACATCTAGACACTGCTTTGAAGCAAGAGTCATATACTTTCCAAATTCTACTACCTAAGCATCAGCCATGCCTACCCATTTGCCCACTTGTTCACAAAGGGTTAAAGGTCAGGTTCTTATTTAGTACAATTCTTGTTAACAATAGAACTGGTATCATAAGACAGTGTGGTTGTAGCAGACCCTCCAGTGAGACCTTCACCCTGAGTCTAGTTTACAGACTCTTAGTATGGACTTAGTTAATGAGAAAACAAGACTACCATGACCTTACTCTTTGGCTTTTTAGTTGATTGTGGCTCTATCTGTTCTACATAGGTAGAAGTCACAGAAACTTCAATGCTGTACCCAGAAGCAATTTTATCTTTTCCAGGCAGGGATTCATTGAAAGCATTTGGCAGGGAAGTGACTTATAAAACAGTATTTGGAAAGATTTATGATATTTTAGTGACCAGAGATCAACTAGGAATAAGGAGACAGTGCTATACTAGGTTAGCTGTGAAATAAGATCCTGGGATGGGGACAGAACAGGAAACAAATGGAGAAAACCTGACAGCTGTCGGTGACTAGAAAGGGGAAGAGAGCATGGAAAAGTCCAGTTTCTGGTTAGCGAAATGATTCTGTCATTAACAGAAATGAGGAAATCTGGAGGGGTGATCTTTTTTAGTGGAATGTCAATTTAGAAGTAGAGGAAGGTATGAAGACAGAAATAGCAAATAAGTTTCTAAACTAAATGACCCATACTTAAGGCAGTGGGATAATGTGTGTTGAGAAGGTGGCTGAAACCCAGGAGTGAGAACTGAGTGCAACCCTCCAGGACAGGAGGCTTGTTGACTGCACAGCTGCATTGGAAGGAAGAATTAGAAACAGACACACACTGGCCAGGGTGAGGCGAGTCGTGCAATCACAAGACAGCGGATAACAAGTTAGGATACAGTGGAGCTTTGAAAAAAAAAGGATTTCTAGATCTTTAAAATTATGTCTCTGAAAGAAATCCTATGGATTAGTACTAGAGATGACATGCAAGTTGAGAGCATGGAACTGGAAAGGTTTAAGCATGGAGACTAACTGTCCTCCAGGCCTATGAACAGATATGGCACAAGGCCAAAGGGAAAGAGTTCATGCTGACATTTCGTAACAGAGTGAGTCCTCTCTAGCCACACACCTCACCCAGAGGAAGCCAGATCAAGGGCTATCTTCACACTGAGAGGACCCGAGAAGTCTGTATGCTCTTCTCTCTACAGTTATGTGGACTATATTCTAGTTTTTCTGGTTAGGACATGAGTAAACATTGAACCCTATATGTCTGAAGAATTGATCTTTTGTTGGAAACTGAATTTCTGAACTATGAAAAGATTTTACTTGAAATGTTTTTATATAGATTCATATGTAGATGAGTTGTAAACTTGCAGAATCTTCTAGGAACTGGATAAAGGTTGACTATCCTGAGTATCATTGGAGCATACCATATAAAAAGGTAAAAATTAACAAGAAAAAAATTATATTTGATTCATGGAACAAAATGAGAACTAAAATTCTTTCCATTTGTTAAAAAATAAACTCCCTAATAAGCTATTATAAAAAGCATAAAATTATGAAAAGCATTAATATGTATTGCATCTTTTGTTTTTGGAGACAGGGTTTTTCTGTGTAGTCTTGGCTGTCCTGGAACTCGCTCTGTACCAGACTGGCCTCAAGTTCAGAGATCCGCCTGCCTCTGCCTCCCAAGCACTGGGATTAAAGGTGTGCACCGCCGCTGCCTGGTGTGTGTTGAATCTTTTATTATAATTATTTTAAATATCTGACTGTTGAACATGGAAATGTTTTAAGATAGCAATGTAAAGTTTTTAAAACTGAAGTGTACTAGTATATTTAAAAGATATTAAATAAATATCTTTTAAGATATTTATTAAGATACTTTATTCTTAAAGACTAATTTTGCATCACAATACTTGAAAACAGGACATATACATGGAAAATACAGTATGTTCCCACAGTGCTTGCTCATAGTAGAGAACCCATCACTTATGTTTCCACATCTTTTTCTTTTCTCATTTTCTTCTTTTAGCTTTGAGGAGACTGTGTTTCTCTGTGTAGCCCTGGCTGTCCTGGAACTCACTTTGTAGACTAGGCTAGCCTCAAACTCAGAAATCCGCCTGCCCCTGTCTCTGAGTGCTGGGATTAAAGATGAGTGCGACCACTCCTGGCCCCACATCTGTTTCTTGCTCTCCTTTGAGCCTCTCCACAGTTCATCTTGGGACACACAGAGCAGACTGGATATCAAGTAAGTAAGTAAATAAATGAATAGGGCATGGCTGATGGTTAGTTAGTAGACTTTGAAAGGAAGCTGACACAGAAGAATTGAGAGTTCAAGCTATGGGTTATATAGTGAGAATCTGTCTCAGAACACAAACAAACAAACACAGCAAAACAAGAAGAGAAGTACCTCATCGGAAGATGGTGGGAAACAGTGAGCCCAGGGTTTTCTGAAACACTGATGTGCCAAAGAAGGTACTTATTAGGAAAACAGTTTCTCAATGTCCTTTAGAAATGGATGAATGAACAAACGAAAGAACGAACAAGAGAGTGGAGGAATGATACAGATGCAAGCCAGTCTAAGGTCTAAAAAAATGGGTGAAAGTATAATGGCCTGTTCAGCGACTTATGAACGGAGTGAAACAGTCTGGCGGGTCAGATCATCAAGACTAAGAACAAGGGCTATTACTCAGCTAAACCTGAGTCAAGGCTGGACCACCACAAGCAGAGTTATGAGGACATGAAGATGGCTCAACAGAATTTCCATAGGTGAGGACAAGTGTCCCTACACTGTGGAATATTCAGAATCAGAATTCTTTTTTTTTTTTTTTTGGTTTTTCGAGACAGGGTTTCTCTGTGTAGCTCGGGCTGTCCTGGAACTCACTCTGTAGACCAGGCTGGCCTCAAACTCAGAAATCCACCTGCCTCTGCCTCCCAAGTGCTGGGATTACAGGCGTGCGCCACCACCGCCCAGCTAGAATCAGAATTCTTAAAGAGGTAGATAATCACCTTCATAGTACACAGTTCCTCCATCTTTTAATTTTAAAAATGTTTCACACGTGGATCAATGAATACACTATAACATAACAAAAATCTTTAAAATAGCCCTTTGTTTTTAGAAGAGATTACTACTTACTACAGACTGAAAGTACTCAGGAGAGATGCCCTCTAATTCAAGGATTTTATCTTCAAGCTTTTTAATTCTCTGATAGATGTCTCTTGGTACTGGGCCACCTAAGTGCATAGGGAAAACATGCTGAAATCTTAATAGTTCTGTTTTCTTATCATTTTTACTTTTAAAATATCATACGAATACATTTATATATAAGAACAACAAAAAACACTTAAAACTTAAGAAAATAAGCAGATGAAAGCAAAATCAATTGAAATCCTTAGCTAGGCTTCATCCTTAGCTTACAGTTTCACTGTGCATTCTTTGAGACAAATTATAGACTTCTGCTTTCTAAATGTTTCCTCCCTTCCCATGCTGCTACAGGATTTTTGTGAGATTCCCTTTCTGAGATAGTGACTGGTTTCTAATAGGTGTGGGTAGCTACTCAGGAGGGAAATCCTGCAGTGAGCAGATGACAGCTCCACTCGATGGGTGTGCTATCTCCTATCATTTACTTCAGCTTCCTTTCCTTCCAGCATGGTATAACTTCTCCTTTGACCTAGAAGAATTTTTAAAGGGCTTTCCCCATCACTGTCAAGGAGGATTAAAGGTATGTAAACACCAAGTTCACTACTACATTCAGACTCTTTCTACTCCTTCAAGCCTCACATGCAGCCTCCCTGGTCTAGAGCACCAGTCTGTGGGTAAGTGGTGAGCTGGCTATGTGTATGAGAGCAACAGACAGCTCTGAAGAAGTCTCACCTAGGCAGAAATCCCATCAGGTATGAGCCAGAAAAACTGTGCTTTGGCTACAGGATGAAAAGTGACCTCTAGGAGGAAGTTCGGGGACAATCGATGACAGAGGTCACAGACACTTCCTCTACAGCAGTAGATGGAGAGAGGCAAGTCAAACATCTCGGGGCATTAGGAAGAAAATCAATCCCCCCCTTGTCATTTCCTATAATGTCCTGGGCAAATGTGTGAACTTCAGTCTTACTGTCTTTCCAACAGTGACAGCACCAACGCCTCCACAGAGTACCATCACATACGACGCTGGCACAGGCATGACCCGCTCACACTGACTCACAGAACTGTTCAACGGACATGGGGTCACTTTCCCTAGGCACTTATTCATTTATATGTTGACTGTCTGTGAGTGCAGAGAGGACCAGGGCCACAATTATCCATATTTTGTAGTTGGTGACTAATAATAATTAGAGGTTATCAGACTAGTTCCAAAATTTGCCATAGTAAAATATGACATTCATTTTCTGGTAACTTAATAAACTGAGGCTAACCGAATCTATTTGGGATTTGTTTCCCAAGTGGAGGGAAGTATACGGATAAAAGCATAAGGGCCAAGAACCTTCGAGATGCTTGGCTGCTTTCTGCACCTGGAACGATGGCTTTACAATGCATGTTCAAGGAAGGTCCGGAAGCTACGCAAACCTCAGTTCCTTAAGACTTGCAAAGACAGATCGCAGACACGACCCGGCTCTCCACTCACCTGCCTGCAACCGCAAGTGAGCCTCAATATTCTGGAGTCGCTCTTCCACCGCCTGATTACCACAGTCTCGAAGTGTGCCCGCAGGTTTGTGACCTGACCCTGCAATTCCTTCAGGTCTAGTCTGTGGTCCATATGTGTTCACAACTCTAGAAACTAAGTTAAGAAACTTTTAAGCCTATGTAAATTTATGTTTCAAAAACAGAAATTCTCTCTCCTTAACGGTATAATATATTCTTCTCATAAAGGTCAACGAAGCACAAGCTCAAACAAAACAAAACAAAAAACCCAAAAAACAAACAAACAAACAAAAAAGAAAAGAAAAGAAAAAGCAAATGCTTTTGTTTTAGAATAAAGTTTAGATGAGAAAGGCATTCCCATTCCATACTGTGAAGAGGCTATATCGAGCTTGTGCCGGTGAGGAGGTCCTGAATGGTGGCCACTTACCCTTTACATGACTTTTAAATCCAGGATAAGGAGTAAAGACAGCATCAGTTCTTGCACAACTATTTTCTAGGGAGAATTTGGATACACTTAGTTTAAATACATACTTAATTAAAAATATGCAAGATTATGATAAATATCTAATAATTCACATTTATTCATAAGAGAATTTAAAATAAAAGCAATAATAATTAAATTACTGTGACATATAGAAATAGTTTGGGTGATCTTTATCCTCTGAATTGAATCACATATAATACTTTAATGTTCAGATTTACATATAGAAAACTATTACCATTAAGTGGCATAACTTCTAATCATCTTTAATAAAAATTAGTTATTACTAAGAACAACATAAATTACTAAGAACCATTATATAATTCATATAATATATAGAACCACACTCTAACTCTATCACATAAACAGAACCCACTTTACCAAATTATCTTAAAAATTTTTTTCAGCATGCTTGGTTATTACCAAATTAGTGAACATCTACCAGGGGGATTAATTGTGTTTTATACTTTTTTATCTTAGAACTCACCATTTAAAAAAAGGTCCTGAAAACTTAAATACAATATACAATGAAAGCTCAAGTACAACACAAACTTTAAAATTTCTAATTAAAAAGGTATTTACTTCTTTTAATCCTACTTTTTAAAAACTGTGAATTTTGGGAAAAATATGTTGTGAAGATGTTTCTAATATTTGTACCAAGGTGAAAACTACAATTTCTTCCAAATTATTTCTCAACCAATAATTTATAAAAAAGAAATTAGAAATGTTAATATAATCTATACTATTAATTAGCATAGTTGTTATATATGAAGACATCATATAATATAGTAACATACAGAAATACAGATTAATGCTTGCATTAACAGTAAAGCTATACATTGGCTGTAAATTTTCTGTTAAATTCCCGTATTATTTTGTAAAAAGAAAAAAAAGATGTAAATAGAGTTAAAATCTGTTGTTATTCCATAAAAATGTGATTTTTTAAAATCAACTTTTTTCTTAAACCAACTGAAAGGTCTTTAAGAAAATATACCAACACATTAAAATGTATTTTTTGAACTTAAGTTTAACAGACTTGTGATAAATTGAACTATATATAAAATCGCAAACCTACTTAATCTTTTATATTTAAAGATTAAGCACTCCTTTTCTTTGCAAACACCTCAAAATATATGTAAGGGGTCTACACTTCTTCATTCTTTCTATTCTCTCATTGGTCTAAGAATGTTTTAGAAGCTGTCATCCCTTCCACAGCTACATTCCAAATGCACAGAGCCACCAGAGAGCAATGCAGCATGGTGTGGGGACAGGGCATGCATGAGTGCTCGCCCCGCCACTCTGCACAGCAATCCGGGCTAGCACTGTTTTGAGCCAGCAAGGAACTGAATGGGCCACGGAATCCTGCTGAGCATTTCAATTCTTGCCAGTTTCTATCCCCTGGTGGTTTATAATAATAGAGTTAGCAGGAGGGACGGGGGAATAACATTAGTGACACAGTCCTTGCTCCCTCAACAAACCCTTTCTCTTGAGGTGCCTAAACTGGATTGTCACACCTGAGATTTACCATTGCTACACCTGCTCTAAAGAGCTGAATCTAGAGACCCACACAAGTTAACAGTAGAAAAGTTTAGTTTAGAATCCAGTGAGCCCACATTATTATAGTAATCACATATCAATGTGATTACAAGTCACTTCCAGGTTCATCGGGCAATTTCTGAAGGAACTTTGATCTTCTTGGACCTGTGGTAAACATCTATCTCTAGAGTTCCGTCTTCACTTAGATTTTTTGTGTAACCGAAATGAAAATCAGATTGGCAACAGAGCCCATTACTAAATAAAGGAAACTTCTTCTGCCTTAATTACCAACTAAAACCTGTAAAATAGAATCTTGTTCTTAATGTTATTTGTTTTTAAAACAAAATATTATAGCAGTTGTCAAAATGTTTAAAATTCTGTTAAGAAAAAAAACTTCTAGTTACCTTGATTACAATCAATAACATTGCAAAATTCCCTGACGTTGTTTTCATTGATTTCAGCTTGTTTTCTCTCAATAAATGCAGATATTCGTCTGTCAATCTACAAACAACAAATAATTTAACAATCTAAACACAACAGAACTTTTAAAAGTAATGTTACCCTGATCCTTGTACCAGCCCAAACTTACTTCTGCTTTTCCAGCCTTTATTTGAACTACTTCTGGGTCAAAATGGACTTGTGTCTTTTTCACATCCCCTAAGGCACAGCCTTTGAGCGTCCCTTCGTCTTGTAGGTCCCCAGGGGGATGGCTGGCTCTCAGTTCACTCTTGGTCTCAGCTTCTGTCTGTCTTATCTCTGCAGTTGTTGAATTCTCTTTAATTAAAGATTGAAGTTTTGCTAAAAAAGGCTGGAAAGAACACAGTGACATCTGCTCAGGTTCAAACTCACCTCAACTAGTGACAGATTTATATAAGCTGCTACTTATATAAATTAATATTATCATGTATTAAACATAAAAAGCTGACATACAAGCCACACAGGCCTGGCCACACACAGGTTTGCTATTTTCTACTACTGTGTAGCCCTTATCATTTGCTGTACATTTATTTTTTAAAAAGAAAAAAAGAAAGAAAACCTGAGGACATTTAAATTTTTCTTTGAGGAAATCATTCTGTCATTCATCTTTTATTTTGTGCTAAATCAAAGCCTCAGTCTCTGGCCTGGATGCCTCTTAATTAACATGTCATTCAGAACACTGAGTGTTCTCCCTCCTTAGCAGGAGGGCAGTGCTCACTCAGCAAAGCCAGGCATCATCACTGTATCGCTGAGATTCTCCACTTCAAAGTACAGTTGGCCACAATGAATGAGAGCATGGCTATGAAGTGTATAGGTGCTACCCTGAGTGACATTCAGCCTTTCCCTGACTTAGCAAGATATCTTATTGGGTCATGAAATGAAATTTCACAAAAGAAAACGCACATGGGGAGAAAGAAAAAGAAAAAGAAAAGGAAAAAAAAGACAATAACAAAGCATGCTACAAAGACGATGAGCTGGAAATAGATCACTCCAACTAGAGTAGGTTTAAGAAAAATGTATCTTCATAATGGAAATCCACTTCCTTCCATTTCCCCATCAGCCCCACTGGGACACGGTCCACATTTTAGTTCTATAGCTCATCACTTGCTCTTTAAACAAAGTGTTAACAGTTATTTTTATCATGAAACACAGTTAAACATTCCCAGAAAGTACTCTTCTGAAGTCTTCTAACATCTTCAACACGGTAAAGTGACCAGGAAAAGCAGTTCTGCCTATCCTGAAGAGAGAAAACCTCCAACTCATATCAATTACACTTGCGGAGATGTTCAACAACAACAGCAAGGTTATAATACTGTTCATTTCTTAAACTGAAATATTAAAAATGTAACAATACCATTATAAATAATTCAATATTGACTTCCAATAAAGGACAAATTATTTCAAATTATTAAGATGAAATAGTGACTGGCTACTCACTAAGATGAAACATTAATGTCACCAAAATTACTTTCTTTTTAAAAACTATGCTGAAACTGTTTAATTGCAATAGACACTCCAGGATGTGTCATGCTGGGATAATGCCACTTCTTGAACCACTGAAAGCACTCCATGAGCCTCCAAACTCACCCAAGGCATGGAATCATTATCATAGCATGACTCACACCTGCCGTGTCTTATTGCTTAATTATAACCCACCACAGTTGAACTGTATTGAATTTTCAGCAAAGCCTAGAATTGAATAGGATTGCATTTATTCAATCTCATACCCACATCGGCCTATTGGGCTATATTCTCATCACTATCCCGATTAACAGACCTAGACTCAATATGGATTTCAGTAACCTTTTATTAACAATACTGTTAACAGAATGTTGAGGTAGAACTGGAAAAATACTCCAGTGAATTTAACTATAGCTAATTTCTATTTTCAATATCCAGCAAACATTTCTAATGTGAAATTTACCTGTAAATACAAAACGTGTTGTTCAAGTGCGGTGAGGAGCTGTGCGGGCTGGGATGCTGAGAGGCTCTGGAGCCTGTTCCAATCGATTGTAATTTTCACCACATCATCTCTGAGGTTAAGCTTCAAAGAGGCAAACCAGCAACATCACAAAAATTACACGATTAAGCTATATATCTGGGATTATCACAAAAATAAGATTTCTATGGAGTAATTCATGCCTATTTTGCTCAAAGTTACTAAGTTTCAATGACATAATAAAATGTTTTACCTAGTTGCCATTTTAAAAAGCCAAAAGGCACAGCTTTGAAAATAAAAAATAAAAACATGTCTTATTATTTTAATTCTGTTCCTATGTCTATAAAATGGGGCCATCTTTGAAAAGCCATTCATGAAAGATAAACCTTTTTTGATACTTTGATATCTTAAATATCACTGGAAGGTATCCAAAAATAGGTTTGCCCTAGTCAGAATCCTACTAAATCCCAATTTGGCATTCAACAGACTATGGCGGTCCAGAAAGTGTATTTTCTTTGTTACATATCACACAAATACATGCCTAAAATACATTACCCTGATGTCTTCTCAACCAATTTTATTGTTTTCAAACTTAATCAATTAAAAAAGTATTTAAAACTAAAGATTATTCACATATAGGGACAGATGATAGTAACTATTTCAAATAAAAATCAAACTATCAGTTATGAAATTATTGATATAAAAAACAAGTACTTTCCCACAGCAGTGTAACAAAGCCAAAAGTGAATGTCCAGTCTGTTTCTTGAAGATTTTCTAGGAAGAGATGTCTCATAACATGAAAAATTCTCATCAGGTAGTGATTTAGAACAAAAGTATATCCAGAAAACTACCAAGAACCTGAATATAAAATTAATACCAAAATCAGTCAAAATTTTAGAGGGCGGAGTTTCCACCTGTAATCATTTGACTGAGTATGAGGGAATCACTATAAACTTTTCTAGACACAATTCAAGTGGAAGCAAGTCAATTATACTTATTTTGCAAGAATAATTTATTAAAAATTAAGTCATATTTTCTACAAAGTAAAGATACATGTTTCATAAGCTCAAATACAAACTTAATGAGCTGTAAGAATAAGAAACCAAGACAGGTGCTGATGGATTATTTTCATATTCAATAATAAATGCAGTTATCTTATTAAGTAAGCTTATGGTCAAATCTTAACTTAGTATAAGTTTATCTTTGTCAGTGAAGCCTATGTTTGCCAAATGCGGACTCAGATGCCTCTGGTCTTAGGCAGTAGGTCTCTGTATCCATTATTTATACAGTAGAGTGCTTAACAGAGGAACCCGAGATCTCTTAGGTTCCATGGACAGCAATTCATGTCTTGGGTTTTTTTTTCTTACAGCTCATTATTCTTGCCATAGTCAACTACATATCTCTTGGCAGATTTATGTTTGTGGAAAAAGCAGGCAAGCCTTATAAACCAAAGCAAAGCATCACCTTTTCTAGAGAAAATAACTACAGGAAGGAGATCTTAATATTTGGACCATATTCTCATGCCAATGTGGAAGAACTACAGAAGCATTCAACATACTTGTTTTTTATGGCAACCAAACAATAAGGTGACAAATTAACTTAAAAATGGTCCCCAAATAATCCACTTATTCATTCAGCAAATTCCCCAGTAACATGGATTCTATGAATTTTTACCCCATAATTCTTGGGACAGTAACCACGTATTCAAATGTTCTATTAATACACTGTTAACACCGACTATTCAATTATGTATGTCCAGTAGGAACACATTACTTGCATTTGGAGGAACAATACTTTTTAACAATTCCGTTTTACACTTCCTATAGAAAAGCACTAATAATTCAATGATACTTAAGATGAACTTAGACATATTACAATTTACATCTTAAAAATCCTTTTACTTTGCTGCGAAACACCTTCCTCAGCGGCGACCTTCTAAGTAAGGATGGTTTCGTCCTTAACCATGCATCTCAAAATACCTCTGAGATTACTAAAATAGCATTTAATTAATTTTTTTAAAATCTTATAGTTGACACTTTCATAAAGGTACCTTTACTGTTACAGAAATTTCATTTTCTCTAAACATTTTTTGCAGGTGGTATAAGTTAAATTTAATCATTTTTCCATTCAAACCTTTGGAATAAATTTATATAATTTTGAAAAAAAATTGTATGCAAAATTTAGATATTTTATAATTCAAACAATTTATCAATGTAAATTATTTTGCAACTTCTAAGCATAATATTCAATAATATATTTCTCATCTTGCCATTAGAATGTAAGTAAATAAATCTTTAAGTTCCAAATCAATGCCAAAAAGTTCTCTAACTTTTAAACTATTTAAAGATCTGGGGTGTATTTACTGAAATATTAATAAGGAAAGGGCTTAAGACTTTGTAACAGATTTTTTTCATAACTGCTTATCAAGCAATTGAGTTTAAAAATTTTAACTTTTAGAAGTCCAGTAATAATTGCCTTCATAACACCAAACAGAATGTACAACTCAAGTAGTTTGCCAGTCAAAATAAACTTACTAAGGTTTTCCAACTAAGGATTTTAAAAATAATTCTCACAAATCAGGTAAATGCCCTATGCTCACAGGTACCACTGCCCTTGACACAAATGTGTGCTGTGTTCCGTTTCATGCACGGTACCATCCCCCAAATAAACCAGGAAACATGTGTGGCACAAAACTCTTCTAAAAGTAGACAAACATACTTTTGTTCCTTATTTTAAAATTGCCTCATTTACATCACGAATGACTATCTAGTAAAGTGCAACCTAGTTTTTAAAATCCAGGTTTACTGTGACATGTCTGTAGAGAGCAATTAGCTAAGTTACACGACAGTCGTAATGTAGTTAGAAGTGGCCACACATAACTCATCCAACAGTTTACACTAAAATTTAGGCATACTACAAATGAAATTGTGGAAATCCTTATACATCCCTCCCGTTTAAAAGAGTAACAGATGCTAATAAATGGTAAGAGGAAAAAAAAGGAATAAACAAAATCCAGAGTAAATCATCCCTAAAGAGTGGAGATGGCGTTAGGAAAAGTTTCAGGCCATATTAACCAGTGAATTTCTACAATAAATACACTGGAGGCAAAAGGACCGTAAGCGCCAGGAACCTCCTTAACCCTTATCATCTTTTAGTCATCCTTTTTTGGCAAGTGTTCGGGGCCAGGACCCCGGTTTTATCTTGACCGTGGTACTCATGCTTAACCATCCAGTGCGCCGCTGGCATCTCTCGGTCCCAGGCAGCTGGGCCCAGGCTTCTCCGCGTCTCGGGAGCCCGTCCTCGGCACTCCAGCGGCACACACCGTGCGAGCGGGCTCCGCGACCCCCGCCTCCGAGAGAACTAAGGGGACCGGAGCGAGGTGCTCTCCCTCGCCCCCGCCACCTCCCCTCCCCGCCGCACCTCCACTTACCTGTCCTGTCAGGGTGTGCAAGGAGCGAAAGACTTCGCAGAGGACCTCGCGGGTGAGGAGGAGGCTGGGGTTCTGCTCCAGGTTCCTTTCGCTGCTGCTTGAGGAACTATGCTCCGCAGCAGCAGCAGCCATGACACCTTCAAAGCAACCCCCCAACCTCCGCGCAGAGTGCTCACCCCACCCCTCCCTCGCGGATCTCGTCGCACTGAGATGACGTAAAAGTATAGCGTCTCACTTAAAGCTTGAGGATAGGCTCCACCCTCTATGTGTGACAGACACACACGAAGACCAATCAAGAGCAAGAATGTCTGTGCTCGGAGGGAACGTGTGAATGCGAAGCAGAACCGTCTGTCTGGTGGTGTTTTCAGTGGTCCGCCTTGACTTAGAAATCTACTTGGCTCTTAGATGCTCCCTGTAAATGTTGGCAGAACCTTACTGTTCAGTTAGATTTTGAGTCCCGCTATTACGATTTAAAATGTTAATATGGCGATGGTGGAGTTGCCTTGGAAAAAGATTGCGGGTCAGTGATGGAG
The DNA here is from genome assembly GCA_964023405.1 of Apodemus agrarius. NCBI lineage: Eukaryota > Metazoa > Chordata > Mammalia > Rodentia > Muridae > Apodemus > Apodemus agrarius. The sequence goes on along the minus strand of OZ030011.1, from coordinate 67,473,523 downwards.
CAGTGATTTACAATTTTCTAATTACAGGAAACTTGGCCCAGGATGGTTGTTACTGGATAGAACATTTTCATCTCTATAAGATTGTTTGATATGAAGAATTAAAAAAAGAAAGGGCTACATTATGCTTCTTTTTCCTACCATAGAACGACATTGATGACTACACCTGCAAAATAGTTTATGTCAAAGTTCTGACATGCAACAGTTTCTCAGTGTGATAACTGGGCACTTGCCAATATTGTTTCAATATAAATCCAATAGACATATATAAACCAACTTATTCCATGTAATCACGCTCTTTCAAATCCGGATGTAAAACTAAGTCAACACTTGTCGGGTATTATTAGATAGCTATATTTTAGCGAAAAATGCTATAATTTTATAATGTAGAGTTCTATTAAAATTTTAAAACAAATTTAAAAGATAAAGGACAAAAGAATTAAAACTTGCCTGGTGGTGGTAGCTCAGGCCTTTAATTACAAAGCACTAGGGAGGCAGAGGCATGTAAATCCTTGAATTTGAGGCCAGCCTGGTCTACAAAGTGAGTTCCAGGACTGCAAGGGCTAGCTATACAAAGAAACCCAGTCTCGAAAAGCAAGCAGGAAAGCAAACAAACGATTTAAAACTCTTCTTCGTGATAGTTGAGTGCATTTAGCATACAGGAAGTAGAAGTATGAAGTTAATGTGTATGCTATAGTTTGAGAGCCGACTGAATAAAGGAAGAAATGAGGAATTAAGGGACACTGGGATAAGGACAGTAAAATTGAAAGAACTCCTTTTACCTGTCTAAGGAGCCTCTTATTCACTTATATCCAGAGACTTCTGGTATTATCGGGCTTAACAGGATCTTGAGAAAGCGTGTCTGTTTCCTTGTTAGCAGTAAGATGTGAATTTAGGTTTGACAATACAATCTTCACAAGATTCAAACTCCAATCAAGCACCCTCTCATTCGAGTCGCTCATATCTGTAATAGACGTTCACAATTCATTGCAATGTTAGCACATTCTGTCTCTGAGCCTCTTGTTAATGGGCGAAAATTGAAATGTGGAATCTAAGAGTCCTTGTTCTGTACCAAGTAATGAAATCAGATTTTTTTTAACTGAATAAAAGACTTTTTATTACACATTTGGGAATAATTAAGGGGTTGCTCATTGTTTTCTTTGTCGTGACCGATTTCGAAATCTGAGCTTTTCATTTCACATTTTTTTTTATTTTTAGTGTGTGTGTGTGTGTGTGTGTGTGTGTGTGTGTACATGCACACTCCTGCCCATGCACAATTGCCCAAGGAAGCCAGAGGCATGGGATGTGAGCTGTCCAGCATTGGTGCCTGAAATCAAACTGTCTTACTTGATTTCTTCTTGTTGTTGTTCTGCCGGTTTTGTTTTGAGAGACAGAGTTTCTGTATCTAGCCAAAACTCTCCTGGAACTCCTGGAACCAGGCTGGCCTCAAACTCAGAGATGCGCCTAATTCTGCCACCCAAGTGCTGGTATTAAGGGCATGTCCCACCATATCCAGAATTTGTTAACTCCCTTATGGGTCTTTTGTCTAATAGCATCATGTATTCCGTCCTGCTACCCACTGGGCTCATTTCAGATATTTTTTTTCTCATTTTCTTCTTTTATAATAAAAACTTCTATTTTAAGTAGAAGACTTTCTAGGATGAAAAGATGTGGATTCCCTTGGGCTCATTGCAGACAGAAATGTATAGATACTGATGTATAGCAAAATTATAATACTGAAACTAAGAAAGGGAATAATTTGTCCTTTTATAGAAAACTAATTACAGTTTATGAAGTGGGTTGCGGAAAATCTGCTGCTCAGCAGAAATGATTCAGAGTGTTGGAGTTGGCATTAGAGACCGTGTTCTTACTGTCCTGCAAGCTTATGCCAAGAAGCAACTGAGAGGACAGAGACTAGAAATGAAATCTAGGCTATCTCCCTTACCCCTCCCCCCAAAAAATGCCTTTAATAGTGAGCTCCATCAAATAATCCATCACCCAGAAAAATATCCAAGGTATCATGTTTTTAAAAATATGTGAATAAAAAAAATACAACCCCCCTTTTTTTTCTAGTGCAGAAAATTAAATAAAGATATTTGTTGCCTCTGGCTCTACATCACCTGCTGGTCAGGTCCAAGATCCTTAGAACGACATGTCAGGTTTCTCTCAGTACTAAACTGCTTTGCATTGTTGCATGGTTTCTGGTACAGAGTTGCTCAGTACAGTCGTCCCTCCTATCTGAGTCAGGTATATCCCAAGATTTCCAGTGGATGCCTGAAACATTGAACAGGGCCAATGGTTACCATAGATCCTTTTTTCCTTTTTTTAAAAATTAGATATATTCTTTATTTACATTTCAAATGCTGTCTCCTTTCCTGGTCCTCCCCCACCCCCAAAACTCCCATAAGCCATCTCCCCTTCCCCAATCAACCCGCCCCCGCTTCCCATGTGATCCGGCCAGAGCAGGTCCTGAAGGCACAAGCAAGTTACATGAAGAAGTTGCTCAGATGCCTATGGTTTCTACTCCTGTTACAATGCCATCTGCTGCCAAGCATGCACCTATAGCCTCATGGGGTGTTCCCTATGACCAGCTGACTGAAGAAGAGAAGACTAGGGCCTGGTTTACTGATGGCTCTGCACGTTATGCAGGCACCACCCAGAAGTGGACAGCTGCAACATTACAACCTCTTTCTGGGACAACCCTGAAAGATACAGGTGAAGGAAAATCTTCACAGTGGGCAGAACTTCGGGCAGTGCACATGGTATTACAGTTTGTTTGGAAGAAGAAATGGCCAGATGTACGATTGTTCACTGACTCATGGGCTGTAGCCAATGGATTGGCTGGATGGTCAGGGACGTGGAAAGATCACAATTGGAAAATTGGTGAGAAAGACATTTGGGGAAGAAGTATGTGGATAGATCTTTCCAAGTGGGCAAAGGATGTGAAGATATTTGTGTCCCATGTAAATGCTCACCAAAAGGTGACTTCAGCTGTGGAAGAGTTCAACAATCAAGTGGATAAGATGATGCGTTCTGTGGACAGTCAGCCTCTTTCCCCAGCCACCCCAGTTATTGCCCAGTGGGCACATGAACAAAGTGGCCATGGTGGCCGAGACGGAGGTTATGCTTGGACTCAGCAACATGGACTTCCACTCACCAAGGATGACCTGGCTACAGCTGCTGCTGAATGCCAGATCTGCCAACAGCAGAAACCAACACTGAGCCCCAGATACAGCACCATTCCTCGAGGTGACCAGCCTGCAACCTGGTGGCAGGTTGACTACATTGGACCACTTCCCCCATGGAAAGGATAACGTTTTGTTCTTACTGGAGTAGATACTTATTCTGGTTATGGATTTGCCTTTCCTGCACGTAATGCTTCTGCCAAAACCACCATCCATGGACTCACAGAATGCCTTATCTATCGTCATGGTATTCCACACAGTATTGCTTCTGACCAAGGAACTCATTTCACAGCCAGAGAAGTGCGACAGTGGGCCCACGATTATGGAATTTACTGGTCTTACCATGTTCCCCATCATCCTGAAGCAGCTGGTCTGATAGAAAGATGGAATGGCCTTTTGAAGACACAGTTACAGCGCCAATTAGGTGGCAACAGCATGGAGGGCTGGGGCAGAGTTCTTCAGAAGGCAGTATATGCTTTGAATCAGCATTCAATATATGGTACAGTTTCTCCCATAGCCAGGATTCATGGGTCCAGGAATCAAGGGGTGGAAAAGGGAATAGTTCCACTCACTATCACTCCTAGTGACCCGCTAGGAAAAGTTTTGCTTCCTGTCCCCACAGCTTTAGGTTCTGCTGGCCTAGAAGTTTTGGTTCCAGAGGGGGGAGTGCTCCTACCTGGAACCACAACAAACATTCCATTGAACTGGAAGCTCAGATTTCCTCCTGGCCATTTTGGGCTTCTAATGCCCTTAAACCATCAGGCTAAGAAAGGAATAACTGTGTTAGGAGGGGTGATAGATCCAGATTACAGTGGGGAAATTGGACTGCCTCTCCACAATGGAGGTAAGCAGGATTATGTCTGGAGAGCAGGAGATCCCCTAGGGTGTCTCTTAGTACTACCCTGTCCTGTGATTAAAGCCAATGGGAAACTACAACAGCCTAATCCAAGCAGGATGAGGAAGGATGACCCATCAGGAATGAAGGTATGGGTCAATCCTCCAGGAAAAGAGCCAAGACCAGCTGAGGTGCTTGCTGAAGGTGAAGGAAATACAGAATGGGTAGCAGAGGAAGGTAGTTATAAATACCAGCTAAGGCCACGTAACCAGTTGCAGGATTATAAGTAATATGAATGCTTCTATCTTATTTTGTTAAAGATACATTTGTCTTCCAATTCCTTTAACATCAATTGGTATTGAGACACTAAAAGAATGTTCCCAAGGGACATTGCCCCCATTGTAAATTTACAAATGGGTTTGCGATTGTACGAGGAATAGTTATATCATGTTAGGCGTATTCACGACCTTGTTATTGTTTCATGTGGACATGAGATATTATCTGTGTCAAGTTGACAAGGGGTGGATTGTAGTGGCTATTCCTGGTTGTCAACTTGACTATATGTGGAATGAACTACAATCTAGAATTGGAAGGCTCACCTATGATCCTAATCTGGAGGCTCAGAGATATAAGTTTCTGACCTGGACTTAGCATGGAGATCTTGAAGCATGGATTCCAGTTCAAGGTCATCTGGGATTAAAGGTGTGGAGACATACACCTTTAATCCCAGATTTCAAGTTCATCTGGGATTAAAGGTGTATACCTTTAATCTGGGCTACACCTTCTACTGGAGACATATATAAGGACATTGAAAGAAGGAAGACTCATTCTTCCTTGCCGGCTTGCTTCGTGGGACTGAGCAACTGCCAAGATCCTTGGACTTCCATCCACAGCTGCTGCTGACTACTGTTGGGGAGTTGGACTACAGACTGTAAGTCATCGACAAATTCCCTAACTACATAGAGACTGCCCATACGATCTGTGACTCTAGAGAACCCAGACTAATACACCTGCCCTGGTATTCCTTTACACTACAGCATCAAGTCTTTCCAGGACCAAGGGCCTCTCCTTCCTTTGGTATCTAACAAGACCATCCTCTGCTGCCTATGTGTCTAGAGCCATGGGTAACTCCATGTGTACTCTTTGGTTGATGATTTTGTCCCAGGGAGCTCTGGGAGTACTGGGTGACTCATATTGTTGTTCCTCCTGTGGAACTGCAAATCCCTTCAGCTCCTTAGGTCCTTTCTCTAGCTCCCCCATTGGGGACCCTGCACTCAGTTCAATGACTGGCGGAGAGTGTCTGCCTCTGTATTTGTCATGCACTAGTAGAGTCTCCCAGGTGATAGCTATATCTCGCTTCAGTCAGCCAGCACTTGTGGGCATCTACAATACCCACAACACATTTCACATATCAAATGATGCCCAAGGAAGAAAAACAAGGTTACCATAAATCTTAACAATCTCAGCCTATTTTTCTTTATTCTTGCCTTATTGAGAACTTTCATCTTTTTCTTAGAGGCAGTCTTTTACAGTTTTTGGTCGGCATGTGTGGATTGCCAGTGTCATTAGTCTTATGCTTTGGGGTGACCATTGGGTTGAATGTAAGCACTGCAGTACCGTGGCAGCTCTGGCTACTGAGATAGCTATAAGTGAATAGCAGGCAGATAACATACATGTCGTAGACACATTGGACAGAAGGATTGTTCATGCCTCAGACAGAAGATATAGAGCTAAATTAGATACGTGTAATCACATTACTCAGCATCACTTGCAACTTTTAGTTGTGACGTGCTTATTTCTGCGGTTAGTGTTTGTGTGTTCACATCATGATTTCCCAGAAGGAACTGAAATGGTGGAAAGCAAAGCCACTGTCTTAGTCAGGGTTTCTATTCCTGCACAAACATCATGACCAAGAAGCAAGTTGGGGAGGAAAGGGTTTATTGAGCTTACACTTCCATCCACACAGCTGTTCATTACCAAAGGAAGTCAGGACTGGAACTCAAACAGGTCAGGAAGCAGGAGCTGATGCAGAGGCCATGGAGGGATGTTACTTACTGGCTTGCTTCCCCTGGCTTGCTCAGCCTGCTCTCTTATAGAACCCAAGAATACCAGCCCAGAGATGGCACCACCCACAAGGGGCCCTCCTTCACTTGATCACTAATTGAGAAAATGCCCCAAAGCTGGATCTCGTAGAGGCACTTCCCCAAGTGAAGCTCCTTTTCCTATGATAACTCCAGCCTGTGTCAAGTTGACACACCAAACTAGCCAGTACAGCCACCAACAAAGGTAAAACTACTGTGTGTACTCACTGAGCTCAACTCACTTGCCTAATAGACAAAATAGTCTAAAAAATAGACTTATAAGATGGAAAAGAAATTAATCTGTCAGGGAAAAATTGTAACAGTGCTGTTCAGTGATTTCTTTAAAAACTCGGGTGTTGCTGTTTATTTTCTCTGGGGACAGAAAAATTCAAAGTGTTCAATTTTTCCTTAAATGAATAAATGTGGATAGCCTTCTGTGCTGGCTGAGTTTATGTCAGCTTCACACCTAAACTAGAGTTATCTGAAAGGAGAGAACCTTAATTGAGAAAGTGCCTCTGTAAGGCATTTCCTTTCTTTCTTTTTTAAAATTTAATTATTTTTCATTTATTCACTTTACCTCCCACTCACTGCCCCCTACCTGTCACCACCACCACATTCCTGCCCCCAAACCCCCTCCCTTCTCCCCTTAAAGGGAGAGGCCCTCTGGGTATCCCTCCACTTCAAGTCTCTGAGAGGCTAGGCGCTTCCTCTCCCACTGAAGCCAGACAAGGCAGTCCAGCTAGAAGAACATAACCCATGTACAGGCAACAGTTTTTGGATAGACCCTATTAATTAGTGATTGATGAGGTTGGGGGAGCATCCCATTGTGGTTGGTGCTACCCCTGGACTGGTGGTCCTGGGTTCTATAAGAAAGCAGGCTGAGCAAGCCATGGGGAGCAAGCCAATGAGCAGCACCCCTCCATGGCTTCTGCATCAGCTCCTGTCTCCACGTTCCTGACCTGTCTGAGTTCCTGGCTTGATTTCCTTTAAAGATAAACAGTACTGTGGATGTGTAGGCTGAATTAACCCTTCCCTTCTCGACTTGTTTTTTGATCATGGTGTTTCTGCCCAGCAATAGAAACCCTAATTAGAAAACCATCATCACTCTTCTTATTAAAATATATGTTCCCTACCTAAAAGGAAGGGCTGGAGATACAGCAGGGAAAGACCAAATCAAGACCAAAACCCAGCTGGGTAAGTACAAAAACCTGTAGGTCCAGGTCCAACATTCAGGCTTCAGTTTAAAAGGACTCAGTGGCTCTGTTCCTCTAGCTTTGTGTCTGTGTTAGAGATAAGGGATAATTTTGGTGCCCCACAAAGGAACATGGGAACAAAACTAAAGTAGTCCAGCTAAGTAATTCTTTTTGTAAAAAGGGCACACCACACCCCAGACTGGGCAGGCAAGAACTCACGTTTAGCCAAGATGACGATCTTTTATCTTTGACATAGCTAGTGACTACATCTTAGCCCATTGACCAGTGCTGGACTTCACAAGCTAATACCATTGGCTAGCTGGTTCAAAGGGGGAAATTCAAGTTCAGGAAATGTGAATGCTTTTTTGGGCTAACTACCTCTGATTGAGCTAAAGAACAAACGAACAAACAAGATAAAGACAGAGGCAATAATTTACTTAAGATGAGTTTGGGTGGAATTCCTGACCTCAAGCTGTACTACCGATCAATAGTGATAAAACCAACATGGTGTTGTGTCAAAAAAAAAAAAAAAAGACAGAGGCAATACTAACTTCAAAATAAAAAGAAAGCAAGTCATAATATTTCTGCCATACGCACCATACCTCTCCCTTTTGGACTGGCTCAACTCGCACTGCAGTTCTTCTTGGCAGATGTTTCATGGTTCTGGCATCTCCAACATTTTGGGGTCTCCATGGCAACCCAAGCTTTACCTTCACACTTCAACATGGTGGGCTCTCAGACCTTCTTATAGGGACACATTGCCTGGCCTCAGTGGCTCTCTGAAACCATGGAGAAAGAATCTATCCCTAATCCCCAACCCCTGACCCCCACCCCTGCCAATCTTCCAACTCCCATGCGTCCCCGACCAGTACCATGTGGATGGGATTGCCAAGGTCCAGTGCCAGCTTGGCATGGATTGCCACGCCCTTGGATCACATCTGTAGAAGAGTTTATATTCTAAGGGTTGAAAAGCTTTTAGACTCTTTGCTTTAAATAAATGTGGATTTTAAACTGGGTGGGATCTTGCCCCAAAGGCTCGTTTACTGCCCTTCCCAATGCTTGGTACATGGTTTCTCTTTAGTGGGGATAATTTTAACAATTACAGCCTCTTTTAACAGAAGACACTGCTGGCATAGAAAAGCAAACTAGAACACATACGTTTTCAATTCAATAAACATTGTGAACAAAAATTTCTAAAAAGAAGCTGTGCCTCACTGTGAGCAGAAGACTCCTGGAAGGAGTTTGTATGTCTGCAGAGACCAATGAAATGATTGTAATTTCAATATTGTGGAGAAAATGGAATTTTGTAGGTTCAAAGGCTAATTACTTTATGTTGGTCTAGCTTTAGCCTTCTGGAACAGCCATTCCTTGCCCCATACCTCATGATAATAAATTTTAAAACCTCTTAGAAGCTATTAACTTAGAAGAACACTAACTCTGCCAATCCAAGAGCTAATAATATCATCAAATAGTATCTGGGGCTAATAGAATAGCTCCCCCATCTCCTTGTACCTACCTCTCTGTTGTACTCACTAATGTATTTTAAAGTTGCCTTGATTTATGACATATTTGCTCTACAAAACCATAAAAACCTATGGAACTGCTTCTACATCGGCACATAGAATTTGGGGCATCCTAAGTCTGGGTTCCCAGACCATGATCACTCAAAATGACTCAGTACAAACTATCTCTTATTCCCTTTAAGCTGTGGTTTTTACATCAACATATAATGCACCAAAAGACAAAAAAATCATATAAACATCTCAATAGATGTAGAAAAAATAAAATTCGGTGTTCTTTTATGATTAGAGAAACTGAACAAATTATGTATGAAAGGGAACTGATAAAGTAATTAAAGGAAGTTGCAGAATGCTGACGGCAGCTTTTAGGTCAATAGCATTTTTACACGCCCATAATGACTATGTTGAGAAAGAAATTAAAAAAAATCTTATTCACAATAGCCACAGAAGAAATTAAAAAAAAAATAAAGTTACCAAATTATGAGAAATATCTGAAAAAAATCAGTACTCATGTAAGAAATTGTAGAAGAAACACACTAAAGTAGAAAAACCTTCTTCAGTGAAAATATTAACAATTGCTAAATGTCCATATTAACATTTCTACTGGGGTTCCTTCATGGCTACCAGGTGATACAAAAGAAACCAGGCTTCCCTGATTCACGCTCTTTGTGTTGTGTTAATGAAAAAATATTTAAGAATGGCCTCAAGAAGAACTTTTATTAGAGTTTTCAAGAAAACCTCCCAGGACTAGCAAGCTATAAACCTCAGATGCTGTCTGGAGGAAGAGGGAAGAGTGAAAGAAGCCATGCCATTTAAGCTGTCAGGGAGGTCAGACATGGTAGACAAGCAGTCAAAGGGCAAAGGGGAGACTTTAGAGGAAAGAAGCCCTGAATGTTGTGAAAAGCCCAAGGTATTAAAGAAAACATGCACATAAAAGAGAAGAAGAGGAGTTACACTTATCTGAATAATTTTGAATAATTGAGAAAAGCAGCAGGTTTAGGATATAAGGCTGTGGCCTCCTGAACTACTGAACTATGGGACCAAATCGTGGGTAGAAGTTTATTCAGTATCTTATGAGAGGACCAATCATGCTAGCTCCTGAGCCTGGCTTCAGGTTAACTCACCCTCTTAGGGGTTGGTGGTGATTGAGCTGGTTCAACTGACATGTTAATTCTTCCTTCAGGTCCGATCATGATCAGAAGTTTTTTTGTGTGTGTTTTTTTTTAAAGGGTGTTTATTGCCAATATTACACTATTCAACACAATCTGTACATTCAACACAATCCCTATGAAAATACCAGAAAGAGAACAATTTTAAAGTGTATGTAGGCATGTAAAGACCCTGAAGAGCCAAGGCACCAGAGAACAACAGGAACAAAGCTGGAGGCACCACAATAATTAGTGTCAAGACATACCACAGATCTATAATAGCTAGGAAAGTATGGTACTAATATAAGATCAGACATCTGTACCCACGGACAGAACAGAGATCCCAGAGCCAACTCAACACATCCAAAGCCAACTAGTTCTTAGCAAAGGTACCCAAAACCTACAGCAGAGAAATGGCAGCCTATTTAACAAACGGTGCTGGGGGAAGAGCATATCCATATGTAGAAGACTCAAAGTGCCTCTCTTATCCTACCCAAACATCAACTCAAAATCGATCAAAGACCTAAATGGAAAGCTTTAACTGTAAATCTATTAGAAGAAAAGAATATCAGGAAAACAATTTAAAACATTTAGAACAGGCAATGATTTTTTTATATGTGCTAAAAACACAGGGAAAACATAAACAAAAGAGACAAATGGTATTCAAAGCAAAAGGTTCTGAACAACAAAAGGAAATTCCAACAGAGTAAAAATAATCTAAAAAATATTTGCCAACTAGTCATCTGCAAATGACGAATACACTTAGAAATACTGAAAACACATACAGAAAAAAAAATCAAATAAACTAATTAAAATGTGGCCAAAACTCAGGAGGCAGAGAAAATCAACTTGACTAAGCTTGAGGCCAGCTTGGTCTACACTGTGAGTTCCAGGAGAGCCAAGACTGCACAGAGAAGCCCTGTCTCAAAAAGCTAAAAGCAAAATAGAAATAAAACACGGCCAAATGATTTGAATAGATACTTCTGTAAGGAATAAGTGCAATTGCCCAATGAATTTATGAAAAGTTTTCAATATCATTAATCGCCAGGGGAACAAAACTCAAACCTACAGTACTGCTGCTGGTACACATCTGGAGTCACCTTGTCTGAGGTGGAAGAATCCTTTGTGCTCTTGAGTTTGAACCCAGCCAACATAGTGACATTTTGTTTTATAAAACAAACAAACAAACAAACAAATATTGCAATGCCATGTTACTTTACCCCAGTCAGGATGGCTGTTATCAAAAATTAAAAACTGACAAAGCTGAAAAGATGTGGAGAAAAAGGAGTTGTTAGATACTGAAGATGATGATGTAACTCACTAAAAGCTGTTACGGAGTGCATCATAGAGGTTGTCCAAAAAATAAGCCTTAAAAAATAGATCTACTGTATAGATAATCCAGCTATCCCACTTTCTGCGTATATTCAAAGGAAGTGAAATCAACATAACAAAGAGGTACCTGTGAGCCCAGGTTGATTGTGGTACCCATTGATTGGATATATGAATGATGAGGCTTGAGATATGTATAATACATAAATAGCCAATAAAATATTATTCATCCCCAAAACAGGATTTATGGAAATGAAGGACATCGCCTTAAATAAACCAGGCTCTGAAAGTATGCACTGCATGTCCTCTCATGCTGCAGTTTACAAAGTCAGACCGTGTGGAACAGTCGGTGACTGCTACTGGTTAGGAAGGATGGGGAGAGGCAGGTAATGGGAGGTTGAATTTGAAGTTGTCTTCAAATACGCATACTGAAATACTACAATGAACCTCGCTAATATGTACATGTTAATTAATGAATGTTAATGCATGCTATCAAAAATACAATAGTTAAAAGTTGCTTTTTTTGAAAGATTATCCTGCTTTTAATTTTGTTATGTAATTTCTGGGGAAGTAAATTCTTTCTGAGCTCACGTTTCAGTGTTTCAATGACTTGGCTTCACTGTCTTCCCTCTCTGTAAATATGTGGCTGCCCCACCTATGACTGCTTTTGATGTTTTCTCTTTTGCATTACTTCTCATCAGTTCTATTGTGCTATGGTTTGAATGTCGCCTAAAGTTCCCTTGTTAAAACCTAACCCCCAACATGAGATGGAATTCTTTTTTTTTCTTTTTTTTCTTCTTTTCTTTTCTTTCTTTCTTTCTTTCTTTTTTTTTTTTTTTTTTTTTTTTTAGTATTTTACCTATTTCTTTATTGGATATTTTCTTTATTTACATTTCAAATGTTATCCCCATTCCCAGTTTCTCCTCTAGAAACCCCCTACCCTATTCTGCCTTCCTCTGCTTCTATAAGGGTGGTCCCCCACCCGCTCCATCCACTCCGGCCTCCCTGCCTTCCCATTCCCCTACACTGGGGCATCAAGCCTTCACTGGAACAAGGACCTCTCCTCCCATTGATCCAGATAAGGCCATCCTCTGCCACATATACAGCTGGAGCCATGGGTCGCTCCATGTGTACTCTTTGGTTGGTGGTTTAGTCCCTGGGAGCTCTGGGGGGAGTCTGGTTGATATTGTTGGACTTTCTATGGGGTTGCAAACCCCTTCAGCTTCTTCAGTCAATTCTCTAACTCCTCCACTGGGGACCCTGTGCTCAGTCCAATGATTGGCTGCAAGCATCCACCTCTGTACTTATCAGGCTCCAGCACAGCCTCTCAGGAGACAGTTATATCAGGCTCCTGTCAGCAAGTACTTCATGGCATCCACAATACTGTCAGGGTTTTGGTGACTGTATAGGGAGGGGATGGATCCTGAGGAGGGGCAGTCTCTGGATGGTCTTTCCTTCACTCTGCTCCACACGTTACCTACGTATTTGCTCCCGTGAGTATTTGGTTGGTTCCCCCTTCTAAGAAGGACCAAAACATCCACACTTTGGCTTTTCTTTTTCTTGAGATTCACATATTCTGTGAATTGTATTTTGAACATTACAAGCTTTGGGACTAATATCCACTTATCAGTGAGTGCATACCATGTATGTTCTTTTGTGATCATATTATCTCGCTCAGGATGATGTTTTCTAGTTCCACCCATTTGCCTAAGAATACATGAAGTCATTGATTTTAATAGATGAGTAATATTCCATTGTGTACATGTACCACATTTTCTGTATCCATTCCTCTGTTGAGGGACATCTGGGTTCTTTCCAGCTTCTGGCTATTATAAATAAGGCTGCTATGAACATAGTGGAGCTTGTGTTCTTATTATATGTAGGAACATCTTTGGGGTATATGCCCAGGAGTGGTATAGCTGGGTCCTCAGGTAGTATTATGTCCAGTTTACTGAGGAACCACCAGACTGATTTCCAGAGTGGTTGTACCAGCATGCAGTCCCATCAGCAATGCAGGAGTGTTCCTCTTTCTCCACATCCTCACCAGCACCTGTTTTCTCCTGAATTTTTGATCTTAGCCATTTTGACTGGTGAGGTGGAATCTCAGGGTTGTTTTGATTTGCATTTCCCTGATTACTAAGGGTATTGAACATTTCTTTAGGTGCTTCTTAGCCATTCTGTATTCCTCAGTTGAGAATTCTTTGTTTAGCTCTGTACCCTACTTTTAATAGGGTTATTTGTTTCTCTGGAGTCTAACGTCTTGAGTTCTTTGTATACTAGATATTAGCCCTCTATCGAATTTAGGATAGGTAAAGATCTTTTCCCAACTTGTTGGTTGTCGTTTTGTCTTATTGACAGTGCCCCTTTGCCTTACAGAAACTGTAATTTTATGAGGTTCCATTTGTTGATTGTTGATCTTAGAGCATAAGCCATTGGTGTTCTTCTGTTCAGGAAATTTTCCCCTGTGTTCGAGGCTCTTCCCCAATTTCTCTTGTATTAGATTCAGCGTATCTGGTTTTATGTTGAGGTCCTTGATCCACTTGGACTCGAGCTTTGTACAAGGAGATAAGAATGGATCTATTTGCCTTCTTCTACATCCTGACCTTCAGTTGAACCAGCACCATTTGTTGAAAATGCTGTCTTCCCCCCTCCTCCCTCATTGGATAGTTTTAGCTTCTTTGTCAAAGATCAAGTGATCAAAGGTGTATGGGTTCATTTCTGAGTCTTCGACTCTGTTCCATTGATCTATTTGATTGTTTCTGTACCAATACCTTGCAGTTTTTACCACTATTGTTCTGTAGTACAGCTTGAGGTCAGGGATGGTGATTCCCCCAGAAGTTCTTTTATTGTTGAGAATAGATCCTGGGTTTTTGTTATTCAAAATGAATTTGCAAATTGCTCCTTCTAACTCTATGAAAAATTGAGTTGGAATTTTGATGGGGATTGCATTGAATCTGTAGATTGCTTTCAGCAAGATGGTCATTTTTACTATATCAATTGTGCCCATATATGAATATGGGAGATCTTTCCATCTTCTGAGATCTTTGATTTCTCTCTTCAGAGACTTGAAGTTCTTGTCATACAGATCTTTCACTTGCTTGGTTAGACTCACACCAAGGTATTTTATATTGTTTGTGGCTATTGTAAAGGGTGTTGTTTCCCTAATTTCTTTCTCAGCCTGTTTACCCTTTGAGTAGAAGGAGGCTACTGATTTGTTTGAGGTAATTTTGTATCCAGTCATTTTGCTGAAGTTGTTCATCAGGTTTAGGAATTCTCGGGTGGAATTTTTGGAATCACTTAAGTATACTATCATATTAATGGCAAATAGTGATGTTTTGACTTCTTCCTTTCCAATTTGTATCCCTTTGACTTCTTTTTGTTGTCTAATTGTTCTGGTTAGGACTTCAAGTACTATGTTGAGTAGGTAGGGAGAGAATGGGCAGCCCTGTCTAGTTCCTGATTTTAGTGGGATTGCTTCAAATTTCTCTCCATTTAGTTTGATGTTGGCTACTGGTTTTCTGTATATTGCTTTTACTATGAGCTCGAACAATGCCTTAATGGATGGGTTAATGCTATTGTTACAGAGCAGAGTTAGGCACTGCCAGGGGACATCTGGTAGGGGATGTGTTTGGCCTTCCTAACCCCTTCCATACACGCTCCTCCTTGCCATTTTCCATCACAGGATCACACAGCAAGAAGGCTTTTGTCAGATCGGTTCTTGGGCACGAAACTTCTTATTCTTTAGAATTATGAAAATAAATTTGTGTTTATTAACTTAATTGGTTTAAGGCCGTTTCTTATAGCACCACAAAGCAGAATGAGATACTTGATATTTTTATTTTTGTTCTGCTTGGGGTCATTTGGATTTCCTGAATCTGGGTTTGTTATCTTGAAAAATTTAGGAGAGTTAAGTTTTTAATTTCCTCATTTTTTTCTCATTTGCTTTTTCTCTTTTTTATTTTTTTATTTTATTGAATATAATCTTCATTACATTTCAAATGGTAAAACCTTTCCCAGTTTCCCACCTCCCCGAAAACCCCCAACACCTCCTCCCACCCCCTGCCTCCAAGTATATACCCATCTACCCTACCCACTCCCACCTCCCCAGCTCGATTTCGTTTTGTTGGGGCATCTATTGAGCCTTCACCTGACCAAGGACCACTCCTCCCACTGATGCCTAGCAAGGCACATGTGTGATCAATCATGGTATCTTTGCTGTCTTTTGGTTTGTCTTCAGTTTCCTTGATGGTACTTTATTTTTGAGTTTCCATTGCTCTGGCTTCAAGTTCACTCATATTTTCTTGAGAACATTTTAGACCACTCTAAATTCCATCCAGTGCATTCTTATTTTCTTTTTCTTTTATATATGAGTGTTTTGCTTGCAGGTGTATCTGTGTACTATGACCTTATGTGGTGTCTGCTGAGACCTGAAGAGGATATTGTATCTCCCTGGACTGGACTCACAGATGGTTCAAGTGGGTTCTGGGACAGGAACCTGGGGTCCTCTAGGAGAGCAGCCAGTGCTCTTAACCTTCCAGCCATCTCTGCAGCCTCCCTGTGTACTTTTCATCTCTAATACTGTGCTTCTCTAGAAATCTCAACCTCGTGTCTCCATTAGCTTATCATAGTCATGTTTCCTCACATTTTTCTTGTACATAGAACACACTTTGTTCGTATATTTTCATCATCTCCATCAGCTAGTCATGTGATCTCTTCTGGATCTATTTCTATTAAATGACTTTACTACTCATAGTTAGGCGGGTCTAGTTTCTCCATTTGTTTTTTATCCCCAAACATTATCAATTTTGCCCTTTTAATTCTTAACTTTTTTGTATTCCTTTATATATTTTATATGTGGTTTTATTCTATTTTTGTTTATGGTTGTTGTTTGGTTTTGGTTCTGATACAGAGTTTCTCTGTCTAGCCCTAGCTACTCCCTCTGTAGACCAGGCTGGCCTGGAACTCAGAGATCCACCTGCCTCTACCTCCTGAGTGCTGGGATTAAAGGCATATGCCGCTACTACCTGGGCTTGGTTTTATTCTGATGTGTAACTAAGTTTGATGCTACAATGTTGTGCTAACTTTGTTAAGGAATACTTAGAACATCTCTAGGACAAGATTGATTTAATCTGTCAACTAAGGGACTCACTGAACTATTTAAGCAAAATTATGACATCTTTCCAGTCTTGTTAATGAGAACACTCGTACCAGGGTGATGTTTGGGAATGTTTCTGCGCCTTCCTTTCTACTCTTTAGGTTTTCTTGCATCTTAGATTCTCAGGAGGACCTCTCAGCAGATCCCATTGCTGGTTTCTCTGCAGAAGTCCTATTCCTTGGATACCTGGCCCCACAGATTCTAGCTATATCACATATCCAAAGTCTGACCAGTGTCTCCTCAACCCTGGAATATGACTAGAGATTCTATTTACATTCTGCTTCTGTGATATAAAGTGTGGAAACTCCCTGTAGGTAGTTAACTCCTGAAAATACAGGGATCAGTCTAAAAACATGTTTCTTCATTCTTTGGTGAGGTCATAGTCCTTTGATTTTAGTGTGTGGTGATTTGGGTATGGTTTGTCTCCCAGGGGATTATATATAATAATATTAGTCCCTTGCCACATGAGTATCTGGGGAAGATTTCGCCTATGTTTAAAATCACTGATTTGTTTATCTGTACTGTGTGTGTTATGTATCTGCCACACCATGGGTGTGGAGGGTAGGGACTCTCACTCTGTCATGTGAGTTGTGAAGATCAAGTCCATGTCATTAGGGTTAGCAGCAATTCTCTCTCATCACTGAGCCATTTCATTGGCCCTTCTCCCATGTTTTCAAATTGTTTTTTTTTTCTGATTATTTTTATGCCGTGTGAAAATTCAGTATGATGTACTATTTGTCGATTCTTGCTATTATTTTCTGAGCCACTATACTTTTATTTGGAAAGTGTATGCCAATATCTTAAATTATTTTTTCTTATGTGTTCCTCTGGTAATTTCCACATCTAGGATATCTTAGTAGATTAGATGAACTTTGAATAGATTTTTGTAAAAGGGTATAGATAGGAATCTAATTTCAGTCTTCTAATATGGGTATCTGGTTTTTCCAGCACCATTTGTTGATCTAGCATCTTTTTTTCTGGCATAATTTGGAATCGTAGACCTTTATTAAGCGCTCGATGGCGATCTCCGTGTGGGTTTATTTCTGAGCATTCTGTCCTATTCCATGGCTCCTTATGTCCCTTTTTCTGTCAGAGTCATGATATTTTTGTTATTATGGTTCTGTAGTACTATTTGAAATCAGTTATCATTATATCTGTAGCATTGGTCTTTTACTACAGCTTTGGCTGCATAGTGTGTGTGTGTGTGTGTGTGTGTGTGTGTGTGTTTCCATGGATGAAAATATATGAATTTTGTTTTTTTCTACATTATTCTGACTTTTTTTAGTAGTGGGCCCAGCATATGTTTTTTAATTTTTTATTCTATATATTCTTTATTTACATTTCAAATTATATCCCCTATCCTGGATCCCCCATCCCTGAAAGTCCCACAAGCCCTGTTCCCCAATCACCCCCTTCCCATTTCCTGGTCCTGATATTCCCCTACACTGCTGCACTGAGCCTTTCCAGGACCAGGGACCTCTCCTTCCTTCTTCTTGGGCATCATTTGATATGTGAATTGTTTCTTGGGTATTCTGAGCTTCTAGGCTAATATCTGCTTATCAGTGAGTGCATACCATGTGTGTTCTTTTGTGATTGGGTTGCCCCACTCAGGATGACTCTTCTCCAGTTCCACCCACTTGCCTAAGAATTTCATGAATTCATTGTTTTTAATTGCTGAGTAGTATTCCATTGTGTAAATATACCACATTTTCTGTATCCTCCATTGAGGGATATCTGGGTTCTTTCCAGCTTCTGGCTATTATAAATAGGGCTGCTATGAACATAGTGGAGCATGTGTCCTTATTACATGCTGGGGAATCCTCTGGCTATATGCCCAGGAGTGGTATAACAGGGTCTTCTGGAAGTGTCATGCTCAGTTTTCTGAGGAATCGCCAGACTGATTTCCAGAGTGGTTGTACCATCTTGCAATCCTACCAGCAGTGGAGGAGTGTTCCTCTTTCTCCACATCCTTGCCAACACCTGCTGTCTCCTGAGTTTTTAATCTTAGCCATTCTGACTGATGTGAGGTGAAATCTCAGGGTTGTTTTGATTTGCATTTCCCTGCTGACTAAGGATGTTGAACATTTCTTTAGGTGCTTCACAGCCATTCGATATTCCTCAACTGAAAATTCTTTGTTTAGCTCTGTACCCCATTTTTAATAGGGTTATTTGGCTCTCTTGAGTCTAGCTTCTTGAGTTCTTTGTATATCTTGGATATTAGTTCTCTGTCAGATGTAGGGTTGGTAAAGACCTTTTCCCAATTTGTTGGTTGCAGTTTTGTCCTTTTGACAGTGTCCTTTTCCTTACAGAAATTATTCTGATTTTTATGACGATTGTATTGAAACTATAGATTGCCTTCAGTAATTTAGCAGCTCAGTATTTGGTAATGTTCATTTGTGTTCATATGTTTGTGTGTTTGCACGTGTGTAATTTTATGCCTATAGATGTGCATACACATGTGTGCCTGCATGTGGAGGCCAGAGGTTGATGTCCGATGTCATTTTTTTTTTTAAGATACAGTCTCTCTGGATCTGGCTGTCCTGGAACTCACTCTGTAGATCATGCTGGCCTCACAAAGATTTGCCCACCTCTGCCTGTTGACTGTTGGGATTAAGGAGGTATGTGCCCCCACACCTGGCCAGATGCCTTCCTAAATTGCTGCCCACTTTACTTTTGGGTTTTTGTGGTGTTTGTTGGTTTGTTTGTTTTGGCAGTTGTGTGTATTCACCCTGGGCCTTGTGTGCTGGTGAGCACTCTACCCCCGGGATCACTCCAGCTACCTTCCATCCTGTGTTGAGACAGTCTCTCCCTGAACTGGGCATTCACCAATTCAGCTAGGCTGGCCGGCCAGGGACCTTCAAGAATCCACCCATCTTTTGTTGTCCATTAATTCTGGGAATAGAGGCAGGCATTGTCACGCCTGGATTTTGATGTGGGTGTTGAGGATCTGACAAGATCATCATGCTTGACACGAAAGCACTTCACTGAACAAGCCACCGCCCCGGCTCCTTGATAAACTCAGAGAGTATGAAAACATATATTCTTTAATATCTGTGAAATTGTTAATTATTCTCAAGATGTGGTCACTCACCATCTCTAGTGTTTTCTTCTTTAAAACTATACCTTAAGTACTCAAGAGGCAGAGGCAGGCCGATCTCTGTGAGTTCAAGGCTAGCCGAGTCTACAGAGTGAGTTCCAAGACAGCCAGGGCTACACAGAGAAACCTGTCTTGAAAAACAAACAAAAACAGTACCCTAATTGTTTGTGAGCCTCATTCTCTGTGTCCTGGCCTCTCTTTTGGGAGATGCTAGAGCTCACACTGGGGTCCTGAGTATGCTAGGCGAGCACTCGACCAGAAAACTGCCCTCCCAGCTCATGTTTGATGTCAGTTGTGGCTCTTTGTTAATCTGTCTGAGACTTTTGCTCTGTAACTCAGACTGACTGTGAGTTCCATATGTAGTCCAAGCTGCCTGCAAACTAGAGATCCTCCTGCCTCTGACTCCCGCATACCGGGATTGCAGGCATGTACTACATGCTTGATTTCATGTATATTTTTTACATAAGTTTCTCTCCCAGCACCTGAACTTTCTTCAGTTTAATCTTCGGCTCTTTTATTTCTTCTCCATCTGTATGTTTTTCATTGTCCATCCTCTGAGTTTTTTTTTTAATTTCAAATGCACTTTTGTTTTATTGGATATTTTATTTATTTACAAATGTTATCCCCTTTCTCGATTCCCCCCCCCACTGAGAAACCCCCTATTCCATCTCACTTCTGCTTCTATGAGGGTGTACCTCTACTCACCTACCCAAACCCTCCCCCCCCACCCCCCCCCAGCCCTCACATTCCCCTATACCAGGACATTGAGCTTTCACAGGACCAAGGAAGGGCCTCTTCTCCTACTGATGCCCAAGGCCATCCTCTGCTACATATGCGACTGGAGCCCTGGGTCCCTCCATGTGTACTCCTTGGTTGGTGGTTTAGACCCTGGGAGCTTTGATTGGTTGATATTGTTGTTCTTCCTATGGGGTTGCAAACCTCTTTAGCTCCTTCAGTCCTTTCTCTAACTCCTATTTTTTTCATAGGCTAGGCTATTTTGTAATTACTTTTTTTAAAAAATCACCTTCTATCTTGGTTGTTGATTTTCTCCTTTACTTCTTTGATGATACTTCAAGTATTCATTTAAAAGCTCCATTCACTCCATTATCCTTATTTAGCCTGTAATACATTCTTCTACTTACCAATGCATTTATCTTATTGATAACTGATCTAAGTTTGAATATGAAATCATTTCTGATTGTGAAGACATATTTAGGAACCCACCCCAAACCCCCACACATCCAAAGAATTATGAGAACTCACAGATGTCTCTTTTTAGTTTTAGCTGTAGCTGTTTGAAAGTGGTTGCAGTGGGTCAGACTTTGGACATGTGGATTTTATCAGTAGTAACAATTTGGCTCCAATGCCCTTTTACAGTTAAGAGGATGCATATTACTGAATTTGATAACTGAATTGTATGCATAGTGCTTTACAGTACTAAAATCTCCTCTATGGTCCTTTCTTGTTCTTTCTTTTCTTTGTTATCTAAAAAACTATGGAAAACCCAGGGCAGAACTTTTTGGTACATAAAAATTTGAAGCTATCAGATTAGAAGTTTGTCTTCTAGAAGCCACAGAGAGAGACAGGGAAGCCCACAAGCCTGAATATAAGATAAAAATGCACACGCATTCCTACCAATCTTTATCTAAAGTTTAGAATTTAAAACACTGAGAGAACGAGTCTTCAAGGCCTCCAAGTTGTGATAATCTGTTGCAGCACATTTGGGGAATGAATATACTAACCACATTTTTTAAGTTTGTTGTTCCAGGGTAATTCTCTCATGATCCCAGCTGGCTCTCTGTGTTTGTGGTTCCAAATCATTGGCTTCAATCAACACAGGCCAAAAGTATTCTGGAAAATCAACCACACCTGTACTGAACATTTTTAGATTACCCTCTTGTCATTTATCTTCAGCAAAACCATGCAGCAACTCTGTGACTAGACTTTACACTGCATTAGGTATTATGGTTAACCTAGAAATCATTTCAAGTATTTGAGATATTTATGTGGGTCACTATACGACTTTATATAAGGGGCCTGAACTCAGATTTTGGGGCCAAGGAGGTCCCAGAACCTTCAGTTGGACAATGAGGGATAACTATAGACACCTTGGTCTTTTGATTGTGCTCCATTGGTTTTCCTGGTTTATTTCACTAGTTCTAGCTATTAGTAGTAGTGCTATTTTTGGATGAGAGATCTCTGTTTCTGTTTTTTTATAAGCCATAAGATGGGAATAACAACAGTCCCATATTCCATGGCTATTATAAAGAATAGATCATTTGGTATATATAAAATAAATGTAGAAGTTAAGACTGGTTCTTCTTCCCAGTCCCATGCTGCCAGAAATATGATTCAGACTCAAGATATATTTACAAATACTTTAGCTATATAGCTAGGCTCTTCTCTGACTAGGTCATAACTTACTATAACCCATTGACTCTAATCTACATTCCGCCATGTGGCTGGTTTCTTGTGCTCAGGCACAATGTGCCTGTCCAGTCACATCTTCCACACCTGGCTCTATCCCAGAATGCTTGCTGCCTCCTGGATATCCCATCTTTTATTCTACTCTTTCCCATAGGCTTTTTAATTGACAGGTGATACTTCCATAGAATACACAAGATATTCTCTCTGCAATTAAAAGAGATCATCACGGCATCCAATAAGCATTCAATATGGTTTGTGTTTATTACTTCAAATTATTATTTTGTCATTCAACACATAATGCTTAAAATACTTGCATAAAAATCATCAATAAATCAATAACTTCTTTTACCTCATGATTAGCTTTAAGATATGTGTGACTAATCATAATTAGGGTTAAAATTAAATAATTTTCTGTTAGAAGAGTGAAATGCATTAGCAGCTGGAATATTGATTACTAATCCTCCATGTCACGAGTTATAAGTTGAAGTTGTGCCTGATGAGGTTGTTGCATGTGATTAATAATATTTCTAATTCAGATAAATAAAACAATATTTTAGATACTTATTAATTTTCACTCTTATGTTATGTGTGTGAGTGTCTTGCCTGCATGTATGTATGTGCACCACACATACATATGTGTGCCTGGTGCTATTGGAGGTCAGATGAAAATGTGGGATTGCCTAGAACTGGAATTGCAGGTGGGTATTGAGCTTCCAGATGTGGGAGTTGAGAGTTCACACTGGGTCCTCTGACAGAACAGCAAGCGCTCTTAACCATTGGGCCATCCCTCCAGCAATGTTTTAAATTAGGTTGAGCATGTCTATGCATGTTCTGAGCAAAGATGTCTAGCACCAAGAGAAACAGAAGCAGGAACTGCTGGGCCAGAAACCGTCTGTCTTTCAGTTACTGCTCTAAATATCTTATATAGAAGCTAGGTCCGGTTCTTCTTCCCAGCCCCAAGCTCCCAGAAATCAGATTCTCGAGACATGTTCACAAATACCTTGGCCGTATACCTAGGCTCTCCTCTGACTAGATCATAACTTAAACAGCCCAATCATTTTAAACCCCATTCTGCCATGTGCCTGGTTGCCTGTGCTCGCATACTATATGTCCATTTTGTCACAGCTTCCAAGTCAAATGGGGTGTGGCCAGGAGCTGACAATGTCAAAAAAGGCCTGAAATTAATTAAAAAATAGTCTTTCAATGTCATAGTCTGTAAGTCTCTATCTTTGAAGACCTTCTATCTATTTATAGCATATCTGAGCAAGCAAACATCGCCAGTTTCTGTTGCCACGATGCGATGCATATTTCTGTGATAATCCGGACTAGTATTTAATATGACCATGAGTTTGACTGTCTGATTATTAACTTGTATTCCCTCCAACTTAGGCTTAATAGTTTGCAATAGCAGCTATTAAAAAGACTGGGGTTAAACCTTGTATTTTCAAATGAGCTACATGGGCATAATACTTATACAAGAGTTGAGACATACATATATTATGTTGTAACAAAATCAACCTTCAATTTTGTATCAATAACCTTAGAGGTTATACAACTTTATCCTCTAAGGATATCCTCTAAACTTTACTCTTATAAAGAGTAAAGTTTAATTTGGGCCCGCAGTTACAGAGGTTTCTGTTCATGATTGGCCCACCTCGTTGCTTTGGGCTTGTAGCAAGGCAGCGTATCAGGGTCAGGGCATGTGGCAGAGCAAAACAGTTCATCTCATGGGTTGGAAACAAATGAAAAGGAGAAAGGAGCTGGAGGTCCATCCTCACCTTCACAGGTATGTCCTCAATGACCTCTCTCTAGTTCTGACCCCTTTAAAACTCCATCCTCTTCAAACTAGCCCGCCATAGTCTGAATGAGAAGCATGCCCCACGTGCTCATGCTCATGTGCCTGCCCACCGCCGGCAGCGCTGTTGGAGAAGGTTTCAGAACCGCTAGGTGTTACAGCCTTGCTGGAGGAAGTGTAGGCCTTAAGACTTACAGCCTGGCCCCACTTCCTGCTTTTGTTTTCTCTCTCCTTCCTGTGTGCAGATGAAGTGTGACTTCTGCTTCCCGATGGCCAAGCCAGCATGAAGCTCTGCCCCGCCCCCCACCCCACTCCGCCATGACTGACTGAATCTCTAGAGCTGAAAGCCCCCTTCTCCTCTAAGTTGCTTTTTTAATTTCAATTTTTTTTATTAAAAAAAGGCATTTGTTTGTCTGTTTGTTTGCTTGCTTGCTTACTTATTTATCTATAGCATTTGATTAAAAAATAGTCTCGCTGTGTAACCCTTGCTAGACTGGAACATGGTGTATAGACAAGGCTGGTGTTGAACTCACAGACATCTGCCTGTTTCTACCTCCCAAGTCCTGCTTTGGCCATAGAATTTTATCACAGCAACAGAAAAGTAACCAACACAGTACTGCTCTGGGGAGCAAGCCTTAAACTTATGGGCTTTGGGAATCACTTGCGATCCAAACTATACTATAGCAGCTATTGAAGTCTTACCCTGTCTCTGTGATATCTCCTCTCTCTCTCTCTCTCTCTCTCTCTCTCTCTCTCTCTCTCTCTCTCCAGTTATTCTGTAGCAAAAATGTTTTTCTTCTTCCCTTTGCCTCGTTCTTCTGAAGCCATTGGCTAAGGCTTTATGTCATTTTATGGACACACAGAACACATTAGGGCATGGTGACTAGGCTCATGCATGGAGATGACATTGCCAGTGTGGCACTTTGCCCCTGTCCATATGTGATCATAGCATTTACCCCTTTATCAACATTCAGGAAGTAAGCTCCCTTTCAGGACTGTTGCTTCTCTTCCTTCCCCCCTCAGCTCTCCATCTAACTGGCTTCCGGTATGAACTAATGTTAACTTAGGATGAAATAGTAGTAACTTTTCCTGGGGTAATGAGAGCTAGAACTAGTTCACCCCTGATAGGACACCAATAACAGACCAGCAAAGACCGTCTTCGTGATTCAATGTGTTTATTAGGCTTGCTTACAGGACATGGGATGGGGGGGGCGGGGGGTGTTACTTTCAGAAGTGTGTGTAAAGTCAAAATAGCTTCACTACCACAAATTCCCACTCTGTCATAGACAATGACCTCATGGAAGCTGAATCACAAAGTTCCCATTTCTGTTAACTTTTCACTTCCTTTCGTATATACCCCAGCCCCTCCCAGGATCACTTGTAGCTGCAAGAGAAGCAGATAAAGTAACTCCTGGTTGAGCATCCTGTTAGCTTTCCCCTTCTCCATTTACCAGGTAGCATCAATAGCTCCACTACCATACACACACACACCTAGCTGCTTTTGTATTGCTCTGCTCAATTAGTTGCCATGGCTACCTGTCAAGACAGTCTTTACTTCAAGATGGCAATCAAGTTACATCTGCAGGAAAAAAGAAGCCATGCTTTGGCAGATGGGTCCCCACTGCCATGTGTCTTAATGTGACACAGCACTGATCACAGGGTGGATCTTTACTCTGACTAGGCACATTTTCTTACCCTTTAAAAATATTTATAACCTAAAAATTTAGGCTAATTAACCTTTTGACTACTACTCTCCTGTTTGCCTCCCTCACTTGTCTATGGGGTAGAACGCTGCACCAAGAATCTGACTAAGAAATTAGGAGCACATGAGTTGATTTTTCTCTAAATGTGTAGGTTATCTTTAATTTACCTTTGCATATTTGAATCTGCAGATTATTTAAATATATACAGTTTAACTTTCACATTTCACTCACATCCTTTCTGTGGCATGAAAATAAATCCATGTCTTAAAAGAGGAATTGGAGAAAACCTTACGATGCAATGACAATTAAGACTTTATTTGCAAGTGCACTGCTTAAGCCACCTTACTTTCTGTTTATCAACCTTCACTTGTAGGCAAAAACATGTTGGGTCTATAGTAGCACCAGCCTTTTGTGGATTCTAAGGAGGGGCGGCTGTAATATTTCTCTTCACAGTGTTACCAGGGAAATGGGATGTGAGATGCTGCTGATAGCAATCTAACTACTGTTGATGCCCCAAACCACAACTCTCTCCTCAAAGGGCTTAAGCTTATTCTGGAGCCAAATATGAGTGTCCATGCCCCAGGAGCACAGACTCAGGCTACCCAAATTCTGTGTTCCAATGAGATGGCAGCTTCATTAAATTTTTATAGAAGCAGAACAAAAATCCATAAATGGGCCAGGCTGTGACGGTGCACACCTTTAATCCCAGCACTTGGGAGGCAGAGGCAGGCAGATTTCTGAGTTCGAGGCCAGCCTGGTCTACAAAGTAAGTTCCAGGACAGCCAGGGCAACACAGAGAAACCCTGTCTTGAAAAAAACAAAAACAAAAATAAAAATAAATTCATAGATGAATACATTGTTGGAAGCATCAAGTTAGAGCAAAGAGGGAAATCCGTTCTGGACCTTGAATGCTATCTGACAGCATTCTTAGCCTTTGGACCATAGAAGCTAACAGTCCTTTTTTTTTTTTTTTACATTCCAAATAACTTGCTTAATAGTCACAAAGATGTTAGGTCACATGCAGAGGTTGGTAGTAAATGGACATTAAGCAGACAAAATATCCTGAGATGGGTTATAATGAGGCCCAGGACCTGCAACATTCCAACCCTCCACATTGGTGATTGACATTCCAGTCACACTATCGTCTAGAAGGTGACTCTTCTACAGGATATTTTGTCTGCACTTCCTTCACAATACAACCATTTCAACCTGGTCTCCAAGTGCCCTCCTTACAAACATTATCTCAAAATATATTTACACTTGTCCAGTCTGATCAAATTTCTAACAATCTCTCTGGTTTTACTGTCGTTTGACTTGCTGCTGTTTCTTGATGCCTCAAATGTTCTGCTTCCCGCTAATCATCCAAGACTAGCGACCCGTTGACTTACCTCAAAGACAACATACAAGGGAAACTTTATTTGTACATGCCTTCCCAAGGACCAAATACCTTATTACAGTGTTTATGCTTTCATGTAAGATGAAGGAATAGGATCGAATATAAATAAACACGATGCATTTAGCATTCTATTTTGTCCTTGGTTTGCCTCATTTCTATGTGTTTTGTGTCTGAAAGACTTTGAAGAGGCACTTGGTCTCAGGACTTTAGAATTGGAATCCTGGCTCTTGAAATAACTTCACATGAAACAGTGGGGGGATTCCTTAGCCTCTTATATGATCCGGTAGGATGGAACAGTGGGGCCGGACTCAGGGAGATGTTATAAAGATTCAGTAAGATATCTTCTGGTCAGATAATGACCAGATATTTTGGTCATTTTTCTTCAGCTACCTGGCGGTTTGCTTTGATTCTCACTCCTATTCCCGTCTGTCACATCGGCGGGCATTTCTTACTTTTAGTTGCAAAGAAAACCATCTCTGATACTCTGTTTCTTCATGGTGATTTCCTTTTCCATCTTTAATGGTACCTAAGGATAGATTTTACAGTACCCTGAAGATCAGAGTGTCTTTTGGTATATCCCCCTGAATAATTAGCCAGGGTTTTCTTTAATATTCCAAATTTATTTAAGAGAAAACTACTTTTCTTTGGTCTTTCTTAGAATGGGGAACAAAATACCCATGGGAGGATATACAGAGACAAAGTGTGGAGCAGAGACTGAAGGAAAGGCCATCCAGAGACTGCCCCACCTTGGGATCCATCCCATATACAGTTACCAAACTCAGACACTATTGTGGATGCCAATAAGTTCTTGCTGACAGGAACCTGATATAGTTCTCACCTGAGAGGCTCTGCCAGTGCCTGACAAATACAGAGGTGGATGCTCTTAGCCAACTATTGGACAGAGCACAAGGTCCCCAATGGTGGAGCTAGAGAAAGGACCCAAGGGGCTCACAGGGTTTTCAGTGCCACAGGAGGAACAACGATATGAACCAACCAGTACTAAACCACCAAGCAAAGAGTACACGTGGAGGGACCCACGGCTCCAGCTGCATATGTAGCAGAGGATGGCCTTGTCAGACATCAATGAGAACAGAGGCCCCTGGACAGGGAAGCGGGAATGGGTGGGATGGTGAGCAGGGGGTGGGGAATGGGATGGGGGTTTTTGGAGGGGAAATGAGGAAAGGGTATAATGTTTGAAATGTAAATAAAAATTATCTAATAAAAAAAGAAAACTAAATGTTCTTACAGTAAGTTCACTCCCTCCCTATTTCTAGCTAGTTTGGTTTTTGTTGTTGTTGTTTTTGGTTTTTGGTTTTGGTTTTGGTTTTGGTTTTGGTTTTTCGAGACAGGGTTTCTCTGTGTAGCCCTGGCTGTCCTGAACTCACTCTGTAGACCAGACTGGCCTCGAACTCAGAAATCTGACTGCCTCCCAAGTGCTGGGATTAAAGGCGTGCGCTACCACCGCCCGACTATTTCTAGCTTGTTAAGGAGATGAGCTTAATCTCTCTCCTCAATGACATAGTCCTTATTGAGTCACCGTTGTCGGAGTCCAGAGCAGTGTTCAGCACATTGTACTGCACAGTGTTCCGGGAACACAAGTGACTCAGTACGTTTGGTTGCTGCCATTCATATTGTCTTGTTTTTGTTTTTGTTTTTGTTTTTGTTTTTGTTAGTTTTTCGAGACAGGGTTTCTCTGTGTAGCTCCGGCTGTCCTGGAACTCACTCTGTAGACCAGGCTGGCTGAACTTTCATTAGAAAAATAATAAAACCATAGTCGTGTATGTCAATGCATAGTTTTAATCCCAGCACTCGAGAAACAGAGACAGGCAGATCTCTGTAAAGTTCAAAGCCAAAGAGGTCTGCAGAGTGAGTTCCAGGCAAGCCAGGGCTACATTGTTAGACCTTAGATCTTGTCCAGAAGAAATAAAAAGAAAAAAGGAAGAAAACAAAAGAGAAAGAAAGGTCAGGATGTTGTCTGTGTTGCATTATGCCATGATACAAAAATATAAGAAAGCTATGAAAGCAAAAGAAAAAAATGGTTAGATATATTTTAAAGAATATATCTAACTTTGAAAGAAAAACCGCTAAAAGCATGTTCTTCAAACCTCTATTACAAGATTAAAAAGATAGATATTTTATTTTACTAGAAAATAAGTCAAGCTGTGATTGTAAGGCTTGTCTTTAACAGGTAAAGGAGGTGGGAGGAAATTTCTGATGTTTCTTTATTTCTTTCGTTATTGTGTTTTGTTTGTTTCATTGGTTGATTGGTATTAGAGGCAAGATTTCTCTGTGTAGCCTTGGCTGTTCTGGAATTCACCTATAGAGTAGGCTGTAGAGATCTGCCAGCCTCTGCCTCTGCCTCTGCCTCTGCCTCTGCTACTGCCCCTGCCCCTGCCTTTGTCTTTGTCTCTGTCTCTGTCTCTGTCTCTGTCTCTGTCTCTGTCTCGGTCTCGGTCTCTGTCTCCCGAGTGCTGGACAAAAGGTGTGCACCACCACTGCCAGGCTTTTGTTGCATTTTTAAGAGAGGTAAAAATAGAATTATTCTCAAAATAAATAGGATGAATTATATGCAGAAAAACCATTTGGATTCTATGGTTGCTTCTAGTATTTAGTAAATATAATCTCATAATTCATTCTAGGAAAATGAGGACCTTGAAACAAGGTCTTGAAATATCATCTATTTATGAATGTTTTAAAACTAGAAATGCCATATATTGCTACTGAACTATTTTTAGGGGCAAAGGTAAAATGCCCATTCAGCAGGGAGAGAGTGAATAATGATCTATAGACTGTTTACTTCTACATAGGAATAGCTTATATGAAAAAAGAATAAAAGGAATGTCACCACAGTATTAACTATGGTTGCTTTAGAGCAATCTTTCCCTATATAGATCTCTGTACTTAAATGTTCTATAATGACTACTGGTGGCCTCAATAATAAAAGAAATAGGAACTTTTCCCCTGTGCCCCTGTCCTCAAGAGTCTTCCCCAGTTTCTTTTCTATTAGTTTCAGTGTGTCTGGTTTTATGTGGAGGTCCTTGATCCACTTGGAGTTGAGCTTAGTACAAGGAGATGAGAATGGATCAATTCACATTTTTCTGCATGCTGACCTCCAGTTGAGCCAGCACCATTTGTTGAAAGGGCTATCTTTTTTCCATTGGATGGTTTCAGCTCCTTTGTCAAAGATCAAGTGACCATAGGTGTGTGGGTTCATTTCTGGGTCTTCAATCTTATTACATTAATCTAATTGCCTGTCACTGTACCAATACCATGCAGTTTTAACACTATTGCTCTGTAGTACTGCTTGAGGTCCAGGATACTGATTTCCCCCAGAAGTTGTTTTACTGTTGAGAATAGTTTTAGCTATCCTGTTTTTATTGTTGTTGTTGTTGTTCCAGATGAATTTGGGAATCGCTCTTTCTAACTTTATGAAGAACTGAATTGGGATTTTGATGGGGATTGAATTGAATCTGTATATTGCTTTTGGCAAGATGGCCATTTTTACTATATTAATCCTGCCAATCCACAAGCATGGGAGATTTTTCCATTTTCTGAGGTCTTCTTCCTGAACAGAACACCAATAGCTTATGCTCTAAGATCAAGAATTGACAAATGGGACCTCATAAAATTACAAAGCTTCTGTAAGGCAAAGGACACTGTCAAGCAGACAAAACGGCAACAACAAATTGGGAAAAGATCTTCACCGACTCTACATCCAACAGAGGGCTAATATCCAATATATACAAAGAACTCAAGAAGTTAGACTCCAGAGAGCCAAATAACCCTATTAAAAATGGGGTACAGAGCTAAACAAAGAATTTTCACCTGAAGAAATTTGAATGGCTGAGAAGTACCTTAAGAAATGTTCAACATCCTTAGTCAGCAGGGAAATGCAAATCAAAACAACCCTGAGATTTCACCTCACACTGGTCAGAATGGCTAAGATTAAAAACTCAGGAGACAGCAGGTGTTGGCAAGGATGTGGAGAAAGAGGAACACTCCTCCACTGCTGGTGGGATTGCAAAATGGTACAACCACTCTGGAAATCAGTCTGGCGGTTCCTCAGAAAACTGGGCATGACACTTCCAGAGGACACTGCTATACCACTCCTGGGCATATACCCAGAGGATTCCCTGGCATGCAATAAGGACACATGCTCCACTATGTTCATAGCAGCCTTATTTATAATAGCCAGAAGCTGGAAAGAGCCCATATGTCCCTCAATGGAGGAATGGATACAGAAAATGTGGTATATTTACACAATGGAATACTACTCAGCAATTAAAAACAATGAATTCATGAAATTCTTAGGCAAATTGTTGGAACTGGAAAATATCATATATGAGGTAATCCAATCACAAAAGAACACACATGGAATGCCATCACTGATAAGTGGATATTAGCCCAGAAGCTCTGAATACCCAAGACACAATTCACATATTAAATGATTCCCAAGAAGAAGAAAGGAGAGGGTCCTGGTCCTGGAAAGGCTTGATGCAGCATTGTAGAGGATTACCAAGACAGAGAAGTAGGAGGTGGTTAATTGGAGAATGGGTGGAGGGAAGAGGGCTTATGGGGCTTAGGGGAAGGGGGGAACTGGGAAAGGAAAAATCAGTTGGAACATAAACAAAGAATATAGAAAATTAAAAAAATAAAAAATAAAAGAAATAGGAAAGAAATCAATGATTTAATGCTAGCTGCATAATTTTCATATCAATCTAAATAAACAATGTGAAAGAAATGTTGAAACATACAGAAATGGTAAGGTAAATTTTTGTTATTATCAATAACTGAAGTAAAACATAATTCATCCTTTGAATTCTCACATAGAAAACTCACTTTTCAGATAATTTTATCTCATTTGTTTATTGTTAATGCAGATCGATGTCTCAAACACTTGGGATATCCCCATGAATTTGATAAACTGTTTCATCTTTGTCTTTATCATGAACTGTTTATAAGGCAAAAGTAAAATTCCTTAAGCTGGTTTTGCCTCTTTATGTCCAAGAAATGGCACCATCTTTCTAAAAGTAAATAAAGAAATAAAGGAATAAAGAAATATTAAATTTTTATATTTAAAAAGGCGAGTTTGTTAAACCCCGGAGAAAGAAAATATTAAAATGTACATGAACAAATGTATGCCTATTAAGCAACACATTAACTGCAAGTGATTTCATATGTAAATTACCTATAATTTGAATGCAATTTTCTAAATTTTTTTAATGTGAGTAGTTCCGAAAGTTCTTTGGTGTTTAATAACATGAGCTATTATTAAGACAGTTGGTAAATTGCAGATGTTTTGTTCAGTGCCTGACCCTGTCCACACACTGCCTCGGAAAATGTAACTCAGAAAGGAAGCTAACCCCCTGGGCCTCCTAGGGTCCTTCGTACTCAGTCATTATATGTCTGATTATGATAGACTATGGGGATTCGACTGTGAACGCTATCAACTACATCTACCTCATGGATGCACAGAATATAGTCACACAAGTGTACGAGTCTTTGAGGGGTGAGTTCAACCCTATCCTGGAAATTTAGGGTTCCTGTATCGGTCAGCATTTCATTATAAAAATAGAATACCTAACATAAATACATAAAGAAGAAGCTCGCTTGGTTCGCAATTTTTAGAGACTCGACTCTGTGAATCTAGAATACTTGAAGTTCTGATGAAAGCCATGTCTTTTGGCTCTATTACATCATGGAAGGTAAGGATGTATGTTCAAGCCGGTATGTAACTAAACAGGACGTCAAGGAGAGACGAGTCCCAAAGTCCTTTGCGAGGTAGCATGTCTGACATCCTGAGGACTTCCTATGAAGCCTCTCCTCTTAAAGGCTTCAAAACGTCCTCCTACTATCACCCTGGGGACCACGGTCCTGGGTATAATGAGCCCACCCCCAAGGGACCCAGAAACTATGGCAGACCAACAGTAAAAGATTCATCATACGTTAAAAGTGCTTCTGAGTTCCTATTACATTGAATGCTATTTTCCTGAAGACTACATAATCTTATTTTTCTCACTTACCTGACTTCCTCAGAGAGGAAAATTGAAAAAAAGAAAAGCCAGTCAGTCATCTATTCACTTAAAATAGGGTCCATTTAAAATGAGGGAGCATCAGGTGACAGAGAAGTGGTTAAAATAAAAGATACTAAATACTGACATAGCTTTAACATTGTGATGTAGTCAATCATATCATTTTTAAATAGGGTGTGCCATTTCATTATATTTTTCTAAACATTACAAATATGCTAACAAGAAATATGCAGCATGTAAATTTAACTCTATAATGGCAACAGAAATGAAAATGATAGCTAAATCAGTAGACACTGACCTTTAATTTTGTATGTTTAATGTTCCCTAAAGGGGCTTTATTTATTTTTTTTAAAAGGGAAATTACAGGGTACATGGCATAAGATTTCCAAAAATTATCACAACAGAAAAGCAAATACCACTACGTCATAATTAACTTTGCAATATCTTGAATTTAAGATTTTATGATTTCATGACACTTGGAGGAGTTCATCCCAAGAGGACATACGTGAAGACATTCTGACACAAACGAATTCTAAAAGTGGCTCACTAGTGCCACATCTACTTCAAGTCACATAGGGATGCACTGTGAGAAATGAATAGGGGAACTCATTGTCTTATGGGGTAATAATATAACTATCATTTAATATCAAGTTATTGGGTCTAGCAAAATGTGGACCTCTGCTCTGCATTTATTAATCCCCTCTTCCCTCTGAAGCAATCCCTACCTTCAGACAGCCCCTGACTGCTGTGCATTCCTTCGATCCTTTCCTGAGGCTATGGAGAATTTGTTGCAATTGTATTCATGGAGAAATTCATACCGTCATGTAAATACCCCGGCCTACTACACGGTCAATTGGTGCCGCCGCTGCTGGGTTCTCGTTGTTGCTTGATAACCCAGATATTGATCTTCCAATTATTCCCCAGCACTCTTCCCTGAGCAGGTGCTCCAAGTCCCCCTCTGTTCCCACATGTAATTCGCTCCTTACCCTTTCCTTTCTCACCAGATAATAACCATCCTACTCTACCGAGAAACTCAAAGATCACTAGCCTGTGCTCTCTCACTTTCTCTCATGTCTACCATAAAGTAACAGACCATCAACCATGTGTCAAGCAACGCCCCCTCCCCAGGCAATGGTGTGGTAGAAGTGCTATAGCTGATTGGCCTTTGTATCTGCCACACCCATACGTCCCAATTCCAAAATCTCACTATTTTTTTTTAAGGCCAGATTTGATACTTCTCACACTAGGCTTTCTTGAGAGTGCTAACATCATTCACCACTATAACATCTCCTCCCCCTCCTCCCCCGCAGCAGCATGGGTTTTGTAGTCTCCGCTCGGTTAATTCTAGTTGAAGGAGCGCTGATGAAAGGAAAGTTATAATCAGGGCTGGAAAATGAGTTATCTGTTTCAGATTTAGTTTTTCACTTATTTATGTTCAGGGGGAGAGGGTGCCACAGTATGCACATGGAGACTAGAGGAAAACTTGCAGAAGTCAGTTCTCTTCCTCCCTGTAGATTGTGTCAACTCCTGTTAAACCATCTTGGTAGCCCTAACATCATCATTTTAGAATATGTTTCCTACAATGATAAGAAAACAGTTTTAAGTGCTAGGCCTACTTATGGCTTGCCATGGGAATGAATGAAGTTATTGGAAATTTGGCTGGTCCATCTTTCAGCTAGTAAGACGTTGTTTGGAACAGTGGCGGTGACACTGCCTGCGTCCCCTTCTCCTATGAAGAATCAGTGTCTTAGTGTCATCCACGTCATGAAGGGTTCAGTTTCTCCAGTGAAACTCCACAGGAATTGGAGAGATCTATGAAAAGCTGGCATCTTAGCTGATTCTAAGACTGTAAATGAGGATTTCTGATTTGCTTTCAGCTTGTTCCGTTAGCTTTCGTTTTGTCATGTTTTTTCAGCTTACCCTGGGTTCACTCCACTCTAAAATCGTTTCCCCATTTCAGCTCAGAATGAAGAGGTTCTTGGATAAAGAACTTGTAAAAATCAGGTACAACAATAAAGTCATGGATGGTTCTTGGAATTTGTTAAAATGAAATGCTACATGGAAGTGCAGTGTAAGAGCAACGTCTTAGCCATGTAAGATCATTATCATAAAGTAATCATCTTGATTAAGAAACTCTAATTGAATCATTATTCTTTCCAAAGACTGGAATTCGAAGAATACTTCTCAGAAGCTCTCAAACTTAATATGGAGCAGGAAATATTGCAGAGTCCTCAAGAGTGAGAAATTTAAAAAAAAAACGTTGTACAAGTTTTTCATAATGTTGTTAATCATTTCATTATTCATAAGCTCATGGTATTCATATGTGTTGAAGATATAGGAATGGGGGAATGTGTCTGTCAGCATACTAATATATAAAAAGATTAAGCATAAAAGTAAAGTTAGCATGCTGAGTAAGTCAGAGTCCATGACTGAACCTTTAGAAATACATTCTTTTTTTTATAACCAACCAAGAAAACAATCTCTCTCCTCTCCTCTCTCTCTCCCCCTTTCTCTCTCTCTCTCTCTCTCTCTCTCTCTCTCTCTCTCTCATACACACACACAAATACACACACACACACACACACACACACACACACACACACACACATACACACCATTGCTGCTTGAAGGCAACTCTTAAATAGATCAGTAAAGTCAAATCTATAATTTCTTATGTGAATTCCCAGGATATGCCAGCAGAGAAGATCAAAATACAAATAAAATTTTGCAACTGTACTTTCAATACCAACACACTGAAAATAACAAATATTTACATTCCAATTCACAACCATAGCAGAATTACAGCTATGAAGTAGCAACAAAATAGTTTATGGTTAGGAGTCAGCACAACACGAGGAACTGTATTAAAGGACCACAGCATAGGTAGGAGGAAAAACCTCACTGCTCCAGTGAATGAAATGCCTAATTATTAGATTGGGGTCACATCCGAAAATGCTTCAATTTTGCCATTTCCTCTGTTTTAGGTCTTCTTCTGTATTTGCATACCACCTGTCTTGACATTAGTAAGGAATGCTATCAGTGAAGTTAGGATTCGCTACACTACAGTAATCATATGGCCATGATAATTTCAAACAAGAAGGCCAATCATGAACTTAGGAAGAAGAAAGGCCAGAGAGTATGCAATCTGTTAAGGATTTCTATAACCATCTACTATTTTTTTTTAAAAAAAAATTGACAACTCTTCTAATTTTTTTGTTGAAGCCAGATTTGAGTGGAGATGTTTTGATTTTCTAGGTCAAGGTGATAGTATATACCTCTTATAATAGGACATGGGAGGCTGAAGCAGGAGGATTGCAGTATAGAGCCTAGCATAGACTAAACGGTAAGGCTGTTGTCTCAAAAGAGAAAGAGACATACCTACTTGGTCAAGGAGCACCGACACTACTTATCCTTTTATTTATGGATTTGTTTTTGGTTTGTTGTTGGGTTTTTTTGCCACCAAGAAGGCTATACTTTGGTGGAAGATATAGCCTTCGGCTCCATAAACCAATTATCAGCCATCATGATGAAGCAATAAGGAAAGATTAAATTAAAAAGAACAATGCTCAAGTGGAATGGGAAAAGTTATTTTCAAATTTCCTTGGGGATGGCATATGATTAAATGTTAAATTTAGAGAGATAGAAGGAAGAAGAGGGAAGAAAGGAAGGAAGGAAGGAAGGAAGGAAGGAAGGAAGGAAGGAAGAAGAAAGTATTCTAGTTTGAAAATGCAGCAGCTAGAAATCAAGACATGAGAATGAGGCAGGGAAGGAGCTAATCTGAGCTAGATTTGCTCCACTAGGGCAGAGGGGAGCTGACAACCGCCTCCATTCATCAGGTCAGATGACCTCTTCCACGAGCTTGAACAGTAAACACGACATTCAAGCATGTCCAGCCTTTTGACACTGTGACTAGAGAGCAGAGCTTGTGAGAGAGAATTACACAACATTGAGGGAAAAAATTGCCAAAAAAAAAACCACCCTACATCATGCTATTCAGTATTTTTTTTAAGATTATAATAGAACTACATCATTTTCTCCTGCTCTTTCCTCCCCACAAACACTTCTAGTATTCCCCCTCCCTTGCTCTCCTTAAAATTCATGGCCTCTTTTGTCATTAATTGTTGTTAATAACATATATATGCATATATATCCTTAAGCACATAAATACAAGCTGCTCAATCTGTAATGATGTTACTTGTATGCATGTTTGTACCTAAGGCTCGGGGGACCTTAGACCCTTCAGAATCATGCATCCGGTCGTCTAACACAAGCCTCTAACACACGAGGCTTACTTATGTTTTGGGGATGGGGGGTGCAGTTTACATCTGACTATCAGTCCTTTTAACTGTGCTCTGAAGCAAGCACCACTAATTAGTCCCAGTTTACAGGTAGGAAACTGGGTTTCTAGTAAGTAGCAGAATTTGAATTTGAACCCAGTCAGTGGCCTAACACAAAATAATAAACTTAACTAGAATTTTCTGAGGGACTGACCATTTCATACTGGATAACCCATTAGCATGCTTTCTCCTGGAGAAGACTACCTCTCTCTCCGTGTCAGCATTCCTCTGGCCTGAAGGTCTCTGTGTGGGGTTGAGGCCTCCTGGGCTTTTCTCCTTCCTGTCCCTTTAGCGGGTCATATTGCCCCCTTTCAGCTCATGTTCTCGCAGTCGTGTTGGTGAGGCTTTATGGGTGTAGCTTCTGATGCTGCTAGGAGACACAAAAGCAGAGCAATGGTCCTCTGGATCGTATCATCA
Source organism: Apodemus agrarius (assembly GCA_964023405.1). NCBI lineage: Eukaryota > Metazoa > Chordata > Mammalia > Rodentia > Muridae > Apodemus > Apodemus agrarius. Next base: position 67,435,876 of record OZ030011.1, on the reverse strand, counting down.
TTCTACATCCTCTTCTGCAAGAAGGATGATCGGACGATGACAATGTTTACTTCATCTGGGGATAGGTAAATTGGTTAAATCTCTTGAATTCATAGCTGAATGAGCAAAAAACGAGGTGAGCTTCTTCAAATAGTGGAGGAAGTAAGGAACCTAATGCATGCTTCGGAGGGGTCTAGCTCACCCCTGACTCATCCTCTCCCTCCCTCCCTCCCTCCCTCCCTCCCTCCCTCCTTCCCTTCTTCTCTTCCCTCCTCTGTCTTATCTGCCATGGCAGGAACTACTTTGCACCATCACATGGTCCTCTTCACAATAATCCGGCTAATATCCAGTCTAAAAGTAGTGAGCCCAAGCAGTCATTGACAGAGACCACTGAAACTCTGAGCCAGAATAAAGATTTCCTCCTTCTACCCTGGTTTTCTTGGTGCTGAGAGACATCTCAGCAGGTAACAGCATTGAACTGCTCTTGCAGAAGGCCCTAGTTCAATTCCCAGAACCATGTCAGGAAGCTTACAACTGTTTACAACTCTAACTCCAGGGGATTTGATGCCCTGGGCCTCCTTGGGCACCTAAGGTCATATGCACACACCTACACACAGCCACATAATTTTAAAAATAATAAATTGCTTTTCCTGAGCGTTTTCACACCAAGAAAGGGACTAACAGAAGCACGTAGCACAAGAGTATACTAGAAGGGGTGGCAATGCTCTACACAGACACTTACTGATAGTCTCAATTTAAATGGTAAGAAAAGGTTTGATGTTTTAATGTTTATAAAATTAATAGATCATAAAGTTAACCTCATAACTTTTATTTTGTTAAGAAGCCAATAAAAAAAAGAAAGAATAAAATCCAAATTGGTAAATCGAGTGTGACCTTTCTAAAGTGTTCATGAACATTTATAGGTTTCGTTCCACTTAGCATATGTTTTCTCTTCCTCGAAGGGCAAAGGTTTCAGTGCTGCCTACTTTTCAAAACTGTTTGCAGTGAGTACTGCACTCCTATTCTACAGGTAATGAAACGATGTCTACGATTGACATGACTTATTTACAAAGTTAGCTGAAATCTGGTATGTTAAGTCATAGCCCTGGCTTAAACCACTGTCTTGATTTTGTTGTCCATCAATATTTCTAGAGCACTTAAAGTCTTTTATATTTGAGGTTATTGTTCTGAGTGTGTTGAACCTTAAATCTAAGTTCCTTAAAGATGGCATCACTTCCCAGGATCATATTTATATTCTCAGGGCTGTTTCTTCAAATTTACTCAACGCCGTATGTGTGGGCTTTCTGATAATATGGTAGGTAAATGAAAATGGAACAAAAAAGATTTAAAAAAATCCTATTTCACAACTTTAGGATGGCAATGTTAAATTTTAATTTGAAAATTTCATAAGGACAGTTATCAGGAAAGTTGTCTTAATGGTGTGTGTGTCTGTATGTGTGTGGGGGGGGTGGGTACTCTCATGCACATGTTTGTGTGTGGTACTAATACATGTGGGTAGTGAGCCTTTAGATTAGTGAGTGTTGAAGCAGTTTTATATCTATAGTGTGGGGAAAATGTTTAGACTGAGCGGTAATGAAGTAATGAAGAGTAATCAATCATCGTTTCCCTGGAGTTTATTTGGAGTTCCCCACAGGTCGTCCCAGAAGAACCGCGCAGACATCGCCACTTTCACATTACTGAGCATAGTGCTTGGAGTGGAGAATACATGTGCATATGTGAGCATGCTGGGGGGTTGTCCAGGTTATGAGTATGCATATGCTGAAACCAACTGGGAAAGTGGTAAGGTGCTCCTTGTGAATTGATCCGACTAGGTGTTAATTTTCGCCCAATGTATGATGGTCTTTGGGAAATGTACTCGTCAGACCACGGAGGAAAATATGAGCTTTGTGATTAGAGAAGACCGCAGCCATGCCACACACATGACAAATTCACCTCGTGAGAAACTAAGGAGCAGGGGAGAGACCCACAGCTTAGTTTGCAGGTTTTTGTGTGCCGCTGCCCTGTGATTTCTGGCTGCAGCTAAACCCTGGCCTTTTTCAGACACACAGCTCAGAAGATGGACATGTGGCAAGCCATAATAGACTGCTCCTTTCCCAGGTATCTCCCGCTTTCTCCTTTATCTGTGAATAGGAAATGGCTTAAAGGCACCTGTGTGATGAAGGTCCCAGGGGCAGCTGCCTGGCTATGAATGCCTGATTATGCGTTAACATGCTTTGTCAGATATTGGCAGGATCCCTTCTCTTCTTTTGCCTTTTCAGCAAGGGTACCATTGACGGCCTGGCTACCCATTTATAGAAATGTTGTCCATCAAACTGTGAGGAAGGACAATGGTGTTTTTCTGTGGCCAGTGACTGTGGGAAACTTTTCTTTGGCTATTCAGGCAATTTTTGTAGCTTGCTCTGAAGAGGAGAGGCTGATGCGTGCAACAGTACAATTAGGCAGAGCCAGACTCCATTGAAGGCTGTAGTGTAGTCTGCTGCTCGCATTTTTTTTTTTTTTTAAGAGGGGGGAAAAACCCTATGGGTTTTCACGTTGCTGTGTGGCATTCAGCAGGGGGCTATTACAATCCTAAATTTTTTTTCTAGACCACCTAATTCTAAGTTAAAATTAAATGTAATGAGAGCCACTTGGAGCTCTGAATATTTTAAAGCATAATTCCCACAGAAGGGATTCGACCTAAACTGCAGTGAGCATCAGTTGTCTAATTATAGCTGCATTTTATATTACAGCAGGTGTCAGATGCAGTCATCTCAATAAAGTCCACATAATACTCCGGGAAATAACAAAGACTTTTCTTTGAATGTGGGTACTAATTTCTGCTAGGTGTCATATGAGCCTCGGTACTTCTTATTGGCATTAACGAGAGCACTGCAGCACTCAGAAATGCTTTTTGCTTGGGATGAATTGATACTGTAAAGCACTTACCAGTCAGACTTGGCAGATGTCAGTAGTTAATACTAGTGCTGCAGAGGTTGGAATATAATGCAAAGAGTCTTATGTAAATACTCTTAGATGACGGGCTGGTTTTGAGACAGCCCCGGAGCACTGCACCAACTCACTTAATGAAAGCAAATAGATAGCAGTGGGGTATCTGCATTTACTCGGGCTCCTGCTTTATTGAAAGTCCTCCAGAAGCGAAGGGCAGATGGTAAGGCAATAAACTAGGTGAACAGAATACCCGGGACGGGGATAAGGACTTGCTATATTCACGGCGATTTCCTTGAACTCGTGTGGGTGATTCAAACGACGGAAATGATAGCGAGTACAAAAGCGTGCCTGGAGATAAGGGCTTCTTATCTTATTAAAAAAAAATAATTTAACTTGGAAAATATGCCTCTGCTGAAATACAACTGGATGAAGGGGTAGGCAAGTGGATGTCACTTTAAATCACGACCATTGTCCCATGCTGCTACATTCTTCCAGACACCGGCGGTTTATCCGGTCCACTGTAGTTATATTGGATCATAGCGGGTGAGATCAAAGTGAAGAATATGTTGAAAGACTACCTTAGAAACTAGCACCCCAGACACAATGAAGGAGTTCCTGGCATACACTCTTCTGTGAGATCAACACTGGGGGTTAGGGTTTGCTTTCTAAATCTAATTCCCAGTTAGCAAAATGATAGCCGTGTGTCCTTAATTTTTATCCTCAGAAACAGTGTTGGATTCTCATTTTGGCAGATTATAATTTATGTACATCTCATAGCAGACTCTGCAGGATACCGATAGCAATTAGCTCCAACATGGAGGAGCTTAAAATCCATTTAACATGGATTCACTGAGAACTGGTGAAAAAAATAGAAATAAAAACCCAAGGTACTATTAAACCCAGCGGGGGAATCTAAGGTCATCGTGCCTGTCCCCAGCGGGCTGATGATCTAGTCAGAACAGACTCTGCAGTCATGAAAGAAAGTTCTGCTGAACACTTCTGTCCATTTTTGTTTGGGTTAGACATGTCCATGAGTATTTTTAAACCATAAGACAAAATTATGAACTCTTACGAAGAGAGGGAAAATTTATCTAGCATAGTCTCTTAGTGACAAACCCAAATATTTGAGAGGCTTCTATTGTGACTAATGAGTTATTTATCTGTCCTTTCATAATTGTAATATTTTTAACAGAAAATTTAGAAAACATCAAATATAAGAAAAACAAAAACAAATCTAGATTTCTGCTGTGTAGGTTCCTTATTAGTACTTTGATGTAGATCATGTTCATTCTTTCTCTGTTAGAATATATGCATGCACTGTAAATATTGAAAATTACTATTTATAATCATCTTTTGAAGTAAATCTTATGTTGTATTTAAAATACTTTTAAACCATATTGCTTTCTCACATAATTTTCAGTGATTATATAATATTTTATCACAAGGAAATTACAGGATATTTTATGCCACCTTTATAACTTCCTATTTCTGTCCATTTATCATGTTTTCAATTTTGCTACTGTAAACCAGGCCTTAACAAGTAACATGCTACAGCTTAGAACACATATGTTTCTTATTCCATGTAGCCCATGTATTACCATTTCTGGTAGGAAAATGCTGCATCAAAAGACCAGTGCAATTGTATTAGGGCCACATATTTTAAAATTACTTTTATTGAGGAAGATATGCAATGCATCCTCATGCAAGTCAGAGGACAACCTGCAGACGTGGGTTCTTTCTTCCGCCATGTGGGCTCCAAGGACTGAACTCCGGTTACCACTTACAGTGGCCACAAAACCTTTACCCACCAACCATCTCACAGCCCTGTGAAGCTACAGGCTTTCAAGACCGTTTTTTTTTTTTTCCTGGAAGAAGAAAAATATCTTTAGTATGTAATTCCTCATTGTTTTATTTGGAAGTCAGATTTAGTTTTAAAGGCTAAACAGTGATATGTAAGCACACCGTGTCCCAGTCTGACTGTGAAACTGTCAGTTTTTAACTGCTCAGTGAACAGGTGGGTTTTACAGCCATGTGAAATCTGGATAGATGTGCAGTGCCTGACATCATGGGGTGCCAAAGGTGGGGGGGCATAGGAGATGGTGGACACACAGGACACACAGCGTGTGTGCACGATAGTGGGGAACTCCCAATCTTTAGAAACTAAGGACAAGGTCTGAACCCAGCGGGGGATCTTATTAGTTCTTTATTATACCACTCATGGAAAAAGCCTGCTTACTGTCCAGGAAGCAGCCCCACGTCAGCCTCCTAGGTCGTGGCGATGTAGAATATCTTGAAAGGGCAGACGGCAGTAAGAAACACTGTCTTCGCTTTCAGCTCTCCTTTCCTGGCCCGGATTGCCAGCACACATCCTATACTTCTTTGCCTCTAATCAAGAAGCTCTTCACAAACAAAGGCTATAAAATAGGTACTGGGGGAAGTCCTTTTAAATTTTAACTATTCCTTTTCTAAGACTGAATCTCTTTAAACACCAGATTTGTATGTTGGGATTTGCTTTAAGCACCCGGGTCTCTCAGAAACTACAATCCCGAGCCAGGAAGTCCCACCGATCTTAGTGAGCCAACACGACCACTTGGCACGTAGCAGAGCCTCTGTGTTGGAGCATCTGTACGATCTGGCCTGGCGTATAATCTTGGAGAGTTTCTGTAAGGCTGAAGGGACACAGGGCAGGCCTCAGGACACAGGACAGTGTTAAGGGACAGTAAGGGACAGTGCTCCGTGGGGCTTCCAGCTGAGCTTGTCTCTCACCATCAACGCTACTCACAACTTTCATCCCAAACTACCTTCTCAGAACAGATCTTTCAAAAACCTCTGCTAATATCACTTTTGCCATGGTTCCCACAATCCAAGACTCCTTGATTCTCCCCCAAGCCAACACAAGAAGACTCTTAAGAAATAGAGAGGGGGAAAAAAACGCACTAATTTTTACATATTTTTTTATTGAAAAACAGAAATATTATTTTGCTTTAATAGAAAGTTGGGGAGAGAGAGTGACTCTGAGGTTGTGTTGGTTTTTAGCTCTTTTCCGGGCAAGGAGAATTAGCTAATTTTTATTTATTTATTTATTTTTGATCGCACGTCTAACGCTCAAAAGAGATGGAGACTTTCCTATATCAGAATTCTTTTCATTAAGTACCTTAGCCTATTGGAATTTTGCATTTCATTGTTTAATACTGTCTTGTTAAATCACTTGTTCCTTCATATAATAGACACAAATTGAGATGCTGCCCGGATTTGACATTTCTGGAGCTGCCTATCTGCACTACCTGTCTCCCCGGTTTTCAGGAAAGGCCAGTTTCTTGTGTCATGACTAAGTAAGCTAATCACACTCCTTTCTTATGAGCAATATAGAATTAGGGCTCTGTAACTTTCATACAAACTCTGGGCTAATAAACATTCTCAGTTTTGAATTGTCTGTCCTCAGAGAAAACACTAGAGTTTGCAGTGAGTAATCAGTAATGGGGACCTCTTCCCAGAGTTCTTGGCTGGGAACCAAAAGGACACAAGACAGCCTATAAAGCATTTTAATTTTACCTTAGTAACTGTATAATTCACATTTTTAAAGTGATTTTTATTACACTTACGTAGGGGCGGTACGTGCACGCTACGGCACACATGTGAAGGCCAAGGGACAGCTTGCATGACCTGTTTCTCCTTTCATCATGTGGATTCCAGGGACTGAACTCAGGTCCTTGGATTTGTCAGCAAGCTCCTTTTCCTGCTAAGCCTTCTCACCAAACCTGTAATTATTTTTTTAGTTCTCATATACATTGATCCCATTCATTTATAACCATTTTGGTGGTGTTTTCCTATAGACGAAGGTCGGTAGTAAGTACAGTTGAAGAGTAAATAAAATGGCTTCCCTCACCCTCAAGAGACTCATGACTTGGAATCATCACATAGCAAAGGATATTTAGCAGGATAGTGTTCTAGATGCTTTATACATTGACTCCTTTCATCTTCACCAGAAATTATGGAATAAATAAGAATCACTTTTGTCTCCATCTTCTAACTTTCCACTGTTCCAGAGCTGAGGGCAGGGATGGGTCTGGAGTTAGAAGCCGAGTTGTGCAATCACAGGGTCCAAGCCCTGACCCTCTGCCCTGCTGCCTCTGCTAGTGCTGAAGTCCCAAAACCTCCAATAGAGACATTTCTCAAAGGTAGACACCATTCATGATATATTCTTTGTGTGTAAGATTCCAATCTTTGGGTAGAGCCCATCTGCAGTTGTTATTTGTATATGGAGAAACATTTACACAGTAGAAATAAGTAGCTGTGTTCATGTGTTCCACACAAAGCTTCCTGTGAGCAGACTCTTTCTGACTGCTTTCTAACACCTAACCATGTTTTTCTGACTCTCTGAAGAACACAACTTTATATATATATATATATATATATGTGTGTGTGTGTGTGTGTGTGTGTGTGTGTGTGTATGGTGTGTATTAGTACCAAAAATATTTCAAATTGTTTTGAATCCTGCCATCTGCTTGTATCCATTGATAATATTTATCATTCAGCTGGTGGTATAAACATATTTTTGTATTCCACTGACAGAAAGTGAGAATGTCAACTTGAACAGATGGTCTGTTCCAGTTTGGAGTCTGGTGTGCTGTTCAGTATGTGCCTGGGTTTCTGGTAACTTACATTGAGGTTGGTTGATGTCTCACTTGTTTGTTCTACTGCAATTCCTGTAAGCTAAGAAATGTGCATCCCTGTGCATCGCTGGCCATTCTGCCCCATTTAACTCAGAGCACAACGCCAAATAGCCATGAGCAGAGCAAGTAAGCACACAGAAATCAAACCCCTCTTTTTAAAAAAAAAAAAAATGATTCTCAGGGATGTAGAGATGGCTCAGTGGTTAGGATCACTGCCTGCTCTTCCAGAGGTCCTGACTTCAATTCCCAGCAACCACATGGTGGCCCATAGCCATCTGTAATGGGATCCAATGCCCTCTTCTGGTGTGTCCGAAGACAGCTACAGTGTACTCAGATACATAAAATAAATGATTCTTTAAAAAATGATTCTCATATCTGAGAAATCATTCCCTGACTCTTGGACATGTTTGACTTTTTTTTTAAAGATTACACTATTAAAATATAAGTATTTTGGAATCTTAACGCCAACTAACATTCATCAGTATCTTTTAGCGCATTAACTGGAGTTGGTTGAACTGGTTATCTGGAAACAAGTTTCCAAGAGCAAGAGGAATGAGCACAAACGGAAGTCTAGTCAAGTGGTGGTGCAGCTTGTGCCTCTCCGGTGTTGGTACTTACTCTCTCCAAATCTCACTCTTTGCACCTGGAAGTAGAAGAACGTATTCTTAATTAATTTGTTAATTGTCATTATTAATAATAGAATGTCACTGCATGATTTAATAAATAAGAGGGCCAATTTCCACGATAAAATTCTTAGGGTCTACCATGTACTGATTCTTTAAGATAATAAGGATTCAATAGTAAGTGCAAGATATTTTTAAGATTATAGTATAATTTTCATTTCCCGTTCCCTTTCCTCCTGTCAAACCCTCTCATATCTGCCTTGCACTTCTTCAAACTCGTGGCCTTCCTTTTCTCAACCCCCCACACCTATACAAACACACACAGACACACATGTATGCTCACACACACGTGTGCATGCATGTGTGCTCATGTATACCAAATACTAGATTACTGTCGAGACTTTCTGACCAATCTAGACTACAATCTGACAGTCAACAATCCTGAATGCTGGAGGGGAAGAATATCTAGAAAGAGAAAGCTGCTATTTGTCTTTTGTTAGGATGGCGAAGGGATGGTCTTATTAATAAAGAAAAAGGATCATCGAATAACCATATGAAAGAGAAATTAGCCATGAAGTATTGCTGGAGATGGGGAGCACGCCATGTCAATACTGTGGTATAAGAGGAGTGAGTCATGCTGATGCTAAGAAGATAAGTGGTGGGGATTTGGGCAAGGCTGAAGTTAGGAATAGTGCAGGAGTCTGACACTTAGAAACCGAACTGCATGCACAGACCCTGACTGTATTTATTTAACTGTGTGTTTGATTTCTGAAACTGAGCAAACTGGCCTATGCCTGTAGTCCTAACTCAGTTTGCCAGCGCCAAGGCAGGAGGATAGTTCACAAATTTGGAACAAGTCTGGTTAATATAACCAGTTCCGGGCTATCTAAGGCTACACACACACACACACACACACACACACACACACACACACACAGAGAGAGAGAGAGAGAGAGAGAGAGAGAGAGAGAGAGAGAGAGAGATCCTTCTCAAAATATTCAATTAATCTCTGCCATGATAGTACAAAGAGCTTTGATGAACCACTCTGGGAAATAGCCAAGACTTTAAAAGAAAAATGAGGAAAAAAAAGGTCATCCAAACAAACATTCAAGAGCTTAGGAACTGCTCCTAAATGAAAATGGCCAAACTAAGAAATGTCTACTGAAGAAAATCTGGTAAGAGGGTATGCAGGATGGAACCTTCTGTCTAAATCACTAGGGAGGAGACTCCATTCCAGACAAGAACACAGGGCTCTCTCTTGCCTGAGACCCTAACTGGAAAACCTTCCTTAGTAGGGAGCAAGACTTTTCCATTTCCCAGCTCTCTGCTGAGCACCTGCCACAGACTCTTAAGTCCTCGATCAATGCATTGTGAAGTAGGGAGTCTTTCTTCAGCCCCATTTGTGGAAGTGTATATAGGCTCTAACTTAGTATGGAACCCTGAAATCCTTTTCTTCTTCCCTGAGGTAGAGTGGTTCTGTGTGGGAGAAGCAAACTGAGAAGTCCCGAGGCTACAGGACTGAAATTCAACTCAGTCCTGGAAAAATAAACACTGTTGCCAACTGTCATCTTCTGTATCTTCATTACGTTCCTTGGAATGGTATTGCAACATTTCATATTTGTATTTGCAAGTTTTTGAGGGGGCGGGGTCTTACTATATAGGCCTTCCTGGACGGGAGCTTCCTACATGGACCAGGCTGATCTCTAATTTATAGAGATCCATCACCTTTGCCTCCCTAGTGCTGAGATTAAAAGCATGTGTCACTATGCCCAGATTATTTCTAACCACCATATTTAATAGTGCCTTCAGACATTTATTTTAAAATCCAATAAGCTCAATAATACCCAGACATGTTATTTTAAGAGTAGAGTATCGTGGTATATATTATCAAAATGTTTAAATAGGAAAGAATCAATATGAGCAGTGTAATGGAATTATTGAAGATGATATTACTATGGGTTTATTTATAGGTAATCCAAAGAATTAAATTCCTAGGTACTTCATGGGCAATTAAATGTTTTATTCATTCCAGCTGATAACAGAGAAAAATTTTGGGCCCATATTAGGTCCTCTCCACCTGCCACTGATTACAGCCATGACTATGGTGAGTCTTCAAGCTAGTTCAGACTCAGATCACCACATTTTACATTTCCAAAAAAAAAAGGTTTTTTGTTTTTTGGTTTTTTGTTTGTTTGTTTGTTTGTTTCTCTACCCTGCCCCAGAGCCTTCTCAATGACATAGGAGCTTACCAGGCCTGCTCTCAAGGGTGGCGTGGGAGGGTTGATGCCTCCACTACATTACCAACCAGTGGGGTATCAGAACAGCAGACAGGCACTCTAGTGTTCTGCCTATGGAGGGCAGTTCTGGGGTAAGGTGAGCCTGTATGCTTCTCAAAGATCCCCTGAGGCACAGCCAGTTTTGTCACTTCTGCCCAATAATCCCCTGACAATGGACTTCTATTTCCCTTTCCCCACTCTGTTACTCCCGACTTCTAGGCTCATCTCCCAAGTAAGCTGTGTGCACTCAAATTCTTCTCTGGGGAATTGGACAGAAACTAAGGCTGAAACATTTCCCAGAAGCTGGGGAGTGAATAGTCTATCGAAGAAAGTCAGGTAAGAATTTCTGCAGGATGGAACTTTCTGTCTCCATCACTGAGACAGAGTCCACCAAACCAATATGTGTTTGAACCTGGCATGCCATAGTATAAGTCCAAAAAAGAGCAGTGGGTTGGCACAGTGCCCCTGTTTTGTTACCTGTGTTATGTAGCCACGTGGTCTATCCATTAACATTAGGAATTCACCATTGTTACATACTAAAGAATACCCAGACCACATTTCCAGTTGCTTACCCATCTGTTCACAAAAAGGCTGTGTTTCTGAGATTTTTACATTGCTAAAGAGGAATGAGCTGTTATTCTCAAATCTTTGCTCTTTTTTTTTTCTTTTTCATATTTATTTGCTTGGATTAACTTCCTCTTATTTACATTTAATTTCTTTTTTCTTTTTAATTTTTATTTTCTATATTCTATGTTTACATTCCAAAGACTTTCCCCTTTCCCAGTTCCCACCCACCATACTTCCCATAGTTCCTCTCCCCCCCAACTATTCCCCAATCATTCCCCCTCCCCCCACGGTTTCTTTACTAAACTGGATGCAATCTTTACAGGCCCAGGGTCCTCTCCTTTCTTCTTCTTGGGAATCATTTGACTTGCTATTTGTGTCTTGAGTATTTAGTGCTTCTGGGCTCACTAATATCCACTTATCAGTGATTGCATTTCATGTGTATTCTTTTGTGATTGGGTTAACTCACTCAGGATGATATTTTCCAGGTCTAACCATTTACCTACAAATTGCATGAATTCATTATTTTTAATTGCTGAGTAGTATTCCATTGTATAAATATACCACATTTTCTGTATCCATTCCTCCTTTGAGGGATATTTGGGCTCCTTCCAATTTCTGGCTATTATAAACAAGGCTGCTATAAACATAGTGGAGATTGTGTCTTTATTGTATGCAGGGGAATCCTCTGGGTATATGCCCAGGAGTGGTATGCCAGGGTCCTCTGGAAGGAACATGCCCAATTTTCTGAGGAACTGCCAAACTGATTTCCAGAGCGGTTTTACCATTTTGCAGTCCCACCAACAGTGGAGGAGTATTCCTCTTTCTCCACATCCTCACCAGCACTTGTTGTTTCTTGAGTTTTTAATCTTAGCCATTCTGACTGGTGTGAGGTGGAATCTCAGGGTTGTTTTGATTTGCATTTCCCTTATGACTAATGATGTTGAACATCTTTTAAGGTGTTTCTCGGCCATCCGAATTTCTTCTGGTGAAAATTCTTTGCTCTTAAGACTCACTAGACAATGTTGGTTTATCATTGAACCTTGTCTTTCACTTTTTGAAAGGAAGAGCCTAAAATAAAAGCCATTTAGTGAGTAAAGGAGGTTATAGATTGTAAAAATATCTTTTAAAATATCGGAGCTAGTGTAGTGTATACTATATTCACAGGCATCATCAGGAGTAAAAATCTTTTGAGTTCAATTTATTAACTCTGTAACTTTGAACAAATTACTCTTTATGTCTTAGTCTGTTTATCCTTAGTTATTTTTCTAATGGTGTGAAAAGATACTATGACCAAGACAACTTATAAAAGAAAGCACTTAATTGTGGGATTGCTTATAGTTCAGAGTGTGAGTCCATGACCATCATAGTGGGGGAGTATCAGCAGGAAAACAGGCATGGGACTGGAGCAGTAGCTGAGAGTATGCTGTATCTTATTTGCAAGCTAGATGGAGAAAGGGAAGGAGAGAGAGAGAGAGAGAGAGAGAGAGAGAGAGAGAGAGAGAGACAGAGACAGAGACAGAGACAGAGAGACAGAGAGACAGAGAGACAGAGAGAGACAGGCAGAGAGACAGAGAGAGACAGAGACAGGCAGTGACAGACAGAGAGATAGAGAGACTGAGCTTGGTGTGTGGTTTTGAAACTCAAAACCTACCCCAGTGACAAGCCTCCTCCAACTCAGGACCAAGCATTCAAATTTATGAACCTACTGGCTGGGTTAATTTTCATTCAACTCATTGCATACACCATGTGGCTAATCTTAATATTTATTCCAGAGTATTTTAAGAGATTAAAATAAGATAATACATACAAAGACTTAAATAGCATAAGATACAAAGTAGTTAATAAACAGTATATCATTATCAAATATATATATATATAATTATACAAGTTATTAAATGCCTAAAATAAGCAAAGTTCAATGCATGAAGTAATACTGTATCAAGTTGGATTAAACTGTAAGCAGCTGAAGTTGCTTATCCTGAAGAATGTACCTATGAGCTTAACTAGGAATAGTATGAAACTATATAAAGCCAGCTGGCGAGGATTGAAGTCAAACTGGACAGGCATTGAAAGATGGTTGCTACATTTGTTGACTTATGGACTGAGTATTTCCCTCAGGAAAAGATAGAGCAACGAATATGAAGACATAGGAATAGCATGGGATTTAAGGCTAGACAATGAGACAATGCATTGAGTCTATGCTGGGATGAGTTTAAGAAGACTCTGGGGTCCATAATGTCTATTTAGACCAGGAAGGAGCCATGAAAGACTTGATCAAAATGATATGAGCCAAACTTTAGGAAAGTTAATCTGAGGGCAGTTTGACAAAAGAGCAGCAGACTTTGTGAAAGAAAACATAGACATTGAGTGGTCAGGTGAAGTAAACGTTCAGTGCTATAGAGAGGTGGTGATACAGACCCTAATCAAACTAGGACAGTGGGGTAAAAAGAAGTTCAGATAGCTGACAGGAGCTTTATTGGGCAAGTGAAGAGGATGCTATGCTTATTACCCTCTACTCATAGGCATGAGGTAAGCCCTGTGGTTCACCTCCACACATAGCACCAATATACAAATAGCCAGGGACTCAAAACAAGCACACAGAACATTTGTACTTCTGGTCTACCTTGTGCGGTTCCCTATAAAAGACTGATGCTTTATCATTTTAAAGTCTTTGAAGGCAACACTAACAATATTAGCAAATGAGTCAATAATAGGGAGCAGCAGGAGTGCAGCTTTTGAGAAGCAGCCACTGTTTAACTGTCCATAATACTGGGCTGACCCTGTAAACATTATTGTGAGTGCTATTATTATCTTTATCTCGAAGAAAAGATAAAGACGCAAAATGAGAGTTTTCTAAGCCTTAAGAAACCTTGGGCTGGAGAAATGGCTTGGCAGTTAAGAGCATTGACTGCCCTTCCAAAGTTCCTGAGTTCAATTCCCAGCAACTGCATGGTGGTTCACAACCATCGGTAACTGAGTTCTGATGCCCTCTTCTGGTATGTCTGAAGACAGCTACAGTGTACTCATCATATATATAGAATAAATAAATAAATAAATAAATAAATAAATAACTTTTAAAAAACTACATATATCCAGTCTCACCTTAAATATCATCTCTATAAGGAGATTTTAAGAGTTGGAGACCATCTGAACTCCCCAAAGACTCAATGATACTCTTTCATGGTGGTAGAACCTGGATTGTGGCCATTCCTGTACTTTTATCTCCTTTAATAAATGACACTTCTTTTAACACAGAGGCTTGTTGGACTCATCTTTGTATTCCTCACAGAAATAGTCCCAGTGCATCATGGAGTAGTAGGAGGCTCAAAAACCATTCATTGAGTTGATTGAGGTGTCTACAGCTAATACTCTCCAGCCTACTATGGGTGTGTTCATTTGAATGTGTAATTGCTTAGTTTCCCCCTGGATCCTTTGAAGAGTATGTTGATACCTCTGAAGTTCTGATGCATTTAATTAAATGTGTTATCTTTTCAGAGTTCTTATAGCAAAGAGCAGATTACATATTAAAATGTATTCATTGTTCAGTCAACAAAAGACCTGTGCATCTGTTTAAGCATTCAGTTAACAAAGCCACCAAAGATGAGAAATAACAGTGTGGTCCACACTGTTAACCAATTCTAGCTACCCATGAATTGATGTTATCAGATACTCCCTGGTCTATTTTGTATTCTTCCCCCAACCCCACCCCACCCTTATCTTTTTGGTCAGAAGGAATTTCTTCCTTGATTATTCTACATGGTTCTATCTTTTTTCTTTTTCTATTGCTCTTACTGAAAAACCTTGCTGATTCTCTGAACTGGCTTATTGAGAGGGTCCATTTTAACCCAAGAGTTATTTCTGGAGAAAGCAGATAGCTGCAGCTTCCTGCAGAAATGTCACCATGAGACCCCAGGCTCACAGCCCTCTGCTAAGGGGCAAGCATACTCCCTCCCCATCTCACAGACTGAAAGCTGCCAAAATTTGATAGACAGAACCGGTTTCCTGGGAGACAGCATGGCATTAGGCCTCCATTTCTCATTTAATGCTTATAAAGGCTTGTATTTAGGTGTTTGAATTTTTTCCCTTGAGGCTTATCCTAGAATCTACTTCCAAAGAGTTGCAGCAGAGAGACCTAAAGTAAATGTTTTTATATCATCACTACCTCAGATAAATCACAACTAGGTGAATTAGGACTTTCATACAGTGGCTTAAAATAACTGGCTCCACTAACTTTCATTTACATGCTGTATGAATCTTAGGCAAGTTGTAGTCTCTTTCTAATCCAGTTTCCTCAACTGCCAAAGGATACAATTATAATAGCTACCCACTTTTCTGACTTGGAGGGATGCTAAGGTAAATGAACATGGATGTTTAAAAACCTAGTTCCCTGGCATCATAACTCTCCAATAAGTGACAGCTGTGAACCGGTCGCCCAGCTGTCTTGTCGTGCCCTTTAGACCATGTTGCGTAGCCCTCATGGTTTACCCAGCATATCCTTTCTGCCCAATTAGGAAAGATTCTTCGAGGATTCCCTAAGACCATAGTGTTTTAGAAATAAAATAAAAAGGCCTGGAGGACTTATACTGCAGTACTCTGATACCATTTGCTCCTTTTTGATCTGTTTTCTACCTGCTTCTGGCTAACCCTGTGTGTGTGTGTGTGTGTGTGTGTGTGTGTGTGTGTGTACTCCTATTTACCTCCCTCCTACAGTTTACCTGAGTTGGGACACTGAGTGACATCCATTGCAGATCCTTCTTGGGCCCAGAAGATGCTCACTGCCCTTTCCCTTCCTGAGGTCACAGGGCTTGCCCATCAAGTCTGACTCCCCTGTCCTAAGAGGAGTTCCGTGATTGCTAGATCTGAAACTTTAGGACCAACATGTTTTCCTCCTTACTAGAAACCTAGAAGTCCCTCTTATTACATTTTTTTCTCCTTGTCTAGTTTTCTGTGTGCTTGGATGAATCTAAATCAGTATTATTCTTATTAACTGATATATCTTTGAAACATCACCGATTGCTTTTTGCATTACCTCATAGGAAAAGTCCACATTACAAATGCACAAAAATATAGGACTGAGGCTGCTGGTGGGCACAATGGGGTTTTTGTCTCAGCAAAAATTCTTCTGGTCCTGTGATGTATCTCCTTGAGTCTTTCTTATTTTAAAATTAATATAATGTTCAATTAATCTTTGTCCTCAGCATTTCTCCAGTTTTAAAACTCACTTCTTTGTGTGTGTGAACTTGTCAAGCAAAACTTTGACAAACATCTCCTGGAAATCCAGAGTAGAGAGTTTGAAAGCCTTCATTTGCTTTTCTTGGCACTCACTTCCTTAAAGAAGTCAAAAAATTATCGAAGCATGACTTTCATTTCAGAGGCTGCGCTGGCTGTCCTTAATCAAGCTGTGCTTTTCTCAGGGTTCCCCATTTAATCTCCTAAAATACTTCCTAAGACTTTGCCCCCCACAATGGAATCAAAACTAAATGGTCTGTAATTTCCTCAAGTGTTCCCAGATCCTGTTGTAAATAATGACATTGTGCTGGCCACTTTCCAGTCTGAATAAAGTGACCTTGTAAAAATGTCTGCTCACTCTTCTATAATGTCTTTTTCTGCTTTCTGTAGGGCTCTTGGGTACAGCTTGGCAAACAATACCTATTCCAAGACACACCATTCTTCACCCCAGTCATGTTATTTCCTTCATATAGGCACCACTGGATCCAGAGCTAAAGGACTTATGCTTAAAAGTTAATTAATATTTTAAAATAAGGAATTATAGGTTCACTGTGGTAGAAGGCCAGACTGGATGACCTATGAATATTTGAATTGACAGAAAATCTATTGTGGTTTTGGAAACTCTAAGACAGTATTGACCTTCCATTCAACCATTAGATAGTTTTTATTGTAATCATGTTCAATACTTTTTCTTTTAGTGACACAAAAACATTTTAAATTAGTTATTCCAAGCTGGCAGTTAGAAAACGCACAATTCGTCCTATTGGTAAAGGTAGATGTTCTATTCTTTCTCTGCAATTATGTTGTATTCAAATATGAAACATGTGATATCCTGGTTGTTGTGGTACTTGCCCTGGTCTCTCCAACCCCCTTCCCCAGGAAGGAATCAGGATGTCTGATAAGACCTAGGAAAATCAGCTAAAACCACAGAGGGGGTAGAGTACTTCTCACGTGAAGACAGAATGAAAACACAAAAACCCATTAGTGTGCAATAACAAAGGCTGAAAGGGGAGAAATAACTAGCCTCTCCAGTCTCCTGGCTATGTGGGACCACCAGCAAGGCAAGCTAATTAAAATTAGAAACTGTTTTGTCATGGCCTACATACACATTTTATAAGTTAAATGTGATGCTGCAGCTAAGAGAAATTAGATAGGTGGTGGTGGCGGCGGTCATTTTCATCTCCACAGTAAATTTTTTTCCTTAAGAAAAAACGAAGGGTAATAAATTTGTGGCAGGATTTTGAACTTCAGAAACCAAATGGTTAAATTCATTTTTAAAGGATTATAAAGCCGAAAAAGAGACCATTAATTTTTTTATCTTAATAAAGTAGAGAAGAAATAACTACATTGGTGGTGGTGGTGGTGGTGGGGGAGACTGTTTGGTTCTGATTCATAGCAAAGCAATTGCTTCTGCTTGAGGTTTTAGAACTATAAACATTACATGCACTTACGGAGGCCAGTGTGCATCCATTTCCTTTCCCTTGGTATTGTTCATCTTTATCGAACACCTACAACACAGTACACTCCATTGTGGGAGGCTGACGGCAAGGCCCTACATAATTAACTAATTAGATGATTCCTCCTAAACCTAAATTAGCATTATTAGGTCTTTTATAATGATCGTTGAAGCACGGAAATTAATTTTCTTACTAGCTCTGACCATCATTGACTGTGAGCACAGTATTAAGAGATAATGCCATGCACAGTAGGAAATCTCTATGGGCAGAAAATGAACATGGTCATCCTTGGTTCACCAATTAGGAAACCTATTGTGTGGCAAAAACATCGTTTCTGTGCTGTGATATGATCAAATAGCCATTAATTACCCTCACTAGTGAGAATTACCTTCTTTGTTGAAGAAGTATCACATTCCATATTATAGTTCAGAAATGTCAGGAGAAACCAGCAACAAAAACACCAATTTCTAAAAATGATACATGTGACCCAAATCGTATTAACCTGAAATGCTATGTGTAGAGTTAAATTAGCATAAGCTTTGTTGAAGAGCCTGAATAATATAGCTTACCCCTTAGCCTTTAGATGTATTGATTAAATAGGTCATTGTCACCTGCCTACAAATACAAATAAAATCAAAATATACTGCTCTCTAGAAAACCAAATAAAAATCAAACCAAACAAACACATAAACAACAACAACAACAAAAAAAAGACAGTAAGTATCCAATCCAGGCTCTAGGTAACTGAAAATGTGTTTACTGACTCATGCTGAGGTGACATAATAATGAGTGTACAAGTCTCTGGATGTTCTTTTGACATCTGGTGTGTGGCTGTGTGTGCGTATGATCACACATGTATGTATGTGTTCGTGTATGCAAATATGTAGACTGCCTTCAGACAGGATCCAGGTGCTTTCATAATATTCTCAAGGGGATCTCTGGGCAGCCTCCCCTCCACGGTGCACTGCCTTCAAAGGCTTGTAAAAGCAGCCGTCCCTGGAATGAAGTGATGTCACCGTTCAGCAGCCAAGCATGAACATGAGTGTGATCAGGAGATGTGGAAGGCTCACTAGGCAGAGGCGTGGTGCACCGGTCTGGAGGCTCTCTGCAAAGTGTGATCTATCGTCTCCATAAATTGTGTCACTGTGGACTCTATAGCTCATTTCCCTCATCTTTAGAACAGTCCCAAGGTTTGGGGTGTGTGTGTGTGTGTGTGTGTGTGTGTGTGTGTGTCAGAGAGAGAGAGAGAGAGAGAGAGAGAGAGAGAGAGAGAGAGAGAGAAACCTGATCTAAATACTGGCAAAACAAACAACAAAAAACAAAACAAAAAACAAACAAACAAAAAACCCAACCCTAGTAAATTTGACAACAACAAAAAAACCAAATCACAGGGGCAGGTGGGAGTAGGTTGGGTGGAGGGACATATACTTGGAGCCAGGGGATGAGAGGAGGAGTTAGGGGTTTTCAGGGAGGGGGGAAACTGGGAAAGGTTTTAGCATTTGAAATGTAAATGAAGAGTATATTCGACAAAAAAATTTTATTTAAAAAATCACCACAGGACTCTCAATAGTGATATTTTAGAATAATCCAGCACAGAAGGTGTAAATATGTAAATATGTACTTCAGAAAAGGTGCTAATGGGGAAATATATATATTATTCAAACCATGATATGTTATCAGGCTATTTCTATTTCTGTATATGTTTTCAATTCCCTGAGTCCTCGCCCCCACCCTTGTGTTGTCACCTTGGGATCTACTCTGGGTCTCTCTTCGACCCTCCCAAGGGACCTCCTGTGAGCAAGCATCATCACCCCAACCCTCTAAGAGGTGACTCTTTTGGGGAGTTTTCACTTGCAAACTCAAGTAACATCACAGTGACCTGATGACTGTGCTGATGTCACTCGGAAGTGCCCAGGAGGCCGCTTCATTTCCTGAAGAAAGATTTAGCAACAATATCTTCTCATTGCTGAGAAATGTGTCATTCTTGCAGCAAGTACAATTGTTACAATGATCATTCAACTTACAAACTAATGTTCCATAAAAGAAACAATGTATCGATAGGTTGGGTTTGCTCTAGAATTTATGGACCCCCACTAGCATCAATCCCTGCTCAGCATACTGAAAAAATGGTTTTCTCTTATAGCTGAGATCAGAGTCCTTCCAAAAGCAACCATTTGAGTTAGCTGAAGCGGGTGGTAGCTCACATAGGGTAGATGGCTCCTCTTAAGACCTTTTAAATTATAGATACCTTTCTACAGGTAAAGAAAGGTTTTCTTGTTCATGTAGACACAAATTGAATAATTTCTTTTAAATAGCTAGATATGATTTGTCTTTGGGGGTGGGGTGGGGGAAGAGAATCTCCCTATAAGCCCCAGGACCCCATAATAAAACACAAAACCCCTTTGAGAAAAAAGAAATCTCTGATTTTTTTCTTGAAGAATCTTTTTTTTAAACGCTTTTAATTGAAAGAGAATTGCATCATTTCCTCTGTCCGTTTCATCCCTCCAGCCCCTCCCAGCTATCTTCCCTTAAACCCCTCCCATGGTCTTTCACTCTCAGGTTGATACCCTCTTCTTCTTTGAGTATATGTTACATATACATATGTGTATGCACAGATATACATAAATATTATCTTCTGACTCCAGTTTTGTTGTTTTGTGTGTAGAATATGGCTTCAAGATTGACCACACCTCATTGAACAACCAATAAGAGGACTCATCCAAAAATCTTAGAGAAAGCCTAGGTGTGTCTCTAAATGATCATTATAACGAACCACATTCAGCTGGATGGAAGGGAAGAGGAGCTTTTCTTCGTGTTGTTCTAGTAATCATACTGGAGATATGATCTGGTTGAAGAGCATGCAAAACCACATGGTGTTCTGGGCGACACCTGCTACAATACCCGACCCCTCTTTTGAGTTGACTTTCAGAGGGTATCTGAGCATGTGCAAGGCCACAGATTTGTACTGCCCTCTGCTGGCAAGCAGCTTGACTGCAGTGTTTTTTCCAAGGGCATACTTGGGTAATTCGGACTACTTCCTGTTTCCCTTCCCAGAAGAGTCAAAGAGAAATCGCCTCTAGATTTACAAACTGAGTTCTGGATGGTGAGGGTGGATTTTAGGGGAATATAGGACCGAAGCAGAGAGGCCACAAACCAGAGAAGTGCCACTCTTAAAATCCAAATAGCCCACAGGGTCCCTGTGTATTTGCTTTGTAGGGGAAATTTTTCATTTGAACTCTTATGGCATTTGAGTTACTTAATGTTGAATGCATTCTGTGATGTATTCAGAAAATGCATTTCACTAATGTTTCCCTAATTCCTGGGGGCTGCTGTTATACCAGTCACCATGATCCTCAGCCAGTAGCATGTAGATCGTCTGTAAAAAGTGCTTAATAAAAATCATTTAATTCTAAATTACATGAGTGCACTTAACCCTAAAGATATTAAAACTGATTGTTTGATGTATTGCCATGAGTAGATAGAAATTCAAAAATAAAAGCTTCCTGCACTTAAATCGAAGAGCACCGTGCTCATAGCCACTCGGTAGGAGCGCACACGTCAGTGTCATAAACCTGGGCTATGATAAACTAACCCATTTTGGGCTTTTAAACTGTAAATATAAAGTACTTGAATTTGATCAGTGATGAGATACATAAGTGAATTTTTCTCAGAAAAGTACTGTGTGTGACCTGATAGCCTGTTAAAAGCCTGTGGAGATCACCTGCCACTTACTTGTGGACTTTAGCGCGGGTGGCTGTGGGGCCAGCTGCTGATGCTTGACAGGGCTAATAATAGTCTAGGCAGTAACCTGGAGGCCGAGCTTGTGCCAGCAAGTAGGATGAGCTGGGCTGTCCGCCGAGTGTATTTCACTCTTAGTTTTCCATTTGTGCGTTACAATGCCATCCCACGCCAACAAGGGGACCTTCGTCAGTCTCGCTTACGCATCAAAATACATTTTGGAGGGATGTGTCTGTTAAAATCGAGAGGTTCTCAATAATGCCCATGCTTTAATGAGACGGCAAGAAAGATTATAAGCTACAAGCAATATCCCCGGTGCCTGTCTGGCTTTGTCTCCGGTCACATAGATGTGCTACCCTTCAGGATGGCCTTGTCAGCTCTGAGACTCACTGTTCGCCTGAACCCTACTAAGTGCTGAGTGGCAGAAGGTGAGAAAGGGTTTCTCCCTCTCTCCAGGTTAGCAATGCTTTGTGCTTGACTTTTAAGGCATCTAGAGAGTTGAAACTTTGGAGTTTTTAATAAAAATTATAAGCACCAGGGCAATGCTAAACTGAAAACTCCTATTGAGAACCACGGAAAGCTGCATCTCTCTCTGTGAGGCAGGCCCCACTCGATGCAATCTATTTAAGTAGGTCATGTGAGACATAAACAAGACGCCTGGGCAAAGGCGTCTTCCTAGCGCTTACCCTTTTACTGTTTTAATTCTACAGGGAAAACACATACCCCTTGCAATTATTACACAAAGGTGCTGCATACTGTGTAACATCAGTTTCTTTGCAAATAGAATCTTGATTGGACATTGCGAGCAGGAATTCTCCGCCATGTAGGTAGGCTCTGGGGAAGGAGAGGGTGTTCCTATCTTTGCAAGGCTCAACGGAGAGAGCATTAAATTGTGATGTCCTTGTCCTGCAGCTCTCATCCAGTACGATGGAGAGCCCCAGGGCTAGAATGGCCTTTCAGAATTGTCCCAAATAGGTAGTTAAGTTTACCTGGCTTTTAAGTGGTCATTGAACGGCCTCTGTGTGATGGAAGGGACATAACCTCAAGTGAGACTGTCTACTTTGGTTAGGGAAATTTCCAGAGAAGCAGTTTAACCTTCAGCACTCCTAAGACCATGGGAGAGAGAGTGCAGAAGCCTTGGAAGGACGTGCAGGGCAGTGCAGGAGAGTCCGCCATGTGCAACTTGTGCCCTTTCGGACCTTCTCACAGCCACCTCCGTCCACGGAGAATGCTGGTTAGCATTGCTTTTTGTATATAATCATGAAAGGAAAAGAAATAGGAGTACTACTAGCTCCTGCTTTTGTATTCAGTCTCGAGGGCCACAAGCTGAAAGCAATTTCCCTATTTCATTACCCATAGATTCCTTTCACCTTTGCTAGAAGCTCTGCCCATCTAGGAACCTAAACTGGCATTCTCATCTCTGAGAGCTACGCATCCCTCCCTCCCCCAACCCCCCCAGAGAGCACCATCACCTCGCTGCTCTTAGGCCATGACCTCTGCGTGTGTTATTTTGCAGTAAAAAATCAGATGGGGAATACAAAAGTGCACCATGCACCCCCGCACCCTTTGTCTACAAGGTGACAGTGTTCTGTGATTCCTCTCAAGTGTGATCATGCTGTTGACTAGTGACATGGTGAGTGGAGAAACGGGGGTGGGGGTGGGTGGGGTGGGGCCGGCAAAGGATTCCACTTGGACTTCCTATGTTTAATAACTCACTTTATAGAATGAGCCAAGGCCAGGATTCTTCCTGCCGCCAACTACATTCACTACAATTATTCATGGGTCTTCAGAATAGTCACTGACCGAGTCTTAGTGTTAATGGCCAGAATGAACTGGTTAGGGCCTCATACTTCTTATGACTCTAACATTCCCCACTAACAAGAAGGTTATTCAAATAGTGGAGATCTCTTGATATTACTGTCGACTTAAATCCTATATCCAATCACCGTCAAAAAGAATTGCATATTCTCTATTATCTATTCTGCAGTTATTTTAGCATATGGTCATAGGATGCTTTGGGGGAGGCCTGGGTAATCATTGCATTATTCTCCAACCATGATGCTGCTCAGCCAAAGCCTCTTAGTTTACAAGTGGGCTCAAGTGTCTGAGAATTGGTTCAGACTCAGAAGCTAGAAAAGAACGCGTTTTAGCCCCATTGAGTTGGCTGCCCTCAGCATCTCCATCATTCATTCTTGGTGTGCAAATGAAGCAATGTCCTTGCCAGTTGCTCATCTACCCTGCCCCTGGGAACACCACGGTTTTACTAATTGTCTTCACAGCTCTTTCAGTGTCAGCCCATCTGAATGCTACTCCTGCAGGATTGCTCATTGTTGCAACTGGTTTCAGTTTGCCCTTTATGGGGGATATAGAGTCTCCTGGGTGGCTCTTGTTGGCCTCAAGTTCTCCATTCTCCCTCCCTTAGCCTCTCAAATGCTAGGATTACAGGTGGGTGCGCCATACCCAGCATTAATCTTTTGACAGCATCGTTTCTACAGCATCACCACTGTTCTACAATGGGCAGTTCTATAATAAAAATCCTGCCTACGTCACAGATCACAGAAGGCAGGCGTCGCCGAGCGGCAGTAATGGTCTGCCCTGGTGCATTCTTTATTGCTCTAGTGGAGAGAGTTCTGTGCAGACCTCCCTGATACATATCACTTATTGGGACCGATTTTATGTTTATGCCACCCACCTGTGATGACATGCTCATTCACTGCCAGCACTTCGCTTTTAATCTGGACCCTTACTCCCCCCTCCCCCACCCCTGCATCACGCTGGCATTGTCTCCTGAGGTCCTTGCTGGAAGTAAATTTTGAGTCTCAGGAGAATGCTCCTATATGTTAAAACTCTCCTTCATCCAGCTGTGTATTCTGTCCCTTTGTTCCGACTCTTGGGGTCCTGGGGTGCCAGCTTGGCTTCCGTTTCCTTATAGGTTTAATGCCTCCCTGGCTGGGTCATGTGGTAACTCAATTTTAGCCTAGTTGCCAGAAAAGAAAATATAGGTGGATTCTCAGCAGGGCTAGTGCGATTTAGCAAACAGAGGCCTTCAGCATCTTCAGTGATGAGTAAGAGACAATAGCTATTAGCAAAAAGTGGAGTGGTCCCCTTTCAGCAGGCCTTGACATTTCAGCCTGATCTATTTTCTGTGTTCTTAAAAGCAGCAACCCATATGACCCCATCTCAAGTTTCAGTATCCAGTATAAAGTATTCAGTATAAAGCTCTTGATATTAGTGTAGGACGTGTTCTGGTATTCAACAGTCCTCTTTCTTTGGTACCCTTCCACCCCCAAAAGTGAGTCCAGATCTCGGGCCCCGGCATTTTTTGGACCTCTAGCTGCAGGTAAGCAGAATGACAAATGGACAGCACAGCCCAAGGACTTTCACGCTCTCCTTTTAGTTAGTGATGAACTATATCCTTTCACCTTCCATTCTCTTTTAAACATAGTAATAACAGCCAACAAGTAGTCAACCATCTCTGTACTCTTTATATGTAGTCTTCTTGTTGTGCCTCTCCAGTGCCTGCGATTCCTAGCTCCATTCTTGGTGTCTGCTGTCTTGGGGAAGGTTTCTGGGAAATAGACTCTGGGACAGAAAGTCGCCTGTTTCCTGGGGAAATATATAGATAGATAGATGATAGGTAGATAGATGATAGGTGGATAGATGGTAGGTGATTGATAGATAGATAGATAGATAGATAGATATAGATAGATAGATAGATCTTGGGAAAATTTATAGATAGAATATAGGTATAACGTGGCTGTAGCATAAACCCCAGCAATGAACCATGGTGTACCGTGTATGTTTTATGAGAGATAAAGGGAGGTGGGTGCAGGAAAAAGAAAAAAAATACTATAGCTAGTTTCAATATACAGCTTTATGTTTTAATGTGTAAATTTTCAAATCACTTAAAATTTATTTTGAGCGTGATATAGGTGTCCTCTTAATTTCATTACTTAAAAAAATGGCACTTGTCTAACGCTTTCAGTTGAATGGCTCATCATTTCCTCGCTAATTTGTCATCTCTTATAATGTGTCATGGTTTTCAATATACTTGTCAATCTTATCTTTTAACTTCTCATTCAGCTTTGAAGGTTCACAGGGCATTTTGTTTTTCTTACACTGAGTGTCTGGGCCTGATTAGAGCTGAGGTTTAGAGAAAAGGAGAGTCAACATGTTCATTATCATGGTATTAGGTGATACATAATTTTTGGCCCAGACATATGTTTTAATTCCCCAAACGACTGCTGAGCCTCAGAACTCCAATTAATCTTGTTACTTTTAAAATCTGCAACTGGAAAAAGTAAACCACCTTGAGAATTGAGATTAAAAACAATCCTTGGATCCTGAAGCTTAGTTTAGGCTTGCTTTGCATGCAGGAAGCTCTGGGTTTAGCCCCCAGTGCCACATTAATTAATGTGACTGGTAGTGAGGATCTACAATTGTAGCATACAGACACAAAGGCAGAGAAATCAAGGTCATCCTGGGTACATACACTTGGCGGCCAGTCTGGGTTACACGAGCTCTGCCCAAAAGAAAACAAAAATAGCAAATAAAAATTGGACTCTCACTCACTGTGCATGTCTTCATTGAGGATCTATTCATTTCTATGTGTGTCCATGACAAGTGCGTGTGTCTTGGAGTCAGAGGTTGGGGTTGGGATGTCTTCCTCAATCTCTTCTCCACCTTAGTATTATTTTTTTGAGCATTTCAAGCCTGCATATAATGCGCTCTACAAACTCACCACCTATTTCCTCTTCTCCAGTTGCACCCCTATCCACTCACTACTTTCCCTTCCCTGCTTCCTGCACTCCTTTCTTAAAACACACTAAGTTCGCTCAGAGCTGCCTGTATGTGCATGGGTTTAAGACCATTGACCAGAGCGTGGCCAGCCTCTCAGGGCTGCATCCCTGAAGAGAACTGACTCTCCATCCCCTAGCAGCTCTTAATTGCCAATAGCTCCTCAGCTATGGGTGGAACTTTGAAGAGTCTGTTTTCCATCCATGGTGGGATTTTGACTGCCTTGATCTTGTGCAGATCTTTTTGAGGCAGGGTCTTCCACTGAAACCCAACCTTATCATCCATCTAGATTTGCTAGCCAAAAGCCCTAAACATCTTCCTGTCTCCACAAAACCAGTGCCCAGAGGTGATATGAGGGCACAAAGTAATTATAAGAGCAAGGACCAATGTCAGTAAGGCTGTAGACCTGCCTAAGTCTCTTTGGCCATCATCGTTCTTTCCATCCGAAATTACCTTACCTTAGACTGCTATTGACTGGATGATGTATCATTTGTATGACATTATTCTTTAGAAGGAGCAAATGTCTACTCACTCCAGATGGGGAATCAACAACAGACCAAGGTAAGGATACCACTAAAGTCCAACTTGGTGAACCAATGGGTCTTACTGAAGTTACTTACAGGAGTAGGGGTAAGGAGTTATTTACAAGAGTAGAAATGACTCAAAGACCTTAACAAATGCTCACCTTAGCATAGATAATGACTTATAACCTGGAAATCTAGAGTTCAGTATACAATTTCCTGGCAGTTCAACAGGTTGAAGAATGTTCCAGATCAGTAGGTCTGGGCCTCTTCTAGGCAGCTCTGCTTATCTGACATTGCCTCTCAGCCTTGCTTACCGCATTATATAAAACCCTAGAAACAAAAGGATCTAGTGTATCTAGTCAGTTTTAGGAACTTCCTGGGGCTTTTGAGTTGTTCACTTCATGAGTCTTAATGAGATGAAATGTGTGTATCTCAGAGGGAATTACATACCTACGTACCAGTCCTCCCTCCACTTCCCAGTTTCATAGGTTGAATCCTTAAGTCTCAAATGTATAGTATTTGGAGCTGGAGGCTTTAGAAAGTAATTTAATCTAGAGGATGGGTCCCTCAAGATGGGATTAGCGTCCACATACATAAAGGCATGAAAGAGATGATTCATTTTCTCTCCCTCCCTCTCTATTTTTCTTTGTCTTCCTCCCATATGAGGGTACAAAGAACATCCTTCTTCAAGTAAAAAAGGAGGGAGGGTCTCCATATACAACCAAGTTAGCTGGTATGTTGTTCTCAAAACAGACTAGCCACATTTCAAGTGATCAGTAGCCATACGAGGCAATGTATGGGGACGTGACTGAGGTATAGGTGAATACTTTTGTCTAAGAAATCAGGGTTTGTACTTGGTGGTTACATGGCACTTCAGTGGGTTTTCACTTTGGTCTATAGCACAAAGCTATAAGGGTAGGTCTGAGTATGAGAGGCTGTGCGTGATCCGTGAACAGCCAACCAAAAGCAGTGGGGTTGTGAACAGCTAACAAACCAACTTCTCAACCAGACCCATGTAGCTGAGATACACAAACAAGCTGCCTCCCTAGGGAACATAAAAGGCATTAGGTAAGAGCTACATTCTTTGGTGTGCAAAGCCACACCTTCCAATGCCATCATCACCGAATTTCTACTCACCAAAAGAGAAAGCCACAGAAATGTAAATATAGTTCATTTGCAGATGCCAAGGTAGAGGTAGCCCTGGGTACCCACACCCTCTAGGGACACCATTCCATCTGAGGGAGGAGATGAAAAGAAATTTCTTAAGCAGGAAACCATTCCAAGATCTAAGCTGTTTATCTTGCTCAAACCTGTCGGCTCCATCTAATCAGACGGCAGTGAGTGTTTGCTGGGCCCAACCTTTACTCTGCTGGGGTCAGAACTGAAAATAATTCTCCGTCTCTCAGCCCCAAATTGTAGTGACTGCAACTGAGAAGCCTAGTGCCAACTGGCATCGATCATAAGATGGAACTGTGAGTCAACTTGGCACGCCAAGCCTGGCACCCTCTTGGTGGGCACTATCCCAAAGCAGACAGCCCTGCTCTTTCTCCTTTGGAACAGCAGGCTCTACTTGCACTGAAAACAAGTCAGGCACCCAAATTAGCATCAGAACCAAATGGTCTCCTGGGAAACTAATGACAATTAGTCCAGTTTTAAAACATTTTCTTTGCAACCTAGACAGTGAAGCCATGTCTTTCACAAGGACAAAAAGCCTTGTGCCAAAGAACTCTGTCTGCTATAGAGAAGTGTCATTGACCAAAGATTATGGACTAGCTGAAAGATTCTATTTGAGGCTTTAGGACATACTCACTTTCTGTGTTTTCTTATTCTTTACTCCTATATAATCTTCCCCATCCATTCATCACTGTGTTTTCTTTTAACAAAAGTGAAGCATTTTTCATTAATTTTTTTTTTTTAAATAACAGTCCATTCTGCTAGAAGTTGGAATCCTTAGGAACTGAGCAACTTGAAGATAGGTCAGAAAGCATTGCCCTTATCGGGTAGAAGAGATGCAGGCCAGCACATGTCTACCCTTACCCTCAGAGCCTCCCTCCTGGAAATCATCTGAAAGAAATCAATTTGCATCCTGGTGGTAATAGCGTACAGTTGTAGAGTGGCCCACAGTTTACAAAATGCCTTCTCACTTCCACAATTCAGCTTCTCAACAGTTGGGATAGGAGCAATAGGTCTTGTCTTCATGCAATATTTCTCCATGCGATTTATACTTTGCCAAGAGCCTTCTTTGTGCCTGACCTTGAGGAATGTACTGGGAAACTGTCACGGAGACACAGCACCTTCTGGAAGGAGCTGAGTCCTAAGGGGCAAACAGGAAACAATGAAACAGAGAAACTTTTTGACCAAAGTGCCAGCATGCTATAGGAGTGTGAAAAGGGGGCCTTCGCTATAGCATTTTAGTACTGGGAAATTCCTTAGTCTGGAGAAATTAAGTTCTTTGGTAATGGAATTCCTGGTATCCTAATAAGTCAGTAAGAGACTTATAGTTAAACAGGCCTCAAGTGGCTCAGAGTCACACTGACTGACAATGTCTTATCTGAAGGGTAGACTTATGACATAGATATTAGTTGTTTATAGAGTCATACAGTATGACTCTAAAGCATGTGGTGTGATGATGGCCTAGGTATATCTTTAACAGACTGATTTTCTTCATGAAATATTAGTATCCATTTGCTTTCTAAATGAGTAGTAGACTCTGAAAACAGAACTTTTAAATATATATATTAAATATATATATATTTTTAAATATATATATATATATATATATATATATGGTTTAAACATTTTAATCATTTTCCATTCTCTTTTTTGAGTATATCTCAGATTATACAGAGATCCTTTCCTGTCCTCTCTTTCCCCATGGTTTTTAATCACAAAAGAGTGTGTGTACTATAATCTATTATTATATAACAATACAATTTAAATTTTTTTGTTATCACTCCCCTCCCCCCAAAGGCTATGAGAAGTTCATTCCAGTCTCAGCAACTTAGTGAGATCCCTCTTCAATGTAAAAAGTAAACGTGGAACTGAGGACGGAGCTCGGTGGAGAGGGCACCCTGACACGTGAAGGGCGCTGGGTTCTACCTCCACCGTCTCAAGAACCGAACAATAATCCTCCATCTATCTCTAAGGAAAACTTGAAGATGCTCTGATGACTCTAAGGAATGCTGGAATAAATATGTCATTTTCTGAACTTATATCCAGGATAGATTTTTACCTGAAATCTATAAACCTCGCTGCTTTAGTGACTTCTTGCCACTGCAGTGTCTTATTCATACTGAACAGCAGCGCTATGTTAAAATGCTATGCCCCCAAACATACATTTGTTTATTCTAAAATTTTCTTTCTGTTTGAACAGTGATTCT
Organism: Apodemus agrarius; assembly: GCA_964023405.1. Lineage (NCBI taxonomy): Eukaryota > Metazoa > Chordata > Mammalia > Rodentia > Muridae > Apodemus > Apodemus agrarius. Next base: position 67,405,684 of record OZ030011.1, on the reverse strand, counting down.
GTTCATTGTACAGTACCAAAGCAAGCTCATTAGGAAATCAGTTTGGCTGCATGCATCATTGTACTTGTGGAGAATTAATCTCTCACCCAAGACTCTCTTCCTTTCTTCCCTTTCAGTCCTTCTCTGAAAAATGTACTAATTGTTGAGTATTTTTCCCCAGGACTTCTCTCTGGGGGGAGCAGAGTTATCTGGAAATAAGTTATTTGTATGGATACCATGAGATGAAATGGATGCAAAAGAAAAAAAGGCAGAAAGGAAGACAAGAAGAAAGGAAGACTAGAAGAAAGGAAGAAAGATGGTAAACTAAGAAAACATAATATTCAAATACTTCTACTCATAATGGTTGTACCTTGATTGCTTCAGTATTGATTATGAAACTAATGTTTTCAGTGAACTGTTTGACTAGAATGGAATGTGTCTGTCAGTTTCTCCCTGGGCCTGTGGTCCCTCCTTGTATGTAGTTTCCTATGTGCTCCTGTAGCTCTGTCTGTAAAGCTTCATCACATCCCTTGCCACAATCTCCCTCATCTGTCTTTCTCATTAAACCAAATAACCAAGATCATTAAGCCTCTGTGTCACCTCCTGATTTCACAGCACAGCATCCAGCCACATAGTCCTTGTCCGTTTTATTTGCTGAATGACTTGGGAACATTATTTCCTACTGGATGCACCTTCATCAGAGAAAAAGCATCAAAAACTCGACCTCTCGAGGCAATCCAACTTAGGATTGAATGTGCAGCCATACCATAAGAAATGAATTTCAGGGGTTTTTCTGGAATGTTCTCCAGGCAGCCCAGCCTCTCCTAACATTAAGCGGGAGCTCAGCAGTCTTCATATGTGCCCATAAAGATTTTGTTTGCACATCAAGCATTAATGAACAATTATGACTTCATTAAGAGTCTGTAGGATGTCAGGGGAGGGCCAGATACCTAAAAATCTGATTGGGTGTCTGTCTCTCAATGTGTATGAGCTTCCCTCATGGGTTTCTTCTCCCTGGTAGACCTATTACACTTTTTCCAAGCCTTCTTCTCTAAACTTGCATCCCCACACCTATCAGAGCTCACAATAGGCACATGCCTTTCGTGGTGGGTGGATATGTTAAAACAACATGTTTCTTCTATTACATCGACATTGACTGTTGTTAGTTCTTATGATAGATATTTTTTTTTCAAAATATCTTCCAGTAATGTAATGTAAGCAGTGTATGCCTCTTAAAGGCATAGCACTTTTAAAGGCACACTGTCCCTCTCAAGTCCAGGGAGGAGTCAGTCATTTCTCGCTAGTAATGGTCACCTCAATGGGTCAAGGAAGCAGTCTCCTTTCCATTCGGTTCTTGCTGCCATTCCTTGTCAGTGGGTTCTAGTTGCTTCCTGTTGGTGTGTTAAAGCACTGGCCAGAAAAAGGTAAAAAAACAATCTAGGGGAAGAAAGGGTTTATTTCAACTTACATGTCTAAGCAACAGTCCACCACTGGTCATGGTCACCTACCTTTCTTATCCAGCTTAGGACCACCTACTTAGGGATGGTGCTACCAACAGTAGACTGGATCCACACACAGCAGTCAGCAGTCAAAACAATTTGTAATAGACATGCCCACAGGCAAATCTGATAGAGAGAATTCAGTTGAGGTTCACTTTTATCAGGTGACTCTAGGCTGCATGAAGTTGGCAAGAAAACCTGTCCGGGCCAGTAGACTATCATTCAGGCTGAGAAAGAAGCACTTGTTCTATGTATGTAAGTATGTATGTATGTATGTATATATATATGTATGTATGTATGTATGTATCTATCTATCTATCTATCTATCTATCTATCTTCCACACACACATACACACACATATACACACATACATATATATGCTCGTTTGTGTGTGTGTGTGTATGTGTGTGTGAATATATATCTCCCTGTGTATGCCTCTTTTCTGATCTCCAGGAAATCTCTCTTATTAATCCAATAATTATCATTGTTATTGTTTCCATTTCACAGGTTAAAAAAATTAAGTTAAGAGGAATCCAACAGTATCCTTAGAGTTGTTTAACTCATATAGAGCTTGAGAACAACTCATCTCACAAAGCAAGGAAACTCCAGCCATTCCCATTTTAAAATTATTTTATTTGGCATATAGAAGTTGCATATAGTAATCATACGTGTTTTGAGGTCTGTACATGTTCTGAGAAGGCTAAATCCGGCAGGATAAACGTGTTACCTCACAGTCTTTGTGTGATCAGTTCTCTTAGAATGTAACTCTTAGTGATTTCCAGGGATATTGCACGTTGCTGGTCTCTGTGCTGTATACTAGAGCTCTTGAACTCATTCCTCCAGTCTAACTGAAAGCTTTATCCTTGCCCAACATCAGGGAAATGTCGAACAGATTGTATTTTAGGCCTTATTTTAGAAATCTGGAAGTCACTCAGAGCTATAGAAATAAAGCTACAGAAAGCTAATCCCAAGAGTTTCAAAGTCTAATGGATTGGGCGAGTGTCAAGTCACTCTGGATGAAGGTCACATGGGAGGCTGGCATGGTATGGCTAGATCCTTTCCTTCCAGAAATCTAAATGTGAGACACAGAAAGGTCTGATCATCAGTCTGAATTTTAGTGTCTGTTTTACTATGTAAGATTTGAAATAGGAAATAAATTTTCTAAATCTATATTGGGTTATATGCAGATAGTTTGCTTGGGGAGTGAATGCTGCCAGTAACGGTAAGGGAGTGGAAGAGGAGACGACAAGAGAAGAAACTGGATTCCAGCTCAGTTCACATTAGAGATCTCCAAGGGAGCTTTGAGCTTAGAAAGCCCCTTCAGTGTTTTCCAGAATTCAGATAAGAGGTGAGCACGGAATTAACACGGACATGGGCTGTCACAGAAGAGGACTATGCCTGTGTCCAGCAGCTCTTCTGGGAAGAAGGTAATTCCTGGAGAGGAGCTCAGTTATGGCTCCTCAGCAGGCAATGCTCCTGAGAGTGGGGAGAATGAGTCAGCCCTGGGTCCTAAAGAAGATCAGGGCAATTCACGGAAGCATAATTAAACCCCAGCATGAATAGCAAACAAATGAGCCAGGGCCCCAAAGCAGCATGCAGTTAGCCCGGAGAATACAGAAATGTGGAATTCAATGGATCCATGGCCTCCACAGATAATGTTTGGGAAGTTCTCAGAGCCACAATTGTCTATGTATGATTACTTTCTGCCTCTGAAATTGCCAGGTCAGTAAGCAAAAGGAGGCTGATTTAAAGTCCCAGCTATTCTAAGACCCTCAGAGGCAGGGCCTCTCGGGGCCCATTCAAAAGGAGCATTCTTGTTACAGCTCCCCCCACACTTTTCCATTTCTGTCTATTCCATGAGCAGGTGGCCACTACCTGTAGCTGATAATTACAGGCTTTATGTATGCTGACTATGAAAGGGTCTTGTCTGTGGTCAGGGCTGACAGGGAAGTATGAGACATATGTTTGACCCTATAAAAGGAGGGAAATTCTCCTTTTGTTATGGGCCATAGGGTTTTCAAGGCTACTACCCATGGAAAATGCTCGCCATGTTCAAGGGCTAAAGGCCACACACACAATCGTTTTAAGAGCCTGTCAGCACAAAGTCCATTCACTGAAAGCCTCGGCTGTCCCCTGCAATTGGCAGGTAGAGTCCTATTATGTGGCCCCCTCTTTGTAAAAGGCAAAATTTCTATAGCAACCGTCTCTGAAAATGTTTAATACCTTTAAATTTCAAATAATATTATAACAATAAAGAAAACGTTCCTATATGCGGACTTAGTGGATAAAAACAGATTTTGATCTTTGGCGAGACGTGTTCTTTTGAGTAATGGAGTAAGCTGTCTGCTCCAACAATGCCCAAGGGAATGGCACAGAAGTTCTGAGAAGGAGGGTCGCAAAAGGACTCCACTGAGGCTGCAAGAAGAATCAGAACAGAGAAATGGCCTCGACGGGGGAAGTTGTCTCTTCCCTCCCCTTCTTCCCATTTCATATCCACTGGGAACTACCTAACCAGTGCTTGCCTAATCATTAGAGGCATTAATAGTGTAACATAATTATATTAGTATTATTAAAAATTTATGTAATGGTAGGGTGTTAAATTATCATGGGGTGTATTTCCACTGTGACAGTAATTTACCTTTTCTGGTTTCTAAAATGATTGTTTTAGGACATGCTGAACATCTCATGTTCTTTGTACAACCACCAGAGTGTTGGGAGATTAATGATGGAAATTGTGACACAGAAGTTGCCCTCGGTTACTGGGGAAGCCCATCTTAGGCAGCAGAGGAGAGAGAGATTGTGTGGGCAGTAGTCTGCTCCCTCCTGGCAGTCTTTGTCCACTGGCAGAAACATGCCTGCTTATAAGCAAGTGTATATGCTGCTGGAAATCTTTTTAGATAAAAGGAAAGGGAATTCTGAGAAGCCTTTTGACCTGGCCAGGTTTGGTATTGGTATTGTCCATCCCAGGAGAAACTTGATTTGAGATAGTGCGGATCCCGACTTGATTTGACCTTTGGGCACAGCTGCTGGGTGAACCTTGACTCTGAGGAGGCAGGCTTGTTGATGTGTGGTTACTCATCCCTCTTCTCAGAGCCCTCATCCCTGTTTTCAGATCCCTCATCCCTGTTCTCAGAGCTCTCATCCCTCTTCTCAGAGCCCTCATCCCTGTTTTCAGATCCCTCATCCCTGTTTTCAGATCCCTCATCCCTGTTCTCAGAGCTCTCATCCCTCTTCTCAGAGCCCTCATCCCTGTTTTCAGACCTGTCATCCCTGTTCTCAGAGCCCTCATCCCTGTTCTCAGAGCCCTCATCCCTGTTTTCAGATCCCTCATCCCTGTTCTCAGAGCCCTCATCCCTGTTCTCAGAGCCCTCATCCCTGTTTTCAGATCCCTCATCCCCGTTCTCAGAGCCCTCATCCCTGTTTTCAGATCCCTCATCCCTGCTCTCAGAGCCCTCATCCCTGCTCTCAGAGCCCTCTCAAACCTTTGAGAGTAGTCATAGCAGTAGAACTGTCGAGACTTCTGACTCCTGTAGTTGGTACCAACATATCTGTGGAGCCTATTGTCTCCTTTTGTCCATATTCTTAAATAATGGCAGCTATTGGCAAATTGACAGCATTGATATGTATGTCTACAAAGACTATATAATATTTTTTGCCAAGGCCAGCCCTACAGATATGGCTTTAACTATCCCAATATGCATCAGTAGAAATGGAATCAGAGAGTGGTGAGAAAGGCAGTCTTGTAGGCTAAGCCTCACATCTTTTAGGAGTTTGTTTTTATTCATTTTGAGACAGGGTCTTGTATTACATGGTTTGTTACAGTATTACTTGGTAGGGTATTACTCCCTGGCTCAAGTGAGATGCTCACCTCGGCTTTCTCAGAAGCTGCTCGAACCAGCACAGGCACAGTTCCCGCTTGGAAAGTGTAGCATTCTGAGTGTTGCAGGTGAGGCTTTCAACGGCTTCTGAAGGGACTCTTTCAAGCCATATATATGAGGGCTTCTACCTTTGTAGAAGGTCTTAAGTTTGGTGCTTATTTGAAGGTCTTAACAACACTCAGAATGTCAAATTTTCAAAGTGAGAACTGGGTACATGTCTATGGTATTAGCTCCTGGGAAAGCTGAGACACAAGGAAAACTTGAACCTATAGTAATGCAGTAATACAGTAATAGAGTAATAGAGTAATACAGTAATAGAGTAATACAGTAATAGAATAACACAGTGATACAGTAATAGAGTAATACAGTAATAGAGCAATACAGTAATAGAGTAATACAGTAATAGAGCAATACATTAATAGAGTAATATAGTAATAGAGCAATACAGTAATAGAGTAACACAGTAATATAGTAATAGAGTAATATAGTAATAAAGTAATACAGTATTAGAGTAGTAGGGTAATCAGTAATAGGGTAATACAGTAGTAATATAGTAATAGAGTAATAGGGTAATACAGTAATAGAGTAACACAGTATTAGAGTAATACAGTAATAGAGTAATACAGTATTAGAGTAATACAATATTTAGTATTAGAGTGTTAGAGTAATACAGTAATAGAGAAATGCAGTATTAGAGTAATACAATAAGAGTAATACAGTAATAGAGTAATATAATATTACAGCATTAGTGTAATACTACAACACAGTAATAGAGTAATACAGTATCAGAGTAACACAGTAATAGAGTAACACAGTACAAGCCCAAGTAATACAAGACCCTGTCTCAAAAAATGAATAAAAATAAACACCAAAATGATGGGAGGCTTACCCTACAAATATCCTGTCCAGTAAAAACAGCGAAGACTGTTGGACTCGCAGGAAAAGCCTTAATCTCCGCCCCCTTCCTCTCCCTCCAGGTATCTCCCCATTCTCTAGACTTGTCTAGTCATCTTAAGGATCAGCTTTCTTTGGAGTTAGGATCAGGATCTAGTCCCTTAGGTAGAGGGAAGCATTCTCAGTTCTCAAACTTCCTAGCTATGTGACAGCGGGAAAGTTACCCAAGCTCTTTGTCCTGATCCTTCCTCTGCAAATTCATTACCCCAGATACTTCCAATAATAAAAGTGAAAAAATAATTCATGCAAAGCAGTTAGAATGACACCTGGGACACAGTAAACACTCACTGAAGTTGGCTGCCATTACGATCAGCTTTTTTCTTCATCCAGTGACTTAGAACTGGTCCTTGGAGAGCCAGCCAGGTAGGGAAAAAGGGATAGAAAATGTCAGAAGGAGAGGGAGTTCCAAGTACTGGCGATGGGAAAAACACATCGGTGCAGGACAAACACCTATAGGAAGGAGCACTCAGTAACCCAGAGTGGATGGAGGGCAGCAGGGGTCACAGCCCACAGAGGCATCAGACCCAGGCAGCCAAGCCAACAATCTGGGAAACGATTCAGGACTTCTTGCATGTCTCCCCCTTAGAAACACAGAGACCAAAATCCCCAAATCTCATTCTGAGTAAGCTTGAGTCTCTGCACTGACAAATTGTGTGTGTGTGTGTGTGTGTGTGTGTGTGTGTGATATTCAGATGCCACCAGAAAAGTCTTTGCCCCATTGCCCTGTTACCTAAAGAACCGTCCTATATTCTGTATGTAGGTTCAGGAAGACTTTAGGGAAACCTTCAACCTTTGAGCTTTCTCTCTACTCAAAGCCAAGCCTGTGACTTGCACTCAGGATAGCTGCCAGTGTGGCAGTTGCTGCCAAGGTAGATATTCTGCTTGCAAAACTCTCTGTTTGGTTGTAACTGTTTGGCTATTACCTCAGGGCAAAGGAACAACTCGACAAATGAGTTTAAACTATTCACTTTTCAAATATTAGGTTAAGGCTATCTAAAGTTTGATCAAGATATGGCAGATAAGAAATCAATGCCCCTCCTAAAAATTTAGGCTATGATTCAAGTGCCCTTTAAAGAAACATTTCAGAATGTTGACTGTACACATTGTCCCAGCGCCAAGCAACCGCAGCATAGCTGCATCCCGTCGGTCTGTTACGATGAGAGATGAGTGCAGGTGAAGCATTTGGTCATTCAGAAAAGCACTAACCCTTCCCTGATCCTGCCGTTCCCTTAAGGTGCCGCCCTGTCTCACTCGTTCCAAGGTCCCACCCTAGTTCGCCCTTTCCCTCTGTGTCACATGTGAAGAAGCCAGTTTGTGCTTGCTTGTCTCCGCTGCCTTGGTGCTTACAATTGCCAGAGACTATAGAAGCCTTAACACTTTGCATCCTCAGCACACAGTGAACATTGCTCCTGGGAGGTTGTCTAACCCGGCATCTCCAAATATGCTGGATGTACACAACATTTAGTCTTCCTGACGTCTCTGTCTCATTGAATGCTTACAAAACTCTCTTCTTCCCAAGTGACCCTGAACCAGTGTAGACTTCCTGTATTTTGACAGCTCTTCCTCCGGGTCCTGATTTTGCTATTTTTTTCTCTCCTTGCTAAATGCCTGCTTGTATAAATATGTCCTCATGCCTTTCTTGCTGCCACTGCTGCCTCTTCTCCTCTCCCTTCCCTCTCTGTCTCCGTCTCATCTCTGTCTCTGCCTCTATTTCTCTCTCTCTTTGTGTTTCTCTGTGTATCTCTTTATATCTTTATCTCTCTATCTCTCTCTATAGTTTATTGAATAGCATTATTGGACCTCAGAAAGAAGCTGTTGAAAACACAGTCTATCCAAGACTATATCCAAAACCAGATATATTTATCCATAAGACTTTGCAGAATTTTCAATCAGAAAATGAAAGTGGATGTTGATTTAAACCCCCAAACAGGAGAAACCAATATCACTCCAGCACCAGTGCATAATGCTAGGGCGTAGAAATTGGATGCATGTATCTATCATACCATAGGTTGGGCACCAGTACTGTGAGATAAGAAGAAATCCAACATAGTATGCTGAATTGCTTGAAGAAGGTTGTTTCTGGTGGTAGTACATAGCAGCCTTTACAAGGTATCCAGTCTTAGCATAAGAATTAGATATTTCTCATATACTTTTCTATGAAGTTCTTATCATACTAGACACAATATATTGCATATTCACTAAATTATATCTACTGCTACCTGGACAGTGAAGAGCTTGTGCCTCTTTTATGATTGATTATATTCCCAATATCTATATAAGTATTTGGCTCATAGAAGGTGCCAAGAAAACGTTCGTTGAAAGAGTGAGTGGATAGATTTAAAATTTTGGAGATCATAAATGTAAAGTATGGGGAAAGATACCGGCAGGGAGCTTAGTGATGGGTCGCTTACCCAAGATACCCAAGCTCATGGTTCAACTTCCTGTAACTACAGACAACTGTTCTGTCTTTGACTATGTCTTTGCTGCCTGTGATCCCAGTACTCAGGAGCCAGAAGCAGGGGGATCACAGCAAGTCCAATTCACTGTGGTTTACATAGTGAACTCCAGACCTACCAGAGCTACCATAGCAAGATCTTGTCTCAAAAACAACAAAGAAATGATATATAAACCAAATGAAATCGCTATAGAGTACATGCCACAAAAATCACATATACTGTTGTTAGAGGTGGGCTGAAAATTTTCACTCTGAATTCTCCACCAGTCAATGCAAAGAAAAAAAAACAATAAATGTGTAATATCTGGATAACTCAGGTTGACAACTGAAACTGACAGGCTTTAAGAAGACTTTTCTGTTGCTGCACACCTTGGAATCTCTAAAATGTCTACTGCTTCAGTTTAGTGTAACTTTAGGATCAACAAAGATAAAGCATCACGGGCTGGAGAGATGAGTCTGTTGGTAAGAGCCTACCATGGATTCATTTGCTCATTGACAGGCAGAAACAGGCAGGTCTCTGGGGCTCAGTGGCCAGCCAGTCTAACCGGATCATCAAGCCCACAACCAGGGAGAGATGCTATCTCAAGAAAATAAAGAAGTTGTCACCTAAGGAACATGAGGATGACCTCTGACCTACAACACACACACACACACACACACACACACACACACACACACACACACACGTGGATAGGCATATCCACACAAACTACAAAAATAAAAGATAAAATATTGCATAAAAATATCAGAGAAGTGAGCTTAAAGCATTTTACATTTCATCTTGGAGTTCATTATATTTTTGGCAGCAAATTTATCTTGCTAATTATGTTTTACTTATGTTGAAATTAATCTTAATTGGTGTTTCCTGCGCACACACTAAGTAGGAAGCGAGGAAAACCCGCCTTAGATTAAAAATTGACCTTGAATCATCCAAAATTCTCTGTGCAAGTCCATGATGCCACCCATCCCTGGTGTCCAAATTAAAATCTCTTCTCAGGCTTCTCTGTGGACCTATTCAGTGCATCCCAACCCTCCCTTGGAAACACACCTACATGCTGATGTGTGAGCTGTGAACTCGTCAGCTTTTTAGCCATTTGCTACCTCCGTCCTCTGCCTTTTTTCCAAGCCTAAGTAATTAGATCTACTTCCTAGACAACTGACCAAGCCAAAAGTCTGGAAGTCACTCTAGCCCAGTGGTTCTCAACCTCCCTAATGTTGGAACATTTAATACAGTCCCTCATGTTATGGTGACCCCCAACAAAAAAAATATTTTTGTTACTACTGAATAACTGTAATTTTGCTACTGTTATGAATCATAATGTAAATATCTGATATGCAGGATATCTAATATGTGATCTCTGAAAGGGTCATGACCCACAGGTTGTGCTCTACAAGGGGAACACTCCTCCATTGCTGGTGGGAGTACAAACTTGTACAACCACTTTGGATATCAATTTGATTGTTTCTCAGAAAACTGGGAATAGTCCTACTTCAAGACCCAGCTATACCACTCCAGGACATATACCCAAAAGATGCCCCACTAGACCACAGAGACACTTGCTCAACTATGTTCATAGCAGCTTTATTCATATTAGCCAGAAACTGAGAACAATCTAGATGTTCCTCAACTAAAGAATGGATAAAGAAGATGTGGTACATCTACACAATGGAATACTATTCAGCTATTAAAAACAAAGACATCATGAATTTTGCATGGAAATGGATGGAACTTGAGAATATCATTCTTAGTAACCCAGACCCAAAAGGACATGCATGGAATGTGCTCACTTATAAGTAGATATTAGCCATAAAATATAGGATGCCCACACTAGACTCCACAGATCAAAAGAAGCTAAACAAGAAGGAAGGCCCAAGCAAGGATGTTTTAATCTCACTTAAAAAGGGGGGGGGAATAAAATAAAATATTCATAGGAGGCAGAGAACTGGGTAAGAAAGAAGATAAGGAGGGAATAAGGAGGGATTGGGTGTGAGGAGAGACAGGGGGGATGGCCAGATGGCCATGAAAATGAATGGAAATCTGTAGCTAGTAGGGGTGGGGGAGGTGGAAGGCAACTTGGGACATGCCAGAGACCTGGGGTAGGGGAGGCTCTCAAACACTCAGTGGGGGTGACATTATCTGAGACTCAAAGCAGTGTGGATATGGAACCTGAAGGGGTCACCTCCTGTAGCCAGGCAGGAACCACAGCGTAGCCATAGGGATACTAACCCACTCACAAAACTTTTGACTAAAAATTTATCTTGCCTACAAGAAATACAGGGATGGGAGATGGAACAGAGACTGAGGGAATGGTCAATCAGTAACCGGCCCAACTAGAGACCCATCCCATAGGCAGGCGCCAATCCCTAACACTACTAATGATGCTCTGTTATGCTTGCAGACAGGAGCCTAGCATGGCTTTACTCTGAGAGGCCCCACCAAGCAACTGACTCAGACAGATGCTGACACCCACAGCCAAACAGTGGATGGAGCTTGGGGACTCTTATGGAAGAGTTGGGGGAAGGATCGAGGGCCCCGAAGGGGATAGGAACTCTACAGGAAGACCAAAGAATCAACTAGCCTGGACCTTTGGGGGCCTTCAGAGACTGAACCACCAACCTGGGATCAGATAGGTGCTAGACCTGGGCCCTCAGCACATACCTCGCAGATGTGCAGCTCCATCTCCAAACGAGTCCTGAAACTGGGGCAAGGGCTATTCATGAAGGTGTTGCCTGCCTGTAGAACCCATTCTCCTAACTTTTGTCTTGTTTGGCCTCACAGTAGGAGAAGAAACACCTGTAGAGTGGGAAGGGGAACATGAGGGGGAAAGTGATTGGGATGTAAAGTGAATCAATTTGAAAATACAAAAAGAAAGGAAAAAAATTGTTGCTTTAGACTTGCTTTTTTTATTAGATATTTGCTTTATTTACATTTCAAATGGTATCCCCTTTCCTCTTTCCCTTTCCAAAAACCCCCTATCCCATTCCCCTTCCTCTGCTTGACAACCCCTACCCCCCACTTTCCTGAGTGCTTTAGACTCTTTATCCTTAAGACTAAAACCCAAATTCTTTGAGAGGACATTGAGCTTTACACCCTGTCTCAGCTGGGCAGTGAGGCTCCGTATTTTCCCTATGCAGGATTGTCCTTTTTATTTTGTATCTCAGTCACTAAGTGTTGGTAAAGATCTGTTCATCGTGGCAACCAGAAAACACACAAGATTGTTTAAGAGTCCTGAGATCACATCAGAACTGATGGACCGGGAAAGGTGCCTGGAAATGGTGGTGCAAACATCTCTCCTCCCCCTTCTCTCTGAAGCACAAACAGAACTGGTCAGAAGGAGGCACTGCTAAATGACCATAGGATGGAGGACACATCTTCCTTCAGAGTCTATGCAGGTTGTGGCAGATGAGATCCACTGAGTCACCCTGGTAACATGCTGTGAACTCCTTGTGCCATGATCCCACCTAATCCTCAGCAACGCTTCACAAAGAGGGACTAATAATCAAGATGGATACTCCATGTAGACAAGAACTCATAAACTGACCACTGCCATTTGCTTTTTAAAGTTATCATTTTTATTTTTCTTAGCGCGATAAGGGCCAGGCAAGATATTTTCATTGATAAATGTAGTCCCACATCTAGTTATAGCATATTTATTGGCACAATCCTAAAATCTTATTCAACTCGGACAATTTGGTGTCACTCAAACCTTAAACCTACTTTTACACTATTTTGAAACTGAAGAATTATTTAAGTTGAGCGATCACCATCAAACAAGGAATTGCACCACTTCTAAAAACCCACTGATCATTTGCTTTTGATTGCAACATTTTGAAATCCTTTCCCAGGCTATAAATCAGTATTCTTTTTCTGCTTATTGCACTGTTGCAGCTTAACTACTAATAATAGCTTTAAAGCCTTTATACGGCTGTGGAGCAATCTTTCTGAGATTGTTTATTGCATGATTTCCATTAGCAGCCATTAATAGTTCTTTTCAATTCCTTTGGAGACTCTGAAAGTCCCTGAACTCTGGAGATTTGACCACATGATCTCACTGATATTTCATAAATGTTTCTAGAATTACTCCACAGCTGTTACCCTAGCCAGGACCTCAGGATCCCCATGTGAATGTGAGCAAACCTTCGCGTCTCCCCAGCGCAGGCTATCACGAAGGTGATGTGAACACATCTTAACATAGGCAATGCCTATGCTTTTTAAAACAAGTGGGAAAATGATTGTTTAAATACCTCCAGAGTATTCTAGTTCCAAATCAAGAAGAATGTTACAAGAAACAGGTGAAGGGGGGCAGTAGAGGAGGAGACGGGAGCCACCATGCTGCATGTGGCTCAGGGTGAGAAGGGACAGAACTCTCTGAGAATCCAACTTCTATACTAAGACTTTTGAGAGAGAGAGAGAGAGAGAGAGAGAGAGAGAGAGAGAGAGAGAGAATCAACAAAAAATCCTGATAGACGCACAGAATCCATGGGTCAGGGGAATGGGTGCGTTTCTAAGAGGAAACCAGCAGAGCTGCAGTGTTCTCCATGCTTAAGAGTAGGGGCATCTGCCACTTCCACAGCAGAACACACATAACATGTAGGAAATAAGAATGCACCCTGTCCCTACAGATGGGTGACTTTTTATAGTACACGTGTAGTTAAGTCACTTAGAGGTCTTCATGATGTCCTATTGTCCAGAATCAATGAGGAAAGGTCTTAATTTAATGTAGAGGAACATTTATACCCAGGTCCCCACCCACTTCCCAAGGCTCATCTCTTCCCAACGTCTCCCTTTAAACTGACCCCTGGTTCCCTGAATGCACCAGGCATCCGAGTGTCTAGGATTTGCATCCTCGCTCCTGCTGAAGCATCCTTTTGCCTTCACCAATTGATTTTTTCCCCACATTTGAAGCCTCGGCTTAAACATCAGTTGTTTTTTGTTTGTTTGTTTGTTTGTTTGTTTTTTGTTTTGATAAAGGCTTGAAACTATGTGTGCCAAATTTGCATGTCACTCACACAAACCCCAAGGTACTTTGATCTAAGATCTCTACAAAGGAAGTTCATGGCACCTTATTATGCCTACTAGTGTGATCAACATTCATCATATTCATCACTGTTCTTTGCCCAGTGTTCCCAATCTGCTCTATGAGACTCATGATTTAAAACCCCTTTCAGTGTTTGGATGAAGTACGTTGTACTTTGGCATTACAATAATTAGAATGGAATCTGTATCTAAGCTCTTAATCTGAGGTACAGGACATACTAGTAGAATAACCTAGTTAAGTAGACCCCAAGACAGAGTAATAACTTGCTTAGAGTGCTTATTTTAGTCAAGTTTTGTTTGAAATTTTTAATCAATACAAGGATGAAAGACCAATTTCCTGAAATAATATTAATCTAAAAGTGAGAAAGAGTGTTGACATTCACCATTTATATTGTGTAGATGCTGGCAGTTAAACTACACCTTTGGGCATTCTGATTGTACACTACCACTAAGTTACATCCCTAGCTCTTGGCTTTCACCTTTGACAGCAATCTTCCACAGTTAGAATAGGAAGGATGGGGGGAATGGATTTAGATATTTATAATCTTTCTGGAGGGCAGAAAAAAATGATTCAGTGAACTACTTGAGTTAGACTCCTGAAGCCCACAGTGGAAGGAAGAGAACTGAATCCTGAAGGTTGTCCTCCATAATCATGCGTGTGCCTATATTATTCACACCACACACACACACACACACACACACACACACATGCATGCACACATTCCACACACATACATATTATAATAAATAAAACTCTGCTAGAGTGAAATAATGTTCTATATTAATTTTCTTTCATTAGAGCTTATATGTAACTAGACATACTTTATAGAAATTGGTTTCCAGATACATGATAGCATATTTCCTTCCCTGAATCTTTTAATTTGAATAACACTATAGATTGCTTAGGGAAAACAACCTGGAACTAATAGTACCATGAAATTATGTAAATGCGAATTTAAGAAGAACATGCCAAGCAAAAAGACAATTAAAAGTATTATGCTGCAGCTGTCTTATGCTGTCAACATGATCTGATAAGCATACTTCACTTTACTTTGATAGGAAAGTATTCTGATGTTAAATTTCAGAAGTCACTTATTAGAAACCTGTCAACTGAGTGTCAAGTTTCTTATATTGTCCTTAGACATCGACTGCTGGAGCCTTGCTTATTTTATGGATACCTTACAGGCTATAAATTTTTAATATGGTATATGTATGTCAAGAGCAACAAGATCCAAAGTAACATAAATAAGGAAGTAGAAGAAAAGGAAGCAATAGGCAGAAAAGTAAGATACAGTGGGAGCTGGGGTATCGGACTGCTTCCTGTATTTTTTGTTTCAACGTTGTTTGGCAGAACAGGTTTTATCTGTGCTAAAGAAATCTGTTATTATTTCCATAATAGGTACACCCTTGTTTTAGTTTTGCTTCCTGTTACTGTGACAAAATACCCTGACAAAAGCAACTTAAGGAACTTAGAGAAGAAAGTTTATTTGATTCACAACTCCAGATTACAGTGCATTATTATGGGGAAGTCAAAACTGTAGGAACCCGGAGCATCTAGTCATATTATATCCACAGCAAAGAGCAGAGAATAATAAGTAAAAGCTAGGGCTCAGCTTATTTTCTCCATGATCCAGAGTCTCCTGCCTAGGGAATGCTGCCACCCACAGTGGGCGTATCTTCCTACCTCACTGTAAGAAAGATGATCTCCCAGAATCCAACCCAGCAAGACAATTGCTCATTGAAGTTCCCTCCTCAGGTAATTCTAGACTGTATCTAGAAGATAAAGCCTAACCATCACAACAGCCTGACTTTTATGTTAATAGCAGATATCTTATATATTTACAAAGGTAAATATATAAGTTAGTAGAAAGTCAGTGGAAGTTGAGAAGTGATCATCAACATTTTTTTTACAACCTGTTTTAAGTTGTTGATGTTTTCCTTAAAAATTTACCAATTCACCAGTTATAGTGACGGATTGAGATTAAAAACTGCCAGGAACAGGATACTGAAGTCACCCAGGGAAGGTTTGGGGCCATGAGCAAGTCTGAAAGTACAAAAAAGCTATTGAAATCCCTTGCTGAAATCAGTGAATCTTGAATCTTTTGTCTCAAATTCAGAAGTGTGGCGGCACCAAGGAAGCTCAGTCCAAGTATTATAGGGTCCTATGGCAGAAATAAAGAAACTCTCTCTCTCTCTCTCTCTCTCTCTCTCTCTCTCTCTCTCTCTCACCCACACACACACACACACACAAACACACACACAGCATTTGGCTAAGTAACAGGACGAAACTGCAAGGGATCAGGGAAATGGAGGCCGTGGACTCAAACTTTCTGTGAAATGCGACCCACAGAGCCAAGAGCCTGAGCTGTGCTGCTGGAGGCTTTTCAGTGCCCACTTCTGGTTGGTGTGCTCAGCCTCACTCTCTGCCTCACCACACAGTAGAGTGGCTGGCTCTTATTCTCACAGTTCCTGATAGCATCTAAAAGCTGACTGGTTCTCATCCCCGCAGAGAAATGTAGGTCATTTCCTCCAGAAGAGCATCAGCCCTTTGGCCTGACTTTTCCCAAAACTGAGAGGGACGCTAAGTAGTTACTCCAAAGAAGTTATAATGTAGACGACGTAGCTATGGAATCCCAGATAACAATCTAGGAGCCTGCAGACTGATGGAAACAGGACAAGCTGGTTAGTCCATCCCTTTGTGTGAAATGAGACCAAGCACAAGATAGTTTCCTTGAAGGTAGAAACTTTGTGTCATGGTTTGGAGTAGGATTCAGATTCAAGTAAGGGATTTCTTTGGGGGCAACAGCGTCATTTTCCCCCAGCCTCATTGACTTTGTGCTTGGGCCTAAAGCAAGGATATGACAAGATCAGAGAGAAGACCAGGGAGAAGAGTCATCTGTTTTGCCATCAGACAACTATTTCATGGTTGCGTTTCAGGTCACAGTTGCCGAAGTTTCAAGATAGAAGTGAGAAATGCATTGGGATCTAGGCAGGACAGGTATGGACCAACAATAACCATGAATATTGCTGGCCTTATTGGGAGCTGGGAAGATCTACACTAAGAAGTAATAAAAATGATTACTTAGGGTCAGAAAGCTGACCTGGCGAGGTATGCTAAAACAATTGACACTGGGAAGTCCTTGGAAGCTCTTGAGGATTTAAAGATGCCTACAACAATGAATGTTTAATGGATTGAAGGGGAGGAAGATTATATGCGCACTGGAGTGGATGGGGATCCAGGTCTAAGGGTTTTTTTTTTTTTTTTTAAGATACTAATTTTGTTTTTGTTTTTGTTTTGTTTTGTTTTTTGGTTTTTTTGGATTTTTTTTTTTTCGAGACAGGGTTTCTCTGATTAGCCCTGGCTGTCCTGGAACTCACTCTGTAGACCAGGCTGGCCTCGAACTCAGAAATCTGCCTGCCTCTGCCTCCCAGAGTGCTGGGATTACAGGCGTGTGCCACCACCGCCCGGCTTCTAAGGGTATTTTTTTTCCCCAGCTTCATTGACTATGTGCTTGGGCCTAAAGCAAGGATATAAAGACTTGGGAGCAAACCACAGGACTAAGCATGCTATTACAGTAGGCGTTAACTTTTCAATTTAAAAAAAATGAGGCACTCTATTTAAACTTTGACTTAGAAGGCTTGGTTTTATCTATTACATCGAGCATATGTTTATGCAGGGCCTCAGATTTGTTCTACTAAAGCAGGAAAGACAATGACTTCACAAAGATGGCAGTTGTATTAAGTTCTAGTTTTGCTGAAGTTCAATGTGTTTGGGTCAAAAGTACTATTATTTTAGAATAGGCCCATGCAGTGAATTTATCAGCCCGAGAAAGTAATGACTTGCATAGACACATGCTCTGCATGTGCCCTTAGTCTATCATCTTTTCACTACACTGTACCAGGAGGCTAAGTGACGCTCATTAGGTCCTAACACCTTAGCAAAGCTAAAAATGTTCATCTGCAGGGGCCAGCAGGGGACACTTTTAAAAACCAAGGATGTCAAATCCTTGCAAAAGTAATTCTGACTCTCTAAAGACAAAGTCTGCATTCCTCTATGCTTATGTCATCTATGTTTTAGATCTCCCAGATGACACTGGCACACAGCTAGAGTCGTGAGCCATTGGTTCTGATGGTAAAGCTGAGATAGTTCCACACAAAAAGGTACACACAGATACATGCGTGCTTCTAGAATAGCCAAAGTTTTCTATCATTTTTTTCCTTCCAAATAGAATTGTCTACAGATATTCTGAGAATATTGGACCTTCAGAATCTCTAAATTTTTCAAGATGTAATAAAATTCATCTTTAAAATGATCTTTAAATTTTTAGTATCCCTTCAATATGATACTCTTGCCTTTCAAATACCAGGGAATCCTTTCTCCTAATTATTACATTTTAATTTATTCTGTGTATGTCTGTGTGCATGTGTGGAAGTCAGAGGACAATCTAATGGGAATCAGTTTTCTGTGATTCCCATGTGTGGGTCTTGAACTCAGGTTATCAGGATTGCTGGCAGGCACTGTGACGTCACTGGGCCATCTTCCTGCCCCTGCTACCATGCTGTTCTAAAAAGGCGGGATTCTAAGTATGGCGGAGCCTTTCTTCTTTTTCTTGTTCTCCTTTGAAGACAATACTTCATTTGCATCCTGTCCTCTTTGGAATCCATATGTTTTCGGTTCCTCTTCCTAGAAATGAGGAAGGGAAGCTTCTACCAAGAAGCAGTGGTGGAGGATCTGCTGGATTTCCAGAGACGATTGCCCGTAGAATCAAAGCACAATTAGGAAGACTGGTTCAGTTAGTGAGGCCTTCTTGTCGAATAAGTTTCTTAGACTAGTTATTCAGGCTGGGGGTAGCAAAGCTGGGTCTCACACTACAAGCAGATAATATTGAGAATATTTGGAGTCTGCCACCCAAGGGGCAATGGCTGTTCACTTTTGGATTATTCATTGAACATTTTCCAATGCATTAGGCTACTTAGGGCACAGAGCTGTGTTCACAAGATAAAGTACACAGATAAGACTTAGAGATAGGGTAGGGATAAAAATATTCTTCAAGGAAATGGTGGGCTGCTGTGTAAAGGTTAAGAGCCTTCGGAGAACATTTCACATTCTAGCTTTTAAGTGAGTTGAAAGCACAATTCCTGAAAGAAATGCATCTTGAGAGAGTAAGCAGGGAGGAGCAGGCAGCTCTTGTGAGATGGTATTCTCAGGAGGTAGAGGTTGTTTATTCAACAGCCAACTTAGCATCTTACACAGAACAGAACCTGAGAGATGTTGCTTGAATAGAAATTTATTTCAATATAGCCTGGGGCCAGAATGTCACTATAATTTTGTAAAGAGACTCGGAATACAGGGCCGAAAACATCTCCAAAGTCCCAGAGCTTACTCTGGAGACAGACAAGCATCTCAAGAGAGACTGGATTCTGCTTTCTGGCCTTCCTTCTGTGGTGGCTTCTGAGCAATCTTAAGGAAACTGAAGGCCTTGGGGGGAGTGTGGCTTAGATAAGAATCTGTTTTCTTCTAGGCCTGGAGACTACAACTTAAAGAGTGCAGGGCCAAGCCAAGCACTTCAGATGATTTGGAGGTTAGACCCTGCTAGCACAGCTCCTGTCTGTTTCCCCCCAGACCTGTGCTATTCTCTCCTGACCTTGTGAGGTGTCACAACATCGTTGAACTGTGGATCAATCTAAACTGGTTTTTCATTTACTTTTTCCTTTATTAGATAAATTGTATGGTTTTATTTTATAGTAGATTTTCTTTTTCTAGAGTATAAGTAATAATGCAAATGATTGCATAAATTAGGGTATATACAATATACAATGAGCTTTGATAGATGAAAATAACCACAATCCCTTTTCTATAAGCAAAGTACAAATCCACCTGCCAGTTTCAATTTTTTTTTCTGGTGTTCATGTACATGTGTGATTGTATTGTTGTTAAGAATATTTGAAATAGAATCTATTCATATAATGTTTCTAAATCTTCATAATTCCATTCTGTTCACTACACACACAGTGCTAGAATTTATTCATCTTGCACGGCAGAGTTCTTACAACTTTGATGAATTATTTAATCTCACTAAGCCACTACATATGTCAAGTGGGCAGAATCTTCATATTGTGTGAAAAAATACCTCATGCATGGTTAGAAGCTTACCATAAGTTAGTACCCTCTTCCAGGCAGGCTGATGAATACTTATATGCAGAGACAAGAGATGTAGAATCACTGTCATAACAAGATGCTATAGAGTCAATGTAATGATGCTATATACATAATAATGTACCAGCTTCTGTTTTGGAATTTCCTATACATGACTGACTCAATCTTCAGAGCAACCCCGTGTTGTAGATACACTTTTTTTAAATTATATATTTTATTTATTTGCATTTCAAATATTATCCCCTTTCCTGATTTCCCTTCCAAAAACACCCTATGTCACCCCTCCCCATGTTCACCAATCCACCCACTCCTGCTTCCCTGTCCTGGCATTCCCTTATACTGGGGCATCTTGCCTTCTCAGAACCAAGGACTCTCCTCCCCTTTAATGTCCAACAAGGCCATTCTCTGCTACATATTCAGCTGGAGTCATGGGTCCCTCCATGTGTACTCTTTGGTTGGTAGTTTAGTCCCTGGGAGCTCTGAGGGTACTGGTTGGTTCATATTGTTGTTCCTCCTATGGGGCTGCAAGCTCCTTCAGCTCCTTGGGTCCTTTCTCCAGCTCCTCCATTGGGGATCTTGTGCTCAGTCCAATGGTTGGCTGAGAGCATCCACCTCTGTATTTGTCAGGCACTGGCAGTGCCTCTCAGGAGACAGCTCTATCAGGCTCCTGTCAGCATGTAGATACACTTTTTAAACTTCAGTTTTAAGAGGAAAACTATGAGTACAGATATATGTATATGTATGTGTATATATCTATACATACATATATATTATATAGTTTAATACCACAAATAGTGTACATATGCATATACATGTATCTCCATATCCACATATCCAATCATCCAATGAGTTCTTGCTCTGTGTCAATTCCTTCATGCATTACTTTATTCTTAATGACAGTTCTGGTACTCAGAACCTTAGAAGGTATGCTAACTTGTCCACAGCTACACACTTAGAGGCGGTGTTAATATTTGAAATAGCTGGTGGGCCTTTTCACTGAGGCATGCGTTCTCAAGTATTCCTTCCCACACTAGCTACAAGGCTCCTTTTCATCGCTCGCCGTCACCTCCAGGTTATCTTTACCCACCAGCACTGAGCTCATCGACAGATGTCAGTTGTTTTATACTTTTTCAATTGTGGCCACTTCTCTAGTTCACAAATGACATCTCAGCATTTCCCTTTGCGGGCGAGAGCCTCTCCAAGTCGGCTACAGTCACAAGCCTCTTTAAACATCTGACCTTTGCCCTTTCATGGCTCTTTCCTATAGCACCACAGTGGGTCAAATCATCTCCCCTGTCCATAAACAACTCCACTTGCAGCCGAAATGCCTATTAAAATAGTGTTAGAGACCCCCTGTCGGGGAGCTCTAATAGGCTCGGTCAGGGACTCCAGGGCTCGACTATCACATCCATATGTGTCCTCTTACAGGGGTCAGCCTCATGGAAACAGGCACAATAATAGCTGCAGACAAAAGATGGGGGTGATATTGACTTTAAAGGGAGAAGCCTTTCTTACAGGGCCATCGCCTTCTCACAGGGAGGAACAAGGACGGACAGAGGAATAGATTTGAGATTTATTTTTCCCTTTCATTGTCAGAACTGATTAATTTGTAGATGCTCTCCTGGGACTCATTTTTTTTTCCCCCACCAGCTAAGCTTTTACTTGGGATATTGAAACGAAACGGTTCATCAAGCACAGAGCTTAGCTTGCCCCTTACATAAGCAAGTGTATGGTGGGAAATAAGTTATTGTCTGTTGTTGGAGCGTGGGAGCCAGAGAAAGCTGTGCAGCAGTGGCCGCTTTGCCCGCCCTCTCTCATCATGTAGCTACATGTTTATTACATGGCCAGTTAGAGGCTAGGTTGCCAAAACAGTTTGAAATGTAAAATAACTTATCAATCCCAAGGTTGCTTTAAAAAAAAAAAAAGATCATTTATTTTTAGCCTCAAATGATAAATGATGATAAAATAAAGCCCCTGTGGCATCTCCATTTCCGAGGGACACATGGGCCAGTTCTATAAGTGCCTTTCCAAACATGCATCCCCTTGCTTTCCGCTGCAGTGCTTGCGATTCCAGTTGTCATGTGTCGAAGTTTACACTCCTGTTTTAAAGCATCTCTTCAACTTTAACAGCATCAGTGAAATCACCGCAGAGTATGGCCTCGCTGGTAATATGGCTTTTAAAATATTTAAGCCCTTCTCCTTTATACCCTTGTCATTAACTGGTAAATTACTAATTTATTTCCTATTAGAATTTATATAGTTTGCAGCAATTAAGAAGAAAGGCATAATTGCTGACGAACCCAGGGCACTATTTAAATCACTTCCTTGTTGACAACATATTTCTCTTTCCTCAAACTGAATGTCACTGAAATCTGATTTGTACAGAACCCTTGTGGACGAGCATGCTGCACCTGTCACCTGGGCGCTAGCATTCTGCTAAGGATCAATTTACATAACCTCATTTAATGGTTCATAAATCATACCCATTAAGCCCAGCTAACAGGAACCAAGGGTTCTAATTTATGCTGCCTTTCATAGCAGAAAATTGGGAGGCTGGGGCCTGTGGATAAAGAACCCAGGTCTTGCCTTTGATTGTTGATTGTGATGGTAAATGTATGGATGATGAGAACAGATTTTCACTTTATTGATTTCCTGCCAAAGCTCAGCATGCTTTATTGTGAAAGGCGCCTTTTGGCAGCAATGCTAAAAATGGCAGTTGTTTAGGAGCCCCTTGCCAAGATGAGGTCTAAGACAATACAGAGTGGTAAATACTAACATAATATCAAGCTGAAATGTTATTCTTTAAAGGGAAAGAGAAAGAGAAAGAACCTCTAACCTTTCGGAAATCAGTAACCTTTTCTCCTCGGCAGCCCCTCCCATCCAAAGCCAAGCCCAGGAAGCCAAGAATCACAAGTTGCTTTAAAGAACTCGGCAAGTCTCTGCCCCGAGTCACTTGCTGATGGTGGCTCATGCAAAACGAGGCAGATGTCTAGAATCCTTCAGATAATGATATCTCAGCCCGCTTGCTCTGCCGGGCCAAGTTTGTAGCCTCTGTGCATCTCTCTTCTGTCGTGAACTACATTTTGGTTGAAAACCTGCAAACACCATTTTTCTTCCTATTTCATTTCTCCCCTTTAGGTCAAGATATTGTATCCAACTCTATCTAGTTCTCTGCAAAATGCAATATATAAAAGGTCATCTTCTCACAAGTGCTTGGGCCGGATTTCAAAATAGCAAAAGTGGTCCTAAGGCCATTTCCCAGATGAAAAGCATCTCTTAAGCATCTCTGAGGCATATTGATTCTCTTCTCCCACCGCAGCACCGCCCTACAATGGACACTGTAGATTCTCATTTTAGCCTGTTCTCGGGATCCTGGTTAAACATGGTAATTTTTTTCCAATAAAACATAGTCCCTTTCCCTCCGCTCACTGGTCTCCTCATGGCAGGATTTCCTGAAGCACTTCAACTTTTACTCCAGATGTAGATGTAGTCATGGATACTTATTTGATGGATTCTCAAGAATATAGACTCCTCCCCACACCATCTGTAAATTCTAAACCTGTAATGTAGAGAGATTACTGGTTAAAGTCATGTAAGAGACTTCAAGCAAGCTTGACAATTCCTCTCTACCCCGGTTTCTTTCTCCTCCTCCTGTTCCTCTTCACCTCCTTTCTCCCATTTCCCCATTTCCTTTCCCTCCTCTCTCCCTCCTTACCTTTCTCCCATCTCCTCTTTCCCCTCCTCCTCCCTGTCTCTCTTCTCCCCTTTCTCTTTCCTCATTTATTGGCCATTACTTTAGCTTGCTTTAAAACCCAGCACAAAATGTCCCCTGTGTTATTTCTAGTCCTTTGACTGAGGGAAAATGAGTACGTATTTCTTGCTGTCAATGAATCTACAGTTAGTGGACTAGTGTAAGTGGACATTTGGGGTTTTAGCATGTCTGGAATGTTCACTCTTTTGGTAACAGAACCCTTGTTTCCCGAGGGAACGCGTACTAGAGGTTGCTTCTGCTCCTCAACTCTATCTGAAGCAGTAGGCCCATAATCGAGGCCTTACTAGTAAGAGAGTAGCTACACCCCAGCTTCCATTGATTGTCTCGGGAATGAGGCCTGGACAGGACGCTGGGTGTTGTCTAGAATTCTGTCAGGAAAGACTTAGCTCTTGTCCTTTAGAGTTACGAATCTACTAGTGCTGGAGAATGTGACAGAGCTTCAATAAAGGCATTTTTCTTTAAAGTCCTTCTCGCCCATCCATTTTAGGCCTAGTGCTAAGAGGAGGCTAAGCAAAGCCCCGCATGAAAGAAATAAAGCCCTGTGGTAGGGATTTGGCAATGCAGCTGAAGTTTGGGGAGGCCTCTTCAGTGTTGAAGTCATGACAAGCACTAGAGAGATGTAAGTAAACCAGCATTTTTCATCTAAAGAGCTCACATTTAGTGGTGATATGGTATGAAATTAGTACCATTGTAAAAGAAACATGCATAGGGAACACTGGGGAAGGATGCCTGATTATGATACAGTAGAAAAGAGAAGTATCAAGAATGTGCTATACTGTTATGTCAATTTTAGGGCCATAACAAGCTAGCTGTTTTCCAAAATAGTTTGTGAAGTACCCAATTCCAGGCACTAGCACCTAATATTAATTATTATTAAAAAACACTTGTGGAACACCTCAGACTAGGTACTAATCTTTATGTCAAAATGCACAACACTTGTCAAATCGCTTAAATAACATTCCTCATCAGCACTAATATTATTTTGCTAATGTTGCTTTTCTTTGATCACAGGAAATACCTTCTTTCTTTTCAGGGAGAGATTTTGAGCTAGTTAATCTAAAAGGAGTAGAGAGATTTTACAATAATGGCACCTGTTGAGGTTTTTTTTTTTTTCTCTCCTCCTCAAACTTATGCAAAGTATTGTGTCGTAGGATTAGAAAGGCATTCCGGATGAATACAGCTGATGAATCACAACGCAGATATAGTAGTTAGTGATTGCTGGTGACTTTGGACAAGTACAGATGAAAGAACTCAGCATTACGATTCATCTGGTTTAGAAAACATTATAGGAGAGTAAAACAATGAGCCGGCAAGGGGCATTGAGCGTTGCCACCCACTTTTTCTTGAGTCACTTACCTTATTCTATTTTTTTTTAAGCCACTGAAACTCTCAAATGCACAACTATGTGTCAAATGTCGATGTGACTATGTAATGGAGTAGGTATAGTATGTTATCTGTTTATTAAAGAAGGCATTGATTTCAATACTCAAATGCACAGACGTCATGGGACTATATTTTAGTGATGTGCATGAATAGGCACACATGTGCTCAGAGAAAAGTGGGGGGACTTAAATAGACACTTTAACTAGTTGTTTCGAGGCGATGAAGTGCAGTGGCTCTCTTCCTGAGAGCGTCCCTATTTTATACAATGTGAACATGCTGTTTATGAGTTAGAGCAAACACCATACAGTTATCCCTCTGACAGGAGTTCCTGGAAAGAGCTGTGCCTTCAGAGACCGTTACGTTAGAAGTGCACAGATGTAGAAGGCAGGAATGGTGCAGGTTCCGAGTTTAACTACACTTGATCTCTGTCTAGCTTGAGCTCCCAATGGCCCTTTCTTGCCCACCTCTGTCCGTTTTAGCATCCCATGATTCACAGGTTAAAAAAAAAAGAATCTTAATAACTTACCAGACAACTAGCTCCTGCCAACCCAAAAGTTGAGGCTGTCGTCTGATTGCATAGGAGGCCCTAGGGCGAGATTTGCCCCATCCTGCAGTTTCTGTCCCTCTGCCGTCTTTCTGGGTGCATCTTTTCCATGCCTAGATCTCCATTCTCTTCATTCTGCTTCCATGAAACCTCTTCCTCGGTGGAGAATAAAGCCCTGGGCAGCCCTGGCCCCGTGTCCATCCTTGGCCACTCATATTTAACTCCAGAGTAAATTTTCTCCTATTTCCTTTGATTTCTTTTTTCATTAACAATTCACACCAGTATCATGACTGACCTTCAGATAGCACAAGTTTTAACAAAAGACACCCTGTTAGTCTCTCATCTAGACTAACTATTGTGCCCCAACTGGTACCTGGGGGCGTGCCTTGTGGCCATCTTGGGGTTGCCATGAAGCCTTTTTTAGTGAGCACATCTTAACACCCGGGACTGCGATTCCAAAAGAATCCAATTTGTAAAGTCTGAGGAAGACATTTCAAAATTACAAGTCACAGCTATGGAGAGCCTCCTGGAAAGAGTGCTTTCTCACATGCCTGATTAAAGGCGCCATTGTAGGAAAGGCAAGAAGTAACCGGGGTGAAGGAAGCAAAGAATCGTCGCTGGGAATTGTAACCGAACAACCTGAGAAATAGAATCTCTTTCTTTTTGTTCTTGTATCTTGCAAGCCTGTGCAGCCATGTGTCAATAAGAGAGATTTTGTTGCGTCTGCTGGATAGAACTGCTGAGAACTTTTATTGAGGGGGCGGTGTGTTGTAATAAGAATGGGGCCTCCTCACCTTTTGCAGTGGAAAGATTATTTTCAAATTTAGACTTAACGACGGCCCTCTTTATTCACGACCTTCTTCTTTGCCGCCATGAGAGTGCAGGCCCCTCTGAGTCAAGCGGGGTGAGGAGCTGCGTGGGCGCCCCACGCCTCATCCCTTCTCTCGTGGCTTTCACTTAGGGTATTAGCTCGATGTTTATGCCATCAAATAAATAGCATTCGATGTCGGTGCCGGATTATTTTATTAATGTTGATTTTCTTTGATCATGGAAAATGCATCCTTTCTCTTTAGGGAAAGATTTTTGGGTCAGCTGACCTGTTGCGAACGGGGAAGTTGGAGAACAGTGGCACCTGTGTTTCTTCTTTTAAATCAAAGTAGCCCTGGTGTCATTTAGCAACTGGATTACATGAAAAATCCCACCACAGCATAGCTCTTCTATTGAAATTAGATTGATTTCTTTAGAGACCATCTGATCTCAACAGCAGTCTGAAAAAAAAATTCTTCTGGACCTCGAAGGAAACTGAAATTAATGGCTTTTTAAAAAAAAAATCTAAGCTCTCAGTTTTACAAGCATGAAGACATTCCTTTTCTCAGTAATTTGCATCTAAAAACAAAAATGAAAATGTGCGTGTCTGTACATACAAAACTCCTGATTCTTCCCTCTTGTACTAAACTTTTTTATTGCTCTGTTTATAAAGGAAATTACTGTATTTTCCAATGCACTGAAATTATCTTTGAAACAATTCGCCAACCTATAAACTATACACTGGTTTTTTTCCTGCATGTGTTTTTATTTAAAGAGAAGAGCATATTTTAAGAAATACAGGGGTTATAGTGTATATGCTTATCACGTACAGAGACTCACAGATAGCCCTTCAGATCACTATGGTCTAACCTACGATACATACACCCTTTCCATGAAGAACCTGAAGCCAGTCTGTGAAAGGCAGAGTGGTTTGCTACCAAGAGTCACTGCATTACAGCGATGGTTACGATTCTGAAAAGAGCTGCCACTTTGTGTTTTTTAATTAGGTATCTTCTTTAAAAACTTTAAAGCGCCTCAAGTTAAAACTTGAAAACTTTTTGTACTTTTTTCCTTAAGTTTTTTTGTTTGTTTGGTTTTGCTTTTGTTTTTGTTTTTTCGAGACAGGGTTTCTCTGTGTAGCCCTGGGTGTCCTGGAACTCACTCTGTAGACCAGGCTTGCTTCGAACTCAGAAATCCGCCTGACTCTGCCTCCCAAGTGCTGGGATTACAGGCGTGCGCCACCACCGCCCACTTTTTGTTCTTTTTAAAGATTCCTGTATTTACATGTAGCATCACTTCCCAGAATGTCGTATACCACAGTTTTGCCATACCCGTATTTCAGATTTTCACTTTAAATGGTATGGATTTCTGTTAAAAAAAAAAAAAAGTTTAAAAAAAAAATCTAAGTTATTTTTGTTACTGTTTGCTGAATTAGGATCACCCTAAAAAGTATTATGATGTCTTAATTATTTCTGGTACAAAATAAGATAATGTTATCTGCATTAAAATAAATATTTTCACGTATGTAATCTCAAAACAAGTGGTACAGAGCTTCTACACTGGGAACTACTGGCGTTACCAAGGTATTTCTATATGTTCCTGCCTCTGAGTCTCCGAGCCACCTGCGTCTCCTTGTTTACAGGTGGCACTGTGGGCAAGCTTCATCCCACGCCTTCCACTGTCATATGAAGAGTTGTCCTGTGTCTGCAGATTCCGCAGTAAAGCCCCACACTCTGAGATACTGATATTAAAGATCATACTCCCTAGCATTTCCCTCATGGGCTGTGCACACCGCTAGCGGCCCTCTCCACCTGCAGCTTCCCACTGCTGAGACTGGGGGATTTCCCAGTCACTTTGATGAGTGGTCTATTTTCTTAGAGCAGCTTTGGATCTAAACATAAAGGTAGATTAATAAAATAACGACAGGAAAACAAACAAGCAAGCAAACAAAACTCCAATAACCTTGAGCGGTAAGGCTGACGATGTAGCTCAGTCGTTAGAGTGCTTACCTATCAGTCACCAAATCCTAGGTTTGAGCCCCAGCACTTCATACTCAGGCATTGTGGTGCCTGCCTGTAATCTCTGCACTTTGAAGGTAGAGGCAAGAGGATCAGAAGTTCAAGACCATCCTCAGCTGCATGGCAAGTCTGGTGGCTGGATTACCTAAGACACTGTGAGAAAGAAAGAAAAGCCCGGAAGTTTGCGAGTTTTCCAGGTTTCTCTATCTTGTGTGTCCTCCCAAATAGATCCAACCAACTGGAGAATATGTTCCAAAATCTAAAAGGGGCTGGGGTGGGGAGCTCATATCTTTTGATGCAACAGTCCTACCTCTGAGACTCTGTTCTAGGAAATAGTAAGAGATCTGTAAAAGGATTAATTTAGAAGGATAATGATCACATCGCTGTTTATAATGATAAACAAAAGGAACGTGACCATAATCAGCCTCAGCTCTGTGAGATTGTTTAAAAGCTGTACTTACATGAGATGGAATTGGATAACGATGCCTTTATAAGCAAGCTACAGGATTTGCAAAATCTTCAAGGCCATGAAGGGGCAAGGAACTTTCTGTACCCATCCACCGACTTGTCTGTAAGCCAGAAACTACTGTGGACCCATGAAAGTCCTAATTGCTTAAAAAATATTATGTGGACCAAAAATAGATAAATAAATAGTATTTGTCAGTATGGTATATAATAATTATATACTATAATTATAGTATATAATATAGTCATTTTATTATTATTATTATTATTATTATTATTATTATTATTTACATTCCGACCACAGTTTTCCCTCTGCCTCTCCACCCAGTCCCTCCCCCAAACCTCTCCTCTGTGCTCCGATCCTCTCACACTCTCACACTCTGCTTCTATCTTCTATTCAGAAAAGGTCAGCCTTCCCACGGACACCAACCAAACATGCCATATCAAGTTGCCCTTTATCTCCTGCTGGGCTGCCTCACCCTTCATAGCTCAGTATGTTTTATACAGCCTCTATTCATACAACCAAAAGGCTATGGACCAGAACATCTGTAGTACTTTTCCTTTTAATACTATGATGCTAATATTCTTCTTTGTGTATTCATCTGCTTTTGAAATTCCACACAATGTTCCCTTAAATGGGGGCCGCAGGTGGATAGGATTTCTGGAGGAAGCTGTGATAAGGAGTAACACCTTTGACACAGATTTGTCACTGAGCTGTACTGTACACATGTGTCCTTCTGTACTGACTCGAAAATATCCCCAGTGAGCACTGTTAAGGAAGCAAGCAACATGTTAATTTTGATTAAGCAGTGAAGGGAAAAACAGAAAGTACCACATACTTACATACATACATATAGTTATACATGCATGCATACATACATGTTTACACTTGCTTAAAGGACATTTGGAAACATACACAAGAAAATAATAAAAGAGTAAGGGTAATGATAGTCAATGTCTGCATTCTCAAGTCTCTGCAAAGAAATAAGAGGACCATGCTAACCAAAACTAAGGAATGTGAAAGGTCCATGGAAACCCACTAGTTGATAAGCTAATTTCAAAATAGAACTTTTTGGTTAAAAAAAACAAACAAACAAAGGTGTTTCAACAGTATTACTTTGCATGGGTAGAAAATGTCACTCCCAGAACATGTGAGTCATTAAACGAAAGTCACAGTACAAGGCATGGGATACCTCCTTATAAATGATTGGTCAGAGAGGCCCCGGAACTCTCCAAAACAACATGGACTTACCATTGCCCTTGGACTCCCACCTTAACTCCATGTCAAGACCCTACACACTCTAGCTGCAGGACATAAAGGAACCAGTCTCAAACCAACATGAAACTTCCTCCCCGATAGCTTGCTTTCAGAGAGCTGGAGAGTGCCATGCAGTCCCCTGGGAAATAAGAGACATAAATGTTTTTGCTCAGGGCAGGATCTCACATGCTGCATACCAGCCTGCCAGGGAAGGTGAAGCCACTAGTTCAGAAGAAGCACAGCAGTTGTGGGGTAACTCTTTTCTGAGTGGATCTGAGAGCTGCTCTAGGGAGGGGTGTTTCTTGCTTGGTAGTGTAATCCTGGTCAAAAATATGTGGTTAGGAAGAACATAGGTCTTAGGGTAGAACCTGACATTGTTATTTTATTAAGTGGTCATGCTGTCAAATGCTTTCTGATATACCCATAGACCTGGACTGATTTCAACCTTGGCCAGAGGTTTTTTTTTGAGGTCATGTCAGCAGTTGATGGAAAGATATATAACTGATCCAAGTACTGAGAGGAAGAGACCAAGCATTAGCCCTAAGCAAGAAACCTGTATCAATGCCCCTCCCACCCCACCAAAGCTCAAGGACCACCAAGGAAGATGAACAGCAATACCTGGAGGATATGGAGGGATGCTGTGACGTGGCTATCACACTCCAGAACGTAAAGTAGCTGTAGTAGCCTGTGCAAGACCTGTGCCAGATCAAGCCAAGCCAACTTTTACTGTAGATCTCTAGGTCCTGTCTCTTTCTGAGGAGCTATTGGCAGTTGATAATTTCTGTGAGGGTGGGGAAATCATTCATTTTTAATTATGTGGCTACTGATGAGATTCCCACATTCTAGTGGGTGACCATATGGGCAACACTACTTAGTGGGGTGTAAGTAGGAAGTTAGAAAGGGGACAAGTTTGGCTGGAGGCTGTTGGGAGGAAATAGGGGGCGTGTCTACAATCTATTTAAGAATAAATATCTATTAAATCCTCAAGAATAAAGAAAAATTTTAGAATAAAATAAGAGAGGAAAGAAAAAACAGAGGAAAAGAAAACAAAAGAAAAGAAATAATGCATTTATCAAAAAGAGAGATAGGGTTCCAGGCAGTGATGGCACATGCCTTTAATCCCAGAATTCAGGAGGCAGAAGCAGGCAGATCCCCGAATTCAAGACTACCCGGGTCTGTAGAGCAAGTTTCAAGAAGACTAAGGCTACTCGTAGAAACCCTGTCTTGAAACACCAAAATACATACATCCTACACACACACACACACACACACACACACACACACACATAAACAAATATGCAGGCAATGGGGCAGGGTCGGGGGGGTGTGGATATGTGAGGTAATTCATCAGGAAGAGGTATTGCCACCAAGTCTGATAACACTTCAAAGCTCATCTTCAGAATCTACATGACAGATAAAGGAACAGACTCCCACAGGGTTGTCCCTGACCTCTATGCCACCACACTGTGGCTTGCTCACATCCTGCTCCCACTCGATAGACAGTTGGATACAAACAGAATATTCTTAAAATAGAAGATGGAAAGAGCAGACAGGGATAAAGCTACGAACTGTGGACAAGAAGGTGACTGTCATTACATTACACAACAGTGACCTATGGGAACACATTTCACACCTAATACCTGGCACTAAAAGTCTTCTCAATTAACACATTTTATACTGCTTTTTGGTTCTTTGGTCACAGGACTACATTATTTCCTCAGCATAAACAGAATTCTTCCAAAAGCCAGGCATGGTGGCTTGTCCCTGCAATTTCAGTACTCAGGAGAATTGCAGAGGTTGAAATATATAGTAAGAAATTGTCTTAAAAATAATCTGCAGCCGGGCGTTGTGGCGCACGCCTGTAATCCCAGCACTTGGGAGGCAGAGGCAGGTGGATTTGTGAGTTCGAGGCCAGCCTGGTCTACAGAGTGAGTTCCAGGACAGCCAGGGCTACACAGAGAAACCCTGTCTCGAAAAACCAAAAAAAAAAAAAAAAAAAAAATAATAATAATAATAATAATCTGCTAAGTATTACAGGAACATGAGTAAAGCATTTCTCTGAGGTTATTGGTGATCTGAGAGTGTGTGCCTGTGTGTATGCATGTGTACATGCCTGTATACATAATGTGTGTATATATGTGTGATGTGCGTGTATGTGTGATATGTATGTATGTGTGATGTGTGTATGTATGTGTGATATGTATGTATGTGTGATGTGTGTATGTATGTGTGATATGTATGTATGTGTGATATGTTTGTGATGTGTGTGTGTGTATGTGTGTGT
The DNA here is from genome assembly GCA_964023405.1 of Apodemus agrarius. NCBI lineage: Eukaryota > Metazoa > Chordata > Mammalia > Rodentia > Muridae > Apodemus > Apodemus agrarius. Next base: position 67,373,192 of record OZ030011.1, on the reverse strand, counting down.
GTATCTATGTGTAAAACTTCCCCTGGGCACAGGAGGTGGGATAATATGCAACAATGCAATCAGGTATTATCATTACATGGTGAAGCAACTGCCAGCAAGCTCTTTTGATGGTCACTTAGAACCTAAAAGTCAATCTTATAGATCGCTGTGAATCTATTTGGTGTCTAACCAGATTCTGATCCTTATATCCAGCCAAGTATTTGGGCCCTGGGCTTCTGTATAGTGGAATACAGAAGACATCAATTCCAGTGACCTATAACCTTCCTATAATTTATCACTACTACTGATGAGTCTTATTTGATGACAGGCATGTGTGGGTGGAAACATGTGGTCCATATACCTATAGGTAAGAGCGTGATGCTCATACCGGTGCGGTCAGCTGTCAAGAAAGTCAGTAAAATGTTCAGAGATGAATACAGAAACTTTGGATATGTGCATGTAAGAAGGAAAAGAAAGAGACCAATTACGTGCCCACAACAATCTAGAAAGGGTTCCACTCTCCTTTAATTAGAGTCAAATGAGGGGCCATAGGGATTTGGATATTGTTTGAAATAGACTAGTGAGTAACTTTGTTTTATAAATAAGGAAACAGAATATAAAACATGCATTTGGCCTATGACAAAACATACAGTTTATCTAAAAATATTACTAATTTATCCTCATTACTAAACTGAATTATGAATACTAGGCTAGCCTGTTATCCTGGTTTTTTTTTATGTTGAGAAAAAACAAAAAGCTAAACACTCTGAAAATGGTCTTATTTTATTTACTTCCAGATTGTTTTTTTTTTAATTCCAATGATGACTCAAACCAGTAATGACTATTTTCTGTTTTCGTTTCCATGAGTAATTGACCATTAATTAAAATATCAATAGGCAGTGGGTGAGGGAAGCAGACACACGTAAGGGCTACATTTTATTTGTAACTGTTTTGTATATATCATAAATCTGTAATATTGGGCTATTGTTACCCATGATGAATTATTGTAAGCATGTCAGCACATGGTGGAAGTCAAGTGCGTTCAAATACTACTCAGTCAGAATTGAATTTGGCATGATAGTCTCATAAAAGGGGGCTCAATTGAGAGTTTCCACTTGCCTGCTCTAAACTTGTCACTTGTAGGTGCTAAAGAGCTTGTTGTGTTGGTTTAATTAGTCAACAAATCGGTCCTTCCTTGATTGCGTGGTCGTATCGCATATGTTAACACTTCAGTGTTTGATGGAGATATTAACAAGTAACAAGAGTCTCTTGGTCTGTGGACTTTAAAGAAGAGAAGCTCTTCTATATTATTTCATTTGGCCCTGCCAATATTTATTAGATCATGCAGCCCGCAGCCTGCCAGTTAAAGAAAGACAACACAAACGTTTTTCAGGGTTATGCTCATCTGTATCCCAAAGAAGGGTCACGGAACAATCGATAGGAGAAGAGCGTGAGTAAGACAAGTGTTTTCCTCCAGCGCTTACAAATTCATTATTTGATACAGTTTGCTACGGACCTCCTTTGAGCTTTTTTTCACTTAAAGATAATTTATGACAAGAACAGAGAGGTTCTTGAAAATGCTATAGCAACTGAAGCTGAATGATACCACTCTGGCATGAGACGCACAGTCACCCGGAATCTGGTAAACAGGAGGTTTGCATTTGTATGAAGAACTGTATTATTAGTTAAGCATTTCAGTCATGACAGATAAAAATACTTTCATTAATAGCCAGTAAGAGATGAAAGGAAAAATAGCCAACAATCAAAATGATTATTCCCAGGAGTGGGGTAGGGGAAGAAAAGTTGGTACCCTGAAAGTTTCCCAAAGTCCCTGCTAGTCACTTTTTCTATAGTAGAACAACAAAGGGGCCGTGCTCACTTTGAAGGGCAGGTTCCATTTGCTCTGTGGCCATTCTGGTATGGCTTTTATCTGTGCATTAACAAGAATCAGGTCTCCACACCTCCTGCAATAGTGACATGAAACATAGGAACTGTAGCCATCTGCTAGATCTTGGTAGGACGGGGCGTAGCTTTGTAAAGCCATTTGAACTGTCAGCATTGGCTTAACTAATATATATTGCCAGATCTAAAATTATGAGCACGGAGCTTTTTCTTTATGAAGTTATGAGCAAATGGTATCTTGTGAGGTGGAGGAGATGGGAAACCAGTTGATTGACGTACAAAAGTAAGGAACTTTTTTAATTCTAATTATTTCTCTTCCTTAGGAAACTGCCTGAAAACCAAAAAGATTTTCTTCTTGACCTCATAGTTTGGAGCTTGCTACCTCTCCCCTCCAAAGAAGGACTCAGGAGAATTTAGCAGTGCTCTGTTGTACCGTGGTCTCCACAATATCAGTAGGAGATCAGTGCTTTTCTCCTTCTTAACCGTGATGGGGTGAGTTCTTGGTGACTAGCCTAAGTGTGCATTTACCAACAGACTGATAATTGTCTTGTAGACATGACAGATACCCATGGGGGCACACATAGATAGTTGAGACCTCTGTGTCTTTGCACAAACATTCTCTACAGGCGCAAGTCAGAAGAACACAAATAGCGAGAGGTTAAATTTAGAAAGAAAACAAAACCTCCTGAGATAGCCACAGTATCTTCCTAAGATCATCATGCCCTGTTTTGGCTAAGCCCTGGAACTGGAGCATCATGGGTGCTAGGGCCAAGCTGTTTTCTTTTCTCCACCCCATCCCCCAACACAGAGACAGTGAGAAGGAAGGATGCCCTGTCTCCCCTCCCTTTATCACAGGGTTTGCTTTATCTAACCTCCAAACTAAACCACCTTCAGAAAATAATTAAACATCCTAACTTCCCCTGGGTAGCCCCCTTCTCATTGTCCAAATGCTTTTCATTACAGTTACAAATCTACACTTGGAACCGGCCAATGAGGGGGTTGGGGTGGGGTGGGGAGAAGGCCTTCAGTGAATGCTCATTGATTAATTGATTTGCAGACTATGTTAAATCGTGACTGTTAGCAGAAACAATAGAAACCAGATATAATTTGACTGAGTGACAGTGTTAACAGTGAGAGGTTAAGGAGGGCAAGCGAGGGTGCGGGGAGTAGCAGGGATTGATGTGAAGAATGTGGGGGCTTTGGAAAAACAGTATCTCTGAGGAGTAGGAGATGGGAAACGGGTTGATTGGCCTGCAAAAGATATGGGTACCCTCAATGCAAGAATTTTTCTGCACTGAGCTCTAAAGAAAAAAGAAGAAAGGCGAAGGATACAGAGAATAAAAAGCCATTTGATGTGAGGTGAAGAGGAAGGATTAGGGGGAGGGGAGGGGAGAAAAGCCTCTACAAGGGAAAGCAAAGGAAGGAAAGGAGTCCGGCTCATGTGTGACTTAATTTAAGGCTGGAATGCCTAGGGTTCCCAGGGCTTTGCTGTTGCCTCAATGCCTTAAAGGGCATCCTTGGGTGGGTGACAGCTTTGAGCACCTTTGAAAATTACTGGGGGGAAATGGACACATGGAATTTCTTGTTATTTTTTTTTAAAGATAATTTTGTGATATTGTTATTTCACATAATCAAACTCTATTGATTTTACAGTTAAAGAGAAATAACAAAGGATAATTAAATGGAAGAAATTCTTAACATTGTGACTATTTCTTCAAGAGTATACAGCTATGAGATTTATATATAAAACAAGTTGTGGCTAACAATTTTTTTCTCTCAGTTCTCTTAGGAATGTTGTATCAGGTCTTGGAAATAATTTAATCTTTTCAAGCATATCCGACTTCAGAAGTTCTTCGTCTTTAAATTCAGTTCTTTGCTTGATGCCTTCAACCACTTCCTCAATCTAAGTTTTTTGTTTTTTGTTTTTTTGAAGCTTTACTTCAATTATGTTTCTAGTCCCATGTCTCCACAGAATGGGAAAATGTTTTCAAAAGTGAATTAGGCTGATAGAAAGCAGATCCCTGGGGCCAAAGAGAGGGAGGGGATTTCAGGGGCCAAGGACTTATTAGGTCTGTGTGGTTATATGTCTGACAATTCATCAAAACTTACCCTTCTTGGCTGAACTGTCCCAAACATGAACCTGTCTTGGTAAAAAAATAATTTTAAATAACATTTATAGTAAAAATGAACTAAAACCTTTGAGTTTCTTGTTATTGATGATTATCTAGAATACTCCAAAATACTTAAAAACTTTATTTCTTCAAATAAAAAAAAAATTCTGAACCTATGCCAAGAGATGTATATTAAGGTCTGAAGAACTGAAAGGGCTGTACATAGTAAAATGCTTTTTTTTTTTTTGTCTATTTGAAGTTGGCATTAAAAGAAGAAAAACATTTAAAATTAATTTCATTCAATAATTCTTTCCATTTCTGAGGCAGGGGAGCAACCATCATTCTGGTATTGCTATTTTGATTAAAACAAATATCCATCCATTCATTAAAAGTTTTGCTCCTATAAAGGAATTCAATTTTTTTTTTGATTGGTGCTAGACTCACAGACAGACAGAAATAAGCTGCCATTCTTCTGTTTGATAGCCAGACGCTGCCAGTTGTAGCCAAGACAGTCATGCTGTTAAATTAGGTCTAATGAAGGAGTAATTGCTTTAGATATAGTGAACCATTTGAAAGAAAACAAGGATTCTAATTGATTTGCAATTTGTTTGGCACGTTGCATTGTCCCCCGCTATTGATTAGTCTTCTGGATTTCACACTGCATGCGTTTCCCTTTATTAAGGGAATAACAGGTTACTGATTACTTTCTTTCTGGGTTTAATGTAGCGGTTAATGTCTACTTTGTTCTTGTGTCATGTCGCAGGCGAGGAAGGAATAATAGGCAAGTGGGTGGCCCTTTGCTAAGCAACTTCCCTGCTGCTCTGAGCTGTGTGCTCCTAGACGCGCTGAAAAGCAGATCGAGAAAGGGGGCTAGAATAGCAAGACTGCAAGTTAAGGCCTGAGTCAGGCTAGACCCGGCTCCAAACTTGGCTTTCCCCTCCCAGTCAAAGCGGAGAGCGGGGATGAAGCTGCTGGATAGATTTGCTCTTCCCCCGGTTGTAGTATTCGTAGGCGGGATGTGAATCTACACGCATTGTTTCGATTAATGGGCGTGCATACTAAATGTGTGCAGAGAAGTAACCTTTGAGGAGGCGGTCTTGTGGCTCGCTTAACCCTTAGGAACGTGACATTTTGTTGGCACCTGGGAAGCACTTGTTGCTAAGGTGTCCATACGATCATCAAAATGGCCCTTGTGTTTATACCAACTGCAGGGGAGGGAGAAAAAGTTCTCAGGGCTGCAGTCATTCCATTGCCCTCAAAGCACAGCGGGAATTATTAGCTTACCCCTGCGTGCCCCTTTGTTTTCCTAGGGCTTTGCTCCTCCAGCAGATACTCATTTAAGGCGAATCCGCGGCTTTCTGAAATGTGTTTTGCAATGGTGCACAGAACAGGCGCTCACTTAGCGGATCTAATCCTTTCACAGCTCAGCTTGTTAATGTAGCAAACTGCTGAAAATGGGAAATGGATTCTTTAATGAGACCAGTCCTTTCGTGGCTTTATTCCCCAGGTCCAACCCTCAGGCATTCATCCAGACCCCCCCCCCACCCTCCCAAGCCAAGACCAGGCACCCCCCACTTCCCACCCAGCAAGCAACTCACTTTCCAGCACTCAATCCCCTCTCTAGGCCCCTTGCCTCCCTTTCCTCCTTCCCAAAGCCTGTGGAAGCTCACACATGACAAAGGGGCGTGGGGAGCAAAATTCCCTGTCCATCAGTTATACCTCTGTGCTAAGCTGAAACTATCTTTTCTTGAGCCCAGAAACTGCATCCAATACGTAGGCTGGCTATGCTACTCGCATATCTATATAATTAATATTTTCGTTCGCACAGCTTTTGTGCTGTTGGATTTCGTAGTGGTACTGACTGGTGATTCAAAAACAGAACCATGAAAAGTTATCTTGAGTTTTGGTTTAATTCCTTACCCTGCCCCCACCCTCTTTGAAACCATGTTTACTTCTCCGAGTCTTCCCAAAGTTTTCGGACTTCTCTAGAATTCCTCTTCTTTTCTGGAAAAAAAAAAATCTAAGCAAGTAAAATTTAGGTTAACTTATAAAGGTCAACTTGGAATCCTAATAGGAAAGTCTGTAGTTTCAATTAGTTTCAGAACTAATTGAAAGAGAAAATGAAGCCAGTTTGTGTCCATTTTGTCTGGAAATTGTTCTGGAAAGTAAATTATATGCCCACAAGATCTGCTCTTCTTCAGTTCAAGGTTTTTTGGTTTTGTTGTTGTTGTTGTTGTTGTTGTTTTGTTTTGTTTTGTTTTGTTTATGTGTGATTGTGCACACACTATGCACACATACACTTGCATACACACATAGGTATTACAAACATTGGAATCTTTTCATAATATGAACATTGTACACTTTATTAGTAGTAGTATTAGTATGAGTACTATTATTGGTTCTGGTTCTTGAAACTAGGATATTGTACAAGTTTAACAGAAATAAAATGGCTAGGACTTCAAAGGAACCAGTTATAAAGTTGGCAAAATAGTTTTAAAATTATATCTGCTACTACTGTTGTTATAACTTGATTTAAGTAAAAAAAAAAATCTATGGATGAGTGTAGCGATTACTGTAATTTTGTCCCCCCCTCCTGCTTTCTTTGAGTCAGATTCTCACTAAGTAGACCAGACTGGCTTTGCACTCACAGAGATCTGCCTGTCTCTGCCTCCCTGGGATTGAATGGGAGCCCACCACTACACTTAGCAAAGTCTTATGGCTTTTGAAGGAGCAATGAGTGATTGAGTTTTGGTTATTTATTGTAACCTTGATGAATTATCTTTTTGAATCTTTGGTTTTCCTGGGTGACCACAAGTATAGGAAACGATGGTCTCCATTGCCCACACCCATTATTGAAAGAGCCTAAAGAAATGAATGTTCCCACCCAAATTCGGAGGACTCCTAGATTCTAACACACAAGCCCACAGGCCCCTGCACCCTGCTTTAACCATCCCTCGGTGCCCCAGCCCCACCCCAGTGACCAGCCGCCTGGCATTTCAGTCCTAGAAGAAGGGGGAGGAGAGGAGGAGGAGAAATGAGCAGTGGGACTCAGTTGGTGGCACCTGTGCCTGACCTCAGCGTACAACTCTCTATCTTGAGAGCAGTGAAGCACAAATGTCCTTCAAAACCTTCTCAGGGTTTTGTTTCTTCGGTGTTTCTCTTCAGTAAGATGTGTGCGTAATCAACGCCATGACACAGGGGGCAAAGAGCAAAGGAGAGCACTCAGCAGTTGTGATGTTTTTTTATTGCATTATAAGTAAGAGTCTAGTTACAAGACACGAACAGTTTAATGAAGATAATATTCCTGAGGACCGGAGAGATAGGGAGATGGTGAAGTCAAGATATGCCTCTCAGCTCACACTTAGTTAACTAAACTCACCAAACTTAGCAGATAACACAAACATCGCACACTACGTACTTAAGCAGGAAAACCTTTTTCTTTTTCTTTTTTTTTTCCCTTTTTTTTTTGTGTGGTTAAAGTTTTTTTTTTTAATTAAAGCCATTATCAATCAAACACTTACATGAGGCAAATATATCCATGCAAAGAGTGGGAAAAATTAGTTATATAGAAATCAACACTATTTCAGATTGGTTGCAACTAATATTTAAAGTAATGTTACAAGCTCTATCCCATCACTGAAGATGCAAGACAGATCAGTCCAAGTACAGGCAATGACGGAGTGGCAAGACGGGCCTTGTGTTTTAGTGCTGAAATAATTTTGAACTAAACTCAGAAGTAGCAAGTCCAAAGGCAGAGTGACTTGTTGTCAAAGCGAGGCGGATTTTGAGGATTGAGCGCCTGGAGAGGGCAGAGGGTTTGAACAAGAGGAAGAGGAATGAGATCGCCAGAGGTGGAGGGGAAGAAGGTTAGACACAAGCACAGAGATGCCCTGACTAAACATCCAGGGCAGGGCAGCTTCTGGCAGGACCTACGTCTCACACTTCCTTCTTGGTCAGACTCTTCGACTCTGCCTTCTAGCACAGGTGAAGCCAATCTTGCCTGAGTTTCTGCGTCAGCATCCCAGTAGATGGGGAGCAGGAGTCCTGGAGACTAGGCCTGAAGTTGGAAGGCTGACATTCAAATTCCAGAACTGACACATTAGCCACTGTATCTCAGTGTCTCTGTATCAAAGCGTACTACACATACAATTATCCCTGCTCCTCCATGACTGACCATCCTACTTACCACGGAGAATTCAAACTACTGGGAAAGAGTCCCAAGAACTGACCGATGAGGACAGGTGACGTTGATCACTGGGTGAAGGTGCCCGGCACTAAGGCTGAGAGTCTGAGTCCCATCCCTGAAGTGCACACTGTAGAGGGAAAACTGACTCCTATGAATAGTCCTGTGACTTCTACAAGTGCTCTGTGTGCTTGAAGGAACGCGTGCACGACACACACACACACACACACACACACACACACACAAGCATATAGGAAAGCATGCATGCACATTGCACATACCATAAGGACACACATGCGCACACACATGCACACACACTAACAAATATGTAAATTAATGCAAAAGCTTTATTAAAAGAGTAATTGACAGAGGGGATTACCTAAAAGGCAAGCACTTCTGCACAGCAGAGAGAAGCACCAGGGTGAAGAAGAGCCTACAGAGTGGGAAAAGGTCCTTGCCAGCTACACATCAGATGGGAGATTAATGTCCAGAATGTATAAAGAACTACAGAAACCCCAAACCCTAAAACATAGTCAATAAATAGACATAAATAGAATGACAATCCCCTAAGAACAAAATGAACAGCTAAAAAGATTGAGAAAGTTTCAGCATCCTTAACTGACACAGAGATGAAAATTAAACTATCCCGTGATCTTATCTCACCCTATCAGAATGGCCACCACTAAGAAAGCAAACAACAAATATGGGGAAAGAGGCTCCCTATTCACTGTTGGGAGTGTAAACTGCTGTGGCCACTAGGAAAACCAGGGTAGCGCTTCCTCAAGAAACAGAAGACAAAGCTATCCCATGAGTCAGCTATGCCCACTCCTGGGCATGTATGCACAAAGGACTCTAAGTAGACATGTCACAGAGAGGCACGCATGCATGCTTATTGCTGCACTATTTTACAATAGTCAGAAAATGGAATCTGCTTAGATGCTCATTGATTGATGAGTGGATAAAGAAAAGGTAGAATTTTATTCAGCTGTGAGGAAATGTGAAATTGTGAGATTTCAGAAAAATGGGTGGAAGTGAAGGTCGTTGTGTTATGGAAATTAATCCATAGACAGCATCATATTGCCTGTATCTATGTTTAATGCATGCATGCACATGCACGCATATGTGTGTGCATGTGTGTGTGTGTGTGTGTGTGTGTGTGTGAGAGAGAGAGAGAGAGAGAGAGAGAGAGAGAGAGAGAGAGAGAGGAAACTAGAAAGAGTATCATAAAAGGATGAGAAGAGATCTTAAGAGAGGGGGGAGAGTGGGATACAAGTGAAAGGAAAACAGAGAAGGGAAGAAGAGAGGGAAGGGAAGGGGAGAGAAGGGGAGGGGAGGGGTGGGGAGGAGAGAGAAGGGGAGGGAACCAGACAGAGGGAGTCAGAGGACTGGGAGGACAGGGGATGAGAACAGATGAGAATAACACATAATGAAATAAATGTGTTCAAAATCCATGACTAAAATTGGCTAAAATAATTACCTCCCCCCCCAAAAAAAAGAAACTGTCAAGGCCAGTGACCCTGTCCTGTGTGTCAAAGCCTCTGTGGGTCTTTCCATTGTCCACAAGAGAGCAATACAATCAGTCAGTTGGGGAGTTCACATTCTGGGAAACAAAGATAAATGTAACCCAGTTCCTTATTAACAACAGCAAGCAAAAGCCCCAGTAGAGGCTAGCCTGTAATTCAGCCTGGATCCTGTGAATTTAGACTTAGTCTTAAAGCAGAGGAGAGCATGTCAGCTCTCCATAGCATCTATAGACCTAGACATGGGGAAACAGTTCACATCTTCGGTGCCAGGACCACCTTACAGAGGTGGCGGGAGTACTGTGTTCCAGGGGAAGGCACTTGAGACCAAGGGGAAATATCACTTTTGCTGTGTATGCCCCAAAGCCAAGGCACAAAGAGTGTGCCTTCTCTCCGGAAGTCCAACTTGCTGTGGAAGACAGGAGTTGGTGATGCTGAGTCAGGGCAGCAGAGCCCTGCTGCCTTCCAGAGGAGGCCCCCCTGCTTACCAAGCTGCCTGGAGAAACAGCGCCTTTACTGCACACCCAACCTGCAGCCTCCAGGGATGCCATGCTGGTGATCAGATAGTCTCCCCCTTGGTAGAGGACTCTGCTCTTACTCTATCACAAGTGCTATCAATACGTTATTTATATTTTGAACCCTATTGAAAAGAGGATTATACCAGGGCATTTAATTTTAGTTAAGAAAATATAGAAATTGCTCCCATGTATGAAAAGCAGTGCTTTAAAATGAAAGAAAATAGTTCACTTCTCACTGTCACAGCAGTGGCCCTGCTAAGTACTTCTAAATTGCTCCACTTTGCCATTGTCTGAGGTCCTTGATAAGCATTCTGCATTTTCTAGCTTTATCTATTTCTCATCATTAAAAAGCTCATTAGTTAGTCAGCGTAGTGGTTCTTCCTTTATAGTCACAGATTTATATTATAACCTTGTGTCCTATAAACGGTGCCACTCTTTAAATCACCCACCACATTGGTAAGAAGACGTTTAACGGTAAGGTTTAAAGCTGAATTTCTACTTTTAGAAAACATATATTTATATTATTATACATAATATAAAATACATTTTATATTATAATATGTAAACTAATCATATATATACATATATATGTATATATATAAAATGAAAGAGAGATCCTCTGTATATCAATATATCCTATCCTCAATGCCTGGGATTATAGGCATAGACCAAGAATTCCAAAGCACTACCTGAATGGTTTTTACACTGAAAGAAACCTCATCAATCACAGAATGGTCAATCATGGTGCAGGTAGAAATCGGTGACATCACTGGTACTGATGTTTAGGCAGAAAAACCTCAAAATGCAAGTCCTGTGAACACACTACAATTACTATTAGAATAGAAATTACTCAATATTTTTTTCAACTATTGCCTGTTTGTACACACTTGTTTTAGAGTATTAGTCTCATATGGCCAAACATTTGTGTGTGTGGTATGTATACACGTATGTGCTCATGGGTGTGAAGACCAGGAGTGGACTCCAGGTGTCTTCCTCTATCATTGAACCGGAATCTTACTGATTTGGCAAGACGAACATTCCAGCAGGCGCCAGGGTTCCTGCTGTCTCCATCGCTCCAGCTCTGAGATTACAGGCTGCTGTGCCCGGCCTTCAGACGGGTGACGGGGATCTAATTCAGGCTCTCGTGCTTGGGCGTCAGTTTGCTGGCTGAGCTACCTTTCCAAACCCTCCGATGTTTTAAAGACCCAGTGTTATATCCTAATTAATGTGTTTTGTTTCTCGTAACCCTTGTTGGATTAGGAGATTTCCCAGCTGCCCTGGCCCTAACCACTCTACTCTGTGATCTTTCATTCTGCCTTCTTTCGTTTCTACACACATCTTCATCCTGTGCTTATTCAAAAACCGTTTGTCATTGGGGGTGGTGCTACAGTGTTAAGGCCCTGGTAAAGCTCTGGATATCTTCTGCTGACTTGATGAGTTGTGAGAGAAGAGTGGTAGGGTCCTTGAGGAAGTGAATATCGGGGAAGGAAAGCACCTGCTGCACAGGGGATGTGGATCCTGAAGTGGCCTCTTCCTCTAGCCAGGCACGACTCCCAGTGGAGGGATAAGGACAGAAACTCACACACAAAACCTTCGACCCCAAATGTGTCCTGTCTACAAGAGGAGCGGACAAAGATAGAGCAGAGACTGAGGGAGTGGTCAACCAGTGACTGCCCCAAACTGAGACCCATCCCATGGGCAAGAACCGATCTCTGACACTATTAATGATACTCTGTTATGCTTGCAGATAGGAACCTACCATAACTGTCCTCTGAGAGGCTCCACCCAGCAGCCAATGGAAAGAGATGCAGAGACTCACAGCCAAACATTAGCTGGAGCTTGGGGAATCTTACTGAAGAGTTGGGAGAAGGATTGAGGGACCCAAAAAGAACAGGGACTCCACAGGAAGTCCAACAGACTCAACTAACCTGGACCCTTGGGGAGCTCTCAGAGACTAAATTACCAACCAAAAAGTAAGAACAGCCTGGACCTAGGCCCGGTGGACATATGTAACAGATAAGCAACTTGGTCTTGATGCAGGTCCCCCAACAATTGGAGCAGGGGCTGTCCCTGAGCCTGTGAGCCTGTGAATCTCGGGCCCCTAAATGGACCACCTTGTCTGGTCTCAGTGGGAGAGGATGTGCCTAGTCCTGCAGCGACTTGGGATGTGTGTGTGTGTGTGTGTGTGTGTGTGTGTGTGTGTGTGTAACACTCAGAGAAGGCTTCCCCATCTCAAAAGAGAAAGGGAAGGTACAATGGGAGGAGGACTTGACGAGGGCATACTGGGAGGAGAAGAGGGTCTGATACTGGGTTGTAAAGTGAATCAATAAATAAATTAAATGAACAAACCACCTGCTGCTCTGAATTGAACCAAGGAACAAACTCAGCACTGCTGACTCATGTTCTAGGTAGAAATGGAGAGAACTAAGCTCCAATGAAAACTAAGACTCCGGCCTAGAGAGAAGGCTCAGGAGTTAAGAGCACTTGCCGTTCTTCAGAGGACACCGAGACTCGCACCAAATGAACAACAGTCAAGACAGAAAATTGTATGTATGTATGGTTGGTTGGTTGGTTGGTTGGTTGGTTGGTTGGTTGGTTGGTTGGTTAGATGAATGGATTAAGACAAGGCCTTATGTATCCACAACCAGCCTTAAGCTCACTACACTATGTCATCGAGGATGACCTTGAACTTATGATTATCTTACTTCCACTGCCCTAGTGCCGAGATTGGCAGAGAGCAGGACTTTTCCCGGCGTATGTGATAGTGGTGCTTAAACCCAGGGTTTCAAGCATGAAAGGCAAACGTTCTACAGCTGGCCCACATTCCTAGCCAGAAGACAGTGGGCCTTTCCGAGAGTCCCTGAACATGCACACACCTCCATGTTCATGTTCGTTCCACTCGATACTTTCCCCTGGGTAGGACACCATTGATCTGCCATGGACCTAGAATGCATTTACTGCCATCTTTCCTTCAAATGGACTATCCGGTATCACGCTGTGTACTATAACAATGGACTCTCTCTTGTCATTGCGGGGTTGGGGGTGGGATGAGAATAAGTACAGGGCAGAGCATCTTGGGGGTGGGGACAGGTAGGAGTGTCCTCAGGGTTGTGCCTGTGAGGCATGTGTCCCTCAGCAAACTGCTCGCAGCAAGATATGAAATTCCTTCTGTGGACGCTTGAGGAGTGAAGTGTCTCCTGTGCGACCCTGAGCAGCTAGGCAAGTTAACGAACGAATTAAAACGCAGGTGGCCTCCGTCTTATCGACAAAAACTCTCTAGAATGAGGAGAACAGTCTCTTCCTGGGCCTGTTGCCCTTACATTCCCTTTGGAGAGACCTTTCTTCCTCTTCTGAAAGCACTATTTTATTTTGTTTTAAGTGACAAGCAAAATTTGTATACATTTATAATTTACAACCTCATGGCAACTTCGGACCATTTCTGTCCCCTCACGCTACACCCCCCCCCTCCGTGGATGACATTTAGTAGGCATGCCCATTTCGATTCACTGACACCCGCTGTTAGAATCTTCTCTGATGTTTCTTGTTTCATAAAGGACCACGTATGCTTCACTGTTTCCTAAATGATGCCAGCCCCTCCCCCTTCTCCCTTTGGGCCACACTGCTCCAGCATCCTCCTTCTCTGCGCCCCCCCCCAAATTGGGAATATGTAGTGAAAAGAAACCAGTTCCCCGAGTACGACTCAGCAGTTCTCTTTTTCTATCCCATGATCTCATCTTCTATGCCTGCATCTCGGCATCCCCGTCTACAAATTAAAAATAAAACAAAAACCCCAAACCCAGCACTAATAAGAGGTCACAGTGAAGAAACGTCTTAGAGCACACATTCAATATGTGTGGAATCATGTGTGTGTGCGCGTGTGCACGCGTGTGCACGTATATGCTGGGACTCATGAAACTTGGTCTGCACACACCTTGGCCCTTTAATAAGGTTCAGTTTTGTATTGGCTGCCAGATTTCCCTGAAGATCTCTCAGTCCACTACTGGCTTTAAGAACCCTAGCTTACACAGGCAGCTCACGTACCAGAATATATGTGCTGATGGGAGTAGACAATACATTTTATTTTGCTAGATGAGATTTTGTTTTAAATATAAATAAATATAAATATACTACATAAGAAATCGAATTGACGACTTATTTTATAAAGCATTTAACATTTCTGTTTTGAATAGATTTTTATGAAACAAGGTAATTCTTAGCGTTGTTTCTGTCCTCGCCATTTGGCAAAGAGAACCGAGACTTTGCAGTGTTGTTTTCTTTAAGCTCAGTGGTGCTTGACTCTCGGGGTATTGGCTGCCAACCCAACTCTTGCAGAAAGTCTCTACTCATTCCACTTCCTTAGCTCGGCAAACAGAATGTGTCTCTGTGCTCAGCCACTACAGCCTGGTCCCAAGCTTCTGGCCGCTTCCCCGCACTGTCCTGCTAAGGCAGGTCCTCAGCAACCTCTAAAGCTTGCAACAGGTTCCCAGGCTCAGACTCTCGGTTCATCCCAGACCTATTTCACCGTCTGGTAGACAGACTGAATTCATAGCTTCTTCCTCGGGAACACAGTGCTTGGCTTTTCAGTCACTAGCTTCTGGAAATCAGGGCTTCACTGGGGCTTAAGAGAATCATTTAATGTTACTGTGGACAGAAACCGTATCACTCATTTGCTGTAAACCAGCATGTTGCAGTCAGACTATTATAAAGCACAGTGGGCAGGGGCTTGCCCTCAGTCGAGCCACACCTGTACTCTAAAAGGCTCGCTCTCATCAAGACGGAGAAGGACTTGCATCAAGAGTGTTAGCTAAGGCACAGGAGGGCCGTAAGAATAACAAAATTAGGGCTGGAGGGCTGGTTCGATGGTTAAGAGTTCAGTTCCCAGCAACCTCAAGGTGGCTCACAACCATCTGTAATGGGGTCTGATGTTCTCTTCTGGTGTAAATCAAACTCCTAAAAAAAAAAAGAAAGAAAGAATAACAAATCTACAGAGACCATACAAGCTCATGGCTCCATTCCCATCACTCTAAATATTTCAGTTCTCTGACATCAAATGTACAACACCTCAAGACCATGCAAACATACACACTTGCCGTATGGGTTTTTTTTTTTAATTCAATTTATGTGGTAGGGAAATAACGACCTTCCAAAATGTCCATATTCTCGTTCCCAGAATGTGTCACTGTGTTACCTTCCACAGCCCAAGGTACAGTGTAAATATGGTTCAATTAAGGACTCCGTGCAAGTGGGCCTGGTATAATCAAATGGGTCTTTAAAACTGACCAACCATTCCCTGTCAGGAGAAGCATGCCTACATAGAAAGAGAGAGAACTATAGTGGCATTGACCTTGAAGAACCTTGAGCTAAGGAGTGGTCTGTAGCCTCTAAGAGCCAGAACCAGATTTCTCTCCCAAGAGTTCTGGAGAGGCCTTGATCTTAATCCACTGGGGCCCATTTTGGACACTGGCCTCCACAATTATAAGGTAAGTCATCTGTATTGCTTGTGCCATAGACTCTGTGGTAGTTTGTTGGCCACCACAGGAAACTAGCACAACGTGATAGAGTAGTTGGCTAAATCTGCTGCCACAATTTATCTCCCTTAAATCCTTTCAGAGTTTTCATGACATCTCTTTCTCCTGTGGGTTTTCTTGAAGCAAATCACTCCTCTTGCTTTTTAATTTCCTTTTATGTGTAGGCTGAGGCCTTGTTCCCTTGAAGCCTCCTGCAATATCATCTCGGCACATAGCTCCCCCCAGGAGCAGTCTGCACAGGATGCTACATTTTCTCCCTCAGTAAGTGGAGTGGCTGGGGCCCGTGAGGGAGGGGGAGGGCAGCGAGTGCATTTGCCAAAGACACACTCCAGGGAAGAAGAAGGAAAAGATGTTTTCGGCAGCTTGACTGTGGCATTTCTTCCCTGGAGTTGTTCCCTAGAGTCTGAATTGCCACTGACTGGGCACTTTTTCTTCTAAAAGCTTCTGGATGCCTAAGTGTGCTGTCCTGCGGGGAAGGCCCTGAGGACGAACAATGGTTATAAAAGAATCATAGTTCTCACCCCAACCGCTCCCCTTCTTAACAATGAAAAGTTCAGAAAACAACCAAATGTGTGCCTCTCAGGAAAATGCCTAGTCAAGCAGATGCCTCCCTTCTGCCTGTTGAACATTTGGGTTGCCCAATGCAAATGTTAAAGCTGTGTTCAAACCAGAAAAAATAAAAATAATAAGCCGTCAGAGTAATTGCTAAGAACATGCAAGGATTATACAAAGTAAACTGCAGCCTGCAAAGAAGAGAATTGCATGTTAGCTAATTGTTAATTTTAGCAATCGCAGCAGCTAATTACCACGGCACACATTGGCGATTAGCTTGATGCCCCGGCACCTGCTTTCTCCAATGAACAGATTTCTTCATCTCTAGCACGGGAGCAAAATGTGTAATTATTGGCCATCATTGGGGCGATTTTTCAGTGATTCTTTTGTGCGGTGTGAATAAAGCATAATGACATATTTTATTAGAGGGCAAATAGCTGTTTGTTAATGGGAATGATTTGAAATCCAAAAAAACTAGAAGCCAGGAGCATGTTTTCAGTATCAGCATGAATTCAAATGTATTTTCTTTTAACTCTTTATAAAAGGAGCATAGAAATCAAATCTAAACTGAGTATAATATATTTAATGATATGTGCAAACACGGCATTGATTAATTACCTCAAATGCTTTCAGGGGTATACCATTTATTTTGTTTCAGTCATGTGTTAGATTTTAGTATTTCATATTTAAATTCTTATTTCTTGGTCCGAGGGTCTTGGTGGAGCTGGCCTGCGTCACACCTCATTTTTCTGAAGAACCCTCTTTTTAGTGGTACATGCAGCACTTTCAAAGGAAGAAAAAAAAATCCTTGCCTTCCTGCCTTTGCTGCCTCCAGAGCCGGGCACACCAGGGTTTCCCTGGAGAGAAAAGCATGAATTAGGTTATCAACACCCAACTGTCAGCCATGGGGTGTGCATTGTACATTGTAAATAAGGTGCCCTGAGGATAAGACTAGAACTCTTGCAGGCTTGGAAATGATATTCTTTCCCCTTTCATGACAAAATTAATAGATCGCTGCTACAGGAGCCTATCAAAGAATAAAAGCAATGTCTGTCTTCATCTCAGGCATATGAATGAGCAAACATGAGTGTGAGTGTGTGTGTGTGCACGCTCGCTCGCACGTGCACATGTACGTGCATTGGGTTTGTGCCTTAGGGGGGTGTGCCTGTGTGTGTGCATTGAGTGTGGGTGTCTGTGTGTGTGAATTTATCTGACTTGAGAATACTCTCCTTGGCAGTGATTCAGCCTAGGAAGAAAATGGAGACTTTCCCTTTCAACTCTGTTGCTGATCAAATTCTTAAACAGGTCACCTCCTTCTCCAGTTTCTTCCCTGGGATGCTGTATATTTTCATAATGGAAGATATTATGGGGGTGCTCTGGCACTCTCAGATTAATGGTTAATGCAAAGGGCTAGAGATAGAGTTCAGTGGTAGAGCATTGGCCTACCTCGTTCAATGCCTTGAGTTCAATCCATTCATACCAAAATGGTAACAACAATGCACGATCAATGGATAACCATTATTTTGAGCTGAGGTGGCATGGGGGCAGGTGGACTTGAGGAATAAGCTTACTTCCACCCAAACTTATACCTGCCATCTCTCTCTCTCTCTCTCTCTCTCTCTCTCTCTCTCTTTTGTTTTCTATATTTTTTGTTTACATTCCAAATGATTTTTCCTTTCCTGGTTCCCTCCTCCCCCTAAGTCCCATAAGCCCTCTTCCCTCTGCCAGTTCCCCAATCAAGCCCCTCCCAATCCTCTGTTCTGGCAATCCCCTACAATGCTGCATCAAGCCTTTCCAGGACCAGGGCCCTCTGGGCTAATATCCACTTATCAGTGACTGCATCCCATGTGTGTTCTTTTGTGAATGAGTTACCTCACTTAGTATATTTTCCAGTTCCAACCATTTGGGCACCACACTTCCAGAGGACCCTGCTATACTACTCCTGGACATATACCCAGAGGATTCCCCGGCATGCAATAAGGACACATGCTCCACCATGCTCGTAGCAGCCCTATTTATAATAGCCAGAAGCTGGAAAGAATCCAGATGTCCCTCAACGGAGGAATGGATACAGAAAATGTGGTATATTTACACAATGGAATACTACTCAGCAATTAAAAACAATGAATTCATGAAATTCTTCCATATATTTCTTAGGGAACATTCCTTGCCGAATGTCCTTCTAAACTAGACCCAAGCAAGCATGCCTGCTCTGCTCGGGTAAGATGACGGAGCTGCAGCGCTTGGCTTGAGCCGTGTCTTCGCTGGGCTCATCCCTCCTTCCACACTGGGGTCAGTTATGAAAGTTGTGTATTTTAAAGGTCGTTGAAAGGCGGCCACCTCTGGGAGTCAAGAACGTCTCCTAATTGCCAGCAGCTTTGTTTTACCGCTGCTGTTTGCGAACAGGGGGAAGTCCCCTTGAAAGGGCATTTCCCCCTTTCCTGCAGGCTTCCCCAGTATTTTAGGATGTAGATAAGTTCAGTATTCAGGTTCACTGTTTGACCCATTAAACTGGTATTGAGGTATAATTTGTGTGTTTTCCCAGTACCCTTGCACATAGAATGGGGTTCATTTCCACACGTTTGAATAAATTTATCCAGTTCAGTGAACCTGTTGTGAAGCTTAGCACGACTCAGTAGGTGGCTTTAAAGTCCTGTAATTAGCCCATTACAGAAAATCTGTACTTTAGATTTTTGCACATTGGTTAATAAGCATAACGCGCTTCATATATAAATAACATTACATTAAATGATGCAATACAAGAGAATTAAAGGCCAGTGGAGTCTTTTTTTTAAAATACTTGAAAGAGACCTCAAATTAGCATGTTTAATTCCAACTCACTGCACAGGAAAAGCCCCTTGCTCTTACTGTACTGGGCCCACACCAGCTCAGGGTAAGGGTGGGGGCTGTGCCCAAGGTGCTCACATGACTCCTGCATACCCTCCTGCCCGGTCTCTGTCCATTCGCCCGGGGCTGGACTTGCCGGTACCCAACTTCCGCGCAGTTTTGAACATAGACAAGGAGATGAGCAGACAGGGTCAGAGGTGGGAAAAGACTTCGGGTCTGTGTGACTCCCTGGGATGCTACGAGTTTGAGCACTCCTTCAGGATTCGCGGGGCGACATGAGAGGTCTGACAGGATCCTCTTCCTCTCTGCCTGGTTTTCTCAAGTCTCCCCGGCCATTACCTCAGAACGGTGTGTGATGTGAGTATCCCACACACAAGAGCTTGCTTTTAGAGTTTTAAATGTTTTATTATAATAAAATTTGTCACACACACACACACACACACACACACACACACACGCAGGAATTTAATTTTAGAGCAGTGGTTCGCTACCTGTGGGTCATGAACCTTCAGGGGTCACATATTAGATATCCTGAGCATCCGATATTTACATTACAATTCATAACAGCAGCACAATTACAGTTACAAGTTACAGTTATAAATGAAATGGTTTTATGGTTAGGGGTCACATGAGGGACTATATTAAGGGATTGCACATTAGGAAGGTTGAGAACAGCTGCTTTGGAGTTTCATTCTAATGAAACTCTTAAACAACTGTGTGCCGCAGCCTGGACTATTAGACAAAGTGCCCACTGTCTCTGTATGGAATGAAGTCACCTTCCGAGTGAAATGAGCCCCAAATCCCATGGAGTGATAAAGCTAACCCATTTTATGGGAATCTAAGGATTGGAACAAGATATGTAATTTGCATTATAGTTGTATAACTGGTAACAAGAAACATCTGGGCTAGAACTCACTCCACACTAGACTTGAGCTCCTTGGTCCAGATTTGTCTCCTGTCGTGGTTCCCTCAGAACATGTATTCATTAATTATTTGTACCTACTGCATAGGCATGGCAACAAACTTCAGATATACTGGTGAAATTTAACCATCATTCCAAATCAAAGAAAATCTCTAACTGGTCAAGTACAAACCTTAAAAACCTCAGTTCCTTAAATAATAAATGTACTAAATCAAGGACTTGTCAAATGGTTCAAGTATAATCATTCAAAATACTATGTATAAAATTTTCAGTATTGATTTTTTTTTTTTGAGTTTGGTCTTCATTTACCCCTGAAAGCAGCATTTTGGGGGAAAGTTACTTTATCAAAACCTAAGGATACTTCACCCTCCTTAAGAATACATGCCAAATGAGGAGCAGCCTATG
The DNA here is from genome assembly GCA_964023405.1 of Apodemus agrarius. Taxonomy (NCBI): domain Eukaryota; kingdom Metazoa; phylum Chordata; class Mammalia; order Rodentia; family Muridae; genus Apodemus; species Apodemus agrarius. The sequence goes on along the minus strand of OZ030011.1, from coordinate 67,352,725 downwards.
GGCCTCAACCCTACACAAAGAACTATAGGTAACTGAGGGAAGCCAGGGCAGGAGGGGTGGTTCACCCATGGAAGAGCACGCTGATTGGTTGTCCAGTGCCAATGGTCAGCCATGAAAACATACGCACTGGTAACATTACACGGACTTATCAGGTTATATTTAGAAATATGTATGTATATAAATGCACATATATTTATGCAAGCACAATTAGTGAAAAAGAGGTTATAAATCTGAAGGGGAGCAGATTGGGAAGTTTGGGAGAAGAAAAGGAAGGGAAACATTTTGTAATTTGTAATTTTTATTTCAAAACTAAAAAAAAAAAACATGTTCTTTTATTTACCTATGTCTGTGTGTAATTGTATGTGTTTCTAGGGTACGGTGTTGATGCATTTAGATGTGGTTGCAATTTGAAATGATTAGCACGTCTTGTCACCTGAAATGCTAATCTTTAAGTGATTCTGACTTTTCTTATTTTATTTACTCCTAGTGTCCTCTGAGGGGCGGGTCCCTTCTTCACCCCACTTTTCCCCTCTGCCTCTCCAGTTGCAGGAGGGCACCATTCTACCTTTTTCTTCTATGGGTTAAGTAAAGATTGCATCCAGTTTAGTAAAGAAACCGAGGGGGGAGGGGGAATGATTGGGGAATAGTTGGGGGGGGGGGAGAGGAACTATGGGAACTATGGTGGGTGGGAACTGGGAAAGGGGAAAGCCTTTGGAATGTAAACATAGAATATAGAAAATAAAAATTAAAAAAAGTACATTTCGTACTCATAAAACATTTCTAGATACTTTTGTTCGCATGTTTATTGTTCCTAGAAACCCTAAATAGATTTCTTTATATCTACTGGAAGTCTCTACAGTCCCTAACACTTAGAAGCTTGTTTTCATCATTTTCATCGTAAGTCCCCAGAGCACGCCATAATTCATCCTTAGCATACGTTCCCCTTGCATCACTGTGTCTTACTTAGTCTTTTTCTTCTTATTCTCCCCAAACTTGGAGCATTTTCTGTGTCTTTACCCAATATTTCAAGTCTGTTATAGGGTTTGCTTTGTAAGTGTTATGATAATGTAGGAATCAAAATTGAAGTCTTAGTATTCACCCCATTACACCAGTCCCTCCGAGCCTCCGAGGCTCTTTCCCACATCTCTGAACACGTTTGTCCTTTAATTTCAAGTCTTTTGGTTCATGTCAACCAGGGAGAACTATTTCAACTTCTTGTTGGAAAGTAAGAAATGAACATTCTATCTTTAGCCACTTTTAATTTCTGTCATTGTCTATTTTTTTTCAAATTATGGTCTATGATTAATAATCTTTCTGTCATTGCTAGGTGGCATGGTGAACTTAACTTTGTCAAGAGCAATAAAAACTTTTAAATTCGTCATTACACATGGGATAAGATTGTTCCATTTCCCCATCTTTCTGAATGCGTTTATAATCTCATCCTTAATCCTACATTCTTTCACCGAAACCTCAAAAGTATATTGGTTTTCACGTTATATGTCTCAATTACTACCCCCAAAGCTATGTATTTCATATTGGCTGAGCTGCACTGAATCTTTCTATTGACTTCATATTTAATGGTGTGAATGTCAGAACTTGGGGTTCTAACCTTAAAGCTTTATTTACTGATTTTTTTTAAAAAATCCTTTCCTGAATATTAAATATATACTCTAAAAGCTAAACCATTCTATGACCTGTAGTTTTAATAATTGAGTATTCTCAAAAAGATATTATGAAAACCAAGTAAAGACCAACCAACCAAACTTCCCAGAAATCAATAAACCTGCTGAAACATAATAGCCAATATAATTTCTTATGTGGTTTACAGATCAAAAAAAAAAATCCAATTTATTGTGATAAAGAATTCCTTGCTAGGTGAGTCAGTATCATTTAGAAAACTGAATTCAGATAATCATTTTTAATTAAAGTTAGAGCTAAATGAAACATAAGCCCCCAATGAGTTCACAGAACCCCTGGAGCTTGTAAGTTAGCGGTAGCTCGAAGCTAGGAAGTCCTGTGCACTTGTAAAGCGGAATGAATGACTAAACACTTCCCAGGCAGTCCCCCCCTCCCCCGGCAGCTGTAGCCAGCCCTCAGCACCCCAGGTGGATTCTGCCCAGGAAGACCTGCTAGCTGATACTCAGAGGGGACATATTGGAGAGCCATTCACGCACCCACAGTCCTGACTCAGAGTTTTCCCAGAAGTGTTGGATGAGTCCAGGAATCTTCTGGCAGTGTGAAGCCTGGCCAGCATCCCTGATGGGAGACATTGCTGATAGGTGTGATGGGAGGTTAGTTCCACATGGTGTGAACTCCCAAACTGTGCCCCTACCTAGAGGGTTACCTTATAGTTAGTTCATTTCTTTGGGTAGAGACATGGGACTATCTTTGAGTGTTTTCTAAAACACTGAATGTAGGAACCTATTCCAAACCTACAAAAAATAACTGTCGTAGGGAATACGATCTGGGCACATGTTTTAACAACTTCCGCATGTTAGTTTCTACCCTGAATATGAGAATAAGTAGTGATAATGCAAAAATCAGTAAGATTGAAGGGAACATGTAAGAGGCACCTCAGCGGTATCTGACCTGATTCCTTGAGCGTACTACGTACTTTTACTCTCTCCTCCATATTGGCAGTTTTGTATCAACCTAAGAAATATAACTGTTCACTCATTTCTTCCTTTCACCGTCTTGATGTTCAAGAAGTTCACTCCAGAGGCCACATTCTGAACTGTAATGGGTCAACGTGGATTCGATTTGCACATGCCAGTTTGGGGATATCCCGGGCCTCAGTATATCACAACCTCGGGTGGGCTAAGGTCTCCTCCATACTTGAGCCCATCTCCCAGTCACAAGCCCACTTCCTGCTCCTCTATACACGCATGCGCTCTCCCTCAGAAAGGAGTCCGAGTCTTCATTCCGCTCCGCTCCCACAGCAGCGGCGCTCACACCATGCTTCCTCTAGTTCTCTAGCTACTCTTTTCCCACTGCTCAGGGCATTAAGTAGACAATTCTTTTTGGTAGAAAATAATTTATTTTTTCTAGTTACCTCACAGCTTGGTTCCTTTCTGTAAGTGATTACCATTAAGGTATACAAACATCCCATCGTTTGAATTATTCTACAGATGCCCCACAGAGACGTGGGATGAGAACGGCTGTGACACTGACCCTCAGAAGACTAAGAGTTGATATGGATCCTGACATATGCGGGCCTTCCAAGAGCCTTGCAGTAGCTCGAGGAAGAGCTCAGATGCCTCACCTCGAGCGGAATAGCCATTTGTCTGCTGAAGACTCACTCACTGGCAGGATCGAAGGAGACAACGCTTAAGAGCTCACTGCAGATCTTGTCATAAAACTCTCAAGAATGTTAATTGGATATTTTAACTATTTTTAAAAATACACTAGCTTCTGCTAGATAACTGAAAAGTACATAGAAAGAGGCTAGGCCAGTGGTTCTCAACCTGGGGGCCTTGACCCCATCAGAATCCCATATCAGATATTTACACTGCAATTCGCCACAGTAGGAAAATCAGTTATGAAGTAGAACCAGACTAAATTTAAGGCAAGGAGTCATCACAACATGAGGAACTGTATTAAAGGGTCGCAGCATGGGGAAGATTGAGAACCACTGGATGAGGCTTGCTAGAGTTTATACACTTGTGATGAGACAGGAACCCATGAGAAACTCCAAGATACCACCCAATAGAACACTAGCTCTTGCCCAGTGAGGAGGAATGTTGTTAGAATTAGCCCTGTCTCAAGGAATGAGGTATAACAGAAGCGTGTTAGTCAAGGTTCTCTAGAGGAACAGAACTGATAGGGTAATACAGGCAGACAGACAGCCATACACACACATACACATATACACGTGTGTGTGTGTGTGTGTGTGTGTGTGTGTGTGTATGTGTATGTATGTGTGTATATATATGTTACAGTTATATTTATTATGCATTGTGGATTTGTGAGTCACTTAAAGTTTTCAGACCCTAAAACAACGTGAAGAGTGAGGCTTAAGAGGGCATCTGGAATGACTTAACCACATGTCCAAATTTATATTGTGGTTATTTGGTACAATGGAATTGTTAATGTTTAAAATAATAATCGAAGGAAAAATCAAGTTTACAACCATTTATAAACAAGCCCAATGCCTGGAGTATTGATTAAAATGGGAAGATCATTTGAGTCTTCTCTGCCTACCTCTATAGTCTTTGTTTGTTAAATGATATTTTTCTAAGAACTCTATCCTCAAAAAGTGACACAGAGAGAGACAGAGAGACAGAGAGACAGAGACAGAGAGACAAAGAGACAGAGATAGAGACAGAGGCAGAGACAGAGACAGACAGACATATAGAGACAGAGACAGAGAATTATCATTGTTCCATTAAGACAAGAAGGTGAAAAGCTCTAGCTCAGAAATGTACACTCCCCAGTGATATACACTCTGAGGTTGTCTGGTTAGTGTTTTTTTAAATAGTCACACTGATTCCTATGCCATATAAGGAAAGACTGAGTTCCGTAGTGTCCCCATAATCTGCAACTGAAGCAGTAAGTTCTGCCTCCTGACTGTAGACTTCCACTTCAGACAGAGTACATTGCCTGTAGTGAGTATTAGAGAAGCTTGGTGCTGTGACCCAGAGAACAGAACGGTTGTCCAATTAGTGCCTCACCATATTCAATGGATCAACAGAAAATTTGACGCATTGTTTTAGCGAACATAATTTTAACGACTAAATTTTACCGGGATATCCACTCGTTGTCTTAGGGTCTCTACCGCTGTGATAAAACAACTTGGGAAGGGAAGGTTTGGCGTCGCTTTCCAGCTTGTAGTCCGTTTTCCAGGGTGGCCAGAACAAGAGCTCAGGGCAGGAAACCTGGAGGTGGGAGACGCAGAGGTCACAGAGGGGTGTCACTTCCAGATTTGCTGCTGCCGGCTTGTCCAGTTGGTTTCCTTACAGCACCCAGGACCACCAGCCCAGGATAAATGGACATTTTGCCTCCATTTACATCTGTGCATGATGTGTGTGCAGGACTCTCAGGGGCCAGAAAAGGGAGCCGGATCCTTTGAAACTGTAGTTACAGACATTGTTGGCTGCCATGTGGGTGCTGGAGATCAAAACCCTGTTATGTGGAGAAAGTAGTCAGTCTCATAACAGTGAGCCATCTCGTAGACATTTTTAAGTTAAGTTTATTCTCGCAGTCCCGGATCTCTCTACTCCAAGGCACTTTGAACACTAAACCTAAATGACTGTGCTGTGCTTGGTTTCCCCATTGAGAAGACAGTAGGAGGACCCAGGACGGGAGGGAAGAGGCTGGACTCCTTCTGGCCAGTGGCTCTGCGATTTGCTGAATATGTTGAGCAGGCAGAGACAGCCGTGGGATAGCACAGCCAGCAGCTTGGGACCTCTTGTGGAGCCTTGTCTGTGGAGCAGCGATGGGCTGACATTTGACATTTGTGAGAACACCACTACTGAGGACCAGATTAAAATAACTAATTGGGGGTAATTCCAATTTCACAGTAGCACAGGTCGGGCTTAGCAGATGAGATGCATTCTTTGCTAACAGGTACCTTCATTACAGCATTTGGCAGAAGAATTCTTGGCATGACTCAATAGGAGAAAAAAATTAGTCTGAATAAAATACTTGCGCACATGCAGGCCTTAAGTAAAATGAAAATTCTGGTGAACTCTTTTTTAACTATGTGAAGAAATAACATAGACATTTAAAGACCAAAAAATATATTCTTGAGCTGGGAGGAAAAAAAAAATCTACCTAGATTTTTTTTTAAAGTTCTGAATCTCAAGACAGTATACAGAATATGTGTAATTACGATAAGTAAAAAATAGGCTGGAGAGATAGCTCAGTGGTTGAAAGCACTTCCAGAAGACAGGGTTCAATTCCCAGCACATTGATGATGGCTCCTCACATGTGCAACCCCAGTTCCAGGGGCCCCAGCTCCCTCTTCTGGCCTCCATAGGCATGAGGCCTACATGCACATATACATGCAATCAAAACACCATACACATAAAATAATAATAAAATGGTTTAAAGATATGCTAGCACATGTGCGAAGAAGTAGAATTAAGGACTTTAAGTTGTGATTTTATTTTAGCTGGGGAGTAGGGGGTACAGGTGGATGAGTGCTAGTTCCCACGGAGATCAGGAGGGTAAAGAATCTTTAGGGGCTGGAGTTACAGGCAGTTGTGAGTTACGAGCTACCTGCCGTGGGTGCTGGAAACAGAATACACTCCTAACCACTGAGCCATATCTCCAGCCTCAAGAAAAAACTTGAACATGTGGAAAGAGAAGACTCACAAGGAAGTGGCTAAAACAGTGTCACCTGGAAGGAGAAGCGGGGACTGGTAGTTGAAGGACAAAAGAAACATTTTTAAAACTGAATAGTTAATCTTGAAATGACCATGTAACGTCTTGAAATCTTTTTTTTTTTCTTTTTCTTTTGAGACAGGGCTTCTCTGTATAGCTAGACCAGGCTGGCCTTGAACTCAGAAATCCGCCTGCCTCTGCCTCCCAAGTACTGGGATTACAGGCGTGCACCACCACCGCCCGACTTGAAATATTCTTAAATTAAAAAATAACACTTAGAGGTGCCTGTCGAGTGTTCGTAGTATCCGTCTTGTTTGCTATAATATTCTCTCTGTTCTTGCCTCAGTGTGGCTTTTGGGAGCTGCTGTATTACAGATAAATGGATACATAAATACATTCATAAACCTGTGAGAAAGCAGCTGGGGGTGGGCTCAGGGTGTTTTTAAAAGTATTTCTTTGCTCTGACTTTTTTTTTTCTTCATCCCTTTTCTGTATTCCACATTCTAAACCTCATGGAATCTCTCCGCAGATTTCATAATTTCAGTTTTACCCAACTCATCCACCTTATAATTATGAATATATGGACATAATTAACTGAATCACTTTGAGAGAGAGGAAAAAATGCCCTACTTAAGGCTAATTAGATGAATCATGAATGCCTAGAAGGATGCATTTCAATAAGGTGAAAAACTTCAGATAAAAATTTAATGAAGTTTTCAGTGCATTTGACCACGGAGAACATTGATAAGTATTCTTTCCACATAGATTATTACAGTGTATCGATTTAGGATACCAAACGCTAAATACTGCCACTGTTTCCACAGCAGACCTGATTGCACTTCCTTGTCACATTCATATATAAAAAAAAAAAAAACACCACGGTGCACTAATTGGGAGTCTCCCACCATCTGCACACTTGCTTCTCGGAGCACATGAAATGATCAATGGGAAAGCAGGGTCAATCCAGGCAGACTGTGAGTGAAATTAAAATAATAAAATGTCTAAACATTTAACTGCAAATAGGAAATCTTTATCCCCCACCCACACCCTATTCTGTAGCATAAAGCTAAGGCACAATTATTCATATACCTCAAGTAATTTGCCGGCTCCATACAAAATCTCATTTAAAATAAGAAATTGCTATTTCTGCACATTTATTCTACCAAATGCCAGCTAATTGCTGCAATGGCCATTATAAAGAATAATTTTCGCTTAGTGGAAAAAAAAAGGAATGAAGAGAACATTTTCTGGTTTTGTTCCACTGCGAAGGCTCTATTCAGTGCATGCTGAATGCACAGCGTTTCGCCGCTGCATTTATTACACTGAGAGGTCAAGTATTGCACAGCGTCTTGTATTACGCTTTGCATGCTAAGTATTTCACTTCACAAATTGACCCTCCGGTGTACTTACTACATAATGCTTTAAAAACCCAGCTACAACGCGGCACAATTAGCAATACTTTCACTCCCGGTTAACAATGGGAACACCAATGTAGGTGATTGCATTTACAGTGTAGCTTTCTTCACAAAACATTTTTGACACATTAAGGTACTTCGGAATTGTGCAGTACCAGTCCTCTCTTGTGAATGGCTTTCCAGCATTTGCAGAGAGAAACAGTTACTGTATGTTAGAGCTTAATTGAAAAGAATTCAGCCACGGCCTATGAAGCACCAATTAGGGTGATATTATATCATAAAAAGCTGTAATATCCATTTTCAGACTTGTGCATTAGCCAATACAAAGTAGGACACAATTAAAAAGGTATACAGTTTAAACTCTTGAAACTGTTAAATTTAATTAGGAGTTCAGTATGAGGGGGAAAGTGGGTGAGTGGGGGGCTGTGGCAGAGAAAAGGAAGTTCTCTGTAGGGCTGGAATACCAGTGGGCACTAGCAGCCTACGTAGACCACGTAAGTCGCTCCTTCCTTAAACTACCTGTACTCAGTGTACGTGTAAGATGTGTGCTTTGCCTGGTGACTAGCTTCTGAGGTCACATGCTTGTTCATGCTAGTCACGGATGTCTGCTTTCCAGTAATTCTGGAGTCTACTGATGAGGGGAGGCTGTGGACCAGGGAGGAAGGAGCGTAGCACTGAAGTTTCCTAGACCACGCAGTTCAAACACAATTAAAAGGGAGTTAACCGCACTGCTTCTCATGGAGAAAGACACAGATAATTGTGAAATAAAATGGACAGGGCCAGATTGGTATAAGTGTCTTTGCAGGCTTGGCTCTGAACGTAATATTTAAATACTGGAACCTGCATGAAATCCCACTTCGAGGTGACAGCCGGCAGGTAATTATCAGTAAAACAACATTATCAAAGTTCTCCTGCCTAGCGTGTTTGACTGACTGGAGTGCTTCTCCTTCCAAATCCCGCTAATATCCGTCTCAATCTGCTATAATATGTTCACAAGTTGGGGCTTATTTTGAATCCCACTGGGTGAATGAGGACAGCACACTCTGAATTTGCATACTACACACATTTCTTTCATTTGTAAAAGGTTCCAGTGGATTTTTTTTTTTTTAAACGAAAGCTAGCCCAGAATAACAGGAAAACCACTTTCTCAACGACCAGAATGAAAACAGAAGAGCAGATCAGGTATCTCTTCTGCTTATTCTATTTATAGATCTCTGACAATAACCTTCACTATATCTGAAGAAAAAGTTATCTTAATTTATCACTGATAAAGCAATTTTCTAAAGGCATAAAAATATCTGGGGGGGGGGAAACAGCACAGGGGGCAAGTTTTCATTTCTGACTTGACAATGTTACTCTTCAATGGCCCTCTTTTCAACCCAACTTTCTTGACCTCTAAGATGTCAGCAACCAAAAAGAGACAGCTCAGCGGGGATTCCAGACTACCCTCAATGCCAGGTCAATCACAAGACCCTGTGGTTACTTTGAAACTGACTTCCAACTCACCCTTGCTTCAGGGACCTTGGATTAAATTAAGAATGGGCAGTCGATGACTGGCCCAACTTGAGATGCATTCTGTGGGAGAGAAACCAACCCCTGACACTATTAATGATACTCTGCTGTGCTTATCAACAGGATCCTAGCATAACTGTCTTCTGAGAGGCTGTATCCAGCAGCTGATGGAAACAGATGCAAAGACCCACAGCCAAACAAGGTAGAGCTTGGAGCGTCTTGTGGAAGAGTTGGGGGGAAGGAATGAGAGAACTGGAGTGGTAAAGGACATCACGAGAAGATCTACAGAGTAAACTAATCTGGGCTCACAAGAGACTAAAGCACCAGCCATAGAGCATGCATGGGCTGGACCTAGGCCCCTGCACATTTGTAGTAGAGGTGCAGCTTGGTCCTGATGTGGGTCTCTAACAGTTGGGCTGGGGGCTGCTTCTGACGCTGTCATGGGCCTTTGGGTTACCATATTTGCTGTGCCTGCACTGGCCTCAATGGAAGAAGATACACTTACTACTGCTGTGGCTTGATATACCAGGATAAGTGTGTATAAGGGGTGTAAGTGTAGGACTTCAAGGAGAGGAGTGTGAGGGGCTGTGATCAGGCTGCAAATTGAATAAATAAATTAATTAATTAATGGAGAAAATAGACTTTAATAAACTAGAGATAACTAGTCAAGCATGGTTGTGTGCCTGTAATCCTAGCATTTGAGAGGCTGAGGCAGCTGGGTCATAAGTTCCAGGCCAGCCTGGGATGTGTAGGGAGGAGAGCCTGTATCCAAAAAGAAACAAAATATCATCATCAAACCAGAATAGCAGTAAGGTACCACACAAATCTAAAGTTAGAATAAATTTCTGGTGCTGTCTTGTTTCGTTGGTTGAACCTGTAGCAGGAGGCATGTTTGTATTCGAAAGTTGAAAACTGGGTCAGTTAGCCCTTATTCTAGTAGACCCTGAAGGTGCTAGCAAAATGAAGGTGTTATATCTTTTCATACCATTGGAGTCAAAGGGATGAATGAAATTAAGTGGAGTTTCCAGGGATGAAAATGTAAATGGTTTTGGATGAGGCTCCAGCGACTGCATAGAGATCATACACTGAGCAGTCTAGGCTCTAGGCATGTCTGTCTAACCCCTCTCCTGTTATGATTCCCATCCTGAGTGAGCAAGATGGAGGAGGTTCTGTTTTGCAGGTTTTAATGAGAACTCGAAGCTTGTTGTATTAAGATTCTTCAGAGGAGACAAGAGATTTTGCAAATGTTTTCTTGGATTCTCTTTTTCTGACTAGAGGTATTTCTGGCATCCTCGCCCTCTGAGGACACTGAGAGAATTAATTAGTCTGTGTGGTCTGTAACTGATTGGATGATAAGGACTGCTGCTGAGGCATCGAGGCGCTATTTCCATTCTTTTCTGCAGGAGGAGACTTGTCTTTTTCTCCAGAAGCTGGTTCTATCACAAAGGTGCTACATGGCCTGGCGCCAGTACTCCTCCGCCACAGCACTTTATCATTTTTGCATCTAGAGTTCATGATACTCTCCTGTTCAAGGAATAATCAAGTTTTCATTCGCTGTGAATGTCTATGTATTCTTATGCAGCCGTTGACCAATAGAAAATGCAATTAGACCAGTGAAGCCGGTGTAAATAAGATGGACAGAGGCGGTCTAACAGTACCTCGGTGGGTGATCTTTCCTATGCAGTCACAGCCCCAGAGAAATGAGAGTTTGCCATTATACAATTTTATTTTTTTTCCAAGGGAAGTCAGAAGCAAGCATGTGCATAAAAGACTCCCTGATTTTTCCATTTTAAAGTGATTTATTTTGATTTTACTTTTTATGCATTGGGGTGAGGGTGTCAGATCTCCCAGAACTGGAGCTACAGACAGTTGTCAGCTACCATGTGGGTGCTGGGGATTGAACCCAGGTCCTCTAGAAGAGCCGCCAGTTCTCTTAACTGCGGAGCCATCTTTCCAGCTTCCCCCTCCTGATTTTTTTAAATGCTGTGATCAAAACGAAACACACATAAGGTTCAGATTTGGTCTTAAGTCCTCTTCCTGGGGATGGTAATATTGATCAGCAGGGAAAGACACCTGCCACCAAGTTTTGCCACCCAGATTTGAGCCTTGGAACCTAACTGGTAGAGGGAGAGAAGCAGCAGGCAAGCATATCGCCTTATGACTTCTGCATGAATACAGTGGCATGCACTCTAACATACAATTTTCAAGAAGGGCTTTGCTCAGCATTGTGGCTCACACCTTTAACCCCAGCACTCGGAAGGCAAAGACTGAAGAAGCATGAGTTTGAAGCCGCCTTAGCTACACGGGCTCCTCCCTCCCCAGGAAGTCTGTGTCCTTGTTTCAATGGCTCCCTCAGTGTGCAGTGGTTGTGGTGTTTTGTTGTCGTTGTTTGTTCGTGAGTTGCTTTGCTTATACTACATCACAGTGCAGTGATGAGCAGCAGGGCAGAGTTCTCTTCTAGGAGCCCTGTCTTCTCAGCCGCCTGAAATTAAACTCTATAACAAAAGAACATTCTCTATCTCAAAACATGTCACTTCTCTAATGTGACTTACTAATAGTTTAGTGACCTCTGCTAACAGAGTCTTGATTCTGGTACATACTTGTATTATCTGACTTACGTATCACAAAAGTTTCACTGTAGAAATGAGCCAGATGGTACTGCCGTTACATGTCACCCTGTAACTTCTGTGACTTAAGACAGCCACACTTCATTGCTCCTGGTGACACAAACATGGGTTACAGGAGTAGCTCTGCTGAACTGAAGAGAAGGAGCTTCCCACTGGGTGCCTCTGCCATTCTCGAGACAGGAAGACTGAGGCTGGCCACCAGCAGCCTGCTCCTCAACATCCACCCCGAAGCTTCGGTAAAACTACTTGACCTAAAGAAACCCTAGGCAAAGCAATTTTTAGAGAGAAAAGCTAAGAAGGGTGTGCTTTTGTCAAACACTAGATATCACCAAGACCCTAATATCCAATCGGGCATCTGCAGAAGATTGGATAGCAAATTAATGGAGCAGGATATAGAACCCAGAAATAAACCCCAGTGTCTACAAAATTTAATATGAGATCAAGATAACAGTCTAACTTAGTGGGTGAAAATGGGGAGTTTTGTTCATTTGTGGTATCTCTTTTTTCGTGCTGAGGATGGAACCCAGGGCCCTGGGCACTCCAAACAGCTCTCTACCAATAAGCTGCATCCTGTGGATATAAGACTATAGAAAATCAAGTTGAATTTATATGCCAAAATAATTTCTGGGGGGGGGAGTTAAAAATGTACAGAAACAAACTAAGATGGAATCATAGCTCAGCGTGGAGGACATACTCAGTAGTTCCAGGGTCTAAGTTCAAACCTCCCTCTACAGAAAGGAAAACAGGGAAAGAGAGACGTCCTTCAAAAATCTGTGTGCATGGAGAGCTCTATAATTTAGTCAGTAAAGTTAGAAGCCATAAAAGTAAAGGTATGTTGAGGTATACATGTTTCAAATAATAACTAAAAAATTAATATATGAATTTTTTAAAATATAAACTAGATAGATGATAGATAGATAGATAGATAGATAGATAGATAGATAGATAGATAGATAGGTAGATATTTGATTCATACAGGAACAAAAACAGAAGGCATGCAAATTTTTGAGAAGACATTTAAACTCACAAGTCCATCACTCAGAAAACAGAAAATATGGTACCAGTGAGGTTAAGGCCCTCAGTCAAACAATCATAAAAGAGTAATAATTATCGTTTTTGTGTAGGAGCAAAGGGAACCCTCACTGCTACTGTGGGAAACAATAATTTTACAGTCCCTTTTGGAAAAAGATCTGGGAACATTTATTAAAACTAAATATCCCCATGGTTTTGACCTAGAACACACACTTTTGGAACCCACTTATACAAATTAGAGCTCAAGCACAGAAGGACACTTACCCAACATCAACTACGGCGTTGTTTAATATGCTAGGAAACTGAAAACTAAGTCATGCTTACACACCATGGAAAATTACAAAGTAAAGTAGAATTATAACAGTTTCATTGAGGAGGTGCTCAATATTCTAAAGATTTTAGTAGTAAAAAAAAGAAGAAGAAAAATGGGGAAAGAATATATTTAAATGGTCATGTTTGTGAAAACCAATACTCTACAAAAAGGTCTGCATAGGACTGTATATGTGTATCATTAATACACAAACAGAGCTATATGTAGATGGGTTGAGTGTTCTCACAGACAAGTGCTAATTTGATGCACCGACGTTAATGGAAGTAGAAGATGCAGGATAGGAGATAAGGGGAAGGAGACATAAAAAGGAGGAAGAAAAATAGGCTATACAAAAACCACAACATCTATGAAAATATGTATATGTTGTGCACACATATAGATAAATTATAAACATAATGAAAATGCAAACCTGTTTACTAACAAAGAAAAGAAAGGAAACTACTCCAAACTAATGTTGACTATGACGTCAGCTTTATTTGTCTTATAAGGTAGATGACTCATTCCACCAGATGCTGCTGAAGACTTGAGCTAGCCTAATGGCGGCTGCTTCCCAGAGGAGGGCAAAGCTTCTCAGTGCTGGTGAGAGATGCTACCTTGGTCGTGCATCTGTTGGATATTCAAAGTAAAGCATATGAGCCTTTAGTCTGTCAGACCCCCTCTACCCTCCTCTTCAGGGTCTCCGTAGAGAAGGGGACCTCTATTCTTCTTGCTGAAAGCTATGTCCTTTAGTTGAGTCCCCCAAAAGGAGGATGACTTGATTAGAGCTGTATAAACTAATAATTTCAATAGCGATAGTTCGATCTGGGGTTGCTTCTGTAATGAGAGGTAAGACTGGTAGACGGTTATAATGGAAATGAATGTGCGTTTGGGACTGGGTCTTCCGTGGGAAGAAAAACTGGCCATTTCACAACTGAATAGCTGGGAAGATGCTGCTAAACCCTGCTGCGGCATGGCTGATTTGTCCTACTGGAGATACACGAGTGTTGCTTTCCTTTCCCCATGATCTTCATTATTCCTGCAAATCTTTTTCAGCCACCAGTCAACCGCATGGCAAGGAAGGAGAGGAGCTCATAAGTCCTTCGGCTTCCTCAGTCTTGCTGAAGAAGAGAAGATTAAGAGAACACTTGACTGTGCCCAGTATCAGCCGTGCAGAGCATAGCCAATGACATTGGTAATTTCTACTCTCTCCAGCCCAGTGTTCCCAGATGTTCTCCAACATCGGACTTCAGAGAGCTCTGCTCTCTTATTTTGCCTAATAGCACTTACAAGAATGCTGTGTTTGCAATGATGTGATTTCTAGACTAGTTTCTGTCTCTCAGACTAAAGCGTAATCTGTAGATGACTAGAAATAATACACTGTAAACCTAACGCACAGCATCAGGCACACACCCCAAATCTGATAAAAATGTATCTTTTTAATGAATGAATATATAAAATGAGGGAAAGGAGGTCAAATATCCCACATGCTTCACAGTATGAGACTTCTAAACTCAAGAGACTTTGATTTTTAAAATTTGGAGTTACCTCTGTCCCCCTGCCCAAACATCATGTGGTAGATTCAGTACCTAAAGGTGAGTTTGCGTGTGCTAGAGAAGCCGCTCAGGGGTTAGGAGCACTGACTACTGTTCCAGAGGACGAGGGTTCACTTCCCAGTGCCCACATGGGGGCTAACAGGCATCTGCAACTCCAGTTCCAGGGAATTCAAAACCATCCTCTGGCCACCAAGGACACTGCACACATGTGGTACACAGGCATACATGCAGGAAAAACACCCATATTCATAAATAAAAAATAAGTACATCTTCTCTAAAAAACAGCAACAGCAACAGCAGCAGCAACAACAACAACAACAACAACAACAACCCATGAGTCCTTTAGTCGTAGTCTTGCATGTGAGGAGGCTCCAGGACGCTGCTGTCTCCCTCTCGGCTCTGCTCTCAGCAGACGTGCAGCTCACAGAAGCTGCGTGTCCGTGGCATGGTGACCGGAGGGTTTCCGTCTCAGTCTCCCTCTCCGTGTTTTCTTGGATCTTGAAACCAGAACGATATCAAAGCACGAAAGAATTTGCAGTTGTTGTTTGTTGGGTCCAGGGATTTCCAAACTGTATTCAAACAGTGGAAAGAGCTTTTCAAAAGGAAATGTTACCCAGAAGCTCAGTATTTCTGTTCCTAAGTTTCTATCTATTTAAACAAATACAGACGGCAAGAGAGGAGAGACAGAAAGAGGAGAAAGTGGTAGACAGGGTCGCAGGGGAGATGGGCAGGAGGGAGGAGGGCTGGAAAGGAGCCAAGAGTGCCACAGCAGGCCCCTCTGGAGGTCACCTCTGGCCTGTTGCTTTGCCATCCCCCTTCTGTCACCTGGGCAGCCACTCCATTGTGTTCCCCACTGCATCACTGGAACCAGAGATCTTTAAATAAGCTAGATGGCCCCCTCCTTCTAAAAGAAAAGGATTTTCCATCATACTCTCCTTTAGTGTTGCGACTTCTTCCTGCCAGAATAAACCCTCCTTCTCTTCATTTCCCTCTAACAGATTGTGGTGTGCATTCTTCCTGCACATAATCTCGCAGAAGTCAGATTATTATTCGTTCAGTCATCTCGCCATTATTTTATTTTATTTTGAAGTTTTACTTCAACGGAATGATTTTTGAAAATACAAAATTTCATAAGTACTGATTTCTGGTGACAAGAAATAGAAGTTTTAATTAAAGGAAAAGATATTGACATAACCTTTATAATTACAGGTTTAGATTTTACAAAGGGGTACGATAGTGTAACAAATTAAAAGCACCATCACCCAATAGCTTATACTCTAAGATCAAGAATTGACAAATGGGACCTCATGAAATTACAAAGTTTCTGTAAGACAAAGGACACCATCAAAAGGATAAAATGGCAACCAACAAATTGGAAAAAGATCTTCACCGACCCTACATCTGACAGAGGGCTAATATCCAATATATACAAAGAACTCAAGAACTTAGACTCCAGAGAACCAAATAACTCTATTAAAAACTGGGGTACAGAGCTAAACAAAGAATTTTCACCTGAAGAACTTCAGATGGTGAAAAACACCTTAAGAAATGTTCAAACCGGGCGTGGTGGCGCACGCCTGTAATCCCAGCACTTGGGAGGCAGAGGCAGGCGGATTTCTGAGTTCGAGGCCAGCCTGGTCTACAGAGTGAGTTCCAGGACAGCCAGGGCTACACAGAGAAACCCTGTCTCGAAAAAAAAAAAAAAAAAAAAAAAAAAAAAAAAAAAAAAAAAAAAGAAAGAAATGTTCAACATTATTAGTTAATAGGGAAATGCAAATCAAAACAACCCTGAGATTTCACCTCACACCAGTCAGAATGGCTAAGATTAAAAACTCAGGAAACAGCAGCTGTTGGCAAGGATGTGGAGAAAGAGGGACACTCCTCCACTGCTGGTGGGATTGCAAGCTGATACAACCACTCTGGAAATCAGTCTGGTGGTTCCTCAGAAAACTAGGCATGACACTTCCAGAGGACCCTGCTATGCCACTCGTGGGCATATACCCAGAGGATTCCCCGGCATGCAATAAGGACACATGCTCCACTATGTTCATAGCAGCCTTATTTATAATAGCCAGAAGCTGGAAAGAACCCAGATTTCCCTCAGTGGAGGAATGGATACAGAAAATGTGGGATATTTACACAATGGGATACCACTCAGCAATTAAAAACAATGAATTCATGAAATTCTTAGGCAAATGGTTGGAACTGGAAAATATCATACTAAGTAAGGTAACTCATTCACAAAAGAATGCCATGGAATGAGGTCACTAATACGTGGATATTAGCCCAGAAGCTCTGAGTACCCAAGACACAACCCACATATCAAATCATTCCCAAGAAGAAGGAAGGAGAGGGCCCTGGTCCTAGAAAGGCTTGATGCAGCATTGTAGGGGATTGCCAGGACAGAGAAGTGGGAGGGGGTTGATTGAGGAACTGGTGGAAGAGGGCGTGTGGGACTTAGGGGGAGGGGGGAACCAGGAAAGGGAAAATCATTTGGAATATAAACAAAGAATATAGAAAAAATAAAAAAAGAAGAAAGAAGAAAAAAGAAAAATGAAGTAGAAACATTTTATGATGGAATTGAGGATTTGCATGGAAAATATTTCTGATAAAATTGTAAAAAAAAATGTAGAAAAACATGTCAAAAATGTTTTCCATGTAAATCTCTGATTTTATCACAAAATGTTTTCAATTCCACCTTCAATTATGTTAGACCAGTTTTTATGTCTACCATTTTATCTGTATAATTTTCCAAGAAATAGTCAATTTTAACATGTTTTTCTATATATTTCTTGAATTTTATCAGAAATATTTCCCATGCAAATCTTAAATTTTACCTGAAAATGTTTATAATTCTACTTTCAATCAACTTAGAATTATTTTTATGCCTACCATTTTATCCGTATATTTCCCATGATAATCTTTGATTTTAACATATTTTTCTATATATTCCTTCAATTTTGTCAGAGATATTTTCCATATAAATCTTCAACTTTATCAGAAAATTTTTTATAATTCCACTTTCAATCAACTTCGGAATACTTTTATGCCTACCGTTATTGAATCTATATAAAATATTCTGTTTTAATATTTGAGATTGTTATAATATACTCTCAAATCAAATAAATTTCCTCTTGCATGTTTTGTACATAAAAAAAGAATCCAGTACATTTCTCATTAATTAAATAAATAGACAAACACAAATAAAAAAAAATGAAAGCACCATCACACGCTAGCAGCTGAAACAAAGGTCTCGTCCCACCAGTAAGGATGCAGATGCCGTGAAGGACGTGGGCAAGGCTATATACACCAATGGCAGCAGCGGCGCCATGAATCTGAAGTTGGCATGGTGACAACCGCTGTGCCACTCTTCCTCTTCACAATTAAGGTGTCTCTCTTGAACTGATTGAAAGCCGTTTGATAAGTATACTTTCTTCGAGATGGTTGTACTCAGTTGGGGGTCTTTTTATTAAACTGAAGTTTCATCATTAGCTGTGACTGGCACCAGCTGCTGTATAAATTCCATGTTGATATGGATCTCCACTGGTATTCCAAATATTGCAGGTGAGTCTCTGACTCCAAATCCTCAATCATGAGGTGTGAATAATTAGCATCTGATAAATGCAGAATTGAAAGGACTCTCATTAGAAGACACAGTACTGGGGACACAATTCCACTGCAGCTCCTCAAACACTAAACCGAATAGGACTCGAAAAAATTGTTTTTTTTTTTCCTAAATTTTTCCTACACTCGATTCTAATGGGAAAATTAGGCCATGGATCAAATACCAAATGCTGAATCCAAACTCATGTACATCCTAAATCTTTCCTGGAGGCTCTGATACCAGGAAAGACACAAGGCATGTATAGAGTAGGTTTGCATGAATGTCCTCCCCTCTAGACAGTTTATAGTTATTGCTTTGAGCAAAAAAGAGAAAATTTTCCTATTATGTATCCAATATTATTTCTATGAGATAAATATAGGTATATGTCATATGCCTATTAAAAATAATTAAAATCAGAGAGTTTCTTTACTAATAATGCAGACTTTAGAAAACCACTCATGGTCAATGTATGCCAAGGAGAATGTTTCTTAAATGGATTTGTATCTCAGAAGATGTACCTTAAACCATGCTTAAGTTGAATCATGAATCAAATTGAGGCAAATTGATTTATCTGTAAAGTACAGGCAACATTAGTCTTAGGTCCTTGGGGGACTCCAAGCCCTCACACAGTGGGTATTTGGCATGTCACATGTGGGTAGCATCAAATGTCTATTTTCTAGTTCTGCAAAGCAAACAACCACAGCCTGGTAGTTTAAGACAAGCAGTACTCTCTCAGGTCAGAATCCGGCTCAAACAAGCCTTCTGCTTCCGGCATCCTAAAGTCACCAGCAAATTGTCTCTCTGCTCCAGTCTGTAGGCTTAACTGGGAAAGAAATCTCTTCCGAGCTCACTCAAACTCTTGGCAGAACTCATTTTCTGTGGCTTCAAGAGCAGAGACCCAGGCTTCCTACCAGCTAACGGCTGAGTCTGCCGAGTGGTCACACTGCGTGTGCCTCCAAAGCATTGCTAGTCATTGAAATAGCAACAGTGAGTCTGCTGGAAAGGCATCCTTATATTATGTAACATGATCACAGGAAGGACACCTTACCACCCTTATCATAGGCTATAGCTATAAGCAAGCCATGGAACCTGTTCACATTCAAGGGTGAGCATCAGGGAGCAGGGATCACTGGGAGCTAACCTGGAGTCTGCGTGCCATATATAGTGAATTATGAATGAATGAACATGGGAGAAAATAAGTAAATAATTGAGTAAAACTGGGTGTGAATGATATACAAGCCATAAATCCTTTGACTAGCAAAAAAAAAAAAAAAAAAAAAACACGCCTAAGGGCAGAATTAATGGGGCTGAGGGGAGCAATAAAATACCATGACGACTTCTCCCAAGCACTTCACCGTCATGAATACACTGTGTTATAAACTTGGGAGACTTGGGCTATGGGATCCAGGAGATGTCAGAGTCCCTCTCAAAAGGCAGTTAGGAACAGGATCCTGTCAGAGTCCTTATCAAAGGCAGTAAGGAACAGAATCCTAAAGGAAAAATAGTCTTTTAGTTTCTTAAAAGTGAGCCAAAAGGAGAAATTAGGCGTGAAGTAAAATGATCGAATATATTACACACATTTTTACCATCAAAGCAGTAAAACTAATTAACAATAAAAACGAAACACAGATCAAAATGAGAGTTGCCTTCTCTGTGAAAATGTATTGAAATATACATGCGGGGGGGGGGGGCTGGAGAGATGGCTCAGTGGTTAAGAGCACTGACTGGTCTTCCAGAGGTCCTAGGAACCCCAGTGAGTTCAGGACAAAGGGTATGGGTATGTGATTGATGCTTAGGAACACGAGTCGTTCCAGAATAAAAATTGAAAATAGGTTACATATAACCCATGGTCTGAGGAGGAAGCTCAGAAGTCAAAGAAACTCATTACACAAGCCTGACAACCTGAGCTCCAAATTTGGTCTCTGGAACCCACATATAGATGAAAAAAGAGAACGAACCTCACAGAGTTGTCCTCTGGCCTCTATATGTACATCATTGCATGTTGTCCATACACACAGCACATACACACACACACACACACACACACACACACACACACACAAATAATACATATTTAAAGACCAAATAAAATCTACTGGCAATGAAGTGGGTCATAGGCCTTATAAAAAATTAAGTGCCAATCCATAATTTTTGCTACCTGATTACTGTGAGAAATCAGACAGTAAAACAAATTACATTGGTGTTATTCACCAAACACCTGGCATAGCTTGTAGCTCACTGTGGGCAGAGAGATGTTTGATGATAATTAACTCTCAGTCAGTCAGTGGTGGGGAACCATGATGGATAACTGCCAGCTCCAGATAACCAGACATTTTCTTCTGAGCTCACAGGTTCAGGTTAACATGAACCCTACAAAGGAGGGAGAGACATTTGGAATTCTTTCAGGTTCAAGTTGACGTGCACTGATCCAGTGGCTGGAAAATAGTAAAAGGGAAATAGATTGGTTAGATTCATGAAGAACAGGAAACTAGGCAGTACAGTGGACTCTCTGCCCAAGACAGAAGTCCACATCTCTATTTTTAAAAAATGCTCTAGTAGCGTCTGCTTCTTTGTAGGGGTGAAGAGCATCGGCCCACACAGCCCCGGCTCCCCTTTGTCCTCACTGCTCAAAGGGACGATGACACAGGTTCTGTTCTTTTTCGTACCTCAGACCTGTGCCAGGTAGACAGAATGCTAGTTTATCTGTGTCAGGGTCAGGAAAGGAAAGGCTAACAAGTGAAGCATTTGCTGTTGCCATTAAAGTTAGTTTTCACTTCAGTGGGAATAAGACAGAGATGGAATTCTTGCTGGAGCCTAGGTAGGCTTTCTTGTAGGGTCAGAGAGAGGGGACACTTGAGGCAGCTGTAGCACGGGATGATAGCAGGAGGATGAGACCCTGTGAATGAATCATACCAACGGTGGTGGACGGGTTCCTGAGAGATCTGACGGTCATGCCCAGAGCCTGTGGTCTCGCAACACAATCCCAGGCTGACTGGCTATGAGAGGCTCCGTAAGCTCTTTGAGAAGCCATTGTGAGCCATCATCATCTATGATTGAGCGGGGGGGGGGGGGGGGCACTAGTGTGGGACCTGAGGCATGGCTAGGGGACAGGAAAGAGGCATAGCAAAGACAAGTCAAGAGAACATGGAGGCAGAAGTTAGAGAGCAGAGGGTGTGGCACGCCTCTGAGACCTGCCACTTGTTACAGTGCTCCCTCGGGGAGAGACAAGTACGTCACAGCACAGACAGCCCTGACTGCGAGCAGACGCGCTGTTCATTGCACTTGGCCTCACTAAACTGTGTGTCTCACTTGGTCCTCACTGATCTGTTCTCCTTCTAAGCCTGTATAAAAATAGACTTCTTTATCCTTTAAGTATGGTTTCCCTAGGCTCTTTGCTGGCTTGTCCACAGAGGAGTAGAATTAATAATTCTTATGTACATTTCATGATCCTCAACATGTCATGCTTCTATCAGTAGGCCTTCCTGGGGCTAAATCTTCAAAACACTGGAGTTTGATTGACTTGGATCAATTAGTATAAAAATACAATAAACAATCATCAGGTTAATATTTTTAAGATGAAGGAGACAATAGTACTGATAAAGTATAAAAAAGTAAGTGAGATTCATTAACCCATTCTTTTTGTCATGTCAGTGGTACTTGAAAAGTTAATCTGTTGGTGGAAAAAAACCAAATATTACTTCTAATTCTTGATGTGAAAGAAATTCCTCATTCCTCTTAAAAATGTTTACGACAGCTTTTCTATTACAAACTGAGTACAGCAAGCGAGCACCACTGTGGCAAAGACGTGTAGACATGCAGGTGCCTGTGTGCCTGAATATGGAAAAAATAATGAGGTAAAACTTTGAGTCCTGATAAGAAGGACTACCTAGACCCGCATCTCAACCTGTAGGTTGCAAACCCTTTGTGGGGGATCACATATCAGATATCCTGTATATCAGATATTTATATCATGATTTGTAACAGTAGCAGAATTATAGTTTTAAAGAAGCAGTAAAATAATTTGGTTCAATAATGGTTCAGGGTCAGCACAACATGAGGAACTTTATTAAAGAGTCACAGCACTGGGAAGTTGAGAATCACTGATATAGCTGTAATAAAAAATAATAGTTATGGCCTAGTGTAGTGGCACACACCTTTAATCCTAGCACTTGGGAGGCAGAGACAGAGGATGTCTGTGAGTTCTACATAGCATACAAGTTCCAAGACATAGTAAGTCTACATAGCAAGTTCCAGGACAGGCAGGGCCACAAATAGAAACATGTCTCAAACAACAAAGAGTTAATGAAGGCCAGGAGGGTGGCCCAGTAGTTATGAGCACTTGCTGTTCTTGCAGAGGGCCCAGGTTCAGTTCCTAACACCAGCATCAGACAGCTCTCGACTATCTGCAACTCCATTTCCAGGGGATTTGACACTCTCTTCTGGCATCCAAAGGCATCTGCATGCACATATACACATAAAATAAAGAAACTTTAACGTAAAAGCACTGCTTAGCTTTTGCTGACACAGCGGTGTCAAAAGAGCACACAGTATTTTCAAGAATATTTTCCTGAAGTGCAGGAAAAAGTTGAAAGAAAAGAGTGCAGAGAGAAGTGAAGGCAGTCGTAAGTGATGGCGTAGAAGTGTCTTAGAGGTAAGCAGTGAGGAACTAGGACACATCCTACAAAACTAAATCAAGGAAAAGAGAAAGCTTCAAACCTCATTAATAACTGTTTCTAATAGTCAAATATAGCAGCTTTAACAAGGCTATCTGGAGGAGAGCCCTTTTCTGGGGTGAACGGAAACCCCATCTCAGCTTAGTTTTAAAAAAGGAATGTTTTAAGTATGATCTAAGAGAGCACATAAAATGACGTAAATCTAATGAGGAACCTGTCACTGCAAAATGTGGCAGAAGATTAGAAAATCGGTGACACAGAGTAAGATGCGGTAGCACATACGTGTATCTCCAGCCCTTTGGAGATGGAAAAAGCAAGATGGGAGTTCCTCAGAGAACAGCCTGGGTTATATAGCATGATCCTGACCCTCCCAAATTAAAAAGTGTGTGTGTGTGTGTGTGTGTGTGTACACATGTGTGCATGTGTGCGTGCATGTGTGTGCATGCATGTGTGTATGTGTATGTGTGTGTATGTATGTCTGTGTGAATGTGTCTGTGTGTCTGTGTGTGTGTGCGTGTGTGACATGGGACACCTCGTTTCACACACTTGTGGACACAGTTAAGAAAGAAAGAAGGCACGAGGCCCATCTCTGCAAGTTTCTAAACCCCAAGCATCTGCCTGGACTTCCATAGGTAACCATAAACTACAGAGGTGAAACAAGAGAAGCCAAACCAACACATGCACACCAATGGCAGATACACAGAACATGAGACAAAACAGGGCATGGAGAATGGAAGGAGCCGCAGTTACCATGCGGCCTCGTGATGAGCGCCTTCTGAAGCCTTCACTCAACCCCTCGCGGCCTTCTCTTTCTACGGATGCACCTAGGGATGTTGGGTATTCTTCATGCCTTACTCCTCCCAGCTATGTGCCCTCTGCTCTGTTAGCCTCTCCAAAGCCTCTGCTGGCCTGCAGTGCTGCTGTAACGTCCTCCGCCCTTTCCATCTGGCTTGTGTGCTGCCGTCTCTCTTCAAGAGCGAGGCGTCCCTGTGAGCAACACTGGCACGCTTTGCATATCTTGGCCTCACATCAATGACATTAGGACACTTCAACTTGTGAATTTCAGTTTTACAGTTCCATGTCTAGAAGACATCCCATATCTTTAAACCACCACTGTTGCACGTGCTCTCTTTCAGTGATGTTAAGATTCATAAATATGCACTGCTCAGAAAACTGCTCTGAGCCAGGCATAGTGGTAAACACCTTTAATCCCAGCCCCTGGGAGGCAAAGGAAAGTGGATCTCTGTGAGTTGGAGGCCAGCCTAGTCTACCTAGTAAGTCCAGAACATCCTGAGTTACAAAGTGAGAACTTATCTTGAAAGCAAAACAAAACAAAAAAAGATGAAAAAAAAAGAAAAAGAAAAGATGAAAAAGATGAAAAACAAAATAAAAACATACATCAAAAATCTAAGAAGGGGCTGGAGAGATGGCTCAGGGGTGAAGAGCACATGACTTCTCTTCCAGAGGACCCAGGTTCAATGCCCAGAACTCATGTGGCAACGCACAACTGTCTAACTCCAGTTCCAGGGGATCTGGTATCTTCTCACAGACATACATGCAGACAAGACACCAATGTACATTAAATACAAATAAGTAGTTTTTTAAAAAATCTAGGAAGATTCTATTCTGAGGTAGACTTGTAGGTAATAATCTTTTGTTTCAATGATTTTTGTATTTTTATTTTGTATTTTGTATTTTTGCTCAGTGCTGTCCTGCATATGTCTGTGCACTACATGAGTGCCTAGTACTCAAGGTCAGAAGAGGATATCAGTTGCTCTGGGACTGGAGCTATCGATGGGTATGAGCCACCTGGTAGGTGCTGGGAACTGAACCCACGTTCTTTGCAGGAATAAAAAGTGATCTTAACTACTGAGTAACTCTCCAGCTCCTTTTTGTTGCAATTTACAGAACATAAATTATTCTGAAAATGTAAATTGTGGGTGGAGTTCATATCAGAAAGACTACCTTAGATTTCAATTTTTGGACGTAAACTTAGGAAAAACTTCTTAGCCCTGTACCATTGATACTTAATTTTTTATTGGAATAAAAATTCATAGAACATTCAATTAACCATTGAAAGTTATTTCCCCCCTGTGGTATTTAGTATACCTATGATATTGCATAGCTACCACTTCTCTTTAGTTCCCAAATTGCTTCATTACCCTAGAAGAATGCCCTGTGGTCTCTAAGTAATAATGTCCTATTCTTTCTCCCTGACTCCTGGAAACCCCAAAACTGTTTTAAGTTCAAATGGAACGTAAACACGTCAATGGCGACGTTGTGACCGTATTCTTTACGGTTGCGACTGGTCCAGCTCCAGTTGGATGAGTGAACATTCTATACGATTGAGCTCTGAGCCACCCAATCACTTCACTTTGCTTCCACAGCCCCTCCAGGTCACCCTGGAGGCTCCCTGGTCACCACAGCCCCTCCAGGTCACCCTGGAGGCAGGGAGCTGCTGGTCGCTGGGCCTGTTCCTGGTGTTACGGTAAACGGTGAACCACACTTGGTGCGCTTCATATCTGTGAGATTCACTCAGAGTTAATTCAACCAAGAGCGTCGAGGAATCCAGGTAAGAGCATACAACTCACACATGGTGAGCCGCAGTTGAAGCTTCAGTTTCTCTCTTAGCATCCTGAGCAAACCCTGAGAGCTTGTTTGGGAGGGATGGCATTGTTAAATCCTGCTCAGAACCCTACAAGATAAATGCAATCATTGTGTCATAAAGTTGGGATGGGAGGGAGACGTCTGTAAATCCAATCCAAGTTAACAGGGAAACGGGGTGAGGGAGGGGTGGGCATTCTGTAGGCACTTGGTCCAGTGATTGACAGCTACCATCCTTGTGTCACATTACACCTTTTAGGAGAAGGAGGTGGGAAGAGAGTCAGAGCCGGAGGCGATGGAGGACACCAGGAAAGCAAGCGATGCAAGCTCACATGAGCCCGCAGAGATGGACGCAGTGTGCCCAGGGCCTGCAGTGGTTGCTCAAGGTCCTCAGTGTATTTATTATGGCTTCCAGTTTAGTTTTTATGGAATTCCTGAGTAAGAGAATAAATGTGTCTCTGATTCTTATACCCTCTCTTGGGCTCTCTACCTTCTGTTGGTTTATCTTGTTCAAACTTGATGTGATAGTTTTTGTTTTATTATGTTTTGTTTCATTATATTTAAAAAATTAAGTAAAAGCGAGTCTTTTCTATTAAAAAAAATTCTCTAAAATACTTGTAATTGGCTAGCCATAATGGGATGTACCATTATGTAATCTCACTTGAAAGATGGAAGCAGGAGGATCAGGAATTCATGGTTATCCTCACCTGTGGAGAGTTTGAGGCCTCCTGGACTTCAAGGGAAACTGTCTTGAATGAGTGAATGAATGAACCAATGAATGAAATATATATATATAACTGTTTTCAATGCTCTTATTTCCTCAACCTATTATATAATAACAGTAACCTTACATGTCTAGTTCTTATGAATTGAGTAAATGGTAAACATTTAAAACTAGTGCTACCAGTTGGCCTGGTTTAGAAAATATTAAATCAAACCTTTGAGCAGCCACTTTTACCAGAGCTCCAAGAAACCAATCCATGAGTGTAGACTTAAGCTGAGAGGAGCCTCATCTCACATTTGTGTGCTCTTTGACAAGTGGTACCAAACATTAAGAGTGTGCTGTTATGCCGGGCGTGGTGGCACACGCCTTTAATTCCAGCACTTGGGAGGCAGAGGCAGGCAGATTTCTGAGTTCGAGGCCAGCCTGGTCTACAGAGTGAGTTCCAGGACAGCCAGGACTACACAGAGAAACCCTGTCTCAAAAAACAAAAAAAAAAAAAAAAAAAAAAAAGTGTGCTGTTAAAGGATTAATATTAGCATTCAAATTCAAGGGGAGAGAGAAAGACAGAGAAAGAGAGAGAGGCAGAGAGACAGACAGAGAGACAGAGGGGGTCTTATTTAGACAGAGAGACAGAGAAACAGAGAGACAGAGAGACAGAGAAACAGAGAGACAGAGAGACAGAGAAACAGAAAGACAGAGAAACAGAGAGACAGAGGGGGCTTATTTAGCTCATAGTTGTTCTGGAGACTCCAGAGCACAGTGAGTTCCTCTGCAGTCAGCTTTCATCTTGGAAGGAAGCTCTTGAAGACATAGGATGTTTTTAGGGAAGATGAAGCATGCCATCGTCCAGGAAAGCTCATTAAGCTCAGGAAATAAACAACTCAAAGGCTTCAGGAAATCCCTAAAATTGACCAGATTCACTAGGTTCCTCCCTCTTGCGGTGAGGACTATGAAAAAATCAGAGAAACAGAACCCTCTGGAAATAACAAAGTCCAGCCAAGCTGGCTGGAAGAGACTCAGACCAACTGAACCACCTAGAAAGAATACTCTGCATTTGTAGAACTGTCCAGGGTTGTGCTGTGTCACCCAGGATTCCAGTTTCCATGATCTGTCACCCATTCTGGGGTACGATTGGTGGTGCAGCTGTCTTTGAGTTGTTTCTGCTCCTGTAGTAACACCTCACCCATATTCCTATAAGCAGCCCCAATAAGACACCAACTGGACTTTGATGATGTCCTTACTTTGGTTTGTGTTGGTTCCATATCTAGGGACAGTAGATGTTTCTTCACATCCCTGGGAGCAATGTCACACAACACCACACCATTGTCCTGGCTTCAGATCAGCTCTAGGGAGTTCCCCTCAGAAGTCAGCACCAAAACAGTGAGTCACTCCTGAAGAAAGGAGATGGCACCCCAAGACAGGAAGCAATTTAGGTGCTCTGAGGTTGGCCTTGCTCTCACGATAACTCACTCTCACTAGAACTGGCCCAGAGTCCATAGGAATTGTCATATCCCCTCCAAGGGCAGTGCCTTCAATGACCTAACAGCTTCTCATGAGACCCTACTTACAAAATAAGATTTTGTTTTGTTTTGGTTTGGTTCGGTTTTGGTTTTAATTTTTTTGAGACAGGATCTCTGTGTGTGGTCCTGGCTGTCCTGGAACCTACTCTGTAGTTCAGGCTGGCCTTGAACTCAGAGATTTGCCTGCCTTTGCCTCCCAAGTGCTAGGATTAAAGGTTTGTGTCACCACTATTTTTGAGGTCCTATTTCTTAAAGATCCCACCACCTCTCCCTGGCCACATTGGATAGGTAGGCTTCCAACACATGAACAATCACACCCAAAGTGTAACATGCATCTGATAAAAATCAGATCGTCAAGTTCGACTGACATTTGGATTGGGGGTTTCCCGATGTTCTAGTCATCATCCTTAAAAGACAGAACGCATGCATGCTCAAGAGGACGTCTGCATGGTTGAAAGAGAGCAAGTTAAGGTACAGAAGGCAGAGAAGGAGATGCAGGGACTCTTCAGAACCTCTATGGTAGAGGTGCCTTGTCTATAAACCATAATAGTGCAAGGTACTCAGTGGTAGTTGGATTTCTAAGAACTTTTTTGGTATGGCACGCTGCATTAAATGACTGGAACATAATTTTGTATGAAAAAATATTCATTGTTGATCAGAAATTAAACTGAAGTAGGCAACCTTGTGCTTTGTCTGGCCATTCCTTTCTCTACGCATAGCCCTGTGTCGAGCTACAGCAATACTCGTTAGGGGGAAAAACTAGAACTGAGCTAGAAGGAGCAGGTCTGAGTTAAGTCCTTGGGTGTATACACACACATCTTTTCAACATTTTCATCATCTGCTTGAGCCCTTTGTCTTTGATTGAAAGTCACTGTAAACTATGCTTGAATACCACAGCGTTAATCACAAGCCTCTTGAAGTATTTTCATATTGTGTGTAATAAATGCCCATATACTTAGGATTTAAGTAAGAACTACTTACCACAATATTTAGTTAAAATTACAAAGTGAGTACAAATTAAGCCATCGTTCTAAGGTTTACATTATAAGTCTGATTTAATTTCCTCGTGTTTTCCTATGTATGTTTGTACAACTGTTGTGTCAAGATTTTCACTGATAAAGTATTTCAAATTAGCTGCTAGAAGAAATACATTTAAGGAGTTACAACTGATGCACGTTGGGACTAAGCACCCACAATCAAAGTTGTTTCCGCCTGAGTCTCTCTTACCGATGTTATGTAACAAATGATCCTGATTGCTGGCAATAACTCACTTAACAGGCTCGAGTTTACACGGTAAGCTCATAAAAATAAAATAACGAGCCACTAGTTTCCCTGAAAGGAAACTGACACTAGATATGGAACAGAGAAGTGGCATGGACATTTTAATCACATCTGAAACTCTCATTCCGCGGGGACACACATGTTTGGAGAGGTAATGGTGGAATGGGGCAGGGCGAGGAGCAAGGAAAGACTCATAAGTCAGGAGTCACCATCTTTATGGTCACTGACCTCCACACTTCCAGTCATTTGACACTAGTGTCCTAGGACACCAAGGCTGTCAGTTAGATAAGATCTTTCAGGGGATGGCTAAAAGGAGCCAGAAAGACAGAACAGTAGTAGTGAGGCGACATGATGCAGAGATAGACAGGGTTCTGAAGTTTTCTTCATTTATGTCCTCATGTGACTTACATGGTGATTTCAGGCTTTCATATTCCTTCGACAATGTCATTCACAATCATGAAATAAATCATCAGCATTTTTCTCATTAAAAAAGATCTCTACCATTGTAGGATTGTCTTGTAAAACATCCTAATCTCAGTTCATGGAAGAGTCCAAAGAATTCTCCAGATCTAATTTCATCCCAATACCTCTCTCCAAATCACCTTAATGCGATGTTCTGGGAAATTTGTGGAGCACATTCTCATTAAAGGACAGCAGCATCCTGGCAGTAAGACAGCTAATTTCTCTTCTTTGTGATTCTGCGTAAGGCTTTCATTAAAGCTTGAAGAAGAGAATCCTCCCGTTGTTCATCTTGGAAGCTTAAGCAAGTTAGCTCATGCAAAGCTTGGGTGAACCCTGTCTTGTTCATGCCTGGTTCATGTGAGAAACCTGAGGTGGCCACAGAATGGCCTTGCCAAGAGGCTGAAGACTGACTGCTACTCCTAACACTGTTCTCCTGTCTTAAGGTGTGCCCTGCTCATGAGAATTTGCATCTTTGAGAACTTTGTACATCATTCTTTCCCCTAGATATGCTCCAAATAAAGGGTTTTATGGATAGTTAACAAGATCCAGGGCTCCCTTGTCTTCTGATCAGACCTTCTTCATACAGTAAAATTCTTTATCCCCCATTAAGGCAGCCAAGCAAAATGGGTTTGATTCTAAAATGTAAAAGTATTTAATGTGATACTTTTGTGTAGATGACATTCAAATGGTTGAAAAACTAAAGTGACCCACCCTTCCCTTAGGATTTATAAGCAGCTAGTGGTTTCTAGGAGGTAGGGGCTCACAGGACCCCACCCCCTCCAGGGATTCATAAGTAGTTACTCGTTTCTGAGGAAGGAGGAGACACTGTCTTCAGTGGCGTGGCCACTAGTAAGTTGCTCATGTTCCTGTTACTCATGCCCTTGTAAACAAGCAGAATGAGACATGTGAGGTGGGGAGAGAGAGACAGAGACAGAGACAGACAGAGAGACAGAGACAGTAGTTGGACCACAGAGTAAGGAGGTCAGTAGAAATAGAAGAGGTGACAAAAGAGGATGCATATAGCAAACACATGTGTGAAAATGCCATAATGAAACCCATTATTATGTATAATTAATATATGATAATAAAATGTATACATGTAAGAAGAGAAATAGTAAAATTAAAGTAACACTAAGAAATATAGATTAAAAGTTTCATTTAACCCCTGGCTCTAATACCCTCATAAGCATTACACTGTTTTTGTTTGAGGGGGAGGTCTTCCAATATTTTTATAGATAGTCACATGCCGCCCAATGATAGAGATTATTTCTGAAAAATGTATCACTAAGCAATTTTGTCACCGAGTGAACCCTATGAAGTGTACTTGTTCAGACTAACTTGACAAGACCCCTTGATGCAGGCAGAAAATGAGATGAACATGAAACCCACTTCTAGAGTAAAATGGGATCTAACACACTCTCTTCTACTAAAGAGGACACTACAGAGAAAATGTCTGACTTAGCATGTTCATGATCCTTATCATTGGTATCCAGCATTACACACATACTTACTTCTATGTGGCTGGAAGTGTGCAATGGGTCTGTCTGCACCAATGTAACTACAAGAATGTGAGTTACTGTGCTGTGGTATCTAAGATGGGTTGTAGGAACATTCCAAGTCATGGTAATCTGTGATCCATCATTGACTAAAGTCTCAACAGCACAAGCCTGGACATATGAATAAGCATTAATATACATTATTTCACAGGTTTTTCTACAGAGGAAAACATACATTATACACGTTCCATTGTTTGCTTCTATCATGTGAAATTTGTCTTGGGTCACTCCATGTAAAACCATGGGGAGCATTTCCTAATTGACAGTTTGTTCTTGTTAATAATCAAAAGGCCCCTTGACTCTTACTAGAACATGCAATGATGCATTGAACAATTCACCTTTTTTTTTTTTTTATGCACAGGTATATCTGTAGAAACAAGTTTTCAGAATTGAGATGTCATAGAATTGTAGTTTGGATATGTTTTAACACTTATCAAAGAGTGGCCTACATTTATTTAGTTATTTGGCTATTGCTGTCTGCCTCCTTGGGATTTTATGTTTCTAGAAGATGGAGAGTGTTTGTTTCACTTCTCTTTTCTCTCACCAGAATACCTAGCATGTTAATGCTGAATACAAACTAAAGGTCCTACCTTAGTGTTTGATAACACCTTCGTAACCCTTCAACTTGGGCTAGGTTCAAATGCAGATTGAGGCATTCCTGCATTTATATTTCAAGATTAAAAACAGCCCAGATAAAGATAAAAGTACTGAATAAAGAGTGACAGCTTCAAGGATAAGGCGACTCTTCCATCCGGGGACTGGGTCAATGTCAGGCCAGCCTGTGGGTTCATCACAGAGGCTGAATGACAAGGGCCAGAGGAATCTAGAGAGCTCCCGACTGACGAAGCCAGGGAGACTGAGAATAGCACATTCTTAGACTCCAAGCCAAGACCGGGGAAAGGTGAGGGCACCCTTAAAGTAGAACCTGTACAGGGACGGTTGGCAGGGAAAGGAGAGGGGAGGGGTAGGCAACATGGTTCGAGTTTAGCTTCTCACCCAGGTTGTTGTGGATGCCCCTAGTTTTGTTCGGCGGCTCTCATGCTTAGGGAAGCTGCCAGGGAGAGGCTAAGAGAAGCACGGACCTTGTAACCTCGCTCCACGCGCTCCTTTCCGGAGCAGCAGCCCCCACAGCTCTAGAGGTTCAACCTCAGCAAGTAGACTACAGTGAATGTTCTCCTTCCTGCCTCAGGATATTCAGCAGTCATCACGGAAGCTAGTGAACTATGTTTGTCCAAGTTTGAAAAAAAAAAAATGGAAGGGCGGACGGGGTATCCTGTGTGCAGCTCTCATGGGAGCCCTTGCTAAAATCCCTCACACGTGGTCAGAGAAAGGTGAATCGGTACGACTTCTTTGGTTGCGTCAATAAGGAAGTGATAGCATTTAAGAATTGCGAATGTGTTTTTATCTAGTGATTCCACTTCAAGGCTCTGCTGCTTCACTTAGGAAAGTACACATAGCGTGCATGTTTAGTGAAGATGTTTAAAGGCAAAAAATTAAGTAAAATAACTTTTCCATCAGTATGTTAATGGCTTTTTTAAAATAATGCTGTCATATAACATCCTTTGCAGCTGCTAGAACAAGGTAAACCTCATGGTGTAGAAAGTGGCGCAATGGCCGACATCATTGCTGAATGAAGAAACGTCCAACTTAAAACGGCAAATGGTCTGTTCAGTTTTGCTATTTAAAACAAAGGATGCGTCCACAGCAAGTTCTGTGTTCCAAATCCCCATTCTTCACCCAGCAGGTCACCTGACAGAGCTCCTACTCCTCCTCATCTCTACTTGGTGCATTAAGTAAGCTCTATCTCTGCTCCAAGTCCTGATGCCCTTTGGAGTCCCTGATACCTGGACTTTGCATCTTCCAGAGAGTCAGAAGAAGTAAAGGATGCCCCTCCCTTCCCTGCAGACACAGAGGTGTAGGGACACCCCCTCAGTCCCCCACTCCACCTGCACTGTGACTCTCTGAGTGTTCTCCCAGACCTACAAAGGCAGCCAGCACCTGCCCACTGCTTGCGGTGGGACTCTCTGTGAGGTTTCTAGGATTTCTGCCTATTCAGCAGTATTCTGAGAAGTTTCGAAGTCCCCTCCCCACCCCCCCCCAAATACCCAGCACTTAGAAGGCCTTTGTTCCCATTCAGTCTTTAAAACAGCCTGGCTTCTTTGGTTTTGTTGGTTTGGTTTGGATTTTATTGTTGTTGTTGTTTTGCCTCTGACAGTTTTGTTTTCCAACTTGCCTTTCCATAATTAAGCATTTTAGTAAAAATGTTGTTTTATCTAAAACAAACAAACAAACAAACAAAACATGCTTACATGGGAATTTAAAAACATCTGTTAAAAATATGAGAGG
Source organism: Apodemus agrarius (assembly GCA_964023405.1). Lineage (NCBI taxonomy): Eukaryota > Metazoa > Chordata > Mammalia > Rodentia > Muridae > Apodemus > Apodemus agrarius. The sequence goes on along the minus strand of OZ030011.1, from coordinate 67,319,182 downwards.
CCATTTCTAAGGGTCATCCCTGAGGAATGGAATTTCTTACTTTAGTTGCTTTGTATATTATTTTTATAGCTGCAATGTTCACTTACAGTGGCTACTATTTCTTGAGTTCCTTTGGTGTATACATTATGTGATGTTTGGTGATCATTTTTGACTCAGAATACTCATCACTTCCAAACACTCTGCTTCACAGGGCTCGCCGGGGCTGGGTAAACAGCCACGGCTCACAGAACTGACTTCGGCTTTGTGGGTGTGTTCTCATTCCCAGCACTGCTTGGCTGAAGAAGACACTGCTCAGAGCAGACGTAGGAGGGTAGTAGATTCGGAGCCATGCTTTCACGTTCTGATGGCGGAGCCACTCAATCTGCCTCCGTCCTATATCTTGAAAACAAAAAAGAGCTGGGCGGTGATGGCCTTTAATCCCAGCACTTGGGAGGCAGAGGCAGGCGGGATTTCTGAGTTCAAGGTCAGCCTGGTCTACAGAGTGAGTTCCAGGACAGCCAGGGCTACACAGAGAAACCCTGTCTCGAAAAACCAAAAAAAAAAAAAAAAAAAAAAGAGCATGAGACAAATATATACATATACATACATACAAATATACATGTATACATGCATATATTTTAAAATGGCAAGATAAGAAAAAGTATCTTGGCCAACACAACTGGCTATAAACTCAACACTCAACATACATTCTCCTCTATCAAGACTTTAATCAAAAAGCTCACTTGTGGCATGGATTTGGGACATCAATTTACAGGTCACCAACCTGATGCTAAGATAATGTTGCCTTTGCCGATATTTTAACAAAAATGTCAGGGTTGGAGAGCTTTAGTAAATTTACGTTCTGCAGTATGAAACACACCGTAGAGTGCAATGTTTATGTAACTGCCTTGTTGGATTATGACTCTTTGGTATGAAAGAGAATTTTGTGTTTAAAATGTAGAGAAGTATACATGTTTTATAGTAAGGTGGTGTCTGCATTAAAAGATAATTGATAGCCAGGGTGGTGCATGCCTTCAATCCCAGCAGGAGGCAGAGGCGGGCAGATCTCTGAGTTAGAGGCCAGCCTGGTCTAAAGATGGAGTACCAGGATAACCATTGCCAGACAGAGAAACCCTGTCTCAAAAAAACAAACAAAATAAACAAAAGACAAGACAAATATAGGTTTATTCAGCAAATAATTTGTCTCACTGTAATCACAGCCAGGTCTGCTATTTATAAATAACCTTCAGTTTTTCGTAATGTGCTTTGGAGATTAGCCCCTGCAACCTTAGAGAGCTTGTACATTACGGCTGAAGCCCAGACTCAGTAATCACTGGGGTAAGGCAACAGGCTCAGCAAATCAAGAAGAAAGAATAGAAACTAAAAGCAAAACAAAGAAGTACCAAAAAAAAAAAAAAAAAAAAAAAAAAAAAAGGCCTAGTTTCCCTGGCTCATTTAATACCCAAATATTCATGTTCTGCAGTTTTGTTTTGTTTGCTTTTTAAAAAATGCAGCTGTGTTAAGCTGATTTTTAAAAGTTTCTCCTTTGAAATGGACAGGTTATAAGCCCATTTGACAATCTGATTTCAAGTGGAGGTGTTGGTGTATATTTGAGTTGAAGAACACTGTCCTGTAATACTTTGATTTGAGTTCTTAGAAATAAATGATCTCAACAGCTAACGTAAAGCCCAGAGGCACACTGGCACTGATCATTGGAATGGAGAGTACATATTTTTACTTAATTCCACTCTCCAGAAAGCGTGCACGTAAATATACCAAGCCAAGCCTACAGGGTTGAGGTAGCTCTTCACATTTATTTCAGTACAGACTGTTTTCTTCTTTGAACCCACTAATCAACTTTAGAACACATCATTTCCGCAATTCAAGCCTGTTTGTACCACTGTCTTAGAACCCTAGTAGCCTCTCATCAGAATACTGGTAAGGTTCCCTAGCGTGTATCATCTATCCAGTCGCTTGCCTGATTATTCACATGTTTTTGAGATTTGTGAAATGTGGCAGATAAACAGGTTTATGCTGTGTGCAACTTGGAGGGCAGCCAATGTCTGCCTGCCTATACAGTGTGTTTACTCTCCCTCCCCGAAGCTCTCTCCCATACAGAGAAGTCGCATTTTAAGCCTAACATCACTGTAGAAGGCAATCCAGTAATGTCACTGCAGAAAACAGCAGGTGCCCATCCACTCATTTGCAGAGATTCTTGCAGTGAAGAAAGTGAATCAATGGTTCACCCGATGGACAAAGAAATGTTGCAGCGAACACGTGGAAAAATCAAATGCAGGAAAGTAACACCTTTCTCGAGAGGTGTGCTCTGATTTTAAAAAGCAAAACCTCTCTCTTGAGAAAATTAGGAATGTTTTCAAAGTGTTCTTGCCGCACCTCAGAAAGCAAGGGCGCACTCCCTCTCCCCCTGCCTCTGCTGTTTTATTGCTTTTGTGTTGTACTTCTAAAATAAATATCAATAAATCATTGCAGTTAGATACTCTAATATAGACAGAGATGTACTTGACTCCCTACAGGCATTACAATTGGAGGGGACTCTGATTACGACGCTTTACTTAATTAAGTGATATCGTCTAAAGAGAGTTCTTCCCTCTGCTTTCTGTTTAACAGTCTTATAAAACACCAACAGAGGAAATTCATTCTGTTGTTTGCCTTCCTTATTGTAAATGGTTCCTTCTCATTCAGAGTTTACAGATGTGTTAATGAAATGGCTAATAAGCCAGAGAGTGTCATTCAGCTGCAGATTCGTCTCAATCAGCCCAAACTACACCGACTAGAAACATTTTCCCTTCTGATCCGGAAGTGTACGGCGGTTTTGTTGTTGTTTGTTGGTTCGTTTGTTTGGCAGCATGTGTAAACTACAATTAAGGTGATTTTAAAGAAAGATTTCCAAAATAACCAGACTTCATATATATAGTTAGTTAGTTCTGCAGAGACCTTTAAAATCTCTTTGGGAAAACAAGTGGGAGGAAAAGGCCAAAAGAATAAGCAACCCTTAAGTGGTAGCTAGTTTTTGTAAGGCATTTTGTTTTTACTGAAAGAAGTCATTAAATACAAATATGATTATATATGTTTTCCAAATAAAATGTTGTTATGTTGCAACTGAACTCATCCATTTATTGTTTGTTTACCTAATGCTCAAACTGCATGTTTTATTCATAGATGTCTGGGAGAAAAAAATTTTGCTTGATAATCACACCAAGCATATTTAACAAAGGCGGCTCTCCTTTTATTGGTGAGCAAGTTTAAGCAGAATGATTTCATTTTTCCCCCATTTGTTAATTCAGACTTGCAGGATCCTTAGCGTTCAGCCTTTGTTTCTCCCCCTACTGCCTTTTATACCTCTAATGTATGCATGCCTATCCACTGATGGGAAAATATCATTTCCTGAGACTCTTCCTTGTTCCTGCTTGGCTGTTTTCTCCGCTGATTTCACATTTTGCTTTGTGTTCAATAGTTAATTTTGCCGACTCACTTTATATATAAGATAAAGATACTGAACCCAAGTAAGAGCTCAAGGTTCTGCCAAGGAGGTTGAATTTCCTTTCACTAGATTAAAAAAATCACTTTGGGTACTAACTACATTTATTTTCTTGTCCCTTTAAAATAATGCATAATTATGCTTCTAAAGAGATTTAAAAAGTGTGTAAGATAAAGTAGCCAAGAAAGTGAATATTTATCAGCACAGTGGTATTGTTTTCAATACAGGAATGTTTCAATAATGTTTGCAACTTTAGCAAATTGATAATAAAATTGCATCTAAACCAGAACTACTAAAAATAGTGTTAAATGTCCTGGATTCAGCTAGTTTGCCACAGACTGTCTTCAGCTTGTTACAATATGTAGCTGAAAACATTAGTTGATCTGTAAAATTTAAATGCACGTAAGTCTGAAGAGAGATGACTGAATATTAATGAATCATGTGCAAGGGGCTTGTTAATTCAATGCTGAACTATTGAAAGAATATTTTGTGATGCTGCTAAGAATCTTCACTTTTTTATATACATTTTATATTGGTTGGCTATTTTCCAAATCATACAATAGTAATCATAACAACATACTTGCTAATTAATCTGTTTATAAGCTTTTGTCTTAAAGACATACCATCTATACAAGACCACTGCCTGAAGACAAAATATGTAATTTTTCCTAATTCCCCTAGTTAAGAAAGCCAAAAAAAAAAAAAAATCTTAAAAAAAAAAAATGTTCTCCTGGACTTGAGAGTCCCAGAAGTTGCTCGAAGCAACTTTACTATATTTCCAAAGGGGCCATTTATTAAAGACCAGTATAAAGTTCATGAAATTTTAAGTTCTCTCCTAATATTGTAATCTGGATCATTTTTATGGCTCAGTTAACCTACCATCTGCTAAGCAAACTTCTTTTCTTTAAGTTCTCCAGTTTAAAAGGCATCCTTGTCCTGACACTAAACACATGACACTCTTACCCCTTGAGAACATTTTTGAGGAACTAAATTATATACAGTCAATGTGATATTTTTATGCCACCCTGCTCCTGCATTTGTTTACTTCTTTAAAATTATTTTTAAATTAATCCGCTCCCCCCCCACACACACACCCCAGGACTTAGGGCTGAATGAGAATTGTGTCTAATGAATACCACTGAGGATAGAGTCGCCACTAAAGCATTATCTGGCAAAAGAATGTGAGCCCTGTTTCAGCTGAACCAATTATTTTTATCAAATGACTTTTCTACTTAAATTGTTTGCTTTGAGAAATACTGATTTTTTTTTTTTTTTAGAGATAAGCAGATTTTTTGTAATGCACATTTTAGACCATGATTATCCCAATTCCTACAAATCAAAGTGTGGGCTTATAGTTAGAAAACAGTTTGTGTGGGAACAGCATTTGCAGTTATCCCTGGAGGACAAACACAGCCGTCCTGAGTTAAACGCAAGAGTAACTGTGTGCTTAGAAGTAAAAGGAAATCACATCCCAACATACCTTTTTATTATTAATTGTGAAATGCATATCCAAACTAAAATATTTGTCCTGCTGCTGCTGGTCTCCATAAAGCAGAGTGAAGGGAGAGTTTGAAAAGGGTCACAGGCACACCCTCTTGCTGAACTGGGGAAAAAGCTGTGCAAAAAAGAGAAAGACGCTGTTTAGTACTAGAGAGAAGAGAAGAGGACTGTCTAAACTTGCTTTCTTTCTACAGGTATATGAGTTTTCAAGAAAGGGAGTATGTAGCAAAGTCCTTTTACTTTTCCTTATTGTAATTTTTTAGATCTGGGTATGAGGTAGAGGGGAAAGCCACATCTTGTATGCTGTAGGAAGAGACAATGTGCAGACCAGAACAAAATAAATAAAAAACGAAACAGCACACACCAGACAGCTTTACCTTTCCTCCAAAGCAGGGTTCACTCTACCAGGAGATGGCTGCAGAGTCTGAGAGCATTTGCCATGACAAGCAGCGCTGTATAAACACTGGGGCCTGGGACGAGGACGCCTACCTAAGACACCTCACTCATATCTACAGCCCCAGTTTCATGGCTAGTTCTGCCTCCAAAAAAGGCTAGCCATTCGCAAATTAGCCTTTTAAAGGATGCAAAACTTGGACACCAAACTATTGTCAAAAATGTGTGCATAGTTTTCCGAATGTCATTTTTAAAATGTTCTGGAGCGCCTTGGCTGTCCACGACACTCTACCTCTCCTATTGAATGACTAACAATAATAACAAAAACAGAGATTTTTTTTTTTTGAATGTGGGCTACATGGCAAAAATTTTAAAAGGAAAAACGAAAGCAAATATTGCTTATGATAAACACACTGTGAACTTCATGAAAATAGTCTAAAGGTAGTATTTTTCCCCTGGTGATGTTTTTTTGTTTTTTCCTGAGAATAATAAGCCAACTTAAACTTAATGTCCTCTGGGTAGAAGCAAGCACTGAATGAGTTAAGATACTGTGCAGTGTTGATGTTATTTAGTTAGCGTAGTTCAGTACTGTGCTAATCCAAGAATCGATGTAACATGATACTTATTTGCAATATATTAATCATTCATACTACCTCTGTACTCAAGCGACTCAAGAAAGTGAGTCACTTTTTCTTCACTACTTAGTAGTTATACAAAAAGTATTTAATAACTCAAATTTATGGTCTAAATCTTATTTTTAAAATAGGTGTTTTTCTCCCTCACAAAATACATATAAAATTAAAACAAAATTTAAGTCAGATTATCCTAAAGCATGCATAAAATGGCATTGGTGGGATTTTTTTTCAAGACCTTATTTCCATAAGTTACTTTAAAAGAATTAAAAGAAAGTGAAATTCAACTGTATCGTGGAGTGTAGTGGGTCCAATATTTGCCTCCCATCCTTCTTGCTACAGAGCTGTGGGAAATGTAGACTGTGGAGATCAGATGTTGCGCGGGTGGGAGAGGTGCCGCGAAGCATCCCGTTGATTGGTTCTAATTAACTGCGATGCTCTTGTTCCCCTGTTTTAGTCCGGGACTCACGACACAATGCCTTTTATTTGGCTTTCAATAGATTTTTACTTAATAACAGCTGATCACTATATCTGCAGCCTTTGGCTTTTTTATTTCCTAAGAGTTTCTCAATCATTTTATTTTCTATTTTAAAAGATAAATTTGAAGACATTTCTAGATCTTAAAGAAAAATGTAATAAATGTTAATAGTACTTATGTGGTCTTTCGAGTGTATTTTGCATATTTGCATTTGGTGACTATGTTCTCAAACCACATTTCATTTCCTCTTTAAAGGTTGTATTTCTGGGCAACGGTGTAATGAAAAGTTCTAAAAGACAATAGTGAACTGCTATTTTTTTTTCCTTTACTTTTTAAAAGTCAGACTAACTAAACAGAACAGAGCCAAAACATAGAACTTGCATGGATTCTTTGCAATGGGAAAGATTCCAGAATTTAAAATATTAAATGAAATTCTTTGCACTCACCTTTCTCTGATGACTTAAGCTGAAACAGCCCTGATAAAGATGTCATGAATTTTCATCAACTTCGCACATGTCATGCATTAAAAAAAAAAATCTTTTTGATTTGCCCTGGGCCCCCTGCATGTCTCTGAGGCGTGGTAATGGCTCTGCTGCAATGTTTTATAGGTACAAACCCCACGAAGCCCCAAGAGTGCTCGGAGACTCAGGACTAAGGTAAACAGCCCTTAATCAAAAGGAGGGAAAGGGCATTAACAGGAAGTTTCCAAAGACATCCAAGTGTTAAAATGAGGAGCTATTATTAGAAGCAGCATCCTTTTTGCCATTGTGAGTGCTATAATTTTGTATGCTACTACCCTCTCTGAGACCTGAGTCAAACAGAATCATTTTGGACTGAAATATGAGAGCTTAAATTGTCCATTGACATAGAAAGTGACTAAATATTACTTCTGTATCTGTTCATCCGGGGATGCAGCATGGTCTGTGGGAGCGACGAGGCCACTGCTCCAAAACAACCAGCATCTACCTGAACGGAGGCTCTGTTGAGTTAAGCATTGAGAAATAAAAATGGAATTGCATCTAAATCACACCTTGAGGAGTAATCTCTGAAAAGCCTCTACCCTTCTAAAAACTGTTTTTTAAAAAAAAATCTAAGTAAATAAAAAGCACTAAGATGAAGAAGTAAACATTAGGAGGAGTTCAGTGTTGGCTCAGGCAGATACAGCAACTTCCCCCAAAGGCTTTCAAAGATTAAACCATTAAATGATCAGACAACTCAGTTGGCTTCTATAGCCTTCTTTCTGAAACTATACTAGTCTTCCATTACAGAACTAGACACACCCACTCAGTTCTTCTTCTCCTATATTATCCACACAGTGTCTTTGAGATCAAAGATGTAGCTTTCCATGTCTGTTACTTTGACTGGGTAAGCATCCAATTAATGTTTGTTGACTGGATAAATGAGTTGATACCTAGACTTCTGTATTTTCTTCTGGCACCTTAGTCTTGGGATGATATCCTTAGCTTTTCTATTATAACCTCTAAACTGGATGTGTTTAGACAACAAGATATTTGAAACAACTTGGTTTGAGATTTTTACCAACCACTTCTCCCAAGTAGAACTCTTAAATCTTTCTCCCATGGTAGTGAATTGACTTTGATATCAGGTTTACAAATACCAACTCCTTCTTCCTTCATGTGAATGAAGAGGTGAATTCTTGAATTTTTTTTAAAGCCACTGTTTGTTCTAGACATTGGTAAAGAGATTTCTTTTAGCAACTTTGTTTATTTTTTTAATTTTGTTTGGGTAATTTTTTAAAGACAAGACTCTTACAGCCTGGGCCTTGAACTCATTATGTTGTTGAGGTTGGCCTTGAAGTACTAATCCTCCTTCCCCCGCCTCCCAAGTACTCATAGTACACAACTGTACTACCACCTCCACGTCTCACCAGGAATACAAGTTGAAAGACTACTTGAAGTCTGTGAAGCCGTAAATGCTTATTTAGATATCAACACCACCTGTACATTGGGTGCTTTAACCAACTAGAATGCAGAGATAAGATTTTGTTTTTGGGGGGGGGTACTGTTAATATTACAGTTTGCCTCTCTCCAGTATTGTCCTTTTAGGTGAGTAATCACTGCTCAGATACAAATGTCTGCTATGAGAGACTGCTTGGGCAGTCTGGTGATATGCTTGGTACATAAACACATATTTTCCACCTGAAATGGTGCGCTCATATTCATCAGTGAATGATGGCATGAAATGACACCCTCATACTCACCCTTCAAAACTGTCAAGAATCTTGAGCCAGGTCCCCAAATCAATGAAGAGGCCATCCAGTAGCTCACTGGGCTAAGAGAAGGCACAGGCCTAATGTCGCCTTCTGGGCTCAGGATTCCTGCCACCAGTTACTCCATTGTTTCCACGGTGCCCCAAGCTACACACTAAGTGTGAAGGGCGCTGGTGAAGGTTGGGAACACAGTGCAGTGTGTCACTGTGGTCTCTGGACCACCTTCCTAAAACAGCCTCCTGTGGGACTGTGAATAACAATCATTTTTTTAATTGATAAGGCCATGCCAATCAGTTTCCGAATGTATCTGATAAGGAAGAACGTGACTGTGAGCTTTATTGCTTCAGAAGAAGGTCATTCTTTAGGATGATACTGTCTTAAATGATGGGTGTTCTGTAGTGAGTTTACATCTAAAATATAATACCTAAAAGATTAAGGTTTTCCAAGTTATTTCTTTTTTAAAAAATTCTTGTTGTGTTACCTCTAGAATTTTCTGTTTGTTTCAAACAAAACAGGATCATGATTGTCATAATACAACTAGGAAGATACCAGATTTCTCTCTTACCAACTGGCAAAAAATGGACTTTTTTCTTGTCATTTGTGTTGTTTGTTTGATTGTTTATCAAAACTACCTAAAATTGTATTTGTTTTGTTAACATTAAAAGAGGAAAATACCACAGCCCAGCATAGTGATGCATGTCATTAATCCCAAGATCCAGAGGCAGAGGCAGGAGGATCTCTGTAACTTTGAGAGCAGCCTGACCTACATAGAGAGTTCCGGGATAGCCAGGCTATATACTGAGATCCTGTCTCAAAATTAGAATAAAAAGAACATGAAGAGGTAGAGGAGGAGGAGGAAGGAAATGGAGGAGAAAGAGAAAGAAGAAGAACAAGAAGAAGAAGAGGAGGAGGAAGAGGAGGAGGAGGAAGAGGAAGAAAATAATTACAAGGGAAATAATGATATTCATGAATTGAGCTTCATGAATTAAATAAGAAAGTGTTCAACAAATGTTGTGTATCAGGCACTATCCGAAGTATAAACAGCAAACACATAAACAAAAATTATGTCTGGTTGTTTTATCACTTTTAATTTGTGGATATAGAATGTGATCATCTAAGTCACACATGCTTAGACTCTTTCTTGCCTTTTGTTCCTTGTTATCCTGAAAGGAAACCTTATCTGGCAGGGTGTTAGGAAAGCTGGAAAAGGGACCCGAACAAAAGTTTCTGCTTCATAACTTAATAAGCAAGAAAGACATATGTCTTCAACTTGGGTGGGGCCACTTGAAAGTTCCTCCCAAAGTCGCAAAGAACTTCAGCCTCTGCATTATTAAGGCTCTAAGATGAATTCATTACATTAAAATGACTCTCAGCACAAGAGCCAGTAATGATTGTATTATCAGCTAATAAAATGGGGGGTTAGGCATATTTGTTCAATAAAATCCTGTTTTATTCCCTTTTACAGACATTCTTCTTTTTTGCTTAATGAACATGGAAGGTTGTTCATTATTCAGTATCGTTTAAATTATAAAGCATATATCTGTCATCTGGTTTTAAAATATTTTCCCTCTTTGGTAATGTAGATGACTAGTGTCTATCTCTGTTCTTTAAAAATATACTAATGTGATAATATAATTTTGGAAAATTTAATTCGGAGGTTTTTAATTTATTTTACATTTGACATCTAGAAACCAGCTTAGAATATTAGAAATCTTCTTTAAGGGATATATTTTGCTAGCTCTCCTGAACACTCACACTTCAGTGAATGGTACCTTTTTTTTTTTGTTCAAAAGTGTTAAAAGCTCTCTCATGCCTACCTGTGTCCTGGAGAAAAGCCATTGAAGCCCACAGAATTGTCTTGGTGTCTACTAGTAACTTAGGGCTTTTCCTTTGGTGATATTACCTAGTTTTAGGTCCCCAAACCACTTCCAAAATAAGCCTATGAGAAAAGAGTCTCTCCTCTGAATCAAGAAGACATGTGCAGCCATTTTTTTCACCCGTAGAACTCTCTCCTGGTGCACTTCTACATGTTGTAGCCTCCTGTACAAAGCACTGATATTTGAAAGAAATGTATTTTGATTTTACAAAGCCTCTGATCTGCCAAGTACTAGCTTGTTTAAACCTGAGCTAGGAAAAAAAAAAAACTTTGATATAATCCCAATTTCACATTTCTCTGAAAGTTCAGTGCCTAATCTCTAATGGATTTAGGGAAAAAAAAGAAGGGGGGGACTTTTATTAAGGCAAATGCTATAAGCCAGAAATGTGTTCAGCTGACATGAAGTAGCACTCCTCCAAATTTTATTGACAGCACTTGATTTTCTCTACAGTATTCGCCACTTCCTAACAAGGGGAACTGCTGGGTTCTGTTCCCACCAGTAAGGAGAATCCTGTTTCTGTGGTGCTTTTTAATACTGAGGCTCTCTAGAAAGACACAACTTATTTTAGCAAGGAACTGTTTAAGAATTTATTTATCCAAGTCACTTCTCTCCCTGTCCTTGCTAGGAATGAATTCCCCCCAGGGGTCTGTTCCAAATTTGAGGTGGAAGATCGAGAATCAGAGCTGAATGGGGCGGGAGGGGGGAACCTGTGAACCGCCACTAAAGTCTTCCTGGGACCTTCTTAGATGCTACTTCAGGACGACATGAGTGATGACTCAGCCCTCTGTCTGTCTCCTGGCAGCTAAATGGGACTATTGGAGCGCTGCCAGAAGAGTAGGTAGGCAACCTGCTCGGCCTTGATTGTGCCTGCCAGCTTTTTAATGACAGAAGTAGGGTCAAGTAAGCGGAATCACCAACGGAGGAGAGTATTCTGAGAATGCAAAGGCAGTTAATGTCCTTCCAAACCTCAGATGGCTGGCAACCCTTGGCAGAGTAATCTATGATTTGTGGCACCTGACCCTTTCACTGTGACTGTTATCTTCTGTATTCACTAGAAACATATTTACAGAATCTCTCCATTAGTAAAGATGCCTTGTGTGTGATTACCCAATTGTCATGGTCACACTAGGGTTTTGATACAGATCCTATTCACAAATGAAAGGGTGCACTAAACTACACACAGGGCGGGTTTAAAGCTGGGATCCTCACTCAGTAGGCCATCAAGATTTCTCTTGGTAGATTTCAGACAGATTATCACTATAGCCTTACCCCCTTCCCCTCTTCCTCTTAAACTACATCCTGTCTTCCACATCCAAGCTCAGAAAAGAATTTTCTCAATTATTTTTGGATACCTAAACATTCTTAATGATGTTCATAGTAACTAGCAGTAACAATTGTCCTAAAGAAATGCTTTCTAAAACCAGTAAGCACTGCTCTACACTTAGTACTTAATTAGCACTTAGTATCAGCAAGTACTTTCTCCTCGCTTAAAGAATTTCAGTCACAGTCGCAGTTAGCTTTCTCTTTTCGTTCTGATGGACTCAAAAACAAAGGGGAAAAAAAAATTAAGGTCTCCTCCCTGAGCAAGTAGTCACAAAAGAACTATTTAAAAGTTAAAGAGTGGACTTTAAAAGTGGCGTGGTCTTCTTTTGGATCAAAAGATAAATGGTATTGAAGCCCTCCTCGTTAGAGGTCCTCGCGTTTCCTTTCTGTGTTGGCTGCCTTTAGTATTAGCTGGGAAAGGTAATTTAGGAAAGAGAATCAAATGAACTAAGAGCGGTAAGTTGTGAAGCAAAACTGGAGATGGCATAATTCCGAGTCCTTGCTCTCTCCCAAGTGAAGAAATATCCTAAGCAAATAAAAGCGGCAGTCTTACTAGGTTAAACAATGAAGGTAATAAACTCCCCACAGATCCCGGTTCCTGCTGACTTGAGATTAACTGCAGGCTACCCTCTTGGAGCGGCCCAGATCCAAGCCCCCCTCAGCTTGGTTGGGGCCTCTGGAGCGTGGCGATCAGAGTAGAGAGGCTAGCTTCACCACGTTTGAGAAACGTTGGCTTTAGGGAGACCAAGGGCAGAAGCCAGCCTGGCCGGTACCGGTGCAGAAAAGGACCTAGCCAAGGAAGGCCCGGTGCTGGCCAACTGTGGGCAGCCCAGCCTTAGGCCGGAAGCTAAACCCAAATCCCAACCAAGGAGGATTGTCCCACCCCATCCGACTCGCAGGGAGCCGGGCAACCCGAAGGCAACATCCCCACCAGGCTCTGGGATTGTGAGAACCGGTCCTCCCCGGCCTTGTGCTACACTGACGGTGGCTTGATCTATCCCAAGAGGACCGGCGCGGTTTCGGGTGGGTGTTCACTGCCCCGAGTCCACGCAGGCAGCTGCCTTCGGGCGCGCACCAGCGAGGAAGCTCCACGTGGAGATGGGAGTAGGCGCCCTGGTTGGGACCCCCCTCCCCCAACGCGTGCTTTCCGGGCAAGGGCGCCCCTCTCTGCTGAAAGTCTCTGGATGCTGTCCGTCGCGACCTGAATTCAATCCCTGGAAAGATGATCGCAACTACAGCGAGCAACAGGGGAAGAATAATTTAAATGGGGGGAGGGGATGGGCAAGAGGGCCAGAAAGAAAGCTCACGAGAAAGTCCCCCCCATCGCCACCAAAACCGTTTCTAAGATGTCCTGCGGTATTATTCCTGAAGATTTCACTTTAGACGCTGAAAAAAAAAATATTCCACTGCTTTTAATTGAAGTAAACAAAGTGCAACAAATCCTAACTCAAATATGATTGCAGTGAGATTAAGGTCTAATTGCTTAGGGTTCAGGTGGAATCTGCAGGCTAAATCCTACAGGGCCAATCTGAATTTCTCAATCCTTCTGTCAAAAGGAAAGCGCTGAGAGCCCACACGCTTCCTAACAAGTCATTTTTAACAGTTACAAGCTTCGCACAAAGACCACACAGGGCGTCTAAGAGATGCAAATCTAATCCCTGGTCGTTCTACAGGCCTTCAACAAAGATGTGCTAAACCCTAATAGAAAAGAAATCAGTTCTCTGTCACCCGTCCCTGGTAAAATCTATTAGAGAATGGACGGAGCAGCATCTAGAGCAGTTGCTGTAAAGGTTAAGGACAACTACAAATAAGAGAGACCCAAGTTTTGTTTTCCGTGTGAAATATCGGGAGACGCTAACCCCAAATGAGTGACAGGATTCGATCCGTGGCTTCGCATTCATTTGAACGCTAGAAATAAATAAATAAACACACATTAAGACTTTTGAAGACTACTCCGTTTCTGAATTTTGGAGAGATGAAACAAATTCGCCCCAAAGATGGAAGGAAATCTTTGTTTCCAAAAAAGCGATCCAAGACTAGGAACAGGGGAGGCAGTGTGAGCCGCATGCGCTCGGGTCGGGTGGCGTTCCCGCAGAGCCCGGTTCTTCCGCGGAAAAGCCCGACGGCAGAGCCGACCCCAGCCCGTGTTCCGGACGCGCCACGGGAGCTGAGCGAAGGGCGCCATCGGCCCGCAGCCCGGACCATCTCCCTCCTTCCCAGCTCGGCCGGCACCGCCGCGATCCCTCCCGGAGACCTCACCCTGCTGGCCCTGCTGGCCCTGCTGGCCCTGCCGGCGCTGAGCGAGCCGGTGCTTCACAGCCGCCCAAGCGTCTCAAATGAGCACTTCGGCCGGTCACCACCCAAATGAGGTCCTTATTCAGGCAGTCAGTGTCATGCTGGGGTATTTAAAAGGTTGTGATGCAGCTAAAATACTTCACAGCGTGTGTGACCCTTAAAATAGAAAGGGTCCGGGTGCCCCAGCGCTCCAGAGATGCCCCCTAAGGGGGCCGAAGTGGGGTGGGGACTTCCTTGTAGCTAGATAGAACCCTCCCAGTAGGCCGGAACAGCCTTTGGGCTCAAAGACTATGTGCGCCCCGCGGAGCCAGCTGGCCCTAGCCGGTTATTTTTGTTGACATTATTGTTTGGTTAACTGTTTTGTTTTGGGGTGGGGGTCAGCCTCGGCCAAAACACCGCCCCCAGAGGATCAAGGTCTTCCATCTTGGGAAACTTAGGACTCCAAAGTGAGGGCTATGAGCTGGGATCCTGTCTCAGGCCCAGGGGATTTCCCACCCTGTTCCTAGACAGCTGGGCCTTCACCAGAGGGTCCCCACCAGGCCCCGCTTGCAGGAACTAAAAGGGTTCAAGTCTGTTCAACAGCATGCCTCCCAGCTTGGGAGGGGTGCAATGGGACATGCGTTTCCAAAAAAAGTTTGTTTGCTTCCACAGAAGTTTCCAGAAGTTCCTTTCTTTCTTTCTTTCTTTCTTTCTTTCTTTCTCTTTCTTTCTCTTTCTTTCTTTCTTTCTCTTTCTTTTCTTAAAAAATGTTTTTTGTTTTTTTTTTAAAGACTGTACTATCATCTCTCCCCTTAACTGCATCCTTTGCTTCCAGGCTCCCACTAATTTGTACCTCCTTGGTGGAGAGAGCCCAGTGTTGTCAAGACACAAAGGGTGGGCGGGGGTGAGGGCGGGGGTAGGGGGGGAGGCTGAAACCGGGGCTCTTTGGTTTTTGTCCTGCCAAGATGGTTCCTGTTCTTGAGCCCTGGCAGTATCTTGTAGAGTTGCTCCTTCCCTCTAAGACTGTTGCAGACAGAGGTGCCCCACCTCCACGTGGCATTATTCTGGCACAGCCTGGGCTCGCCTTATGCGGGGCTGTTTTCCTCCCTCCCCGGTTCCTGGTGTTAACGGGATTTCTTTAGCCGGTTCTCCTGGCTTTCCCGACTTGTTTCTTACATGTCCCCTGACAGGCAGACCTTGGCCACTCTTAGGTCTTCGTACTTAGGTCTTAGGTAGACCTTCCTGGCTTTCATTCCTTACAGTTTACCACATCCACTTTATCTGCTTTTCCTTTTAGTGGTGGCATTAAGAAAATGACACTGAATTGCCTGTTTGCAGCTCTGAGTCTGGAATTGGATGAAGAACAAGTGAAGACAGGCAGGGAAATGACGAAATGGAGAGTAAAGGGGTGGGGGGGGTGATAAAGTCACAAGAATTAAGATGCACCTGCAGGTAGTCTTGGGACTCCAGGGGCAGGCAGGCCAAGATTTCCTCCCTCGTGGTCTACATCTAAAGACTTGGCCCAGAAATCCCGATCCTGATACCTTTGGCCCAAAAAAGGGATAAGCACAAATCAGCCTCCTCTTCTAGAGTGGCTGTTTGCTGTGAGCTTGGGAAGCTCTTGCCTAGTGGCAGCTTCCTGCCCAGGGGGCCCGCTCTGGCTCTCTGTGGCTCTAGGTTACCGTGTTCCTATGCACTACCCAGTCGAACCCACTCTCCACTCTGTCCCAGGACAGGACGGACCAGCCTGGGTCCTGCTGGTCCCAGCTTCATACTCACCTCCTCCCAGCTGTAGGAGCTCTGTCGTCCCAGGTTGCAGAAGTGGGGAGATTGGACCCTTCCTGCTGAGCAGCCCTTACCCCTCTCTCCCTCACCCCTCCTCCCAAAGTGGACTGTGCCCCTAGACAATTGTATCCATAGGCTAGGTTCTGGGGAGAAGAAAATAGAACGCTCTGGGGATGGTGCGGGTGGTGTGAGGGTGGTGGAGTCTTTAGATTCTGTCTTTTGGTACTGGGGTCTTTTTCATGTCTGATTTTAGAATAGTTTTGCAGAAAATTGAGCACGACAGAAGCCCTCCCCTATCACCACTCAGTCTGGTGGTTCTCCTGAGATCTTCCCAGGGAGGAAACACTTTACAAAGAATTCTAAAACTGCATTTGTTTAAAAAAACAAAAACAAAACAAAACAAAACAAAAAAACAAAAAACCCCCACCGATCTGAGATTCATAATATATCCTCCATTTGAAATTAAAATAAGGCACACAAGAGGTACATTCCGTTACTAGAGTTTCAGACTGCTACAAAGTTAGCTGTTATCTGAGAAAACTCTCAACTGTTTTTCTCCCTCATCAAAACAGCTGTTTTGATCAATCCAATCCTTTCTTTGGTTTCGATTTTTCTTTTTTTTTTAAGTTTTAATGGTTTATTTTTATTTTATATGCACTGGTATTTTGCCTGCAACTATGTCTGTGTGAGAGAGTTGGATTCCCTGAAACCAGAGTGGCATGAGCCGCCATGTCGGTGCAGGGAATCGAACCTGGGTCCTCAGAGAGAACAGTGCTGTTAACTGCTGAGCCATCTCTCCACCCCCACCCCCGCTCCCCTCCCCGTTTGGGATTTTTAAAAGTTTTGTTGTTGTTGTTGTTGTTGTTGTTGTTGTTTGTTGCTGCTGCTGTTGTTGTTTAAATCTTTCAGGTTAAACCCTTGGATCCGTATCCCGACCCAATGAATTAATATTTATATGTTCTGGAGTTCAGAACAAATAAACCCGAGTTCGAAGCTCCAACTCTTGCTTCCAGAGGTGCGCAGAAGGGGTATCGCGTGGAGTCACCAGGCTGGAGCAACAAAAATTGAGACTCACAGCTGCATGGACAGTCACCTGCTCGGGTGGGGCAGGTGGTGAGCTGGGGAATGGGGGAAATGGGGCTGTGGGCTAGGTGCTTGCAGCAGCGGCTTCCCGGCCGGGCCGAAGCCTTGGGCAGGGGTTGGAAGGAGAGGGGAGGGGGCTGAAAGCTGGAGGCTGTTGGCCGCCGCTCGTCTTGGTTCTGAATGAAAGATTGTAAAAGAGCTCTGAGATCTCAAGATCTTATACTTTTCAACTAGACCGCGACAACCAATTTGGAGCCATCAGGCCGCGGGGGGTGGGGTGGGGGTGGGAGGTGAGGGGGGTGGCGGGAGGGGGGGCATGTCTTGAACTGTGGAATTGCAAGGTCACCAGTGGTCCCCAAGTTTTCTTCCAGGCTCTGCACCTCTGCCCCAAGTCTGGGGTTCGTATCCTACACAACGTAGAGGGCTGCGTGGCTCAAGCGCGCGAACCCTAGTCCTAGGCAACACCGCTTTAAGAACACGAGTGGTGATCCGTGTGGAGGAACACAACTAACATGGAATCTCTCTGGCCACCTCCCCCCCCCCCATCACAGAATCCCGATTTTTAAGCAAGTAAGTTATAGATTCAACAGGAATATTTCATTCATGTTACACTGGGACTAGAAACACACAAGGCTCACAGGTGATCCGCCGGAGCTAAAGAGGCACAGGTCTGAGGCTCGGAGAAAATATTTAGTCCCTGACGACAGATTCTGTCGCCCATCATCTGCTCTTAATGCGCTCTGTGTCCGGCTCTTATGATTGCAAATGGCCCTGTTTTCAAATGGAAATAAGACTTGCAAACTGATTATGTGTATTGAATCAGAATCACTCACTAGATCCTCTAGTTTAGAAATGGATTGAAATAAAAGGACGATGGCTGCCGCCGGCCTCTGTAACCAGCACCCTCTCTTCTCTGGAAGACCTATCTGTTTTGCAACTTCTTGCCATTTGAACACATTTCAGCCGGATAATTACGTGAGCATTGTGTTGTGGCCCAAAGCTCACACACCAAGCCCGCAGCTCCTCCCGCCTATCCCCAGACCAGCCCCGCCATCATTAACCCTTAAACCACACACCCCCTACCCAGCACTGATCCACTTCACCACAGCCCTCTCTGTATCTAGCACCTCTTAGAGGTCACAGCTAGGGACAGAAGTGCACACCTTCACCAGCAACGGCTTCCCTCCCCTCTCTGCTTAGCTTCTTTCCAGTCCTCTACCCTGTTCCCTAGCTTTTCCAGGAAGAAAAAAAAATAACAACAACAAAAAACCAACCCCCCAAAACTACAAAACAAAACAAACCCCAAACACCTATCAATAGTCACCTAACTCTCAGAGTCACACAACCCATAGAATCTGAGTGGCAAGCCATACCAAGATTTTTTTTTTTAAAAAATACTTTTGTGTTGCTGTGGCGTTGTCCTTGTTAGAAAGGTTTCCTAGTATTCGTATCAGGTTTCCTAATACTAAGGTTGATACTAAGGTGGTTGGATAACACC
The DNA here is from genome assembly GCA_964023405.1 of Apodemus agrarius. Lineage (NCBI taxonomy): Eukaryota > Metazoa > Chordata > Mammalia > Rodentia > Muridae > Apodemus > Apodemus agrarius. Next base: position 67,300,631 of record OZ030011.1, on the reverse strand, counting down.
ACAGATATCAGATGTTTTCTCCTCATTCCTGTCTAGTGCCGCATGATAAACTATGGAAGAGCGAGTTTCTTGCTGTCCTTAAGTATTTCCAATGGGGCTTTTTTTTTTTTTTCCTATCTGATTTCATCATGGAGCAGATAGACTCTATGGTTGCCCAAGCTTTACCAGGTCTATCAAATGTGGATATGGTATAATGCAGCACCTTCAAAATTGACTGCACCCACCCCCACTGCAGCCAGGGACTCAGCATTGCAGCCAGGGAGCGAGCAGCAACTCACGATGCTAGCTCTAACTAGCCACGACTTCTGGCTGGCGGGCCAGAGGCAGGGATACGTGCATGCTTTTGACTCAGGGCTGCATTTTTTTTCCCCCTAGCAAAGTCGTGAGATGAAATAAGCTGCCAGTCTTCCACCCTCCCACCTCCTGCATCCCTCCCCTCCCCCAGGCCTGCAGACCTTGAGGCACCAAGGAGTGGCCAGGTCTGGAGAGACAATTAATCCTCTGAAGTAGCCTGCCTCTGCAAAGCCTGTTTAGAAACCTGGTTCTCGGGGAAAGATCTGTGAGAGCTCTAACAACTTTCTGGGCTAGGCAGGACCGTCAGCTCGGTAAATACCGTCTGGGTATCTCGAGTTGGGGGCATAATAAGCAGCTGGCTCAGAGAGTTGTTAAGGCAATTCTCAGGTTTACATCCCTGTGTCCACGGTGTGCAGCGCATATACTAGGGAGATGAGGTACATCAGTAGCAAGCAGATCAAATAAACCTGTTTCTCTGGCACTTTGGAAACCTCAAGCAATATCTTTGAGAAGTAAGAATTGAAAGAAGGTTGTTTTTCTGAGTGATTTCTCACAGAATCATTTCAGGCACAGTAAGTGGTGGGGGGAGGAGGGAGGGGGCGGGGGGGGGCAGGGGAAGCCGGACACCCAAGGGCTGCTTCTCATTATGTGCGGGATAATTTCTCACAGTTTGGAAATAAATTTTAACAGCAATCACCCAAAGTCCTAGAAACGAGACACTCCCGCCAACGGCCTCTGCTCCCGACAACTGAGTGCTGACTAGCAAAGACAAGATTTCCTAGACCGTGGGAGGCGAGGGTAGGTTCACTCTTCGCCAACAGCAAGGCAGATGGGCGCTCCTGTTCCCACTACCATAGATAGACCCACACAAAGAGACCATCTGATATCAATAAAACGAAGAAATGTTTCCTGTTCCGTCTTGTTTGGGTTTTCTTTGCTACGTGGTAGTATCCTTACCCTCTCATGTATGAGTAGACATTGCCAGTCCAGTAAGAGAATACAAGATGTCTTGTGCACAGATATGTCTCAGGCACCTTGCTAATAAATGGTGTTAACGTCTCCAAGCATAAATAGTCTTCTAGATTTTCACATGACAAGAAATAAAACATCCCAACTTAAAATGGGCCAAAATAAGGAATTTTTGTTTATCTTTAAGAGCAACTCGGTTTCATTTGGTGTCTTAAGGTAATAAATACATCCAACTTTCTTCGATCTAACTAATATGGTCTGTAACATCCAGTTCTGTACTTGAATTTCATCTTTAGAAAATCTTTTGAATAGGTACATAAAATCATACACACATACATAAAAACATCCATTTTTGCATTTATACCTGCATCTATACCTACATACAGAGTAGGTAGGAACAGATGTGACTATCCAATTGGAGGAAAGAGGTAATTTACCAAGTCCTAACACTGACAATGTTTGTGTTTATGCTTTTATTTATCTTTCAGGCATGACACAGCATCAATAAACTTATATTGGAAACTCCTACCTCCAACCAAAAAGACATTAAATAGGAAAATGTTACCCAAATTTATGCAAGGAGCCATAACAACAAAGGGAATAAATGTCTAGAAAGCAGAAATGGAATAGGAACTTCTCAGATGAGAGGGACAGAGACCAGGGGTGCACCTAGCTATTCTCCAAGTTGGCATTAGGTCACTATCAAAAAGAGGTGCAGCTGCCACTTCAGCTGTGGGTTCAGATGTGCCAGTCGCCGTGCGGTCGGGCTGACCTAGCTCTTCCTCCATTCCTTTAAGACATTATCATCAAAGAAAGTTCAGAAATGCAAATGTGTGGGGTGGGGGGTGAGGGTTCATGCGACCCTTGACTCAGCCCCTCAATAAAATACATACTTTACTTTCATCCATACCAATTCCTTGAGATGCTGAGAGGGTGACTGGAGAGAGGCCACACCTTCCAAAAGCCACTCACTTGAAGAGACACCAGAAAACTTTTGTGTATGTGTGTGTGTGACAGGATCCCAACCCGCCACTGGAGCTGAGCGGAAGCCCCAGGAACACAACCAGTGAAGCACACACAACCAGTAAGGTAGCAAGGAGCGGATGATGGTGACTCCCGGGCATCTGGGAACAAGCTGAGCAAGGAAAACACCATCTCCAACCCTTCCAATACCCTTAGGGCACGTCTTTTCGTTTGAAACAAGCTTCCAAACAGCTGAAGAATCAGGCTATCTCAGATTCACATTTCCCAATGGACTTCTAATAAAATCGTCTGCTCACCCCGGCTTCACTCTAATAACTGGAGAGGGATGGGAAGAAGGGAAAGCTATGCTAGCGGATTGAAGACGTCGGATCAGGATTCAAGGCAGCGTCCCCTAACTCCTTGTTTATAGAAAATGAACCGTCTGCCTGGCTTACTTTAGATCAGGAAAGGGGTCTCTATCAGCATGGTTCACACAGATTCTGTATCCCCACCCCCTTATCTTAAATTGGCCCGCTTTTAAGATAAAGACATAATAGAGAAAGCATTGACCTTACCTGGTCCCTAACGAGTTGGAAGTCAGAAAACCTCTCTCTCATTCCTCTTATCTGGGATCGCCTGAGAAGAGACAGCTTGAGAAGTCTTGAGACCGCTTCTCAGTCCTCACCGCCGCCCAGACTCCGGGCAGCGCGAAGAGTGTGTGGGCCTCGAAAGTCTGCGAATCTTCCTGGGCTTTCCAAATCAAAGCCAGATCCAAACATCACCAGTGGAGCTCGCCAGGTCCAGAGCATTTAAACATCTCTTGGAAGACTCCCAAGCAAGTCCGTCCCTAGGAAAGGCCAAGGCACAGGGCACTGTCTCCTCCAGGCCCTGATAGCCCCGCGGACGTGGACGCCGGGCTCGATGCTCGCTAACTGGACCCAGCTTGCCCTGTTTTCTCGGGCCCCAAGCTATCTCCACCTGGCTGGCCCCTATCTCCAGTGAATTCCCGCAAACTGTGACATTTCTTTCCTCGCCTGACTCTTGGCTTTTAGGAGCCCAGCTATATATCCTAATGGATGGCCGCAGCATCCCAGGACCCCTTTCTCCCCAGCTCAGGGCGCCTCCGTCCTGTAGTTTTCGCCACTTCTCTAAGCCCAGCCAATCCACCGCCCTCCAGCTGAGAGAACTGCTTCCCCTTCTCTTCGGCCTCAGAGCTCGGGGTTCCCAGGCTGGGGCGGGGGTGGGGAGCCGCTTTGGGATGCTAAACATCAAACAAGCCAAGCGTGGGGTTTCAGGCCCCGAAGCCACTAGAGCGGCTCTCCAGGGCTCTCGAGAAAGTCCTCGTGTTTACACGGCGGGGTTGGGGTGGGGTGGGGGAAGAGGAGCAAAGAGGAGGATGCTGTCTGCAAAATCCCCCCACTGCCTGAGCCGTCGCGGCCTGGGGTTGGGTGGGATGCTTGTTTCTAGGGCATTTCTTCTCTCGGCTCATTGGGGAAGCTTTTCCATCTTCCACCATCTCAGTTCCAGAGCATCTCCAGAATGTTTCTTTCTTTTCCTGGGAGATCAGAACAGACCTGAGCCTGAGTTTTCGAAAGCCTAAAATAAGAGGGCCCCTTCTAGATGCTGACCGGGTTGCAGGTTCTGTGGTTGTAGGTGGCCCCCGAACCGCGGGGACTTAAACCCTTGATTGAACCCAGCTCACCTTAAACCCAGCACCTAGTTTCCTAAAGAGACATGCCCCAGTCTGCATCCCAAGATTGCTTCTGGAGCTGACACAAGTTCCCTAGGCAGGAGCCGGAGGAATCAGAGTGAATGGGGACAAGAGAAGGTGGAAGCCCAGTTTGTTGGGTCTCATCCCCGGATCCGGCTGAATTCACCTATTCCGAGGACAAGTAAACAAACTACTACGAGCTAAGCTGACTGGGGAAGAATGAATTTGCTAGAAAAGCCACCTAGCCCAGGAAAGAAAAGACAGATCGCTACAGTATCCCCATATTGTTACTCTGCTACAGTGCAGGGAGCCAGGGTCGCTTGGTATCTAGAGCTGGCTAGACCTTGTCTGGGCTTGTGCTGACCAGAGGGACTGGTTGGGCTAAACTCAACCCTCACTTAGGAGTTGAACAGCAGCTGCCAACACCTGCCCCCCCCCAACAACCACAGCCTGCACTCCTTGTCCCAACAGAAATAATTAAACCTTCCTGGTTTTGTGTTTTCAAAATGGGAGAGGTCTGCTAAGAGTAACCCCCCACATACCCTGTAGACAGACTCTCAGTCGAGTGAACCAACTGTCCTTTCAGAATATCAGAGTACCTGATCTGAGATTTGAGAAGCCATATCCCTAAAGGTAGGACAGGACAGGGTTTTCTCAGGAAGAAAGCTAGCCCCAGCTCCCATCCCTAAGACACTGAAGGTAGAAATTCTCTGGACATCAGTGAAAAGACTGTCAGATTCAAGTTCATGCTTTTAAAAAACAAACAAACAAAAAACCAACAAGAAAAACAAAACAAAACCCAAGGTCCTGAGGGAGAGATGCAGTGGAGGAAAGTTGAAAACAGAATATGATAGAATATGAAGGAAGAAGGAAAGATCAAGGAAGGGGAAAGAGAGTTGAATATCTCAGTGAAAAGTGACCTTGTACCAAAAGTTAATCCATCACCATACAATATCCTTGCAGGCACCTGGCAACCTCTGCAGCCCACAGGCTGCCCTGTCTGCACCGCTTTGCCAGGGGCAAAGGAAACATAGGAAACAACAGTTCACCCAAGGAGCTATAGCTTTTGTCTCTGCCCTTAACTACTCTTTTACCACTCCCACCACAACCGTAATTGTTTCCCCAACATACATATTTGATAACGGAGAGGAAAAAGTCAGAGATGGGTGGTGGTGGTGGATTTAAAATTAGTTTGGTTTTGGTTTGAAGGATTAATAGAAAGTTGGGGAATAGGAAAAAGATTAATTGCTGGAAGGATTTGGGTCTCCAGATATGGCATGTACTGGGATAATGTCTTGATGGAGACATGCCCAAGCTAGCACCAAGTCCGTCCACGTGGAGACAATACAGGATGGTGAGCTCTTGGGGGTCAGGGGGTGCTGATGACCCTGAGCAGGAGAGATTTGCCTTTTTTTTTTTTTTGACTGTTGAATTAAAACCCAGAAACACTTCGCTTTTGAAAACAGCCACCTAACAGATTCTAAGAGTGAGGAGTTCCGGGTGAGAATTAGCAATACAGGTTTGGCATTCAAATGTACAGAAGCAATCTATTCACTAAACTGATGCTTCCTTTGGAGTTGCTTTAAATGGGTGGGTCAGATGTGTAGGACCCCTCCCCCCCCAAAAAAACAAAACAAACAAAATAAAGCAAAAACAAAACCATAAAAGCTTGGCTCTTTAAAAAGGAAAAAAAAAGCCCCTCCTTTTTTTTCTGTTTCTTCCTCTGCCTCTCCCTTCTACACAACTAGTTCACTATTCACTCTGTGAAATAGACCCAGGACTGCTTAAGATTTCGTTCTACTAAGGTTCAAAGCTGAGCAAAATTCCTTCTTCTTTCGGATGGAAACTCTGGAACTGACTTCCTTACCTGGGTCAGAATCCTGAGCTCAAACCCACTAATTTGGACCCGTCAGGCTTAATTCCCACCACTCTCCCGAACCCATTAAAAGCCAAATCAAAACCAAACATAAAGAAAAGGGTTTTAATCAGAAAAAGCATCTCTTTTAATTCGTATAATTTATTAGAAGCTTCTTAGGAACTATATTTAAGCCAAATATCTACATAAGTTACAACAGAAAAAGAAAAAAGAAAAAAAAAAGGATTGGTGCTGCAAATACCAAACTGCCAAATAATATACACAGGTTTGTCAATGCCCTTTTAAAAAGTGAGGGGCCGGGGGCTGGGACTGGGGTTCTTTTTACAACATAATGTACAGATTACTAAAAACTAGGCATTTAGTCCAACTTTTGACAGCATTTTACAGCTACAAGTTCACATCAAACCTAAAACAATTTTCTGAAAGGCCAGCCTGGACTGGACCTGTAGGCCAGAGGGCGCCTGGGAGGGGACACTTCCTTTGTGTCAGGTACAAATGGGTTATGCTGAAGAATCTTTCCTCTCTCCAGCTTCTGTCCTCCCTTCCGAAACATACAAACAAACGAAAAATCCTGGTATTTACAAGCAAGCTCACTTTGCTGGCAGAGGGCATCCACAGGGAAGCTTTCCGTCTTTAGAGTTCAGGGCCGTGGAAGCAGAGAGCAGGCTCCAAAACTGTGCCATACCTAAGCTTGGGAACCCATTTGAACTACCAGAAAGACACCCCAAACTTGTTCTCTGTCCTTCTCTGTTTAAAGAATCCGTAAAGGGTTGAATTTGCTTGGTTGAATTTCTATTTTCTTTTTATGTTAAAAAAAAAAAAGTCCACAAGTTTTAGGTAGGAAAGAGAAAGGAAAGGGGGGGGGATGAAGGAAGGAGGAAGAATGAAACTTAGAAAAGGAAGGGGAGAAAGAGAGAAGGGGGAGAGGGGACATGGAGCAGGAGGAAGAGGAAGAGGAAGAGGAAGAGGAAGAGGAAGAAGAAGAAGAAGAAGAAGAAAGAAGAAGAAGAAGAAGAAGAAGAAGAAGAAGAAGAAGAAGAAGAAGAAGAAATCGTCCAGCAGTTTGGTCTTTGTGTACTTTTCCTTGGTCTAAACATAAACAGGTTCTTAAGAAAAGTAGAAGCGCGTGGAGCAGCGGGCGAATGGTGGTCTTTGCGGAAGGCAGAGAGGGGAAGCGGTGAGGTCGCGCGGGGCTCCGGCGCGTCCCACGTCTCACCAGGTCCGACCATAAAGCAAGGTAGAGCAAGACATGGCACCATAGTCCGAGCCCGAGAAGTTCAGATGGGATAAGCTGGAGACCTGGCCCTGCAGCGCTGCGGGGCTGGCTGCGTGGTGCGCCAGGTCCGGGGACTGCCCTGCGCTGCCAGGCTGGTGGCCTGGGTGTGCTCCTAGACCCGCGCCACCGCTGCCCACCGAGATGGCCGCGGCAGCCGCCTGCGCCGCCTGCGCCTGCTGCTGAGCCTGTTGCTGCGCGTGGCCTTGCAGGCCGGCGGCTCCGGGGGCGGGGGCGCCCGCCTGGCAGGGTTTGCCGTCTTTCACCAGGACCGGCACGGCCACCCGGCGCGGCGACTGCTGCTGAGCTTGCTGCTGCTGCGGGCATCCCGCGCCGCCGCCGCCGCCGCCGCCGCCGCCGCCTCCGCTGTCCTGCTGCAGTTGCTGCTGCGCCGCCTTGTCCTTAGCCTGGCGCTTCATCTTGTAGCGGTGGTTCTGGAACCAGATCTTGACCTGCGTGGGTGTCAGGTGAATCATGCTGGCCAGATGCTCGCGCTCGGGCGCCGACAGGTACTTCTGTTGCTTGAAACGTCGCTCGAGCTCGTACACCTGCGCCTGCGAGAAGAGCACGCGGCGCTTCCGGCGGGGCGCGCTGGGCAGCGGGGCCATGTTCTTGCTCACGTCCCCCAGCGAGCCCAGGCCGCCCATGCCACTCATATTCATGCCGCTCGCCGGGCCCATGAAGCGGGAGACTGAAAGCGACAAACGCACAGCGTCGGCTGGGGCCGGGGCCGGGGCGATCCCGCTTTCTGTGCCCTTGGCCCCGCCGGCCCCAACTTTCCACGACATCCTCCTCACCCAGGCCGCCTACTGCTGCTCTTTTCCACCCACCCGAAGGAGGCCCAGCTAGCCGGGGAGTGGCCAGTGCCTTCCTTCCCCGGGGCCGTGCCGTCGAGCTGCTTTGGGGTTCAAGTCTATCTACTCCTCACCGGTGTCAGTGTCTCTTTAGACCCAGAGTGTGCAGTGGGGGGTGGGTGGGGGGGGGAAGAAGGGCGCTCTGGCTCCGTTCGTGGTGCCCAAGCCCGGTGGGAAACCCAGGGATGCAGAGAGTTGGGCTTCGGACGGGAGTCCCCAACTTCAGGAGCTTAGCGAAAGGGAGTTTTCACTTTCAGACGCCCTAACTTCCAGGCGCTCGCTCGCTCGCTCGGCCTCTCGCTCTCTCTCGGGCAGGCTCTAGGTGAGGGCACCCACCCGGCCGACCCATCTAGAGCCTCCTCCAGAACCGCGCGCCCTCCCAACCCGCCCAGACACTTTGAGAACTCGAGGCAGCCCGAGCAGGATGCGACCCAGCAGGGCGGCTCGCTCTACTTGCTCCTCCTGAACTCCTCTGGCCCGAGTCCCCAGCCAGCTCCGGGGCGAGCCTCCCTTTAGCTCCCCGAGGTCCTGAGCGCCGAGCCTGTCGTCGGTGCCCGCGGTGGCCAGGTGCCCGCACCCGTCCGCGGGACCCCGGCTCTTCTGAGCGCCTCCTTTGAACCCCTTGGCCAGCGAGGGGGGAGAAGGTCCAGCGCCCGCATCCCCCCCCCCACCACTCCTACACGGGGCTGTTCGGCTGCCCACCCCGATGCCTAGCGCCACCGGCGGGCGCCGCACCTAGCGAGCCGCGCCGACCGACCGCGCCTCCGGCGCTCAGCCCGCGGCCCTGCGCCGGGGCGGCCTCACTTACTGGCGGGGAAGCGCGGGTCTGGGTTGGCGCCGTACCATCCGGGGCCCGAAGCGCTGTTCCGCATGGTGTCCTGGTAAGGCGGCAGCTCGCTCATGTTGCCCAGGTTGCCGTTGCAGTAGCCCCCCACGGCGGAGTGCGAGAGCTGGGGCACCCCCGCCGCCGTCATGTGGTAGGCGGCGGTGACGGCGCCGTGGTGGCCCACGGCGTGCTGCTGCATGGCCGCGGCCGGCGGGGCCGCCTGGCCCTGTCTGTACGCTGCGAGCGGAGCCCCGAGGCCGCCGCCCTCCATGCCCACTTTCTTGTAGCTTTCCTCCAGGGGACTCAAGATGTCAGACACTGAGAACGGAGTCGTGTGCTTTGGACTCATCGACATGATTCGGCGTCGGCTGGAGGAGGAAGGAAGAGGAGGAAAAAAAAAAAAGAGGGAGAGGGGGAAGGCGAAGCCTCGCTACTTTTTTTTTTCTCCCTTTGCCAAATATTCTGGTGTTACCTTAACGCCGATCTTGTTGGATGTACACGTAACGGAGTGGACCGAGTCCGCCTTAATTGGCTTGAGTGGAGGCTCGGGGGCTGCCTCGCGTTTGTTTTAGCCCGGCGCCAGGTTTTAGGCAGCCACCAGAGGCGGGGCATAAGCGCTAAAGCAACAAGACAATAGAAGCCTACATCTTGCCCGAGATAATTAGCTTACATGCTGATGACAAGGTAAACACCTTTAAGCTTCACTTGTCAAGATTTTTAGGTCTCAAAGAGAGAAAGAAGGGGAGAGAGAGAGAGAGAGAGAGAGAGAGAGAGAGAACCAAAGCATTACTTTCCCCTCCCTTGGACACCCCCACCCCCATTTTTGTGGGGTGCCTGTGGCGCGCGAGGAAAAGGAGGGGGAGGGAAAGGAGGAGGGAACCGAGAGCGGGAGGGCCAGAGGTGGGGTAGAGAACAACCCAAGGGAGGCTTGGAAAGCAGGGCGGAAGGTGAATACTGCTTTGCAACGAACTTGGGGAGTTACGAAGTGGAACCGCGGGTCCAATTGAGTCGGGGTTCCGGGGTCAGGGGCTGGACTTTGGGGAGAAGGGGGCCGAGGAGCGGGGAGCGGGGTTTCACCTGAGCCTGCCGGGGCTGCTCCTCCCTCCCGCCGCGGCCTCCCAGCCCCGCGCCTTCCCACCGCCTCCGGACCACATCAGGCTTCGCTGCGCTGAGCCCCAGTCACCACCAAAAGAGTGTGCGAGTCTGGGGGATGAACCCTGGGGCTGCACTGTGGCTCTACGTGTCTGTCAGTCTGTCTGCTTCTTCTGCCGCCGTCAGAGGGACACCTCTGCTCCCCGCCCCCTTTCCCCTTACCCGAGAGAATCCCAGCGGGCGGAGGGGGAGCTGAGTAAGGGAACGACTGCCTCCGGGAGGCTGTCACCGATCCCCGCGCCACCTCCCCCCCCACCAAGCTTCTGGCTCCCTAGCGGACCAGCCCCCCCAGCCCACCCCACCCCGCCGCTCCCTTTCTCCACCCCTTTTGCTGGCCCAGGCAAGAACAGCGCTGGCCTTCTGAGCTAGGAGGACGATAAGGGTGGCGGGGTTAACGTGAGAGTCCACCACGGAAGTTGCCCCATCTTGAACAAACCTGGTGCCCCTGACCCTTGCCCATGGCCTGGATACTTCGGCTCCAGAAGCTGGTGCTGTCTTTCCGAGGACATCCCAGTCCCAGCACCCCAGCTCAGATCCCCGCTGTTTTCCCCTCCGATGCTTCAGGGATAGCCCGGGCGGGGAGCCGCAGGAGCGCCCGCAGGTCCGCTGCAGAGTGGAACTGAGCCTGAACCCCGGTGGGACTCGTTGTCCGGGAGGAGGCGAATATCTCGATGCCCGCAGCCCGGCGGGCGGGAGGCTGGGCAGAGGCTCGCCTCCTCCCGGATCTCAGCCATGCAAAAGTGCACTCGCTTCCCCGGGAATAACCAAATATCTTTGTCTAAAGTGGCGGCGTAAATGGCCAGTCGCTTTGTGGCCACGCTGGATATTAGTAGATGAGGATCATTCTGCTTCAATTGGGCGCCTCTCATCCGGCTAGCAAGAAACTGCTTAGGAGGAAGTGGGTTTCCTGTCTGAGCGTTCCCAGGCTTCAAGTGTGAGCCCCGCGCCTTGAGGGTCCTTGGGCGCCTGGCAAGGGGGAGCTGTGGGCTGTGCTCCCTAGCGGGGCCGGGGGCGTCAGCCTCGTGGCTGTTACCAGGTCGGGATCAGCAGTTAAGTGGGTTACCCAGCCAAGCCCTGCATGGCACAGATTTGGAGACCACCTCCGTTTTTTTCTCCTTGGAATTTAAGCGTTTTCGTTATTGTTTGTTTTTGTTTTGGCTTTGCTGGTCTGCTGTTTGAGCTTCCTTGGCGCGCTAAAGGCTGGGAGGGCGGAGTGCTTCCTGGCCCGGCAGGTGCCTCCTAGACACTTCGGCGGCCAGTCAAGGAGGCGTCTTGATTTTGGTTTTTGTTTTCACATTTTCTTTCCCCCTCCTTGTAGTGAGGGAGCTCCCGATAATGAACCGAGCAGTTTTGAACTACTTAATTCAGCGGGGTAGGCTCCTTTCCATTAATAGCAATTATAGTATGGAAAGTTGTTTTATTTGCTTTTTTAAGATCTCTCCTTGAGGAGTGCACTCTACTCCCTCAACACAAAGCCGAGGACTACACTAACATTAGCTTTCCTCCCTCCCTACCTCCGTCGCGAAGGGAAGGGAGGCTCTGGGCACCCGCGGGGGCCTCCCCATCGGGGCCCGTATTTTCGAACCGCCGCCCCCCCGAGGTGGCTTTGAAGCAGGGAACCCCGACTTTAAGCAGCCAGGTGCGTTGTGCCTTGGGTAGCTAAGGACGAGTGGGAAGCAAGAGCTCTGAGCTCTCCTTTCTCAGGGACTTCTCTGGGGGGCGCTCTCCAGATGAGCTCAGACTCCCATCCACAGCACTTTGGTCTAGGGTGTCTGGAGTGCAGGGAGGGGAAGCCACGCTGGATCAAGTGAACGACAGAAAGGGCAGGCAGAGAGAGCGTCGTGCAGACTTGGTCTGAGAGCGCGCCCCAGACCTGCTGGCTTTGGGAAAGGGATCCCTGGCCTTCCCGCTCCCTTTAACCCCGTTATTTGGTAATTTTTGGTGGTCATAGGAACGCCAAGTGTAGCGTGACATTCGTCTCTCCCCGTTTTAGTGCCACTTACGGAAGGAGATCATTCCTCCAAAGGTTTTTGTGAGATGTAAGCAAAATCAGGCACATCAAAAACACGCCCAGAGCTTTGAGGGAAGAAAATTAGAGCTCACTGCTAAGGTCGATATTTCTGTTTCTGTGGTTAATATCAAGTCCCCTGCTTCTTCGGGGGCCTGCTAGTCTGGAGTGAAAGGTTTGTCCAATCTTCTGCGGTCTCTGAGCCCGCAGTCCGGGCCTTCAGACACACCAGCAGATGGCCAGTTTGGGAGCATATGAACAAGCTTGGTCTGAGCTCCACTGTTACAGCGTCCCCATCCCCAGCTATACAGCCCTAGGCGGGGAGCTGAGCTTCAGTCAACCTTTAGAGAGGTTGAGATGCCTGGCAGCCCCCAGGCTTTACCCTCGAGGGGAGGGGAACTGGACTGGCTTCAAACTTCTCCTGCTTCTCCAACCCCAAAAGCGCCTATCTAGAAGGGGGTAGGTTGTTAGGGGGGTCTGCCGCACTCAGTGACTTGAACCAAATGACCTTCTCTCACTCCCGCCCCTTCATAAACACCAACCACTCTGTATTATTTCCTCGTGAGCCCTGACACCCATAAGAGTAAGCCTGAATTCCCAAGAGCCTTTGGGGGTGGGGGTGGGGCGCCTATTTGTCTCTGAACTCATCTACGCAAAGATCTTGAGAGTTCTCACCACGTTCAAGGTCTCTTTCTCACTATAGAGCATGCTGCCACTCTGACTCACCTTGAACAGGACCCACTCGGGTTAAACCAGAGATGCTGTCCCCCTCTTGGAGCTGTGGATTCACACTCGAAAACGTAGTCTACGGCTCATGGCTGGTGCCTCCTGCACTGTCAGCGGGCTGGCCTTGTGGCTGGTAGGTCAGAGCTTGGCCCTCATAAGGGCAATCCCTGGTTCCACCCCAGAGGGCCTCTTTCATCTCACTAGTTAGGAGTCAAAGGGGCCGCAGAGGCCCAGGCTTCACCAGAGGAGCAGAGTCACCACTAGTTTTCAGAGCACGGTGCAGCAGGGGACACTTCCTTCTTCCCCTCCAGTGTCTCTTTGAAAGCTCACTGCTGGACCGCTGGAGAGAGGATGCCCAAACCAGACCCACCAGCTGCCGCCCACCCTTCAGCTTGCTTCCCATCAAACCCTTCACGGCTGCCCAGGGCACTCAGTGTGCTCCTTCTAATGCTGCAAAGTTCAAAGTGTTATCCCACAAGTCATAATTCACTCTTTGAACCCATGCTGTATCCGATATTACGTGGGCTAGGTCAGAGGATTTAGCTATTAACAATCTCTATATGGCCCGTTTCCATCTGAAGCTTCCATATTAGCACTGCATTGCTCCAGTGTAATTACTTTGTAAAGGGCATTGAGAAAGGGGGCGTGTCCCGGAAGTTTGTGCCCCAGGCTTAGCTACTCTTTCCCTCACCATTTAGTGCAATGGGTGGGGGTGGGGGCAGAAGAAGCCCTTGAGCTCAGAAACCTTGGTGTCTGAGACCTGGCTATACCACTTTCTGATTATGTGAGCTCCCACCATCCCCTGGAGCAAATCCCTTCATACGTGCACATGGACACGTGCACGCATGTGCATACCGTGTGTGGGGGATGTGGCAGAAGCCTGCCTCATCTAACTTCCTACTTTGCTGTGTCAGTGACTTAGATAGTTGGTGATGAGACGCTGTGTAGGAGTTTGATCTAAACTCGTTAGCACACAGAAATGATTTTAATTCAGTATTTCAGACTTAAACTTGGGGCTCAAGCCTCTGATGCACTGTAAGAAGCAACACCCAATATTCTGATAGCCACTGCAAGTATAGGATCTGTGCTGTGCTGCGCTGTGCTGTGCTGAGCTGAGCTGTGCTGTGCTGTGCTGTGCTGTGCTGTGCTGTGCTGTGCTGTGCTGCGCTGTGCTGCGCTGTGCTGCGCTGTGCTGTGCTGTGCTTAGGAGGACTTGAAGGGCCTGGGGAGATGTCTCAGTGGTAACGAACATTTGCAGAGAACCTGGGTTCTGTTCCCAGCACAGGATTTATGTCTCATAACCTTCTGTAATTCCAGTTCCAAGCAATCTAATGCCTTTTTCCTGTCTCTGCAGGAACCAGGCATGCACCTACTGCATGTAGACATGCAGGCAAGTGGGTGCACGTGCACACACACACACACACACACACATACACACACATGCACACACACATACATACACACACACACTTTTTTAAAGAGTGGGGTAGAGGCAACCTGGCACAAGAAACAACAGAAAGTGGGGAGAGGGGATTTTACTTTCTAACCCAGAAATCCAAGACGTGCCTTCCAAACATGGCGTCTGGCATCTAGTTTCTGAAGTTTTCCAAGACCCCTCCTATGCTTTCCCAAGCTTTGTAAGCCTCCTTGGGGTCCTCACTAGGCAGGCTGAGAATCAGGACAGCTTTGGAGTATGGGAAGGAAGAGCTCTTACTGCCAATTCTCTTCTTGGCTTAAAGCCTTTGAGATATTTCCTTAAGTTGAGGCCTGTGCTGTGCGGACAGGAGATTCTGAAAATGAGATTCTGTCGCAGAATCCGTCCCCAAGTCTTGGATGAGCTCTCTCTTCCCTTGCTTTTTTTTTTTTTTTCCCCTGGTTGAGCCCTCTTAGAGGTTATAGTCTCAGTCCCAAGTTGTAACCAAACCTTTACCGGCTCCAAATTTCCTGGACGCCCCCTGGCGGGACGGGGTTTGAGGCAGGAGTGAACCTAAGGAGTAGATGACAAAAGAAACGGGAAGCGAGCATTGAATCATACTTTGAAATGAGGGGATACAAGATGTGACAGTCAGGGATGAGAACTTGAAGCAGGACCCAGACAGCGCTGGGCACACTCAGAGTTTGCTGAGAGATGGCCGGGTCTCCTTACAGAGTTTGTCCTCTGAAGGAGTGGGAGGTGGGGACCGAGAACATCAGAGGGTCCGCGCTACTCTAAAGGGTGTTTTAGAGGTGCTGAACGCTAACAAAGGTCCTCAGGAAGGTCCTTGCTTTGTCCTAGGACCTGGGCACCTTCATTTAGCTTTTTATATTATAAATAACTTGTTATTATTATTGGGTACTGCGGTTGGAACTCGGGACTTTGCGCATGCCAGGAGAGCGCTTTGCAAATGAGGTTTATTTCCAGCACCTCTCATTCTGCTTTAGGTGACTGACCCTCCAGCCTTCTATCACGTTTCAAATTTTGTTGCCTATAGTATGCTTGCTTTATTTTCTGTGAAGTCGCCACAGCGCGGTTCCCTTCTCCAGTTCTTCCCCTCTATAGTCTTTCCCCTTTCTTTCCTCTTTCCTCCTACCGAACACTTGCCCTCAGGAAGTTTCCGACGGCCCCGGTACTGTCCCAGGCCCGCTTTGGTGATCTCCGCCTGACAGTCTGAATTCCTCTTCTGCTGTCTAGGTGTTGAAGCCCTACAGATGCCGACCGAGGCGATCCGCGGCGCCCTCTACTGGTCACCAGTAGAAATTTATCTCTACCGCCTCTTGGGGAAGCTTTGCAAGTAACTGGGTCATGGAAAGGAAGACTGGTAAGTTGAAAGAGACTGGTAATGGCTAGCTTTCCACCCGTTCTCTCAACTGTTTATCATATTACAAACTCGTTCAACGTGTCAGGCTTTTCATAGGTGTACTCAAAGCTTTTGCAATATAGTTTGTGATTGATTAAGAATTAATAAGTCACTTGCTTGAAAGGTTCCTTCTGTAAATCAGGACAGGGAAGCCACAGAAATACCTAAATTCTTCATCTAATTAGGCTTTAATGTGTAATTGTGTTACAGAAATTTTCTCTTCAAGTCTGAGGACAAGTGGCAAAGTGACTTTAACTTTTTGCACTTCCAAAGCCTGAAGAAATGAGAGGTACTTGCTGGGTGGCCTGACACTGGGGACTCTGCTTTGAGTCCAAGCAATGATAGAATAACTGCCAAAACTCTTGGAGCTAGAAGCTCACCTAAGTAAGAACTAAGACCACCTGCCCAGGGGTGGTACCACCTACAGACACACCCATAGGCTAATCCTGTGGGCTAATTGATTTGGCTAAGACAGTATATCATTCAGGCCTGAGCACAGTTATTTCTGCTTGCTTTCAGTCAGTCTACCATTGAGAATCCGGGGCAAGAAATAACTGAGAAATATATGAGGATGGGCAGGCTTAAGAAAAGAGCACATTAGCCGGGCGGTGGTGGCGCATGCCTGTAATCCCAGCACTTGGGAGGCAGAGGCAGGCGGATTTCTGAGTTCGAGGCCAGCCTGGTCTACAGAGTGAGTTCCAGGATAGCCAGGACTACACAGAGAAACCCTGTCTTGGGGGAAAAAAAAGCACATTTTATGTGGACAGAGAGGAGGGCATGGCACAAGCGGTCAACGAATTAAAGAGAAGCCATTTATTTTACACTGGGACAATAGGAAAGGCCTTTTGGGGGCTGGACCTTACAACTGAAATCTCCAGGGTGTAAAAATATGAAGCCACCAGAGAAACTTTTATTTCAAAAGAAAGTTCTGGAAGCTGTGCTGGAAAGGGGCTCTCAGGGAAAGGGTTTCCCTAGGGTGAGCCACCTGTAACGGTACTCAGAGGCCATTGCAGCCATGGCAAAGGGGGTTCTGTTACTTCTCAACCTGGTAGCATCTACACAGTGCTGGGTTTACAAGCATAATGAATGCCAGGGTTCAGGTCTACAGAGGCTGGCCAGGCTCGGGAAACAGCGGAGCTAGCCAGTGGGTAGCGTGCAGAGAGGACTGCCTGGAGCTCAGGCATGGAGGTGAGGGTGATGTCTAAGTTGCAATGGAGACTATGATGCAGAGGCTGGGGCTGTGGACATCTATCAAGGAAACTAGAAACAATGAGTAGAGCTGCTTTCTAAGAAGCCTCTACAGCATCTGTCCTATACATTGCAGGGTTTATGGATGCAGCTGCCCAGCCCTATTGGAACTTACAAATGCTAGTAGCACATACCCTAGATTCTGGGCATCAGGCCATGGGTTGCTTGTCTTGCTGGTCTTTAGCTTTGCTTTGCTTTGGTCTCCTCTTCCTACGCCTGCATTTTTCCTTTCTGGAAGGAAATGTTTACTTTGTGGCATTGTATATTGAAAGTATGTAACAATACTGAAAGTATGTAACTTAATACGATGCTTTCGATAGGTACAGGGCTTACAGGTAAGGGCTTCCCTTGAAACTCGGTAGAGACTTTGACCTTTCAAAGTCGCCAATCTGGCATAGTTCCCCACTTCTGTCTCCTGACATTTCTTCTCAGAATCCATTGTCGGACTCCTGTCCTGAATATTTATCCCCATGGCCCATCAATCATGTCTGAAAGGTTCTGAAATTCATATTCCCAGCGAAGCTTCTGAATTACCTTCTAGACTGCCCCTTTGTGTGCATGTCTATTATGCTTGATTCACTCCAACCTGAACTTATGAAGGCTGTCTTGCTGATGGATGCTTGCTTGTGCTCATAATTTAGTAACACCATTAGAATATCTGAACGGTCTTTGATCTCACCATCTGACTCCTCCAGTAAGCTCTCCTAATAATCAACCTGGGCTACTGTAACAAAAGTTCAGACTGGGTGTCTTACTCAATAGAGTAAAAGTGAGAAAAAGAGTACTTGCTGCTGTTACTGAGAACCAAGAATAGGTTCCCAGCACCCACATGACAACTCACAATTAATTGTATGTGACTCCAGTTCCATACATCTTCTTACTGGGCCACTGCAGGGCATGAATGTGGTGCACATACATACATACATACATACATACATACGTACATACAAGCAAAACACCGTGACGCTTGCCATCTGTCCCTAGTTGCCACATCTTTAGCTCTTGTTTAAGCCATAAGGCTTACACCATCTTAGCACACAATCCTTCCCACGGTTCACAGCGCAATCTATGCCCACAAACAAATCCCCCATCTCCATCTTAGCTGTCCCTAACCTACTCCGTAGACGACCTAGACCGCCCACATTTTGTCCAGCTTTATCGGACTATAATGGATGCAGGTTAAGTTGCCTATATTTTTAGGTATAAATTTAGTAAGTTTTATACCTAAAACTATACAACTGTAAAAATATGCCCACAAGTAAGAAAATAAACATAATAACCAACACCCAGAGGTTTTTAAATGTCCCTTTATAATATCTATCTCCTCTTCTATATTCTCATCTCTCTCACTAAGTGATTATTGTGTTGTAATAAACACACACTGTATAGCATAGTGTGTAACATTTTTAGGGTTTTCCACAAATGAAATCAAACTATTTTGTCTTTTATTCACTTATTGTAATTATCACCAACATTTTTTTTGAACATCAGTTTTGATGTGTAAAGAAGCTTTTCTTGATCCAGCCGGTGGCGGGGAAGCCAGACCCAACCAGCTTCCCAGGTGCTCAGACCCAGCCTGCGGAACCAGGTACCCGAGATAGCCCGAGTTTAAGACCTTCGGGGACTCAGGCCTGGAGCTGGAGCTGTGCACAGAGTAGCGGTTTGGGGCACAGCAGCCGAGCCTGCGCTCTGCGCTCGCAGGCTGGACCCCGAACTCCCTGCAGGCAGCGCCATCTTGCCTGCAGCTTCCCATCCAGCTGGTGGCGGGGAAGCCAGACCCAGCCAACTTGCCAGCAGCTTTGGACCAGCAGGCGGAACCAGATAACTGAGATATCCCAACTTTAAGACCTCTGGGGAATAAAGATACCAGACAGCCAACCCTGAGCAGGAGCAGTGCAGAGCAGCTGCCCAACAGGCAGAACCAAGTACCTGGGATATCCTGAGTTTAAGACCTCGGGGGACTCAGGCCACCTGTCAGCAATCTGTGAGCAGGAACCCTGCAGGGCAGTGGTTCAGGTGTCCCAGTCGCTGGGAAATAGCCTTACGAGCCCAGAGGAGGGTCAAGCACCAGCTAGTAACTACAGGACCAACTAACACCAGAGTTAAACAGATGGCAAAAGGCAAACGTAAGATCGTTACTAACAGAAATCAAGGCAGTATGGCAGCATCCGAACCCAGTTCCCCAACAGCAATAAATCTTGGATACCCCGAAACACCAGAAAAACAAGACTCAGATCTAAAATCACTGGTTAGGATGCTGATAGAGGAACACTTAGATAAATCTCTTAAAGTAATACATGAGAAAATAGATCAAAAGCTAGAAGCCCTTACAAGGCAAACACAATTAAATCTCGGATATCTCAACACACCAGAAAAACAAGACTCAGATCTAAAATCACTGGTAAAGATGCAGATTGAGGATCACTTAGATAAATTTCTTAAAGTAATAGAGGAGAAAATAGATCAAAAGCTAGAAGTCCATACAAGGCAGACACAAAAATCACTTAAAGAAATCTAGGAGAATATAGAGCAAAAAATGAATCCCAATAAGGGGGAAAAACAAAAATCACTTAAAGAAATACAAGAGAACATGGGTCAACAAGTAGAAGTCATAAAAGAGGAAACACAAAAATCCCTTAAAGAATTACAGGAAAACACAAACAAGCAATTGAAAGATCTGAGCAAAACCATACAGAATCTAAAAACAGAAGTAGAAACAACTAAGAAATCGCAAAGGGAGACAACGTTGGAGATAGAAAACCTTGGGAAGAAATCAGGAGTCATAGATGCAAATGTCAACAATAGAATACAAGAGATAGAAGACAGAATCTCAGATGCTGAAGATACCATAGGAACCATGGATTCAACAATTAAAGAAAATGCAAAATGCAAAAAGCTGGTAACCCAAAACATTCAGGAAATCCAGGACACAATGAGAAAACCAAACCTAAGGATTATAGGGATAGATGAGAATGAAGATCTACAACTTAAAGGGCCAGCAAATATGTTCTACAAAATTATGGAAGAAAACTTCCCCAACCTAAAGAGAGAGATGCCCATGAATATACAAGAAGCCTATAGAACCCCACATAGACTGGACCAGAACAGAAATACTTCCCGTCACATAATAATCAAAACCCCAAATGTACTAAACAAAGAAAGAATATTAAAGGCAGTAAGAGAAAAAGGACAAGTAACATATAAAGGAAGACATATCAGAATTACACTAGACTTCTCACCTGAGACCATGAAAGCTAGAAGATCCTGGGCAGACCTCTTGCAGACCCTAAGAGAACACAAACTTCAGCCAAAACTACTATACCCAGCAAAACTCTCAATTGCCATAGATGGGGAAACCAAGGTATTGCATGACAAAACCAAATTTGCACGATACTTATCTACAAACCCAGCCCTATAAAGGATAATAGGGGAAAAATACCAACACAAGGGGGGAAACTACACCCCAGAAGAAACAAGATAGAAACCCCATCTCATCCAACCCAAAAGAAGAGAACCACTCAAATACAATAATAATAATAATAATAATAATAATAATAATAATAATGCCCAAAATGTCAGGAAGTAATAATTACTATTCCTTGATATCTCTTAATATCAATGGACTCAATTCCCCAATAAAAAGACACAGACTAACAGACTGGATACGGAAACAGGACCCTACATTTTGCTGCATACAGGAAACACATCTCAGTGTCAAAGACAAACACCACCTTAGAGTAAAAGGCTGGAAGACAGTCTTACAAGCAAATGGTCCCAGGAAACAAGCCGGAGTAGCCATTCTAATATCAGATAAAATTGACTTTCAACCTAAAGTCATCAAAAGAGACTCAGAAGGTCACTTCCTGCTTGTCAAAGGGAAAATCCACCAAGAAGAATTCTCAATACTGAACATCTATGCGCCAAATGTAAGGGTACCCTCATTCGTTAAAGAAACTTTACTAAAGCTTAAAGCACACATCGCACCTAACACAATAATTGTAGGTGACTTCAACACTCCACTCTCCTCAATGGACCGATCAGGAAAGCAGAAACTAAACAGGGACACAGTGAAACTAACTGAAGCTTTGGACCAATTGGATTTAACAGATATATATAGAACATTCCATCCTAAAGCAAAAGAGTATACCTTTTTCTCAGCACCACACGGTACCTTCTCAAAAATTGATCATATAATTGGTCACAAGACAGACCTCAACAAATACAAGAAGACCGAACTAATCCCATGTCTCCTATCAGACCACTATGGAGTAAAAGTGGTCTTCAATAGCAAGAAGAACAACAGAAAGCCCACATACACATGGAAACTGAACAATACTCTACTCAATGACACCTTGGTCAAGGAAGAAATAAAGAAAGAAATCAAAGACTTTTTAGACTTCAATGAAAATGAAGGTACGACTTATCCAAATCTTTGGGACACAATGAAATCAGTGCTAAGAGGAAAACTCATAGCCCTGAGTGCCTACAAAAAGAAACTGGAGAAAGCATACACTAGCAACTTAATAGCACACCTGAAGGCCCTGGAACAAAAAGAAGCTAACTCACCCAGGAGGAGTAGAAGAGAGGAAATCATCAAACTAAGGGCTGAAATCAATCAAGTAGAAACAAAGAGAACCATACAAAGAATCAACAAGACCAAGAGCTGGTTCTTCGAGAAAATCAACAAGATAGATAAACCCTTAGCTAAACTAACCAAAGGGCACAGAGACAGTATCCAAATTAACAAAATTAGAAATGAAAAGGGGGATATAACAACAGAAACTGAGGAAATTCAAAAGATCATCAGGTCTACTACAAAGGCCTATACTCAAAACAACTGGAAAATCTGGAGGAAATGGACAATTTCCTAGACAGATACCAAATACCAAAATTAAATCAGCATCAAGTAGATCAGCTAAACAGTCCCATAACCCCTAAAGAAATAGAAGGGGTTATAGAAAGCCTCCCAACCAAAAAAAGTACGGGACCAGATGGTTTTAGTGCAGAATTCTACCAGACCTTCAAAGAAGACTTAACACCAATACTCTTCAAACTATTCCACAAAATAGAGACAGAAGGGACACTGCCCTACTCGTTCTTCGAAACCACAATTACGCTGATACCTAAACCACAAAAAGATCCAACAAAGAAAGAGAACTACAGGCCAATTTCTCTTATGAATATAGATGCAAAAATACTAAATAAAATTCTTGCCAACCGAATCCAAGAGCATATCAAAACGATCATTCACCATGATCAAGTAGGCTTCATTCCAGAGATGCAGGGATGGTTCAATATACGGAAATCCATCAATGTAATCCACTACATAAACAAACTAAAAGAAAAAAACCACATGGTCATCTCATTAGATGCTGAAAAAGCATTTGACAAAATTCAGCATCCTTTCATGCTAAAAGTCTTGGAAAGAGCAGGAATTCAAGGCCCATACCTAAACATAGTAAAAGCAATCTACAGCAAACCAGTAGCCAACATCAAAATAAATGGAAACTTGAAGCAATCCCACTAAAATTAGGGACTAGACAAGGCTGCCCTCTCTCTCCATATCTTTTCAATATAGTACTTGAAGTTCTAGCGAGAGCAAGTAGACAACATAAGGAAGTCACAGGGATACAAATTGGAAAGGAAGAAGTCAAAGTATCATTATTTGCAGACGATATGATAGTCCACTTAAGCGATCCAAAAAACTCCACCAGAGAACTTCTACAGCTGATAAACAACTTCAGCAAAGTGGCTGGTTATAAAATTAACTCAAGCAAATCAGTAGCCTTCTTGTACTCAAAGGACAAGCAGGCTAAGAAAGAAGTTAGGGAAATAACACCCTTCACAATAGCCACAAACAACATAAAGTACCTTGGCGTAACTCTAACCAAACAAGCGAAAGATCTGTATGACAGGAACTTCAAGTCCTTGAAGAAAGAAATCGAAGAAGACCTCAGAAGATGGAAAAATATTTCTTGCTCCTGGATTGGCAGGATCAATATAGTAAAAATGGCCATCTTGCCAAAAGCAATCTACAGATTCAATGCAATCCCCATCAAAATCCCAAATCAATTCTTCATAGATCTAGAAAGAGCAATTCTCAAATTCATCTGGAGCAACAAAAAACCCAGGATAGCTAAAACTATTCTCAACAATAAAAGGACTTCTGGGTAAATCAATATCCCTGACCTCAAGCAGTACTACAGAGCAATTGTGTTAAAAACTGCATGGTATTGGTACAGCAACAGGCAGGTAGATCAATGGAATAGGATTGAAGACCCAGAAATGAACCCACAGACTTATGGTCACTTGATCTTTGATAAAGGAGCCACAACCATCCAGTGGAAAAAAGATAGCCTTTTCAACAAATGGTGCTGGTTCAACTGGAGGTCAACATGCAGAAGAATGCGAATCCACCCACTCTTATCTCCTTGTACTAAGATCAACTCCAAGTGGATCAAGGACCTCCACATAAAACCAGACACACTGAAACTATTAGAAAAGAAACTTGGGAAGACCCTGGAGGACATGGGCACAGGGGGAAAGTTCCTGAACAGAACACCAATAGCTTATGCTCTAAGATCAAGAATTGACAAATGGGACCTCATAAAATTACAAAGTTTCTGTAAGGCAAAGGACACTGTCAGAAGGACAAAACACCAACCAACAAAGTGGGAAATGATCTTCACCAACCCCACATCCGACAGAGGGCTAATATCCAATATATACAAAGAACTCAAGAAGTTAGACCCCAAAGAACCAAATAACTCTATCAAAAAATGGGGTACAGAGCTAAACAAAGAATTTTCACCAGAAGAAATGCGGATGGCCAAGAAACACATTAAGAGATGTTCAACATCATTAGTCATCAGGGAAATGCAAATCAAAACAACCCTGAGATTCCACCTCACACTAGTCAGAATGGCTAAGATTAAAAACTCAACAGACAACAGGTGCTGGCGAGGATGTGGAGAAAGAGGAACACTCCTCCACTGTTGGTAGGATTGCAAAATGGTAAAACCGCTCTGGAAATCAGTGTGGCGGTTCCTCAGAAAATTGGGCATGTCACTTCCAGAGGACCCTGGCATACCACTCCTGGGCATATACCCAGAGGATTCCCCTGCATACAATAAAGACACATGCTCCACTATGTTTATAGCAGCCTTGTTTATAATAGCCAGAAATTGGAAGGAGCCCAGATATCCCTCAAAAGAGGAATGGATACAGAAAATGTGGTATATTTATACAATGGAATACTACTCAGCAATAAAAAATAATGAATTCATGCAATTTGTAGCTAAATGGTTAGATCTGGAAAATATCATCCTAAGTGAGTTAATCCAATCACAAAAGAATACACATGAAATGCAATCACTGATAAGTGGATATTAATGAGCCCAGAAGCCCTAAATACTCAAGGCACAATTAGCAAGTCAAATGACTCCCAAGAAGAAGAAAGGAGAGGACCCTGGGCCTGTAAAGATTGGATCCAGTATTGTAGACCCAGAACAGAGAAATCGTGGGGGGGAGGGGGGGAATGAGTGGGGAATAGCAGGGGGTGGGGGAGGGGAATTATGGGACATATGGTGGGGGGTAACTGGGAAAGGGGAAAGCCTTTGGAATGTAAACATAGAATATAGAAAATAAAAATTAAAAAAAAGAAGCTTTTCTTCTGATTCTTGCATACTAACCCATTTTAGATTTAAATGTTATTTTATGCACATGGGCGTTTTGCCTGTCTGCTTGTCTATGTGCCTCATGTGTGTCTGTTGCTCACAGAGACCAGAAGAGGGTGTCAGACGCCTCGGAGCTGCTGTTACAAACAGGAGGGAGCTGCCCTGTGAATGCTGGGAACTGAGCCTGGAAGAGCAGCCAGTGCTCTTCACTGTTGAGCCATCTCCCTGGTACCAGTATTTCATTTTTATAGTTATACCAGACTGTGGTTTCTGAACGGAAGGTAAGACAATTCACTCGAAGGGATGCTAGTTTTCTGAGACTGCTGTAACACAGGCTAAAACAATCTTGAAGTGTTAAAAGAACATGATTCATCTGCTCCCTGGTCTGGGAGCCAGCATCTGAAAGGAGCAAGCATGTCAGCAGGAGGCACGCTCTTCTCTGGCGCTGGGATGGTTCCTTTGTGATCCCTTCTCACGTTTACCATTCATTGGCTTGCGATTTCATTTCTCCAGTCTGTTGTAGTTTTACATAGCCTCGCCTATGTCTTGCTGTATTTTTCTCTTGCTTTTGGAGGTATTGAGAACCCACTGGAAAATGTAGGAAGATAACCTCAATGAAAGCTTCTTCTTTTTTTTTTTAAGAGGTCAGCAAGGATGAGTGCCATTTATTGACCTTTTTAGGAAAAAGAAAACAAAAGACAAAGAAAAGGTGAAAGGATTAGAGTCAGCTAGAAAAGGCAAAGGATTCAGGTTGCAAACGAAATGTGGCAGACACTAACGCACTTGTATAATTTATGTCTGCTTCGAATATTTACTGACACCTTAGAAATATTTAACACAACTACTAAGCAAAGAGTGACCTAATATTTAGTCTATTATCAGCCCAATCACTACTACTGTACTTTTTCTTAAGAGGTGAAGAAAGCTTCTTTCTTTTACCTGCAAATTCCCTTTCCTAACTACTCTTTCCCTTTCCTAACTACTCTTTTTTTTTTTTTGAAGAAATAACATACTTTAATTTATAGTTAAGATTTTCAAAAAGCCGGTACAAAAACAACAACAACAACAACAACAACAACAAAAACAAAAAAACAAAAAAACACAAAAAAAACCTAGAGTCCACTAACCTGAAGCCAGAGGCTGGGCCACCAATCAGGGAGTATGCAGGGGCTGGCCCTAGGCCCCCTACACATTTGGTTTTTCTTCTTTTTTTTTTTTTTTTTTTGAAAGTCATTTTTTTCTTTATTTTCTATATTCTTTGTTTACAAACCAGACACACTGAAACTAATAGAAAATAAACTGGTGAAGACCCTGGAGGACATGGGCACAGGGGAAAAGTTCCTAAACAGAACACCAATAGCTTATGCGCTAAGATCAAGAATTGACAAATGGGACCTTATAAAATTACAAAGTTTCTGTAAGGCAAAGGACACTGTCAGAAGGACAAAACACCAACCAACAAATTGGGAAAAGATCTTCACCAACCCCACATCTGACAGAGGGCTAATATCCAATATATACAAAGAACTCAAGAAGTTAGACCCCAAAGAACCAAATAACCCTATCAAAAAATGGAGTATAGAGCTAAACAAAGAATTTTCACCAGAAGAAATTCGGATGACCGAGAAGCACCTTAAAAGATGTTCAACATCATTAGTCATCAGGGAAATGCAAATCAAAACAACCCTGAGATTCCACCTCACACCAGTCAGAATGGCTAAGATTAAAAACTCAAGGGACAACAGGTGCTGGGAAGGATGTGGAGAAAAAGGAACACTCCTACACTGTTGGTGGGATTGCAAGATAGTACAACCGCTCTGGAAAACAGTCTGGCGGTTCTTCAGGAAAATGGGCATGACACTTCCAGAGGACCCTGTCATACCACTCCTGGGTATATACCCAGCGGAATCCCCTGCATACAATAAAGACACATGCTCCACTATGTTCATAGCAGCCTTATTTATAATAGCCAGAAGTTGGAAGGAGCCCAGATGTCCCTCAAAGGAAGAATGGATACAGAAAATGTGGTATATTTATACAATGGAATACTACTCAGCAATTAAAAACAATGAATTCATGCACTTTGTAGGCAAATGGTTGGATCTAGAAAATATCATCCTAAGTGATTTAACCCAATCACAAAAGAATACACATGAAATGCAATCACTGATAAGTGGATATTAATGAGCCCAAAAGCTCTGAATACTCAAGGCACAATTAGCAAATCAAAAGATTCCCAAGAAGAAGGAAGAAAAGGACCCTGGTCCTGAAAAGACTGGATACAGATTTGTAGGAGAGCGTCAGAACAGAGAAATGGGTAAGGGGGGGGGTGATTGGGGAATAGTTAGGGGGGAGAGGACTTATGGGATATATGGTGGGGGCGGGGAACTGGGAAAGGGGAAAGCCTAACTACTCTTAAGAAAAACATCTGTATGTTCTGCTGATTGCCTAGGATCTTTCTTGAGGTCACAAGTGAGCTCACTGAAAGATAGTCCCCACCCCCAGCCTTCCTCCTCTGCCTTCTTCCTCAAGATAGAATCTCACTAAGTAGCCACACCTGTCTTCAAACTTGTGCTCCCCCTGCCTCTCCGCCCAAGGGCTGGGTCACCGGCTCCTGTCAGCTGGTGAAGGCTTCTTCTCTTCTGTGCCATCAGTGAGTGGTACAGCTCTTCATCTGCGCTCAGCTTTAGCTGCGTCCCATACATTTTAATATTTTCTCTATCACTTTCCTAAAAAAATATGTATTTATTTTATGTATATGGGTCTACTGTCGCTGTCTTCAGACACACCAGAAGAGGACATCGGATCCCATTACATATGGTTGTGAGCCACCGTGTGGTTGCTGGGAATCGAACTCAGGACCTCTGGAAGAGCAGTCAGTGCTCTTAACTGCAGAGCCATCTCTCCAGCCCTCTCTATCACTTTTAATAAATAAAGTAAGAAGAGCTTTAATCGTGAGAAGTGCATTTTAAGAGGTTAGCAGGTTCCATTCTGTAATTCCACACTAAAGTTGATACTCAGAACTTGGAGTGTTGTTCAAGAAGTACTTGAACAAATAGATGAATACATGAATGGATGAATGAATGAATGAATGAATGGATACATGAATGAATTAATCTACGATCATTGAATATAGGATGAATTGAAGGGGAAGGTGTAGGGGTAATTGATCAAAACACATTGCATGCATGTGTTTCTCAAACAATAAATAAAAAATATACCGTAGACTCCTAATCTTCCTGTTGCTACAAAACTAAAAACCCCTGGGATTCATCTTCATTATTATTTTTTTTCAACCAGATCTAGTTGTAGACTCTATACTGGCCTTAAACTTATGCCTTCATTCCCTCAGCCTTCTGAGTGCTGGGATCTACTTTCTACAAAGTCTTTTGACATGAGTTATGTAATTCAGCCTCTCTAATTTTTAAACATCTGTGAACTTTCCAGAGATGCTGTGATTATTAATCATTAGTTTGATTTTATTGTGATCAGAGTGCTTATTTTTTTATATGACTGTGATCTTTTCAAAGTTGCAGGGAATTTATTCAATGTCCCAGAAGATGGCCTGTCTCGGGTAGATGTGTCCATACATTTGCATAGCGTGTTTGCACGGCTGTTGTGGAGCGGCGTGTTCTAAAACCGGCATTTGGGTCAGCTTGCTTCCTGATGTTATTCAAGACTTCCAGACACTGGCTGTAATTCTGCCCACTTGTTTCTTGAGTTATTGATGTAGAAATCCTCAGCTGTAATTGTGAGTTTCTCCTCCTGTTCTTGTAGTTCTAACAGCGCTGGCTCTGTCTATTTTGTAGTTCTTTCATGGGTCTCACAAACATTTAGAATTGCCAGGGCCTCTTGATTTCAGGGTTTTATTGCTGTGGAATGATCCTGCTTTTCTCTCTTCTGGTTTACTGCTTTCAGAAGTCTTTTTCTTTGTGAATATGAATATAGAGTTCTTTTTACTTTTAGACTGGAATATAATTCTTCCCCCTTTTATTTTTAGACTGTCCACGTCTGTATAATTAGCGTGGGTTCTTGAGAGTAGCACAGAGCTTTTTGCTTTTACTTATTTATTTTGTCTCCTTGGCTGTCTTCACCTGTATACCTGTAATTGGAGTGATTGGAGTAGTTTCATTTATGTGATTAAGCCTACTCTTTTGCACATGTAGAGGGGGAGGTGGTGGGTACTTAACCTAGGCCTTGAATGTGCTTGACAAGGGTTCTACACCGAGCTACATCCTCAGCACTGGTACTGTCGGGTTGACATCTGCCACCATGCTGTCTCTATTCTGAGACACCACCTTGCTTCTCTTCTCTTGTCACTTTTTTTTTTAAGATCGAATGTTTCCTGCAATTTCTTTTAGCGTTTGCAAAAATTCTCAGTCTAGTTTGGAGCAGATGCCTTTAATGTCCACACTCTGAAGAGACAGGCAGATCTCTAAGTTTGAGGCCAGCCTGATCTACATTGTAAATCTTGTCACAAAACACAAACAAAATAATACAGGAAACAAATAGACAAAAACACAATTTCTAACTTTTTGTGCTATTTTTGTGGTTGCCTTGATATTGAGTCTGTCCTAGTCTACCTTTGTAGTGGCTATTCCTGGTTGTCAACTTGACTATATCTGGAATGAACTACAATCTAGAATTGGAAGGCTCACCTATGATCCTAATCTGGAGGCTCAGAGATATAAGTTTTTGACCTGGACTTAGCATGGAGATCTTGAAGCATGGTGGCTATGGATTCCAGTTCAAGATCATCTGGGATTAAAGGCATGGAGACACACACCTTTAATCTGGGCTACGCCTTCTACTGGAGACATATATAAGGACATTGAAAAAAGGAAGACTGATTCTTCCTTGCCGGCTTGCCTCGTGGGACTGAGCAACTGCAAGATCCTTGGACTTCCATCCACAGCTGCTGCTGACTATTGTTGGGGAGTTGGACTACAGACTGTAAGTCATCGACAAATTCCCTAACTACATAGAGACTGCCCATACGTTCTGTGACTCTAGAGAACCCAGACTAATACAACCTTCAAGTACTATACCTCTCCGTGTTGTACTAGAACCTGGCAACCACACGCCTCCGTCTTCTCCCTTCCATTTTTTGTATTATTGTTGTAAATATAAACCCTACAGCAAATGTTTATCGCTTTTATTTTACACAGTTAGCCTTTTTGTGTTTCCTTCCTAAAGGTTTATTTTATTTTTATATCCACATAAAAATATCATTTGATATTTACTATGTGCATATGCATATGTCTGTGTGGTGGTGTGTGCCTGTGAGGGCAAGCTCCCACTGTCTGGTAGAGGGAACGGGTTTTCCTCATGCGGGTAGCTGTGAGTCACTGGACATGGGATCTGGGAGCTGACCTTGGATTCTTGGTAACACCAGCAGCCAGTCTTAACCCCGAAGCCATCTCACTGGGCCCCACAGCAGTTTCCTCTCAAGGATTTCCAAATACTAGAGTCTTTTATATCACACACTTAGTCACTACTTCCTGAATTTCCATTCCCACCGTAAGCCCTTATTTCTTGCTAGCGTTATTTTTTTTTCTCTCTCTCTGAGAAGACTTCCTTTTGCGAGTTTTTTCTACAGGTTCCCAAGCACGGTGCTGAGATCAGTGAGAAGGAAGACAGTGTTATCTGGATCTGGGTCGTCCGCTAGCCCTGCGAGAGTGCACTCAGTCAGTCCTCCATATGCGACTGCCCTATGTGCCCAAAGAAAAAGGAGTCGTGAATGAGAATGGGGAAGAGGCTGCTGGTCCTCTCTGTCTGTCCTCTCTGTCCTTCTGTCCATGCCTTCTCTCGGCGTGCCAGTGCTCCTCTTCAGCACTCTGATCCAAGCAGGCTAGGGCAGCAAAAGTCAAGTTTAATTTAGAAGTAGATCATACGATGTTCCAGAAGAGATGATGTCTCTCAATCTAGTAATTCTACCTATGCCTGAATTGAGGCCAAAAAAAGGTCAAGATGAAATGATTAGATAAGTTTCTCACTGGAAAATTTCAAAATCCCTTCTAGCTTTGTAAAACAAAGGTATTCCTTATTTCACACCAAAAGGAAAGAGAAAAGAATTTTTCTAGATTTTTAGTTATTTTTTAAATTCTACGTTAGAAACATTTCGATAAAGCATATTTTGTAAATATATAAATACATAAAATAATTATATGGTAACTTATACAATTATTTATTATTATTATTATTATTATTATTTACCAATTTATTAATTTATTTTGTTTTTTCAAGACAGGATTTCTCTGTATAGCCCTGGCTGTCCTGGAATTTGCTTTGTAGACCAGGCTGGCCTTGAACTCAGAAATCCTCCTGCCTCTGTCTCCTGAGGGGTGGGATTAAAAGTGCGTGCCACCACCATTTGGCTTATATATTATGTTATAAGTGTATATTTATAAGTGTTCTTGTTGTAGCTTGATTCAGTCCTGGAAATTAACGTTATTTTAGCAAAATACACAGCTGGTTTCCATGGCACATGATACACAGCTGGTTTCTATGGCACATGACTATAATCTCAATATTGGGAGCCTTAGGCAGGAAGATGGCAAATTCTAGGCCAACTTGGGCTACATAGTAAGACCCTAGATCTAAAATAAGTAAATAACTCTGTGTGTGTGTGTGTGTGTGTGTGTGTGTGTGTGTGTATACATGTGAGATGGAGCTCATGATGTAATATTTATTAACATTTTATCTATTTGTTGAGATTTTCAAACATACAAAGTGCGACCCACCGGGAGCACAAACAGATCCTCTCTTCCCCAGAAGGCAGCCTCTCCTTCACCTCAGGCTTTGCCCTCTGAAAATGTTTGTATTTCGTCTTTATTTTTCAAAGACATGTCCATTAAGTATAGGACTATAGGTTTCTTAGTTTGGGTTTCACTGCTGTGAAGAGACACCATGACCAAGGCAGCTCTTATAAGGACAACATTTCATTGGGGCTGGCTCACAGGTTCAGAGGTTCAGTCCATTGTCATCAAGGTGGGAGCATGGTGGCATCCAGGCAGGCATGGTGCAGGAGGAGCTGAGAGTTCTATATCTCTTTCCAAAGACAAGCAGGAGAAGACTGGCTTCCGGGCAGCTGGGAGGAGGGGTTTAAAGCCCAGATCCTCAGTGACGTGCTTCTTCCAACGAGGCCACACCTTCTCCAACAAGGCCACACCTCTGAAGAGTGCCACTCCCTGGGCCAAGCATATTCAATCCACAGCAATAGGTGACAGCGTAATTTTTCTTTCAGCGCCTTAAAGATGTTCCATTATCTTCTGGTTTCCATTGTCTCCAAGGTTGTATAAGATCAAGGAGAATTGTGAAAGGTCCACTAGAGTCTCCATAAACTCCATCCAAACTTCGATATGAAAAACTCTTTTAACACCTTTACTCACTGGACCATCTCCTCAACACCATTTTGTGTTTCAAGACAGATTTACTGTTGTTGTTGTTATTATTATTATTATTATTATTATTATCATTGTTATTATATCTAAGTACACTGTAGCTGTCTTCAGACAGACCAGAAGAGGGCATCAGATCTCATTACATATAGCTGTGAGCCACCATGTGGTTGCTGGGATTTGAACTCAGGACCTCCGGAAGAGCAGTCAATGCTCTTAACTGCTGAGCCATTTTTCCAGCCCAACAGATTCTCACGATGTAGCCCAACCTTGAACTCTTTTTCTCATCCTTGTGAGTACTAAAATTATAGGCCTGTGTCACCATGCCTAATTGGAAAATTTGTTTTTTAAAGATTAAAAATAAATGTGTGTGTGCCTGCCTCTAAAGGCATTGCAGGTGTGACTACTGTGTCACATGTATGCCAGTGGGTGGCAGAGAAGAGAGAGGCCGTGTCTACACTCAGTCTTCTGACCTGTGAGCATCTGAATGATTAGTAGCCTAACACTCCCTGACAAAAGCAAGCTGGAGACAGAAACCAGTTCCGTGCCACACAGACCCCTATAGCTCCCAGGACTGGGGGCAAGCCGAAGACGAGAAGAATCCTACGTGGGACCCGCCCAAGATGACCACCAAACAGGCACTATGGGGCCTGGACAGGGGGCTGGCCTCGGATGACTACCAGTCAGGCACACATATGGGGCTCGGGGCAGACCATCCCCAAGATGACCCCTGCCCGATAGCATAATGCAAGAATAGGATGTAGTACTTTTGAGATGACCCCTGAGAAAACCCCAGACACTTGGAGACCATGGTTCCCTCTAAGAGGATCAAGTAAGTTGTGAAGAAATGGAAGAGAAAGAGAAACAGAAGGATGTGGGCGTGGTGAAGACAGGCAGAACAGGAGACTCAAAGGTAGTGAGGAACAGCCTGATGTGAGTAGCCAATGATGCCTCCTGGGACCATGGTGGGGTCCTGGCCTGTGCTGCCCCTGGTGGTCCATATCTGGGTCATATCATGGCCCTGAAATAGCAGGGGTCTGTTACCACCAAAGACCGGGTTGACATTCCTGGTCTGATCTGCTGCCTTAGGACAGCTTGATATCTGAAGGCTGTACAGAAATGGTCCCAACCCTGACCTTGGCATTGTGGAAGAAGTGGCCCTGGGGACATGAGAGCGGGAGAGCTGGCCCTACCCCACCACAGCTGCAGGATTTGGGAAAGTGGGCCCTGCCCTTTGCCTGGGCAGCACAGTAGAGGTGACTCTGGTGGTGGTGGCATAAGCAAGCTGGCTCTGAGGACATGAGCAAGGGAGAGCTATGCCCCCTTCACTGGAGAGAGTGGACCCAGCACCTTACCTGGGCAGAAGGGCAGACTGGTCGTGGGGATTGCTGGTGAGCTGGCCCCAAGGTCATGAGAGCAGGAGAACCCATCGCTAACCAGCTCAGATATCTCTCTGGCCCAGTTTCAGGGGGTTGAATTGGCCCACCCCATGGATGAACTGCTGGAGGGCATGTAGGGACCAGTTCTGTAGATCCCAAACTACAGGATCTCCTTGACACAGGGCACCCACCGGCTATCGGAGGGGAGTCCCAATAAGGATCCAATATTGATAATTTAGCAAAAGCCAGAATCCTCGTACCAGATCAATGAGTCTTGCAATGGACATTTGCAAGCAAAGAAGTGTGGACAAAGGGTGTACTGTGGGACACACTGTGACACACCACAGCTTCACAATGGTGTTCTTTTCCCTATTGGAGGAGAGGTTGCAAGGGCTGAGGGTAGGTACGAGGGGAGTGCAAAAACAGAACATGCTCTGAACCACTGAGTCATCTCACTGGCCCATTTCCCCAGGTTTTCTAGATGAAACCAAGACCCAGATTGAATGGATGTTATATAGCTAACAAGCACCAGAACAAGTTCTTGTTGTGAACATGAATTCTAAAATAGAAGTCATTGCCGAATTGAAGAGGAACATTAGAGAACTTTCAGCTTAGGTGTGGCTTGTAATCCCAGGAGTTAGGAGGGTGAGGCCGGAAGGCTGACAGCCTTAGCTGCAGAAGGTGACCATGTCGCAAAAACAAAACCAGACACGCAAAGAGCAGTCTGCCTATCCACCATTCCCGTCTCAGAACCTGCGAGCTATTTGAAATCCACTCAGTCCTCAGACTTTTGCATCGCTCCCCCTTTCTTCTAGCCCACCTCTTAAACTTTAATGTGTATAAAACCGCCCTATCAAATTATATACGCAAATTTCATTACCATGTTAAGGTATTTTTATGTTACTGGATTGCTACCTTACCACATTTAAAGCCAAGGTACTGCCAGCTAGCACTGCCATTTCCACTGTTACAATGTTTCCCTGAGTTTCATCTAACAATTGCCGGCCACTTTGTGGAAATAGCATTGAACAAACTCACTCTGCCAGGAAATACTGCCACCAGGCTTATAGCTCTTTCTTACAGCTTTAAAGGAGAGTGACTAATGTACCTGAAGAGCTGAACTTCTTTGGAGTAAGGAAAATAACTTCTCAGAAGACAAAGTGAAACACAGAAGTTTGTCTAACTCAGTGGGTCTCAAGCTTCAGAGTGCACGGGAAGCACCAAACACTTGTTTTAAGAGTGTATGTTTGAGTGGATGCTCTGATTACAGTAATAAAAACACCTCAGACCAGGCTAGGCCCTTCCAAGATAACAGTTACATAGCCTAGAGAAACATACACACACACACACACACACACACACACACACACACACACGAGTGCTTGCACAGGTACATACATACCCATCATTACTTCAAGGCACCAGAAAGTTGTTCAAAGCAGGCATAGCCACGAATAGAGGAAGCATTCACTAGGTGAGAATTACCTCACAAGCTGTCTCATGTGCAGGGCCCAGCACAAGGCACATGGGAGACTAGGCAAAGGGCCAGTGCATTTATGTGAAATACCAAATGTTATAGTTGGAGGCAGAAAGACTATCTAAAATCCCAGAATAGATCAATTCAGGCATTCTAAAATAGATTCGTCATAATAGCATGTTGTAATAAAAAATTACTGGGATATAAAACATGAAATAATTCTTAAGATAAGAGAATACAATGAATTAAAACATACCTCAAGGTTTGGAAATAGCAGGAAAGTGTATTAAAATGTGTTGTCTCTCTTTCCTTTCTTCCCATTCCTGCTCCCTCTGAGATATTTATATCCAAAGACAAAATATTACAACAGCAACTAAACAAATAGGGAATATTATCAAGTAAATAGTACCTGTTTTTAAAAGTGAGTGGAAATTTGGGAACTATACAATTGTAACATCTTACATGAATAAGATAAATCACTGTATGAGCTGAAGAGAAAATTGGAAACAGCAGAACAACTTCAAAACAGATCAATAGAAAGTGTCCAATCTGAGAAGCAGTGGAGAAGAATAAAAGCAGGCACACACCGGCAGATAAGGGTGGGGCATCAGATAAACAGTAAAGAGCGCAGAGCCGACACGCAGCTTTAGGCTTCATATTATTAGACACCAGAAAGGAGTTTCCCACTCACAATTTGCTTCCAGTACTCAATCAGGATTATTACTGTTGTTGGCATAAATATCTTAATTACTACTCTTAAACTGTTAAATAAAGATATCTCTTAGTTTAACAGATTTTAAGAGATTTGACCATGACAAGGTATATATATATACATATATGTATATATATAACATGCATGTATTATATGTTTATATAATGTACACATATGTATATATAATATATGTATACATATATGGTATAAATGTTTAGTATGTATAGGTATATGCATATATATGTGAATATACATATATATATATATGCACATACATATATTTGGACTTTTTTGCCTTATAGTGCAAATGATTGAACGCAGGACTCTGTACTTGCTAAGTAAATGTTCCATCACATCTCCACCCTGGTTGTATTTATAGTAATTTCAAATATTACCAAAGTAGCATTCATTTAATTTTTTCTCTTCCTTTTTCTTTTCTTTCTCTTTCAGCCATTTTTTTATTACTTGAGAATTTAAAGTATTATGTTTTAATGTTGTCATTGCCATTTCGGTCCCTCTTTTTACAAATGGTACATCTAGCATTAAAATGTGCATCTTTAGAGCTGGGTGTGGTGGCACATGCCTTTAATCTCAGCACTCTAGAGGAAGAGGCAGGCAGATCTCTGAGAGTTTGAGGCCAGCCTGGTCTACAGAGTGAGTTCCAGAACAGCCAGGACTGTTACACAGAGAAACCCTGTCTCATGAAAAACAAAAAGAGCATCTTTATTTACTGTCGTTTACTTTCTTTCTTTTTTTTTTAATTGAATATAATCTTCATTTACATTTCAAATGACAAAACCTTCCTGGTTCCCCCCTCCCGGAAAACCCCCAACCCCTCCTCCCACCCCCTGCCTCCAAATATATGTCCCTCCTCCTACCCACTCCCACCTCCCCGCCTTGATTTCCCTTTGTTGGGGCATCTATTGAGCCTTCACCTGACCAAGGTCCTCTCCTCCCACTGATGCCTGACAAGGCATTCCTCTGCCACATTTTTGGCTGAAACCATATGTACTTTCTTTTAAAAAAATATTTTAACGTATATGGGCCATGGAGGCCAGAAGAGGACATTGGAGGCCCTGGAACAGGAGTTACAGATGGTTGTGAGCCACCATGTGGTTGCTGGAATCAGACGTGGGTCATCTGGAAAAGCAGCCAGTGTTCCTATCTACTGAACTATTCCTCCAGGCCTCTTGTAGTTTGTTTTCAAACTACACTTCACACACACTGTAAACAGCTCACAGAAGTACAGTATGATTTTCCTTCAAGCAATTTATGCTGTTGTATGTTCTATTTCTATGTATGCAGAAAACAACTGATTATTAAAATTTTTAAGCCTCAACCTACTCATAAACTAACATTCTGAGGCATTCCTTATTTTTTTGGATGGGCCCTGTTTTCCTCAGAAC
This sequence comes from Apodemus agrarius, assembly GCA_964023405.1. Taxonomy (NCBI): domain Eukaryota; kingdom Metazoa; phylum Chordata; class Mammalia; order Rodentia; family Muridae; genus Apodemus; species Apodemus agrarius. Next base: position 67,263,844 of record OZ030011.1, on the reverse strand, counting down.
TCCTTAAACACCTTGTAGTTTAAGTCTGATGGTGGTGATATCTGTCCTCTTATTATCTGAAAAGACCTTATTTTTCTTTTGGCTATTGCTTTGTTTGTTTTTTTATTTTTTATTTTTTTTTTGAGATTTAATACAAGAATCCTATCCTAAGAAACATATAATATAAAGGCATATAGATTAAATAGGTGTTAAACTGGTGCTGAATAAATAATAGACCAGCAGATGGATGATAGGTCAACTGAGTTATGTACTCCATATGTGATATAGTATATATCACATATACCCCATGTATATTCCTCTGCCTAGAGCTTTCACTATTTCTGTGTTCCTCTCTTGCATTGTAGGTTTTTGGCTAACTGAAATATATAATATATATATTTCATATATATTATAGTATATATTATAATATTATATATTACATGTATATTATATAATATATAATATTATATATATAATTCAGAATATATATTATATATCATAATATATAATATACTATATATTATGCACACAGTGTTGTTTTAAAGGGATTTGACATCCATTACAAAACCTAGTCTTGTAAGTCTCTCTAAGACTGTTCATTTCACCTGGTAGTAGAGTTTGAAGTTCCTAGTATAACCTGTAGAGGAAGAAAGACAGGTGTAATGTGCCGGAGAGAAAGAACAAGCTGGCTCATGTAGCATGGTGTGCAGCCTTCAGGGATGAACTGAAATCTGAGTCATTTTCACTAAGCTTTGATGGTGTAGGTATCCTGCCCTCCGCCATGGAGCTAAACGTTTGTCCTGGGAGCTGGTGGAACTTCGAAAGAATTCAGAAGACAGGGATCCAGCAAGCCAAGCTGAGCCACAGGGTGGCTGACAGTGTGTGTGTGTGTGTGTGTGTGTGTGTGTGTGTGTGTGTGCTTTCAAAGTGGCTGAAGCTCCACATTTGCCCTTTAAACCCCAAACAAGAATGTCTGTGGAGCTGACTCAAACCACAAACACACAGGGAGAAGAGTTCAGCAAAGCCTGTTGACAAAAAGTCATCACAGAAGAGGTAGTTTCCATGGAGCCCACTTGGGTTCCGTTTCACTGCTGCGAACCAGCATTTATTAAAAGGAATGGCCATGGGAAACCTCTGAGAACAGGCTGGTCAAGTGGGAGGGCCCCGAGACGCACGGAGCTGGCATTGAGGAGACTTTGCAAAACACTTGCATTTCTCATGAATAACTGGCCGAACAGAAGCAGAATGTTACCTTTCAGCTTCTGATATGGTAGCTTCATCAGTCACAGTGGAGGGATAGGAGGAGGACGGATTCCGCTGCCTAGAGCTTTCAGTCTTTCTGCCTCCTTCTCCTGCATCCTAGGATTCTGGCTTAACCAGATTTGGATCCAAGTAAAAACTCTGACCCAGGTGAGGAGACATGTTCCCTGATGTTGTGGGGGAAGCAAGCCTGAATCTTCAGGGTCACGCACGGAAAGGGGGATAACTAACTTGGGGGATAGGGATGGATGGATGCTGAAAAGTGCGAACTGAAGAAGGTAGACTCAAGATGGCGGAAGAACATGTGGTGGGAAAAGACTTTCTGCTAGGCTGGTGTATCAATTTAGGGAGATGAAAAAGGAAGGCTTAAACTTTTTCTGAAATAAGATATTATACACGAGATAAAGCAGGAGATGGGTGGAACGGCAGGTCATCAAGACTCAGAAATATTAAAGCAGGGAAGCATAAGGAAAAAATTAACAAGGGAGTGAGTGATACACCTTGAGTCTATTTTACTGCATAAAAGCAGGCTTTTTTTTTTTTTTTTGAGACAGGGTGTCTCTGTGTAGCCCTGACTGTCCTGGAACTCACTCTGTAGACCAGGCTGGCCTTGAACTCAGAAATCTGCCTGCCTCTGCCTAAAATCAGGCCTTTAAAAAAAATCCAAATACACAGATTGATATAAAAGTCATCATCTACTCACAACCCAGTTAAGATAATTATTAACACTTTGTCATTTTTCAAACCTATCTCCCTCAACTCAGTTTTTGATTAGATTATTTTAGAGCAAAACCTAAAACCTAACACAATTTTACCTGAAAATACTGAATTGTCTCTGATCCATAAAGACATTCTTTATTCCTTTCTTTTACAAGTTCGATGTCACACCTAGCAACACATTTTTAGAATCAACCACTACCCAGATCACACTCAGATTTCCTCAGTGAGTTTAACAATCATTCATTTACGGTGGCTCCAGTAATCAGAATCCTCACCAGGGATATACATTGTCTATACCTGGCAGGTCAATAAAGAATCGACACCCACGCTAGTGACACATAATGGATAATGATGACTCTGATGAAATCACAAAGGAAAATGGCCACGGTGGGAGATAGAAATAGCCTGAATATGGATGGTCAGGACTAATAAAGGAACCAGGGGTGCCTGAAACAGAAGAGGTAAGTAAGACTATAATGAAAGCAATGTCATAAGCTGAATAAAGAACTGTGTCTCTTCAGATGGAAAAGGATAGCTGAAAATTGACAAAACTATGCTAGTACTCGTACCAGAGATTTTTTTTGAAACTTTTTATTTTTTGAAATTATAATTATGTCTTTCTCCTCTTCCCTTTCCTTCTTCCAACCCCTCCCATTTTCATCGCCTCTTTTTCTTTCATTGTTGCTACACACACATGCATGCACACATACATGTGTGTGCTACTAATTACATGTTGCCTGTTATATATAATACCAGGGCAAAATACTAACTAGGTTAGTAAAGTGGCAGTTATAGGTTCTCCTCCAAGATCTGTGGCTTCGCCAGCCCTGGGTGATTAACTCTTGTTGTGTAGACCTCACCCCAGAGAACTGTTGGCTTCCTCTAAGGTGTGTACGGTGTCATTGTTCCTGTATGGTTACTGTGCCTTGCTGGTCATTGCTGTGGTTCACAGGCTCAGGAGTACTGCTCTTCGCTTCCCTCCCCGGGAAGCATATTCTGGTACCATGGGAGGAGACTAGCTCAGGGAGGAGGAGTTACGCTCAGGTCCAGCTCAGGTCCTCTGGGTCCTGTGCCTGAAATATATGATGTCTTCAGCAATATGGACTTACCTTCCACTCTGTGAGGCAATCAATAGGGACAGCAAGAGCAACAGATTTTAGCATTTGGGAGTCTCTTGACTGGCAACTCAAAACTCATGCCTGTATTAACCCCTGCTGATTACCCTTAGACTAAGCCAATGACAGACTCGTCTGGACTCAGGATGATGGGTCATCAGTACTGTGGCATACAGCTGGTGCACTCTGTTGGTAGGACAGCTCAAGCTTCCTCTAGTTTGGGACTCAGGAGACATGGCTAATGGGATAGAGCTATCCACAAAGTGCTCTTGCTTTATCACACCTCAGTCAGTTCGTGAGGGCAGAAATAAAGAGTTGAAATAGAAAACAAATCCCTCTCCCAATTATTTACTATGGGGCTTGTTTAAGTTAAGTTTGCTTGATGTGCTTTAGTTGATTGATCCTTAGATAGTGGCTGCCACATAGAAGGAGCTTTGGCCATCTCTGATGCAGATCCACATGAGAGACCGAATCAGGTATTTGAGCTACATTAGGCTGGTCTCTGAATGGCCTTTCCTTCAGTCTCTGATCCATTTTATCCCTGAATTTCCTTTAGACAGGTACAATTCTGAATCAAGAATTTTGAAGATGAGTGGGTGGCCCCATGCCTCAAATGGGGAGACATGTCTACCTACTAGAGGTTATCTCTTTAGGTTCTGTCTCCCTAGTGTTGGGCGTTTCAGCTAAGGTCACCCCATGGGTCCTGGGAGCCTCTTACATCCCTGATACCTGGGACTTTCTAGAGGTTCTCCATCCCCACCCTCCACCCCACACTGCTGCATATTCCTATTGATTCTCCTGATCCTCTAGGGCCTCTCTCCTGTCTCCCCCAAACCTGCCCCTACCCCCCTTTTCACTGCCCTCCCCCTCTCCTACCCAGAACTATCCCTCCCTCTGCCTCTCATGATTATTTTGTTCCCCCTTCTCAGTGGGAGTGTCATATCCACACTTGGGCCTTCCTTCTTGTTAAGCTTCATATGGTCTGTGTACTGGCTGGTTTTGTGTGTCAATTTGACACAAGCTGGAGTTATCACAGAGAAAGGAGCCTCTCTTGAGGAAATGTCTCCATGAGATCCAGGTGTAAGGCATTTTCTCAATTAGTGATCAAGGGTGGCAGGGCCCATTGTGGGTGATGCCATCCCTGGGCTGGTAGTCCTGGGTTCTATAAGAAAGCAAGCTGAGCAAGTCTGTAAGTAGCATCCCTCCATGGCCTCTGTCTGCATCAGCTCCTGCTTCCTGACCTGCTTGAGTTCCAGTCCTGACTTCCTTTGGAGATGAATAGCAATGTGGAAGTATAAGCTGAATAAATCATTTTCTCACCAACTTCCTTTTTGGTCATGATGTTTGTGCAGGAATAGAAACCCTGACTAAGACACTGTGAGTTTTCTATCGTCTGCTGTGGTTGTCTGTGAACCACCTTCTTTCTACGAGCAGTTCCTTTTCCACCAATGCATACTTGTGCCTGCAGTTTGGCAAGTTTTTCCTGTTTCATGATCATTTCTTTTATCTTGTCAGAGTGGAAATGGGGCCTCACAGGGGGGTAGAGTTCATGCTCAGGGAGTCTTGGGCAGACCAGCTGAGTGTGTGTGTGAGACCAGCACACACCAAAACAAACAAACACACGGACACATGGACACACGGACACAAGATGGCGGCTAGAGTGCTCACTGTGCTTTTCTTAAGGAGACTATAGTAAAAGAAATGGAAGATTAATTTGCTTAATTGTTTTAAGATTAAAAAGAACTAATTCAGTTGTTTCCCTACTATGACAAAACTTTAGACAGTTTTGTTTGTTTTGTTTTGTTTGAGACAGGGGTTTCCTGTGTAGCCCTGCTGTCCTGCCTGGAACTGTCTCTGTAGTCTAGGCTGGCCTCAAACTCACAGAGAGCCTCCTTAGTGGTATTAAAGGTGTGCACCACCACTACCCAGCAAGACAGTTCCCTTTTAGATCATCTCTAACACAGTGCTGTATTTTGTGTGTGAGGCATTTCATATCATATTACCGTCTCCCGTCTAACCAGAAATAAAGGCCGCCGCTTGTTACTATGAGCCTGCCAAGGCATCAGAACCAGCATACGTCACACAGACTCTACAGGGCATCCGCCAGGCGGAGGAGGCCATGCAGCAGTAATAAACGCGCCTCACATCTCAGCAGCTTCAAGCAAGTCAGGGCACGGCGGGGGCTTCCCTTTGTAGCACTGCAGGGACCCAGGCTGTCAGAGAAGGAATCTTCTCGCAGGGTGCCCATCTCATTGCCCAGGGCAACAACTATCAGATCTAGAAGAAGAGCATTTCATTTCTGCTCATGATCCACAGGCTAAGCTAGACGCATGGCCTCACAAGGTCATAAAGGTACAGGACGGGCCTTTTTAACATGGTCCCAGGCGTGTGGGGGAGATGGGAGACTTGAGCTGCAATAAAGCATGTTCCACAGACCCTCTTCTGTAGATTTCAGGTAGGACCTCAACTTTCGTCAGTGACATCTACGTTTTCACCATGGACGGGTGATCACTCACGTCTGTTGCTGTGAAGACAGGCAGAACCACAGAAGGCTCACCTGGGCGATGGATAGAAGCCAGCTGACACCCTGCCACAATCTGCATTTTCAGTTTGGCTCCAAGTTTTTCTCGGAATATAAACCATAAACAGAGTTAAGATCACAAGTGCTGAGCTCTGAGATCTCTGGTCAGGGTGTTCTGTGCGCTCAACCTTGATGGACAAACTCAAAGCCTAGTTCTTCGAGGATATGTAAACTGAAAACTTAGCGCAATGTGTGTGACGGGGGTGGTGAGGTTTTCCCTGGGGCTCCTCACCATAGCTCACCATCTTTGCCTTTCCCAAACCCTCAGATCCTTCTGGCCTCTACTTCTGTTTTCCTTTCTCCCATCTCTGTCTCCATCTCCAGAGACTTTCGAGCTACTTAATCTTCCCTTCATGTATGCCAGCCAAGACTCTAATCCTCAGAGGCAGAAGGCTCCCAAACTGCAGAAGACAAGGGTTTGTTAGCCTAAATGCCAGCATGGTCTTTAGACAGAAGCAGTGGGGGCAATCAGGGCCAATCGAGGACTCTGGCTCCTCTCTGAGACCACATAGCACATGGAATGTGGGAGTCAGTTGTGTAGGCCTAAGGTAGGACTCAGCTAAGAACAAAGGTCTCTGAATGCATTCCTCTTGGGTTACCTAATCACAACTAGCCTCAGTTTCTGTACCTGAAGAGTGGGGATAATAGCATCTTGTTCTGAGAAGGTGCTGTGAGAAGAGAATGAGATAAGGTGTGGGAAACTTCGCAGCTCCTTCTAGCATGCTAGCCGGGATCCTATGCAGTGTTAGTGTTCCTGGTTGGTTTGTTGTTTTCCTTTATCCAGACCAAACCTTAATGATGAGGTAAGGGTACCAGTACCTCCAAGGACATAGAAGCCTTTTCAAAGAAGGAAGTCATCACTGCAGGACTTCAACCCTCTTCCCCATGGTGTGCAGCCGCTGACACTCTCCAGCATCACCCTTGCAGGGGTTATAACTCACCGAAACATCCCCAGTGTGGCTGCCGTGCCCAAGCCATCCTCAAGGAACACATTTCTGTTATGAGACAGTAGAAGAGGTCTACTCCCAAGCACCAGACAAATCTAAGTGTCTCAAAGAAAGTCACTTAACCATGGCCGTGTATGTGCATGCACGTGCATGCAAGTGTGAACACACATAATGTGTGTAGGTGAGTGAGCCGTTCATGTGGAGACCAGAAGACAACTTGCAGAGGTTGATCTCTTCCTTCCTCCTTTACCTGAGTCGCAGTCATTAAACTCAAGGTGTCAGGCTTGAGCTGTGATCACCTTTACCTGTTGAGATGTCTTATACTCCCCATTTAATCTTCTCGCAGATAATTAAGTACAGTCCTTGTGGCTCAGAGTTATGTTTTGCCAAAGCATCTCTGTGTAAAGCCACCACTAGAAATAATACACAATATAGTTTTATTACTCCCTAAACTCTCCCATTTGTCTGTGTGTGTGTGTGTGTGTGTGTGTGTGTGTGTGTGTGTTCTGTATGCATGCAGATATTCATGTTTATTGCCTTCTTCCATGGTGGGGCTCTCAACCTTCCTAATGTGTCAGCCCTTTAATAAAGTTCATATTGTGGTGACCCCTAACTATAAAAGTATTTTGTTGCTACTTCATAACTGTGATTTTGCTACTGTTATGAACTGCAATGTAAATATCCGATATGCTGGACATTTGATTCGAGATCCCTGTGGGGGTCCTGACTCACAGGCTGAGAACTACTGCTCTATACTTTCCCTTCTTGTTATTTTGAGACAGGGTCTCTCACTGAACCTGGAGCTTGCCATTTGGCCTGACCAAGTGGTCACCTAACCCCTAGGATGTCTGCTCTGCTCCTCCAGTCCTGGGATTACAGACGCACATGCCTGTGCCTGGCCTTTCACAAGTGTACTGGAGATATCAGTTCATGTGCTCCTGCTCGAGCAACACCCACTTTACCCTATGACCCTCCTCCCAGACAGCTATTACCCGTCTTTCCTTTCCTATCCCCTAGCAACCACAAGTCTATTTTTTCACAAGTATCTTTCTTTCTTTTTTTTTTTTTTTTCAGAAAATCGTAGAAATAGACTTGCGTAGTACATGTGGGAGTGTGTGTTCTAACTCTGCAGTGGGAACAGTAAAACATAGTAAATCATCTAATTTCTTTCAGAAGCGATAAAATTGAAGCAGCTGCAAAATACTTACAGAACTATGAAAATGCTATGAAATTTATACAGAAGCATAGTGTTGCTTCCTAGGTAAGGACTTGGGTGAGCAGATTTGGAAAATCTGAAATTCACAGAGAGTATGACTTACTTTCCTAACGTCACAGATAGACCTGTATATTGGTGATCCATTCCTATGTGGCTTTTTGTATTTTAACAATTACACTCACTTAAAATGTTAAAAGAAATGAACAGAAGACAAAATCATTTTTACCACTCAAATTCAATTATTGATTAGCATTTTGGAATATTTCATTCAGTGTTTTATCCTGGAGTATGTTTTCCTTGGTAGTAAGGGCAAGTTACATAATTATTTTATCCTTACTTGCATCTACACTAAGTGATAAGTACATTACACAGTATTCTAATATTTTAAAAACAAAATTACTATATTTTGCAAGCAGATAAATGCCTGCCTAACAGTTTCTGTTTGAATTATTATTTCACTATTTTCCATTTTTCTTTTATAATTAATGTCAGAATAGTCAAGTTCATAAGTATAAATTCATTTTTATTATTATCCCCTTGCAATAGATTACAATCAAGATTATGAGACTGAAATATTTCAGATTTTCATGGATCTGAACGAGCCACTTTGTAAAATCCTGCATCACTTTATATTCTCCTATCAAGGCATTTTTTAACACCTTGGCAATTGCTGCCTGTTACTGCTATTTCAATTTTTTTCAGTGTAAAAGATGATTAAACTTTCTTTTTTTTAACTTTAGATTTATGGACATGAGTGCCCTGTCTTTATACACAAGAGGGCATCAGATCCCATTAACAGATGGTTGTGAGCCACCATGTGGTTGCTGGGAATTGAACTCAGGACCTCTGAAAGATCAGCCAATGCTTTGACCAATGGGTCGTCTCTCCAGCCCCACCTTCCTTATTCTTATCTGAGTACTGGCAGCGTCCTTCTCTCTCTCTGCTTCCCGACTGCGGACCTGCTGTGAGTGGCTGACTGGGGTCCTGCTGTGGTGCTTTCCCCACCTTGATGAACCGAACCGGCCCCCGACTGTGAGCCAAACTAACTCCTTCCTTCCTTCAGTTGCTTTGTCAGGATTTCTATCACATCCAGGATAAAAATATCTAATACAATGAATTACAGCACTTTTGTGTTTCCAGACAGGGTTTCTTTGTGTAGCCACAGCTGTCCTGGAACTCACCATGTAGACCAGACTGGCTTCTAATTCAAAGAAATCCACCTGCCTCTGCCTCCCTTGTGCTGGGATTAAAGGCGTGCGCCACCATGCCTGGTAGGAGAATCCTTTATAACCAAAAAGCACTCCATGAGCCTCAAGCAATCGTTACCACACAGCTGTGGTTTTGATGTCAATTTGAACGAATCTCTTCTTTCTTCCTAGGCTGCTGCCTGTGCCCTGGACCGCCCACTGCCCAACCCTACTGGCCCTTGGGGGTGGGAGGTCAGGTGGTGCAGACTCAATGGCATAGACTCCAGAAGCAGGTGAGAACGCAGCGGCAAGCTCCTGTGAACGGTGCTGCCTGCCGGCATCTTTAGTACCCTCCACCCACACCCCATCGGTCCCAAGGAAGCATCTCTTCTAAACAGCAGTTCCAGATTGGCTGGCATTGTCTGTGTCAGCAATCCTTAGTCTCTTAGGCAGGCCTCAGTTAGGTCTTCCTGCAGGAGATCCCTTTGAGGCTGTGCCTCCCGCCCTCCCCCTCCCCCTCTCACGGTTCCTCTTTGACTCGGTTACTTTGCAAAGGACTGAGAAAAATCCTATTCTATTTTACTAAGTATTATATGTTATTTTCTGCAACATAGTTTAAATCACCTAGAAGGTACATGAAAACTATGACCATCTTTAACTTAAAATTTGAATCGTTCTCCTTACGAGGGCTTACTACAATTGCCTTCTTTAGGATAGTGTTTGGTGGCACAAAGCCCAGCACAGCTAGATTCGGTTCAGTTTTTGTAGCTATAAACCCCGCTGGTTTGAGTGAACCACAATCTTATTCAAATCATATTCATAAATCTGAAAGCTTGTTTTATTCGTTTTTGTAACAGCATTTAAATTTAATGCATTTCTACATGTGACTTGGTTTGAATTTAATTACAGAGCCAAAATGCCACACATAATTACAGATGTAGCAGGCACTCAGTTCTCTACCTAGACAGCCTTTCCCACACAATCTCTTATGAGCTTTCTCTCCCTGCCTTTGGACCAGTAGTGACAAAGATCAAATTGGCAGCTCTGAAGGCATCGTGCTTCTGTGTCCAGCCCACCTCTTGCTCCTCATTCACTCCAGAGCTATGTGCTGCTGCTGTTTAACACAGTTCAGGGAATTTCACAAAATTAACCTTCTTGGGAAGGACCTTTGATCAAATCACAACACAGGGTTCATCTGAAATTGAATAGTAAGAAAACATGTTTCTCTTTGTCCTGAGTTAAATCTCTAACGTGCATTGTATATCCCAGAGAAAAAGATTTTACAGTCTGGGAACAAAATTATTTATATCATGTGTTCATGTGAACAAAGATTTTTTTTTAAAAAAAAAAAAGCAACTGCTTCATCATTGATAAGACTGATTTTTAGCATCATAGGAACAGAGGTGAGGAGAACACATCTGTCCCAACACCGGGAGTTACTGGGACCAGCGGAACCCAGGCATGAAGGGATTCCACCAGACCAGTGGTACAGGTTCCTCCTGGTCTGTCTGGGCCAGTTCCCCCGAGCAAACCTTGGATGCAGCCACAACACCCAGAGAAAGCTCCACTCCCAGGAGCTTGTTCACATCAGGATCTCAGGATCCCAGAGGCAGCCTGACTCCCAGGAGCTCAGATACACACAGGTGCTCAGGATCACAGGATCCCAAAATCACAGAAAGGACAGGCTCCAGTCAGATATAGCGAGGGCAGGTAGCACTAGAGATAACCGGATGGTGGGAAGCAAGTGCGAGAACATAAGCAACAGAAACCGAGGTCACTTGGCATCATCAGAACCAAATTCTTCCATCATAGCTAGTCCTGGATACATCATCACACTGGAAAGCAAGATTCAGACCTAAAATCACTTCTCATGATGATGATAGAGGACTTTAAGAAGGACATAAATAACGCCCTTAAAGAAATACAGGAGAACACGGATAAACAGCTAGAAGCCCTTAAAGAGGAAACACAAAAATCCCTTAAAGAATTAAAGAAAAACACAATCAAACAGGCGAAGGAAATGAACAAAACCATCCGGGATCTAACACAATAAAGAAACCACAAAGTGAGACAACTCTGGAGCTAGAAAACCTAGGAAAGAGATCGAGGAGTCATAGATGCAAGCATCAACCACAGAATACAAGAGATAGAAGAGAGAATCTCAGGTGCAGAAGATACCATAGAAGACATTGACACAACAGTCAAAGAAAATGCAAAATGCAAAAAGCTCATAACTCAAAACATCCAGGAAATTCAGGACACAATGAGAAGACCAAACCTAAGGAATGTAGGTATAGAAGAGAGCGAAGATTCCCAACTTAAAGGGTCAGGAAATATCTTCAACAAAATTATAGAAGAAAACTTCCCTAACCTAGAGAAAGAGATGCCCATGAACATACAAGAAGCCTGCAGAACTCCAAATAGACTGGACCAGAGCAGAAAATCCTCCTGTCTCATAATAATCAAAACACCAAATGTACTAAACAAAGAAAAATATTAAAAGCAGTAAGGGGGAAAATTCAAGTAACATATAAAGGCAGACCTATTAGAATTTTACCAGACTTCTCACCAGAGACTATGAAAACTACAAGATCCTGGGCAGATGTCATACTGACACTAAGAGAACACAAATGCTAGCCCAGGCTACTATACCCAGCAAAACTCTCAATTACCATAGATGGAGAAAAGACATTCCATGACAAAACCAAATGTACACAATATCTTTCCACAAATCCAGCCCTATAAAGGATAATAGATGGAAAACACCAACACAAGGAGGGGAACTACACCCTAGAAAAAGCAAGAAAGTAGTCATCTTTCAACAAACTCACACAAACATAATTCCACTTCTAACAACAAAAGTAACAAGAAGTAACAATCACTTTTCCTTAATATCTCTTAATATGAAAATATTACCAACATATTCTATTGAAATTCAAAAATATGAGGGATTAGAAATTTGTTGGCTGTCACCCAGTGGTCTCTCTAATTTGGTAATTGGAGAGATATGTCCAATATTGTACAAGTGTCCATAACACTTTCTGCTTGTTTGTACGTGACAGTGTCTTGCTGTGTCCCACATAATGGTCTTGAAATCATGCTTTTCCTATCTCAGCCTCTCTATTAGTAGGATTGTTTATTTGATGTTTTTACACTATATTATGGTTTTCAGAACAGCTTACATATTTAAAAATTATTTATAAAGCCAAAAGAAACATTGACAATTTGGGAGGTAGCTTGTAAGAGAACATCAAAGAGTGAGACTGAATGTTTTGCTTGATATTTATAGTTATTGTATCAATTTTGAAGATTACCTTATAAGTTACTCTTTTTCTGAGATGAATGCTTTTCAAAAATCATCACAGCCAATGATACCTCAATGAATCTTACCCTCACCTAATGCCTGTGCCACCCTCCAAGCAGAACCATTGTTCATTGAAACAGTTGATGAATGACTTCACGGCTAAAACATCTTCATACACGCTGATTCTTCCTTCCTTCCTTCCTTCCTTCCTTCCTTCCTTCCTTCCTTCCTTTCTTTCTTTCTTTCTTTCTTTCTTTCTTTCTTTCTCTCATTCTTTCCTTCTTTCTTTCTTTCTTTCTTTCTTTCTTTCTTTCTTTCTTCCTTTCTTTTTCCTATTTTCAAGACAGTGTTTCTCTGTGTAGCCCTGGAACTCACTCTGCAGACCAGGCTGGCCTCAAACTTAGAAATTTGCCTGCCTCTGCCTCCCAAGTACTGGGATTAAAGGCGTGCGCCAATCACTGCCTGGCAAAACACACACCATTTCTTAAATGAATGTAACCTGTTCCCTGTGGGCTGAAAAATGACGACAATCACTCAAATAAAATAGCTTTGACCATAGCAGGAAATCTCTATCCAAATACCTGTGCCTACAATCCATTCCTTGGTACAGCAGAACTGTCAACTCTTAGCTTGGCTACACTATGGAGGTAAAAATCGTTTGGTGATGTGAGGGACATTGAAGTACAGCCTTATTATAATGAACTCCAATGTCTAAAAATTGTTCTTATTTTGGGTTAAGCTCTACTAAAAGCAAAACAAACAAAAATACTTTATCTTTTTATGTTCATTTAATAATATGTCCATTATTTTTATGATTGGTATAAAAATATATAGTGTATTGAGCATGATAAAAATTAAAATTAAAATTATTTTTAAAACATGACTAATTTTAGCTCTATACTGTGCAACTAGGTGCTAAAATAGAACACACACGCAAGTGCACACATGATATAAATCATTTTACTATTTGTGAGAGCTTGGACAAGTTCTTTAAATTTCACTTCTGTGAGCCTCAGTGTTTTCATCTGCATTCTCTAGATGGTAGTGGTCATAGTAACAACAGAGTGCGTGCGTGCGTGCGTGCGTGCGTGCATGCCTGTGTGTAACACTTAGTCAAGCACCTGGCGTACAGTAATAGCCAATGACCGATAAAGCCCTCTTACAGTAATAGCCAAGGATAGCAATAGATAATGCTCATTTACGCAGAACTTTCCGCTACTGCTTATTTAAACTCCAGTTCCTTCAGCAAGGCAAATAATATGTATTTAAAGCTTTTGGTACTGGCCACACAGCATTCCCAAGGAAACTGGGAGAGGGGCTCCAGTTCTGCTGACCCTGGCAGCCCTGTTTGACTGCCTCCTTTCCCTTAGTCATGCTGTATTTTAGTGTACCTGCCAAAGTCAGTGTGCTAAAAAGGTAATCCTGGTACAAGAGTGAGGAGGGGGTGGGCCCTTCAGGGGATAACTAAATGATGCCCTATGGATGGAATACTGCCCTTTTGTGCTCTCTCTCTCTCTCTCTCTCTCTCTCTCTCTCTCTCTCTCACACACACACACACACACACACACACACACACACACACCTTGCTCCTCTTGATCTCTTTTCTGCCTTACACTTTCGGATGGCGTAACATGAAGACCCTAGCTTGATATGAACCTTCTTACCTTGGCAATAAATAAATCTCTTTTTCTTAGAAATTACCCAGCCTCAGGTATTCTGTGAAAATGGTGCAAAATGAACTAAGACATTCTGATTGGATACTTTTCATAAAAAATTTTTTTCATGGGCTAGAGAGGTGGCTCATTGGTTAAGAGCACTGACTGCTCTCACAGAGGTCCTGAGTTCAGTTCCTAGAAATCACGTGTTGCTCACAACCATCTGTAATGGGATCTGATGCCCTCTTCTGGTATGTCTGAAGACAGCTACAGTGTACTCATATACATAAAATAAACAAATAATTCTTTAAAAGTTTTAATACACAGAGACTTAAAATGTACTAGGCACAGTATTAAAGTAATTAAGGAAGAGTCCATAAAACAAGCCATAATTTTATAGTTGTCATTGTCTCTTACTTTCTTAGCTGTATTTTTATGAATTTAATGTACTTTCAAAAGAATTTTTTTAATATTTTCAGTTCCAAAGTGATGAGATGAACTTTAAAATCCCCCCAGAAGGATTTTTTTAATGGCCAAAAGGAAGAAATAATGAAAAAGATGCTAAAATTGAATGTGTGTGGCAACATTTTAACCACATATTGATCTTTAATTTATGTTCTTTTCTCATTACAAATGCATACTTTAGTGGCCTTGGTATATTTTCAGAGCTTCAAGACAGCCTTCTTAACAGTCCAGTTATCAGAACATCTCCATCAGCTCAAATAAACAAACAGACAAACAGACAAACAGACAGACAAACAGCAAACCTAATGTCCATTTCCATCTCTCAACTGTTAGTTTATTTTCTCTTTATAAATCTTGTCATTTCATATCAATTAAATAATGCAATATGCAGGTTTTAATGTCATCACATGGATGATTTTATTCAAATAGAAAAAAATTATTTATATGTAAACTAGGTACACAGTATAGGATATAGGAAATGAAGTTTAGTGTGGGAAAAATATAATTTACTCTGGTGGCATTTTCTTAATTTGTAGTAGTATAAATAATTGGGGTTCTGGGTGTTTCTGAATTTAAGAAAACACTGATGCTGGTGTATTTGCTTGTGCCTTTATGTATCCTGAAGACAAGTCATAGGCTGAGTCCTTAACTACTCCAGGATTGTTCTGCTACATTATAAATCCAAACCCTAGTGAATGTTACTAATTTCCAAGCTATATGAGGGTTTTTCTTATTCCAAAGAAAGCAAGTGGCACACAGTCGAGTGAAGGCACCACGTGAGAAGCACTTAGTGCTCCTCAGAGCTGCTGCTGGTGTGAGATCAGCACGGGTTCCTGCTTCTGCTATTAACTCACCCACACAGACAAAAGAGCTTTTCTCCATCATGGACTCACACCACTGTACAGAGGGCCCCATGTTAAAATTTAATATTATGAAGCCGTGTCTTAAAACCTCACGGTTTTAGTATTTATTTATTTATTTGTTTATTCACTTTTTAATGTGTATGAGTGTTTTGCTTCCATGTATGTCTGGGTACTGGGTGCATGCCTGGTGACAGTGGAGGCCATAAGAGGGTATTAGATTCTCCATGGTATGAGCCACCCTGTGGGTAGTAGGAATAGAACCCTGGTCCTCTGGAAGTGTAGCCAGTGTTCTTACCTGCTGAGCCTAAAGGATGGAGAGATGACTCGGTGATTAAGAGCACTTTCTGCTCTTGCAGAGGACCTGGGTTCTGCTTGAAGCACCCTCATTGGTGCTCTCAATTGCCAAGGAGGGTGGCTGATACTGGGAAAACTAACATTACTTGAATAGGGAAGATCCTTTCTTTACTCTAAGGGTGCCTTTTAAATTTTACTTTTTTTGCAGTTAAAAGGCCTAAAGAAACACTTTAAGAAAAACCTTTCAATATGTTTTGCATGCAATACAGAATGTGTGTGTGTGTGTGTGTGTGTGTGTGTGTGTGGTGTTCTCCCAACCCTATCTAGGCCTCTGCTAGTTACATCTTGTCTCTTTTCAGCCGGCATCATAAAAGAGCAGGCTAGGGAGTGAACTCAGTATATTTTAGTATGGAAATAACTTGTTCTATTGAGTCTCAACTTATATATCCCTCTACAGTATAATAGATATTAGGTAATACTTTAAACATTATGTCTAAATAAATTCACATATTTCTTTTTAAAATACTAGCTTTAAAAAGTCTTTTTAAAAATCAATCTGAAATCCATCAGGCATAGTTGTTCACATCCTTAATCCTAGTACTGGGGAAATAGAAGCAGATGGATCTCTTGAGTTCCAGGCCAGCTTGGTCTATAGAGCGAGTTCCATGACAGTCTGGGCTACGGAGTGAGATCCTTTCTCAGTAAGACAAAGTAAAACAAATCACACACACACACACACACACACACACACACACACACACACATGTTCAATCTCCAAAAAAAAACAAGACCAACTGACCAAAAACCCCAAGGCAACAAAACAAGTAAAAAACCAAAACCAAAGCCAATCAGATCTCAGGTTTAAGTTCTGGTATTCCAGTGCTGATACTTAGTCTTTCAGAGTACTGGTGGCTATAGCAGAGTACTTTGCTTCCTTCTGCAGTAGCTTCCTGGCACAACTCCAAGTCAACTCAGTAAGTTATGAAGTAATTTTCAACCTAGAATGCTATGTCTTCAGTATTAGTCAGGGTTCTCTAGAGTCACAGAACTTATAGTCTCTCTATGTTGAGGGAATTTGTTGTGATGACTTATAGTCTGTAGTCCAGCTAACCCTACAAGGGTCAGCTGTGAATGGGAAGTCCAGGGGTCAGGTAGTTGCTCAGTCCCACAAGGCTAGTTGTTTCAGCTGGTCTGCAGAAATAGGTTCCAACAGATGTGCCTGCGAGTAAATGAAAGCAGTTGAAGAAAAGTGAATCTTCCTTCTTCCAATGACCTTATGTAGGTCTCCAGCAGAAGGTGTATACCAACCCCACCTGGATCTGGGACTTGCTTTGTCCCAGGCTGACCTTGAACTCAGATATCTTCTTGCCTTAGTCTCCTGTGATTAAAGGTGTGTACTACCTTGTCTGGGCCTAAGCTTTTCAGAGCCCCTACACCTCAAGATCTTCATGCCACATTCCAGGTCAGAAATTTGTGTCTTCTAGCCTTAAGATCTGGATCACAGGTGTGCCCTCCAATTCTGGCTTGTAGTTCATTCCAGAGATAGTCAAGTTGACAGCCAGGAATAGCCATTACATCTTCCCACCTGTCCGGTGTGCCTCACTGCTCATCCTTTTCGTGATTGACATTTACATTGTCTCTTAGAACACTGAAATGAAGACATTCTCCTTGATATTCCCCGTAATGAGGTCATCCTTTTCTCCTCTGAACATTTTACTATAGTGTAAATGGCATTGGAAAAGCTATGTTTGAGATTACATTTTACATGTTATTGTCATCTCTCCTGGCAGCTAAAATGTTTCAAGTATGAGATTTTAACTCATAGTCATTCAATTTGCAGAAGAGCCCAAGGATCTACAGACACATCGCCATATGTTGGTATCACTATATATTCCAGCTGTATTGGCTCCAAAAAGAGAACAGTATGGTTTTCAACTCCTTTCTTGTTTCTTTTGCCTAGCAGTCTTAGTGTAAAAATGATGCTCATTCTCTTGAGGTCCAGTAGTCAATCAACAAGCTGCTAAGCCAGCGGTTCTTAACCAAAGGTAGCCACCCCTTTGGAAGTGGAATGAGCCTTTCACACGGGTCGCCTATCAGGTGTCCTGCATTTCTGGTATTCGAATCATGATTCATAACAGTAGCAAAATTATGGTTATGAAGTAGCAATGAAAATAATTTTATGGTTGCAGGTCACCATAACACAAGGAACTCTATTAAAAGGTCACATCATTAGGAAGGTTGAGAACCACTGCTCTAAGCAACGGGTAGTAAGCTGTGTCCCACAGGCCAGTTTCTGTTGTCTGTTTTTATATGTATATATTAAAAACGTGTGTGGAGTCTTCTTCCTATTTGCTTTCACATTATAATAGCAGGGTAGAAGAGTACACACAGACGCCATGTGTCTTGCAAGGTTAAAAAAAAGAAAAAGGCAGCCCTCACGGTTTTTATAATCTCCGGATGCTCTCTCATTTAGTCTATTTAAAAAGAGAGGTAAGATATGTTCAGTGTCAGAAGAAAAATAATGTGAAAAGGGCACAGTGTGACAGTTTCGTGCATTTACTGTTCTTGTTCTTCCACCGAATAAGTGTGCTTCTCATCCTCCTGTCCCCAGACGAGTGGGAAGAGTAAAGCCGGGCACAAGAGGATTCGACTTCATCTCACATTTTAAGCTGAAGGGTCTTCTTGCCACATAAAGTAATTTTCAACCTTAAACTGCAGAGGCAAATCAGAGATAAAGCCTCTTCTTGTCCATCAGTGTTTCTTACACTTCTGTAAGAGTGTAAAGCAAGGGTTCGGGGCTTCCAACTTCAGTGTGCTCCAGCACAGAAGATCTGCCACTCCTGCAGCTGGCCAGCTTCTAGCCCGACAGCAGCGAGTGTGCAGGGATGAGAAAAACGGATGAGCAGGCTCCCAAAGCTTGGCTGTTTACTGATAATTGGCATTTATTTGTTTAATGTCTCTACTTGTTAAAAACTCTCTCAGCGATGACAGCAAAGGACTTCTTTCTAGGGTGGAGAGCTTCTGAGGCATGTAGGACTTTCAATGCTAAAACCAGAACAGCAGGAAAAAAAATTAAATAGTAATGTACTTAATAGAGTGTGTGTGTGTGTGTGTGTGTGTGTGTGTGTGTTCACATGCCACAGTGCATATGTGGAGGTCAGGTGAAAACTAACTGGAACTGGTTCTCTCTTTCCACAGGTATGATCTTACTCATGTGCTCAAGCTTGGTGACAAATGCCTTTACCCACCAAGGCATTCCACTGGCCCAGTAATAAGACATTAAGTAATTGAGTACTGGGCTTTGGTTGTTAGAAGCCTAGGACTCTGATTGCAATCTTGTCACAATTTACCCTATTTATTTATTCAAGGCAGGATCTATAGCCAGGTTAGTTTTGAATCCATTATGTAGTCAAGAATGACTTTGAACTTATGATCCTCTTGTCTCCATCTTCAAAATGTCAGTTCTCCAAACTGCCAGATGACTCTAATAGACGCTAAGTAGCACCTATCTAGCATATCCAGAGCACTTTCTAATATGAACTTCATAAGATCCTACTCAGTGTATACTAGCTGCTACTTTATCCAGAAATTTAAAATGTTCATATTGCCAGATCCATCATTTGGGATTTTTGAGTTTTTAACTGATGTATGTGCTCCCCTGCCAATTTTAGTTATCCAAACCTACTTTAAAAAACCTGATATGTTTTGATTATATACCCAGAAAATCAGTGTGATCCTAATAAAATGATTAGACTTAAGAAATGTATTTTGTGGCCGAGCGGTGGTGGCGCACGCCTTTAATCCCAGCACTTGGGAAGCGGAGGCAGGTGGATTTCTGAGTTCGAGGCCAACCTGGTCTACAGAGTGAGTTCCAGGACAGCCAGGACTACACAGAGAAATCCTGTCTTGAAAAATAAATAAATAAATAAATAAATAAATAAATAAATAAATAAATAAATGTATTTTGTAAAGTAGGTAGTTATAAAGTTCAAAGAAAATATAGTAATAGTCCATTAAAACTGGGACTAAATTATCATATTCAATCTTAATTAATTTTCATTTTGCTATTTGTTATTGTCACTAGTACTTTTATTTGAAAAAGAGTCTTGCTCTGCAGATCTGGCTGGCCTTGACATTACTATCCAGATGTACCCTGTATTCCATGAAAGAGTCAGCTTCGGATGGTGAAAGTGAGAAGAAAATGAACTAAAATGTGCTTGTATAATAATAAGCAAAAGCGATAGATAGTAATCATAGTATTCTATTAAAGGACATAAATAGATGTAAGGACGTACTGCATCTTAGACGTGGAGATGTTTCAAATGTCGTGTTTTTCCTAATTGAGATACACATCTAATTCAGTTCCTCTCAAAATCAGGTCTTCTCAAAACTGAAATATGTATTTTTTCATTACCATAAAAGAGTTTTGAAAAGTGCAAGGTGTGTTTCAAATACAAAACCTACTATAACACTACGGTGGCCCCTGAAAATAAAATGATAACACCTGGCTATAGAGACAAATAAGCCATTAACATGCCCAACAATAGACCGAGATTTATGTAATAAACTTGCTGCTTCAATTTAATAATAAAAAACCCTGTAGGGTCTGGAGAGCTGGCTCAGGGGTTCTGAGTGCATCCTGGTCTTGCAGAGGTGCCAAGTTCAGTTCCCAGCACTGACACCAGGGGGTTCCCAACAGCCTGTATCTCCAGTCCTAAGGAACCTGATGTCTCGGGCGTCTGAACATTAGCGCTTGGTTTTACTACCCACACACAGACATCACAATCCACAAAAATAAAATTAATTTTAAGATAAAGGATAGTTTAAATATTCCTAGATATATAAGACTAGTCCTATTATAGTCTTAAATAGTCCTAGATATAGATATGACCTTCTATATAAAATATAATGAAAGTAGATCTCTTTGCCATGTATTGCAAAGTTTTTAAAGTTTATCTAGTTTATTTTATATTACTTCTCAATACATCATAGGAAATCCCAATTTCAATGTTATTCTTTTAATGAATAGATTGTATAATTTGAAGGAAGCCATAGCTATGCAATCCCTTATTTAGACAGTGATAAAGATACAGACAAATATGCTGATTAAACCAATTAAAAGTATATGAATCCTTTATTAGCCAGTAATCAGGAGTAGGCTCATCCCTCAACATCTCTTGGAGCTGAAGATTAGGAATACAGCATTTTTTTTTTAATGGCAAAAACACCGGGTATGGAAATATACACTTTTAATTCCCACACTGGAGAGACAGAGACAGGTAGAGGTCCAGGCCAGCTTAGTATATACAATGATTTCCAGGACAGGGAGGGCTGTGTAGAGAGACCCTGTCTTTAAAAAACAAACAGGCACCGGCAATAGTAATAGTTAAAGGCAAACCCTACAAAGACATCAATTCTAGATGGTGGTCAGAGCAACCTTGGTACATTTGTTTTGACAGAATGTAGTTGTTTCAGACATATGGCAGGTGATTCTGACCTTTACCTTCTTCAGCTGTTTAAGTTTGCATATACATCTAGACAATGGTCAGGGTCATGGAAATCTCAATTGTGTTGCAAGTCAGACATGACTATTTCGAGCCACCGGGCCAAAGAAATGTCTACATAGATAAAAAATTGAGTCAGGACCAGGTGGCATTACCTTAGTCACTTCAAAAGGACATAAGGTTACTAGTGGAAATCCATCTCTTTCCCAAAGACGTAACTGGAAAAAGAATAGTTATATTCTTATATCAAGATGAAAATTAAACTCTCTTATTTAAATAATATGGAACTGACCATAGCTGGAAAATGAATGATTATATTCTCATATCAAGGTGACAATTAAACTCTCTTATTTAAATAATATGGGACTGGGGGTATGGCTCAGTTGATTGAGTGCTTGCCCAGCATACACAGTCCCTTGTACTGAATAAAAGCCTTAACCCACATCTCTGCTTTTCAGGAGACTGGGAAGTAAGATTACAAACTCATGATCAGCCGGGCATGGTGGCGCATGCCTGTAATCCCAGCACTTGGGAGGCAGAGGCAGTCGGATTTCTGAGTTCGAGGCCAGCCTGGTCTATAGAGTGAATTCCAGGACAGCCAGGACTACACAGAGAAACCCTGTCTCAAAAAAACAAAACAAAACAAAGCAAAAAACAAAAACAAATTCATGATCAGCCAGAACGACTAGGTTGTGGCTCTTGAGATAGATGACCAGCTAGGGAAAAAACAGGAGCTCTTTCATGTCTAGTGTGTAAGGACTGTAGTGTGAGTGACTGTGGTTTTGATGGCAAAAAACATATCTAATAAAAAAAAGAAGACAGCAAGCAATATGGAAGATAATGGTGACAGAAATGCAAATTTATCAGCAAGCATCACTTTAGGGAATACATTGTAAGAGCAGTAAGGGGTAACATCTCTTTAACCTAATACAAGAATTCAAGAGTACTTTAACATTACCAAGGCAATCAGAAGTGCGAACAGCTTTGGCACATGTTTTCTAGTTGGATAACCAAGCAGCTGATGTCTTGAACTCAGCACAGACTTCAGTCAGTCTACAGTATTATGTCTTGATTTGGTAGAAAGAATACACGTTGAGACAGTCTCCAGTCCGGAAGACTGAGTCACTGTGTGTCCTGAGAACTCCTGAATTG
The DNA here is from genome assembly GCA_964023405.1 of Apodemus agrarius. Lineage (NCBI taxonomy): Eukaryota > Metazoa > Chordata > Mammalia > Rodentia > Muridae > Apodemus > Apodemus agrarius. Next base: position 67,241,602 of record OZ030011.1, on the reverse strand, counting down.
TATTGCTCCTGTGAAAAATCTAAAATGTAACAAGTTTCAGTCCGCTGTGGTTCTTCCCAGCGTCTGTTAATAAGCCCAATAAGACCTTGGTGCCAGCCAGGGACCATGAATCAGCACAATCAGCTTTGACATCCTTCAGTACTCCATCCCTTACAATACAGAGAATTTCCACAACACATTCTGTGAAGGTGTTAGCATTCAGATATGTAAGCAGTTTAGAAATATCTGCTTCTTTTTAACAAGTCACTCCCCTTACTTACCAGTCGGCTAAGGTGACTTGTAGGTGACACTACCTTCCACCAGAGGTCTCTAGCTCACTGATAACTGAATCTCGGCTACGGAATCTGCTAAATCTCTGCTACCCCATACAGCAGCCACTAGCTGTGTGTGGCTATCTAAATTTTATTGAGATCAAATGAAATAAAAATTCAGCCCCTCAGTTGCCTTACCACATTTTAAGTGCTCAGTAGCCACATGGGGTTACTGGCTCCCATGCTGGAGGGAACAGATGCCCGCTGCTTCTGTCACTGCAGAAAGCAAGTGCTGAGCCTCGTGCTACGCCTCTAAGAAGAAATCAAGGGTGGGAAATTGTAAGAAAGAAACGTAGCCAAATATGTATGTATGTATGTATGTATGTATATGTATATATATATGTATGTATGTATATGTATATATATATGTATGTATGTATGTGTACACACACACACACACACACACACACACACACACACGTATATATTTATCAGAAAGCTTTGATATTGGGCTCCGCTGTGCCCTGTGCATGGTGATAGGCACAGAAGGTTGCTAAGCTTTCGCGGGCCTGAACGTGCTTCTAGATAAAATGAGTCAGGTCCAATGTTCTCCAAGACCTAAGACGCTGGGACTCAACTCCCAAGGACAGAGCCACAGCGCATGCTCCTTATCAGCTCTGGCCCAGGTAAGAGCTTGCCATGTTCCTGGATCGCGTTGGCAGTGTACACCTAATGTCAAGATGAACTCAAAGTCACAGGAAACCGTGACTTTCAGAAAGGTTGTGATACACAGAACTGGCCAATTGCCTAGAAGGCCATGCTAGAAGACAATGGCCAGTTTTAATGTATATATTATTTCTATTTTATTTAATTGGGCCCTTTAAGGATGACACTGATCTTATTCGGGTTACTTAAGTGCACTACGTCAGTTAGAATATTTCAAAATAACACCAAAACTGCATTTCTAGTTATGTGGTTATTGAGATACAGACAATTGCTTCCCCTTGTAAGATACCATTTCTGGAAAGGGATGTCACTTTTTTTTTTTTAAAAAAAACAAAACAAAACAAAACAAAATAACTTTTTATTGATTCTTTGTGAATTTCACATCATGCACCCCAGTCCTATTATCTCCCAGCATCTTCATATCTGCCCTCTGCCCTTTGCAACCTTTAAATACATTTTTTTAAAAAAAAGATCTTGCTGCGGAAGCTGCAGTGTGTCACACTGTCACACAGTGTTGCCTTTTGCTCAAACAGCTCTACTTGCCATGAGTCGTTGGTCTGGTTTGAGGCTTTGGCTTCTGCTACATGATCAATACTCCATTGTCCCCTGGACTCCTCTTGGATACCTTCTTGCCGCCCCGTGTCGTGGAGATCCTGCAGCTTTGGTTCTCCAGGACTGACCCTTCCCATGCTCCAGCAGTTCATAAATGGGCTGGGTGTTGGGGTGGGCCAGCCTAGAGCCTGCATCTTGGTCGGGGTGGTAGCTGATCTGGTTGATGTGCCAGCTCTCCTGCAGCCGACCGACCGTGCCGTGCCACCGGGCCAGCCCTCTCTCACTTTGCCCAGTCGAGGGATGGGGCCAGCTTGTCTGAACGCTGCAGCCAGTGAGAGGTGGGGCCAGGTCTGTGAGGCCCTCTGATGTCAGCATGCCCTCAGGCCCTGGCCCAGACCAGGAATGACAGCATAGCTTTTGGCGGTAACATGGGCCACAGACATTGACACAGACACAGATCATTGCTGTTGCAGGGACACACACACACACACACACACACACACACACACACACACACACCCTTCAGCAGCAGCTTGGGGTGGGGTGTGGGGATGCATGTCACTTGTTTTATAGAGACACCCACATGAACTCCAGTCTCTGTTCTAGGTATGAAACATTTGAAGAACTCGGATCTTTGAATTATATCATTAAGAAAAAGGTTAAGTTTTTCACGTCTGCGTCTCTCAAAGTCTAGGTTATTTTTGAGCCAGAATTTCTCTTGCAGGTAGGATTCAGTCTTCAGTAAATGGGCCAGATTGCCGTGTTTCACAGCTTACTATTATCATTGATAGTGGCCTGGCTATGGGGGAAATCAGCCATAGAATTGAGTTTAAGAAGGAGAATGTGGAGAGAATGAGGCAGATGAAAATGCAAACTGTGGTCAGAAGCATCATCCAGCAGTGCTTCCAGGTGCTTTGTTAGCTGGAATTAAAGGAAAAAAAAAAAACTTTACACAACCCCACCTGAATTCTTCCAACTACAATGATGCAAAGAAAATCCATGCTAATTATGAACAGGAACATTATCTATTAATATGTTAATGAAGCAGGTTTGCTAATGGTGAAAGACCTGAATTTTAATAAAATCTTAAGAGCTCCTTGATTACGTGTTTGTTAGTTGATCTGATCATTTGGAATTATCTCTAGGTGGCTTTACACGGAATAAAGCCTACATTAGAACTGTATTCTAAACAGGCCTTAATGAAGCAGGTGAGGGTGCCATCTGTGACATAAACACAGGCAGCCAGAAATTCACTTCAAAAGAAATGGAAACTAGTTAACAGGAAACATGTTATCATACCTGCCAGTAACAGCTTTCAATGTAGGTAATTTATTTATGCATTTGCTTGCTAATTTTCTCAAACATATTTGCTTATGAAATAATGTTCGATTGAATTAATGGATACTGCCTTTCAATATTGGAAGAGTTATTTTTCATTAGAGAAATCTGCTAGTGTCCTGTTTGACAACATCCCATACATAAAATGAAAACTTTGATTCCAACCAATCCTAGATATCTTTTGAGGAAGACAGGAGTCACCAACTATCCAAGTCACCCAGAGTTGGTGTAGGGACATCAAACGTGTGCCTCTGAATAGGTGTCATCGCGTTCTGTTTTCTCCAAGACAATCTTGGCATCAAAATGCCTGGTAGTCTGTGTCTGCGTCTGCATCTGCAGGAGGTGGGGGGAGGCACTCGGCACCCTTCATTTTGCATATGACAATCATAAGGCTCTGATTAGTGGATGAGCTTAGACTGAGATCCCAAATACCCTGGAGAGCAGAGCAAAACCATCTGATGGGGGACATGTCTCTGTGTCAGCCCGGGAGAGGCAGGGCTGGACGGGGTCGGGAAGCTTGTGTCCACGGGCTTTCCTCTCCTGTGGTGTCCCTGTGGGTCGTCCCCATTCCGACCGAACAGGTTAAGTGAGGGAAGTGACAGTAACACTACGGCCCTGAATCAGTGATCAATATCCCAAATGTAGGTGACTTAGGGTCCCTTAGAGTAAGATGAGCCCAGACCTAACTGAAGGAAGCAGGCGGCGTGGTAAGAAGGGAGAGCTGGGCCTTCTATTCCTGGCGAGTGATATGCAGGTTTGAAGAGTCTGGAGGGATGAGGTCACAGCTGGAAGTCACTTTTGAAGATGGGACCTGGTCTGAGAAATCACCTGCTTCTTCCTTAGCGACGTCCTTCCTGCGGGGAACCATCCATATTCATCAGATTTATTTCCCAGGGTGTTCTATTCATCTGACAGGTTCAAAATAACCTAACATTTAATACTAATTAGAAATTATAATGATTGGTTGCTTACATTTTGGTATCGTATCTTTCTGGGATTTTCCAGTGGGAGAATCCCCCCCCCCCCACACACACACACACCTTTAAGGTCAACATGAAGCGATTTCAAGATAACTGGTCATCTAAACCTATTCTAACTGGACTCCTGGTGAGTTTCTTTGACGGCATGCTGCCCTCTAGAGGTTGAAGCAAACAGCGACGAAGAAGTCCAGGGAGTGGTCTGCTATCCTGATTTTCTTTCTTTTCTTTTTTTTTAAATTTAAATTTATTTTGTTTTACACTCCATATTTTATTCCTCCACCCACACCCCATCCACCCTCTGACTGTTTCAAGTCTCTTGAGGGTTAGGTAGTATATCATCTCTCAATGGACACAGACAGAGCAGTTCTCTAGTGTATATGTGCTAGGGGCCTCAAATTAGCTGGTGTATGCTGCCTGTTTGATGGTCCAGTGTTTGTGAGATCTTGGGGGTCCAGATCAACTGAGACTGCTGGTCCTCCTACAGGGTCACCCTTCTCCTCAGCTTCTTTCAGCCTTCCCTAATTCAACAACAGGGGTCAGCTGCTTCTGTCCATTGGTTGGGTGTAAATATCTTCATCTGACTCTTTCAGCTGCTTGTTGGGTCCTCCGGAGTGCGGTCATGCTAGGTCCCTTATTGTGGGTGCTCCATAGCCTCAGAGGGAAAGTGGACGGGGGTGGGGATGAGGGGGAGAGTCATGGGGAGAGAGGAACCTGATCTGGTATTGGGTGAGGGAAAAGGACTGAAGCCCTGAGGTCAGCAGAAAGGAAACAGGCAACCTCGGGAGATAGGAGGTTGGGGGACCCTCCAGAATGCACCAGAGACCTGGGAGGTGAGAGACTCTCAGGACTCAAAAGAGGGGAACTTAGATGAAATGCCAGACAGTGGGGAGAGGGAACTTATAGAGCCCACCTCCAGTAGGAAGCATCAAATGAGGGGGGGCATCCCACAGTCACATCTGACCCATAATTGTTCCCGTCTGAAAGAATTACAGGGATGGAAATGGAGAGGAGCCTGAGGAAAAGAAGGTCCGGCGACAGACCCAAAGTGGGATCCAGCACAAGGGGAGATCGCAAGGCCTGACATTATCACTGAGTTTTCTTAACAGAGATTCAGTCTTCATCAAATTGCATTTCGACTCTAGGGGGGGGAAAGCATAGAAAGAATTAGCTATTTTTAATATTTTAAGGTAACATCGGGTCATCAGACCTGGCCCACCCCACCCATGTATATTTCTCTTTATTCTTTCCTCCTCCCTCGCTTCCTACTTCTTCAGATGGAGTGTACAGCGTTTGGCTAGCCTTCATGAGACCCCGGGCACCACTTCTAGTACCAAAGTAAACTGAACAAACAATGCATTCGGACACGTCAATAAGACTGTCCCGGGGTGGAGTGAGGAATGTACACCGCCCAAGGCTCCTGACTGAGGGCAAAGCCTCAGCCTTCACTGGTCCCTCCATGTGCTGCCACTCTTAACTCTCGCCTGCTTCCATAGAGATGTTAAAGACCACAGCACGGAAAACTGCAAAGCCTATATTTGAGCCCAGTTTTTCTTATTTCAGAACTTATGTAGATTCTGTCAATAGGAAAACAGACTGGCTATCACATAGTATTTAAATGACTGGCTTCGTGTGCTTCCGATTATGTACAATAATCATGACTTTAGTTATTTTAATTAATAAAGATGGGTTTATAGATTTAAAACTATGACAAGCAGAAGTTTTGCCATTTGACAATACATTTACCTAAACCCCAATTTGGCTAACATAGTCAAAACAGATATCCAAGCGTGAAAAATGTGTATTGTTATATAGGTGATGGGCCAGGGGAAAAAGAAATCCCTAAAGTCCACAGTTAAAGAGACAAGGTTACAATACCAAATGCTAGAAACACCAAGCATAGTAAGAAAAATGACATTAAAAGTGAACAGTTAAAAGTCAGTGGTTAAGAGCACTGACTGCTCTTCCGAAGGTCCTGAGTTCAATCCCCAGCCACCACATGGTGGCTCACAACCATTGGTAATGGGATCCAATCCCCTCTTCTTGGTGAAGACAGGGACAGTGTACTCATATACATAAAATGAATACAATCTTTTTAAAGAGTGAACTGATTATAATGGGCAGGAAGGTGTTTGCTACACGTTTTAGCCCCAGCACCAAACAAGAGCCGGGGATATGGCGACTTGTGCCTGTGTAATCCCATTGGCTGGACAGGATGACCTCATAGGCTTGGTAGCCAGAGAGTCAAGCCAAATTAGTAAGCATTGGGTTTAGTGGGTTCTGTCTCAAAAACTAAGGTAGGGCGTATAGGGGAAGATGCCCAACCAAGCTAACCTAGCCAAGGGAGGTGAGACAGTGGATTCTTGGAGGTTCATGGGTTAGCTAGCTTGTTCTTCCAAAGCACACACACACACACACACACACACACACACACACACACACACATGCATATGCGTGGGCACATATGCATGCCTACACCATACACACATGCATGTGAATGACATCTCTCACCTCCTAGAGCTTTCTGCATGACAAGAGGCCACCGAGGGTCCTGGACTCTTCGGGTAGGACTGTGTGGCCTGGAGGGTGCTCAGCAGAGACACACTCCTTTCCACTCCATCCTCATCCCCATCCCGTGCTCACTGAACTGCACAGAAACAGAAACCGCAGAGCAGGCTCTCCAGCCCTTTGTGTTGCCACAGAGGCTGTGTTAGCGGAGAGTAGCTCAGAGTGGAAAAATCACAGCCCAGAGAATTCTTGGAGTAAAAAACACGGTGGCTGGCCCTTCATGTATACAGTGCTCGGCGGATAAATCATAGCATCACAGAATCTCAGATGTGAAAAAAACTTCTTGAACTAGGCTTGTAATCTAGATGTACAAACCCTTGTCTAAAATCCCCAAACAGTTTGCAATGTCTTGCCTGTCTGGCATTCCCTGGAATCTGCCCTGAGCGTGACATCCATCCATACTCCCTCCGGCAGGTACTGGAGATTTGAGGGCAATTATTTACAGTTAGATGGGATTTCCCTAAATTCTGTTTTCTTCAGGGAAGAACACTACCCCTGCCCTCACACCTGGTACTGAGCATCCGCCCCACTGACCGTTTGTTCCTAAGACATCCTCGGAGTGCAGGAGAGCCAGCCGGATCTTTCTGTGATGATGGCGTGGTGTCATCAGTGAGTTCTGCAGCTTCTAGAAAGTCTCCTGACCATGGGGGAATAACAGTCCTGAGAAAGCTGTAAAATAGATAAATTTTAAAAGTGTAGAGTCTCCTTTTATAAAAGAAACTACAAGAGGAAGACAAAAATCTGCCATTTAAGAGTCAAAGTTTCCTTGGAGAGTGGCAAGTAGCTTGTGAACAGGCACTGCTTAAAAAATACAAATGGTATACATTAGCCTGGCGGTGTATATGTATGCATGGAAGAGATGGGGGGAGGGGGAAGAGGAGGGGAGAGAGGGGAGTTGTTTTAGTTACCATGATTACATAGCCACTTTTCCTGTTGGCTAGCTTAGTGTATCCTGCTGCAATTTCAGGCCAACTTTCTGGGCCGGAACTCAATTAAAATTCCCTGGAGTTTTGGGGATATGACTCATTTCCCCAAAGCATTTGCATTGTGAGCACAAGAACATGGATTTGGATGCCCAGAACCCATACATAATGCCTGCTGAGGTGACACACGCCTATACTCCCCGGGATAGAAAAGGGAGAGACCTTGGATCCTTGGAGGTTCATGGGTTAGCTAGCTGGAACCGGATCTAAGATGTTGAGATATTCTTTCTCAAAAACCAGAAGGCACCTGAGGACTGACTCCTTCGTGGATTTCATACACACACACACACACACACACACACACTTACTTCATCCCCATCATTTCTACCATCACCACCGCTTCTACTATCACCACCTTACACCTTCACCACCTCCACTACCACCACTACCACAATACCACACAAAGTGCACTGTAACTCCTTAGGACTCCTCCCCCCGACCCCTGCCCACACACACCCTATCTCTTGTTCCTTTGCAGATGTTTGAGGAACTTCTTTTCCTAAATTAAGGTTTCTTTACCCATTGAAGGTTTCTTTCTCAGATCCTGTTTAGTACATTTCTTTCTTTTTCTCTGGAAAACATGGCTTATGAGATAGAACCAGAAAAGTAGTGTTGTCAGCTCTAATGCCAAAAATAAAAACGAAGAGAATTTCACAAGTGTTATTTGCAACACACTAGAATTTGTATTGTTCATTGACCACACTGGGTTTCTCTTGACTCACGTTCTCTCAAGCACAGTTATTTCATTCTTATTATATAATCACTGGAAGGTGAGAGCATTCACTGACACCAATGGCTATGCTAACTTGCTAGCATAAGGAACTAAAAAATCCAGAGTGAACTTTTTGAGATGAAATTACCCGTGAAAATACTGTGTTTCCTTTCCTTCCCAGAGAAAAATTTGGTTCTAATTCGGGTAAGGAGTGGCATATCACCTCCCCAGGCTCACCCAAGTCACCCCCCAGAAAAGCGTTGGAGGACCTCAGAAGATCTCCAGCCAGCGTCCCAGCTTCTGCTGGCCCTAGAGCGACTGGCTTCACTCACAGGCATTTAGACCATGCTCCCTGAAAGGCTGCCTCGTGCTCAGAGTCACAGTACAGAAGTGAATATAAGGTATTATGTATGTGGTCTCTGTCCTTGTGGCAAACGAGAGAAGTGAGTGAGAAGATATGGAAGTGTGACCAGAGCCGTGACAGAGAGCAGAGTGCTGTGTGGAGTCTGGGCGTGACCCTTGGAGCTGTCGGATTGGGAGGCAGTGAGCAAAGCCTCTCTAAGAGGTGTGTGGGAAGGATCCTGGGATGTCAGAACAGGTGTGAACAAGTGTGAAGGGCTGAGAAGAAGAGACTCAGGAGTTAAACGATCTAGGGTAATTACAGCCTGGGCATGGAGGCCCGTGCCTTCAATCCCAGAGCTTGGGAGGCAGAGGCAGGTGGACTTCTATGATTGTAAGGCCAGGCTGGTCTACCTAGTGACTTCCTTGCCAGTCAGCATTGCATAGTGAGAACCCCCATCTCAAAATAAAATAAAATAAAATAAAATAAAATAAAATAAAATAAAATAAAATAAAATAAAATAAAATAAAATAAAATAAAATATAAAAGAATCAGGAAAATTCAGTATATCTGGCACTACTGAGAATGGTAAAGAGATGGGACTAATAGCTGTATTTTAACTATTAGGAAGTTAAGACTTGATTCAACATGTTCTAAGTAGCCACTAGCTGGGTTTTCAGTATGTAAAAAATAACAGCAATATAATGTGCATTCATGTAAACAACACTTATGTTTATATATGTGGAAAAGAAGAAAAATTCAAAGCAGAGAGGAAGTAGTCACAACCCAGCTGAGAGAGAAGTGATTCATTCACTGCTGTTCTCTGCGGCTTGGCCTCTGGAATCACATCTGGACCAGATGCTCCAGACTCTGTCTCATTCATTCCCCACTGCTGTTGAAGCTTTTTTGAGACAGTCAGGCTGCTGCAGCTGTGCTTGTCTTGCATACTTTGTTTTCTGTGTTTTATGAGGCTTTGAGGCCTGCCTTTTGCCAGTACCCAAGGATAGCAAACAACTTACCTCAAGAAGGCTTCTTATATGCAGGTGAACAGAGTCAGCCCCCTCTGTCTTGCCTGGCATTCAAGTATCCAGGGTGTGTCTTGTGCATTCCATCCCTTTCATGAAAGTCCGGTGTGGGCTCCTCCCATTCTTTTCTGCTGCAGTCTCTATTTTTAGGAAGTCCCTGTGCTTCTCACAGGGTTCTTTCTCCATCTTATTTTGCACCTTCTTGAAAACTGCAACAAGCCATTTTTTTTCCTACAACAGTTATCCCTTGGTTTGTTAGCCTTATCAGATCTGAATTTAAACAATAGCAGCAGTAGCAACAACAACAAGGTATGGAGGTTTCACTGAGAGTGTCCCCAGAGGTTCAGTATTTGAGTGCTTGGTTCCTCAGCAGTGGAATTGTTTAAGAAGGTTTAAGAGGTGTGGCCTTGCTGGTAGAGCTATGGCACTTGGAGTGGGCTTTGAGGTTTCAAATGTCCACACTAGGCCCAGCCTCTCTCCTCTCCCCTCTCTCCTCCCCCCTCTCTTCTTTTTTCTCTCTCCCTCCTTTCTCTTTCCTCTTCCTCCTCCTCCTCCCCTCTCTGTCTACGTCTTGTCTGAAGATCAGGAATCAGAATGTAAGTCCCCCAGCTACTGCTCCAGTGCCCTGCCTGCCTGCCCGCTGCCATGCCTCCCACCATGATAATTATAGACTAACAGTCTAAGTTGGGTTTTTTATTGAGTGATCAAAACACCATGACCAAAAAGCAAATTGGGGGTGGGGGATGGGGTTTATTCAACTGATTACTTCTTGATCATAATCCATCATTGGAGGAAGCCAGAACAGGAACTCAAACATGGCTGGAACCTAGAAGCAGGAACCTAGATGCAGAGACCTTAGAGGGGGCTGCTTACTGGCTTGCTTCACATGGCTTGCTCAGCCTGCTTTCTTATATAACCCAGTCACACCAGCTCAGGGTTGGTATAACTCACAATAGCCTGGGCCATCTCCCATTGATTACTTGTTGAGAAAACGCCTTACAGCTGGATCTCGTTAAGGCATTTTCTTAACTGAGGCTCCCTTTTCTCTGATGTTTCTAGCTTCTGTCAAGTTGACAAGCAAAACCAGCCAGTACACCAACCTTCTGAAACGGTAAGCAAGCCCCTAAATAAAAGCTTTCTTTTAGAAGCTGTCTTAGTCAGGGTGTCTCTTCAGGGTAATAGAACAGTAACTAAGACAATGTATAGTTCCGAACAAGTTACATTTCACCTGTCTTACATTTATAAGCCTCACACTAACAAGTAGGAAGAATTCATGACTAATTTTCCTTGGGTTACTCTGTTAAGGAAATTTACTTGGTGTTCCTCTGATGTTTATAACATACTGTGGTTTATAACTTCCAAAGATTTGCCATTTGTGAGTCATAGAAAGAGAGAGGCAGCATCAAGTTAGCAACCTCATTAGTCAGAAGAAATTCAGAGAGGACGTGGGGAGGATGTCTTTGACCAGAAAGAATTAGCCATACCAGGAATTTCTCTTTATGTATAAACAACTATAAGATTTGACAAACCATGTAAAGAACAATGATCCTCAAACATTTGACAGCAGCATAGGGCTAATCACAGGCTAGAAAGCTCATTAATCAATTTTAGCTTCTTTTATGCTTGCTGTTTAAGCCAGGATTTTTGGTCACAGTATAGTTTTCAGGTTATGGTGTTTTTTAAAATCAATACTATTAAGTTAAGGATATGAAGGTCAAAGTTTGAGACAATCCACATTTCTAGGAAGAAAAGTACAATATATATAAAAAAGGATGCTGCTGCCCAGAGAATAAGCCGTGGGGACAAGAAGTGGGTTCTTTGCTTTGGACTGATCTGAATGTCCTCAGAGAAAATTTCCCAAAGCTGAGGATGGGATGTCCAGAACAAAATAAGGTTATGAAGTGCTAGAAGCAATTCATGATCCTACCAACCAAAAAAGAAAAAGGACGAAAACAAACAAACAAAAAAACTCCCACAAAAACAAAAGTCAAAACAGAGCCCAAATGACAAAAGGAATCAAGAAGTCCACAACAAACAAACAAACAAAAAAACACTGACTTCATTTTATGTTGATCAACCACTCCTGCACATGGGACCCTTTGGCCAACAACACAATAAGGTTTAACCTACTCTTGTTACTGGGAGTTTTGCTTATTAGCATAAGAGGTGTAGCTGAGACATTATCTTCCTATTATCTGGTAATTCTCTCCATATATGTATAAATTTTAAGAAAATATCATTCTTTATCATGTCTCTATTCCATGGAAGATCTAAAATTTTATTATATTGCCAATGGATTTTAGCAACTTGATTCTGTTATCCCTGAAGTAGTTTAATTTATTTTTTATTATTCGTGGGGTCTTAGACATATAAGATTTTCAAAAAAATTTTCAAAAAATTGGACATTTTTGGTCATTATTTCTTTAATTATATTTTATGCCCCCTTTTATTTCCAGTTCACTTAAAATAAACTCAAGGCTATTGGGACACAGATTCATATACTACTCAAGAGCATTTCACATCACAAAACTAGGCAAAGACTGATTAAAATGTATATTATAATTCCTAGGTCAACCACTAGTTTTTAAAAAACAAAACATGTATAGTTAATAAACCAATGATGGAAGTAGGTCATCAGGGAAATGAATATAAAAATACAATAGTACTTCACTCCCTTTAGGATGGCTACAACAAAAACCAGAAGATAACAAGTGCTGGCAAGAAAGGAGGAAACAGAAGCCACGTGCAATGTTGGTGGGAGTGGCAGTTGGTAGCCATGATGACTAACAATGTGTTTTCCTCAAAAACTTATAATAGATCTTCTGTATGGTCCACCTTTCCATTCTGAGTACAGACCTGAGAACATTAAACCATATGCTGGCCATGGAGACACACATCTGTAATCTAAGCATCAGGGTGTTAGAATCAGATAGATGCCAAGTTTGAGACAAATCTGTGTACCTGGTAACAGTATATGAATCTGTGTCCCAGTGCCCTAAAGTTTATTCTAAGTCAACTGGGATAGCTTAAGATAAGAGTGAGATCATGTTTCAAGAGAGAATAAAGCATATGGAGAGTATTAAGGGAAATCTTGAAAAGGGCTCCTGTGCCTAATGATTATTGTTACATTATTCAAAATAAACAAAAAATTCAAAAGCAACCACATTGGAAATCTTAGTTTAAATATATAGAAGTTATGCAGGTTCTACCTCCTAGCCCCATGATCTCAGAAATAAAATATATTTTTACAAATATCTTGGCCATATAGCTTGGCTCTTCTCTGATTAGGTCATAACTTAACTTGTATATTTTGATCTATATTTTGCTACCTGGCAGAACACCTGTGCTCAGGTGCCATACATCCATCTCCTCACATCTTCCAAGGCACATCTCATGTGTCTGACTCTATCCCAGAATCCTCTCTGCCTCCCAGATGTCCCACCTCTATTTCCTGCCTAAGCCATAGGCCATAAGCTTCTAATTGACAGGTGATTCATCCATACAACACACAAAATACTCTCTCTATATTTCCTCTTTTTAGTCCAATGAAAGGATCTTTTACCTTTAAATATAAATTGAATATAATTATGGCAATTATGAAAACTATAAGGTATGATATACATTTATAATATCCAGTCCATACTATTTGTCAATTAAAGAAGAAATTATTACCTATCCTATCTTGGTGTTTCAAAGTTTTGTCTCTATCTCAACTTTTATCCTAACTTGTATTACTAACCTAAAAACTTGGGTTAGACCTAGAACATCTTAAATTCTAAACAGTTTAAGCTTACAGTAGAACTATGACTATCTAGACTTCAACCCCATCAGAGACCTGAGAAGGAATGAATATTACCCGAGTGTGCAGGAAGTTTAGGGCTGCAGCTTCCAAAATTACAGAAATGACAGAGACAGTTGGCCACCTGGACACTCCCCAATTTTCTCTATAATGTTGGAGCATCTACCTTTAGCCTTCTGGCCTAGTATATCTGTCAGATCTTTTATAAAGTTGGAATTATAAAGGACTTGCTCATCCTGTATTGGCAGAGCATGGCAATTGACTTTTCTGAATCTGTCCTTCCAGGGTATGTAGCTGAAGCAAGGGCATTTTCTTTGCACAGTGTCTAACTTGCCACAATTAAAGCAACTCCTATGGGGGTCATTGATGCTCCTCATCTTCTTTGGAATGGGGGCACTACCAGGAGCAGCCATGCCTCATGGTCAGAAGATCTTTTAATAATGAAATAATTTATATGCCATTTTCTATGGATCTCTGAGATTTTTGCAAACCAACTATCTATAGTTTATCTGAATTGTCAAACATTATTTATTCTTAGCTATTTATTGTTTTAATAACCTTGAAAACATTTTATTATAGTTAACTAAACTAGTATCTAATATGACCATGAGTTTGACTATTAATTTGTATTTCCTTTAAATTTTTAAAATTGTTTTATTTATTTGCATTCCAAATCTTTCCCCCTTCTTCTGCCCTTTCTCCTCCAAGAGTTCTTCACCCCATCCCTCCCCCTTTTGTCTCTGAGAAAGTGCTTCCTCCTTACCCACCCCCACTCACCCACCAATAGTGTCAACTAACCTGGATCCCTGGGAGCTCACAGAGATCATGCTACCAACCAAAGAGCATACATGGGCTGGTAGTTTGTATTTCTTAACTATCCATAGTAGTTCATAAATTGTATTTTTATCATCCCTAACAGTTTGTAATAGCAGCTTTCAAAAGGACTAGAACTTTATATTGCATCTTTAAGAATTACATAAGTATAACACCTCAAATAAGCATTAAGAACACACACATACTCGAAAAACCAAAAAAAGAACACACACATAATAATGTATATAAAAATAGCCCTAAATTTGTATCAATATACAATAACCTATACCAATGCATCAAAAATAACTTTATTTCTGCATCAATGTACAAAATTCCATACCAATGTAACAAACTATAACCTCAATTTTGCCTTAAGTATAAAGATATTTACCAATGTAAGATTATGGCTATAAAATATTTTTTTGGTTTAAGATTCAATAATCTATTTGTCTAATGTCTTATAATTTTTATACCACCTTTCTTTCACCCCCTATTCTTTATCTAAGAAAAAAAGGACAGAGGAAAGGAAAGATATAAATCCCTGAGTTTAGCTCTCTATTTTATTTCCTCCCTATCCAAGACGATAATTATTTATAATATTCTCCTAAAATTGTACCATATCTATAACTCATGAAATAACCAAAACTATCCACCCCAATTTATGGGATTAGGATGGGAGTCTTCTTATAGTGGTTTTCTGATGAATTGGGGGTGAAGAATTCCTGTTTGGGGGCCCAAAAGAATATTGGGGAAATGGTTAAGTAAAGGAAAGCCAGCTGGTATCATTTGTTGTCCAGTCTCTATGTGTTGATTAAGTTTCAGGGCTTAACTGAAGTCCTGATTGGAACAGTCTGAAAGGCTGGATGTGCCAAGGTTATCTGGGATTAGCAGTCCTTTTTGAAGCTGTTTTAGAAAGAAGTTCCTAGAAACAGCACCAGTTTGAGGCAGGATCAATTGGGGAGCTAGAACAGCAGTTCTTAGCATCTCAGCATCCTCTAGGGTGAATCCTGTCAGGGCTGCCCTCCTGATCTTCCATTCTGCAAAATATAAACCTTACAAGCAATACATAGTTCTACAAAGACATCTGTGTGGAAGATGCAGGATGCGCAAACCAACTAAGAGTGATTTCTTGCTCTTTGTGCAAAGTTAGTTTGATGGCATAATCAAACTGCAATATAACTCTACATTCATGCCATCTGAAAGGATTGTATGTAATAGGAAGTCATGAGAATTTTGTAGCCAGTGAGATTTATTTGCCATGCAAGATGAAGTTTTGGCTGGAGACATATATATATATATATATATATATATATATATATATATATATATATATATATATGTCCCTGTCAGTTCCAGAGTTGTTTCAATAGACAATATACATTACCAGGGTATTTGGTCCTTTTTCATTTTCTCCTGTCTTCAGATGAGATCTTCAGGGGGTCTCCCTCTATCAAATCTGGTTCTTATTACTTTGGAAGGAGTCCAAAATCTTTTCTTCTTTCCTATTAACACAAATACAAAGCCTCTTTCCCAACACAGCATGCCTTTGGTCCAGCAATTTGAAGTCATTAAGAGTATAGTCCAGTTTGGCAGTCCCTTTCTTTTTTAGGTCTGTTCTATTTTGACTTCTCTCATAGAGGATTTGCAATATCCTCACTTACAACAATCTTTATTTTGATAATTTTAAAAGAATTTAAAAGTATTATTGTGGTTATGATTATTATTAATCGAAACAGGGTTTTTCTGTGTCGCCTGGGCTTATTTGGATTTGCTTTGTAGACTAGGCTGGCCTGGAACTCACAAGGAACCTATCTGTGCCTGCCTTTGTCTCCCAAGGATTGAGACCAAATGCCTGGGGTTTTTTTTCTTTATTATCTATGTACCCTTGAAAACATTAATGTCAATTCCCATTTCTTTCTCCCTTCTTTGCAGATTAATATCTATGTGTATAAATGTACCTATATAAAGATATAAATACTTCCTAAGTGGGGCTATAAAGTACAGGTAACTGTAAGCTAAACTCTATTACCCTTAAATAAACAAGTTGATAACACTTATTGGAGATGGTATTTTATAAGCAAATTACCCAGCATGCAATTCTAGAAAACGTTTTATGATTTTCCTTACCTAATCTTGTGCCTTTTTGTAAGGCACAGCAATCAGAGAAATGTGTTTTGGTGATAGTTCAGTCAGTTATGCAGATCACATGAGCAGAGCAAGGGTCGAAATGACAGAGATACATGATACTCAGTTCATTTTTAGTAAAAGCACAGGGGTATCAAAACGGGATAGTTTTTAACAGCTGGATACTCACTGTGGCAACAGCTGCGGACACAAAGTATAGGAAACAAAATGAGAAGGGAACTGGACACGTGAATAGAAAGAAAAAACTCAAATTTTATTTCCTAACAAAAATTAATCAGTTATAGACCTAAATATTGATTGAGTTATAAATCTAAATGATATATAAATGTGTTAAGCTTCCAGAACAAAGCTCTTTATGACTGTGGGATACTAAAGATTTCTTGGTGCACAGGAAACTTAAATGAAAAGTGATTATCAGAGCTGCAGAGATGGCTCATCGGTTAAGAGCACTGACTGCTCTTCCAAAGGTCCTGAGTTCAAATCCCAGCAACCACACAGTGGCTCACAACCATTTGTAATGAGATCTGATGCCCTCTTCTGGGGTGTGTCAGAAGACAGCTACAGTGTGCTTACATATAATAAATAAATCCTTTTTTAAAAAAGAAATGGGATTATCAGAGCTGAGATGGTGCACACCTTTAATCCCAGTACTCGGGAAGAAGAGGCAGGTGGATCTCTATGAGTTCTGAGGCCATCCTAGCCTACATAGTGAGTTCCAGGACAGCCAGCTTTATATTGGATGGACACATGGGAATTCCTTATTTTTCTTCCAATTAGTTCGGAAATGCTATGTAGGCAAATGAATTTAAAAATTGAAACCACCTGAAGAAAGCAAAAGAGTTTCGTGATTTGTATAGGAGAGCATTTCCTAGCAAAACATGCTCAAAACGTTCCAAGGCAGGATGTTATAGCTGCAGGATGAAAGCCCAGTAGACATTCTATACCTGACTGTAGGTTCCAAACCTACAAACGTGTGTGTTTGTGTGTGGTGGTTCACACCTGGGAACCCCAATACTTAGGAGGATTTCGAGTTTCAGAACACTCTAAGCTATTGTCCTGATATTGTAATATCATGTCTCAAAAGAGAAAGAGGGGAAGGTAGAAGAGGAGAAAGAAAGAAAGGAAGGAGGGAGGGAGAGAAGGAAGAGAAAAGAAAAATAATGTGTGAACTAAGGAGGTCTTGGCAAAGATTTCCTAGAAAAGGAAGACAAGGAAACTCTTCTGGTTTGAGGGACCAAGGCCAAGACTTTGTGCATGATAACTACACACTCCGTCCTGCTACAGGACAACGGTGAGCAGGAGCCACAAGCTATGGAAGAGGGAGGCCCAGGTAAGACAAGCACATGAGGTCTTCGTTTGGTCTAATAAGATTCAACTGAAAAGATTAAAAGATAAATCTATGCATTTCTGTAGATAATTCTGGCCTTTGTCTTCCTTACATAGAACAATGATATGTTTTAAAGAAAGTTTAAATGACAAAAAAAAATTATATTCAACTGCACACAGTAAATGTGCAGTTTGATTACCACAATCAAGTTAATTGCTGTAACTATTACCTCTCTCGCCATACTTCAGATACACAGAGATCGTTCATCTTATAGGAATGTTTGTTCCTTCTGAGTGGTTCACCGTCACATATGTCTCCAAGTTCCTGGTACTTTGGTAGCCACCATTCTCATCTTTGCCTATAATTTGATTTCTTTAGACTCCACATATAGAAGAACTTGTACAGCATTTGCCTCTCTCCCTCCATCTTGTCTCACTTAGCTTAGTGTCTCCAGGTTTGTCAGTGTTGTGACAGGATTTGCTTCTTCTACTCATGGTTTAACAATACACCCCCCCCCCAGGAATATGTGTGTGTAACACTTTTCCTCTGGTGTCCACTTAGGTTATTTATGCCTCCTTGTTCTTATAGATAATGCTGCGATGCACATGAGAACAGAGATACCTCTTCAAGATACTGATACTAATTTTCTTTTGATGTATATACCCAGAAAAGAATTGCTGGATCGGAAGTAGTTGTCATCTCAAGTTTTGAAGAACTTTCTTACCATTCTTTTAAAAATGATTTTATGTGCATGGGTGCTTTGCCTTCAGGTATGTCTATGAACCACATGTGTGTCTGATACCTGTGGAGGCCAGAAAGGCTGTCAGATCTCCTGGATCTGAAGTTACAAAAATATCTGAGCTACCATGTGGATGCTAGGAACCAAACTGAGGTCTCCTAAAAGAGCAGTCAGTACCTTTAACCACCTCAGCATCTTTCCAGCCCCCTTAATATGATATTTCATAATGGGTATAATAATTTCCATTTCTAACAACAGCACAAGTTCTTCTTCATATCCTTACTTTATTGCTTTTCTTTTTAAAATATTATATTTATTCAGTGTGTGTGTGTGTGTGTGTGTGTGTCTATGTGTCTGTGTGTCTGTGTGTCTGTGTGTCTATCTTATACAGAACTTGCTGCATATATGGAGGTCAGAGGACAATGCACAGGAGTCTGCTTTCTCTTTCCACCATGTGGAACCTAGGGGAAAAACTCAGGTTGTCCAGGTTGTTGGGCTTGGTAGAAAACACCTCCATCCACTAAGCCATCTACCCCTATGGCTCCCCTTTTGATAAACCGCTGTACTAATAAGCAGAGGGTAATATTTTACCGTGATTTGATTTACATTTCTCTGATGATTATAATGTTGAGTATCTTTTCAAACACTAGCTGAGCATTGTGTTTGTTTTGGGGTGCCAATTCAAGTCCTTTCGTTATATGGGTTTATTGTTATTATTGTGTCATTGTTGCTCAGCTGTTGAGAGGTATGAGCCCCTCATGTATCTAGGATACTACACACACACACATACACACACACTCACACACACATCTAAACATATCTTGTGTTTTCTTCTATTCTGTAAGATAACTTTCCTTTTTGTTGACTGCTTCCTTTGCTGCACAGATTACTTTCTTGTTGTTCACAGTAGTGAATGAAACATCTAAAATAAGGCCAGTCATTCAGTCGTGTGCGATTGTGTGAGAACAGTGGTCTGACAGAATGAAATGGCTCCCACAGCCCCTCTCCCCCCCTAGGCAGCATCAGTGGCTGCTGCTTCCTGGGAGCCCAGATCCCTCTGTGTCAGCAGCTTCCCCAGTCTCTGTAGTCTACAAATCGAATCGCTCTGTCACTCTGTGGTGACAATTACAGGAAGAAGTTAAATTGATACAAACTACAACTGTTCCCCCAGAGGTACTGAAAGCAACAGAAAGCATCCTAAACTCAGTTTAAAATTCATTATGTGCTAAGACTTCAGGGCTGTGTGTTTTCAGCAGTGGAGCTTTGGGGGGGGGCACGCAGGAGGGTCATTGTCTAGCACCTATAGACTCTTCCCAGAAACCTTAGAGTCTTGTTTAAACTCCTAACATCTGCTTCTCTCCATATCCTTTTTTTTTAGGGTCCTAGTTTAGTTTTTACCTTGTAAATGACAAAACCAGTGCGTGACTCTTGATAGATGGGGACCGTCTGAAACTACAGAGAAGAGGAAACGGAAGAATAAAGGGGAATTGTTCTTTCCAAGCCAATATGACCGCAGCCTCTTCTCTTGATGGCCACAGTTTGCAGCGATGCGATATTTCCCTTCTACACTTAACAATTTACCTCAGTCTCCGATCATTACATCATCGACGGGAAAACAAATGCTATTGTGAAGACTACTGGAACTAGGAACGTAGCTCTCTCATGCATTTCTGTGCTCTCCCTATTATCTTAGTGAAAAAAAAAGTTGTCATTTTCAGAAGGAGAAAAGCAAGATGACAAGTGGGATAATGCATCGGAGACTTTCTCCTTAAGGAAACGCCTCCAGGGAGTCCACACCCACTTATATGCACTTTATAATGGTATAACTAGATGTAGTTGTTGGACTTAGGTCATTTTGTTGCTAGGCATACATAAATTATTGGAGAATACATGTACTTTTTTCCAATCAACAAGTTCAGTGAAGATGTGGAAGATATTTATGGATTCTTCTGGAAATTTTTCTAGGAGCAGTGTGTGTGTGTGTGTGTGTGTGTGTGTGTGTGTGTGTGTGTGTGTGATTTGTTAATTATCGGTGCTCCATACAGCCCCAAATTAATAAGATGGTAGGCTTTATGTTCTGCCCACACAGATGAACAATAGAAAAAAAAATTCACACTACCTCTTCATCTTAACTTGAGTTAAATGTGAGATTTTTTTCCAGCAGGGAACTGGCAGGGAGATATATTCAGACAGAACAATGAGTCTATTCCCGAGATTAGGCAGCAAAACAGCTCCTCCTAAAAGTAACGGGGTCTTTGCTCACCATCTCTGTTTCCCCCTCCCCTCCTCCACCCCCATCCCCCATATTCATCCTTCCTTGGCATTTCCAGACTCAGATTCTACATCTGGATTTTGTTGCATCTGTACTTCTGCTTATGTGATTGTATCAGATCCTGAGAGCTTATTGTGTTTCAGGATTGCCTCTAGTTGAGAATTTACCTCCCAAGAGGTCATTTAAACCTAAGTCGATGACTAAGTGGATGACTTCTTTAGGGCTGGAGCAATTGCTTCTTAGTGCACTGTCCTTCGGCAAAGTTTCAGGGGAAGATACAACAGAACGAAGGCACCTTAGGTGAGAGCCAGGGGCCCTCTGAATGGATTTCCTTGACACTTTGTCACAGTTTAATTTGTAAACAGCCTACATTCCTCTTCCTAGAGAATTCTTCCAAATATCCTATCCAATCCCCAGGCTAGAGAAAGAGGAACAGAAGAAAAGAAGAAGAAAAAAGAACAAGAGGGCAATTTGGTATTAAGAGTAGAAAAGAGAGGGTCTAATTCAGAGCTTTTAGCTGGAGAAAAGTATTTGAAAACCTGTTACTCATACAAGACCACCCAGTCAGAATACAGGAGGACTTTATGCATGACCAGTCCCTCAGATGTCCCCTCGGCCACACCCTGCTCTCTGAAGTTGTGTGGAACTGCAGAGGGGTTTTGACATAGCCCAAACTCAAAAGAGACCTAGAGGGGCTTGGGGTTTTTGTTTGTTTGCCTGTTTTTGTTTTTGTCTTTCTTGTTTGTCCACAAGGCTGGTTATTAATGTGTAAACTACTTTCTACTTCTAATTTGCAATCCTTGCTTTTTTTTTTTTTTCCTTTCCAGAATAAATACTAAGGCTCATGTACTAGATATAACTAGAAAGTCTGAGAACCCGGAAACTTGAACATTTGGAAAGGATTTGGTGTAGAAGGAGCACCAGACTGTTCCATCAACAGCTACACAACTCTTCTTGGTCTCCCTGTAAGGTCAAATCATCGCTTTAGGGCTGAGCATCGAAGCATTGTTCATCTTTTTTGGTGAACTCACAGACTGAGTGGGGGGCACAGGGAGGAGAGGAGAATGCCTTTGGTTATTGTTAAATGTCTTTTGGCTATTGTGCATGTGTCCAAGAGACCAGAGAGAGGTAAACAGGTGTAGAATTGGAATTCTGAAAATAATTAAGGAGCCATTTAGAAGTTTCTACCTCCAGAATGTCTTGTAAATAAATATAAGTGGTCTTGGAGGATGCAGTTTCTCAGGCAGATTTTGAACACTAAATAATATAGCCACCCCTGCAGAAATTGCTGTGCCTTGGAGGTAAATTTGGCTGTCTGTTATTCATATTCACTGACAATTTACTCTGTTTCGCTGAAACATTCATGGCAGACAAAGGGTTAACCAAATATTCAACCATGTCAAGTCTATAGCCACATGCTTGTGTATCTTATTCACAAGGCAAAATTGCTTTAATGTGTGTGTCTGCACACGTGTAGAGAGCAAAGAGAGGGAGAATCACACAAAGAGGGACCAGAGAGAGAGACAGAGAGGCTAATGAATTGTATCAACCAAGGCAAGGGACTAATAAAACTCCATTGTTAGCAGCGAAGGTGTAGGTTAACCTGGGCTCAAATAACTTCTTTCTAACCCTTCAGAAGCACATTATCTAAGAAACTAAATTTCTAAATTCTAGTGCTAAATTGGCCAGAGAAGAGATGTGATAAGATGTAAGATCTTCTGAACAACAAGGAAAGAAAATTGAAGTGAAAATTGCAATCTCCACCAGCAAGAGCTCTAAGTGAGATGAACTGAGAATGTTTACAATGGGAGGAACGTGAGGACATGTGAAGAGGACGATATTTAATAATAAAGATTAAATTGGAGACCTGGGAAGGAAAGGACTAAGCAAGCCAGAGTCACACAGCTCCACCCCCACCGGGATCTGGGAATGGGGGCTGGGAACAGCTTCAAGGAGCTTACCAGACTCACAACAGCACTACAGAGTGACTTTACAATGATGTCAAGGCAGTGGCAACAGATTTGATTTTTGTTTTTGTTTTTGTTTTCTTCCTGAAAGAAGAACAGTGGTGTGTGACAGTCACCGGTGACTCCCAGGACCTGTCCAAGAACTCCATCCCACTGACAGAAAGACAAGAATGCATACAGACAGACAGACAGACAGACAGACAGACAGGGGAACACAAATGCTGTGTCCCAAAGCCGGGGGTTTGGGAGCTGGGGTTGGTGGAGACAAAACAGATACCTGAAAGATGTATGCACTCAGTCTAAAGTTCTCAGCCTTCCAGTTAACCCTAGACTAACTACTTCCAATCTCACTGACCTTAAACCTCCATGTATGAAAGGGGTTGGCAGTGCTATCTCTTGAGGACGGAGTGTGCTATTACATGCAAAAAATCCTTGGACTATCTCTCCCCTGGAGCACAGGGGAGAGTCAGAAGTGTTTACAAGTCACTGGGCTCTGGGGGCAGCTTCAGGAGGGGCCCTGGGTTATGTAGAGGGCTTTCAGCTTGCTCTTGCAGCCTGTCCATATGTATGACGGCTGCATAATATATACAAGGTGACAACTGTCCTACTTAGGGGAAGCTTGGAGGGTGACTAAATATGAGGTCAACTAAGGACAACGGTAACATCCTTTGAGGTCTGTAATTATTTTGTGCCAGTTTCTTGACTGTAAAACAAAATCCACTACCTCTCTCTCTCTTCTCCCTCTCCCTCCCCGCCCCCCCCCGTGTGTGTGTGTGTGTGTGTGTGTGTGTGTGTGTGTGTGTGTGTGTAAGTTTTCTGTAAGGTCAGCTGTGAAATTTCACTACAAGCTTTCTGAGTGTGAATTTGCCTTGTAAGGTGGAGGGCTGGATCAGACACTTGCTCTGGGGAGGGAGACCCTGTGGAGAGGGAGGGTTTGCATTCTGTGTAAGCTCCACCCCAGGATTACCTGGCAACAGCCAGGTATGCTCCTCCCCACAGTTCCCTGGCAACAGCCAGGTAGGCCTGGACCTCCGCCTGCCCCTCCTCTCTCTCTTGCTTTCCTGCCTCTGGCTCTCTTGCTCTCTCTTGCTCTTCCTCTCCCCTTCCCCCACTTCTCTTTCCACTTGCTCATAGCCATGGCCAGCCTCTGCTTCTCTACTCTCTCCCTCTCTCTGCCTTTCTTTCTCTACTACCCTCTTAACTCTCCTCCCCATGTCCTGAATAAACTCTATTCTATACTCTACCATGTGGCTGGTCCCTCGGGGGTAAGGATGCCCCTACACGGTCCTGCTGAGACACCACCTTCCCCCATATCTCATCACCCCCCCCATAGAACATATTCTTATTCCTCTTTATCTTTTTTTAAATAAACACATCAAGGAGTCCCTGACTGTCTTTAAAGCTGTTGGCAGAAAAGACTTGGATTCAGCGTTTGTCAGAATCAAGGATTCCAGCTTTTGGGTCACAGAGGAAAAGAACACTTTTCTATTTTAACATAGACATGGACAGAATAACATAGACGCCAACCTGAGACTAAAGGGAAACCATGAGATGTGAATGCATTTTGCTCTTTCCATGAGGTCTTTTCTTTCTAAAGGAAGGAACTTTCTGGCCAATGGCGGAAAGAATACGAAAGACTAACACTTTGTATTCTGTTATGGCTGCTGGTGTCGCTGTCCCCTTCCTGCCCAGAGCACAGTTGGCCCACTGGGTCCATCCTGCTGTGACTCTAACCCCGTGGCTCTGATTTGGTTTACCACTTAGGACCACGCTGAATCAGGCTGCGAGTCTACTTTCTCCCACAGACCTGATCTCTTTTTTCTGCAGACTTCACATTTATAGACCCTCCCCACTTCACAGGGTCCAAGAGCTGCCGAATGGGTCTCTTAACTTCCTGCTATTCATGCAGGAGGACTATGGAAGAGCCAAGCACACAGCCAGCTACCAACCCCAGCCGCGGCCTTCCTCCCTCTGAAATCCCTTCCTCTTTTCCTTTCACATCTGCTCGGCCAAGTCTAACAGAGAAGCTCCTGCAGGACCCCATATATGTCTTACAACGCTGGGGCTCCCTCCCTACCAATCATTCCTTAGAAAGGGGTTTTATGATACAAATTTGATAATCTCCCATGCACATCGGCACTATTCTAATTGAAGTTGTAAGCCCATAAAATCCAAGCCCTTTGTCTTCCTGAAGGCCACAAGGTTTAAAAAGATACTATTGTCCCCGCCTAACACCCACTACATTGTCTCCAGGGACTGATTAAACAGAGTTCTGAATTGAAACAGTGAGGATTTTGTCTAGGTCCTTCTTAGGCCTGACAATGCCTTTTTCAGTATCTAGCACAAAAGGAGGTTTAAGGATGGAGATTCTTCGAAGATAGCCACATCCATATGGCGGATAAGGTGACAGGCAGCTGAGACCCAAATGTACCATCCACCCACCCCATCCCAGGTGACAACCTTGCCTCCTCCTCCTCCTCTTCCTTCTCATCCTCTTCCTCCTTGGACAAGAAAGGGAGGACCTTTACCAAGCCCAATGCCTGTTCTTCAGACCTCATCAAGGGCCTTGTCCCTGTTCCTGGACCAACTGGATAGCTTTCTCCTCTTTCCGAAATGAGTTTCCAGAAATAAGATCACAGCTTCAGAGGCAGTGAGTGCCTGGCCCCGAGGTCCTTCCTCTCTATATACTCAGAAAACAAAACAAAACAAAACAAAACAGGTGCAAACCAGGCCTTGAATGGAGAGGAGATCCTTTGGCGTGTGCACTGCTGACTGGACTCTTACTAGCTGATTGAACCCCAACATAGCTTTACTAAATCCCAGGCCCTCCTTCCCTAGGGTATCCTGGAAGCAGTGCCCTGGACCAGTCATTCCTGTGGCCCGTTTTTGCTCCCTCCCTATCCAGTCCCACCCCTGAGGTAGAGGAGACCAGGAAAGAGGAGCATAGGGAAGCACTCATGACTTTAACTGTAGGTCCCGAGTTCGTGGCCCCAAGCTCCTCAGTCCTCAAGGTTTAGAAACAGCCTTGAGCCAGGACCCTGCTTGCCTGGTAAGATTCACTTTCAGTGTCTGAGCCAGAGGCGCTGCCGCCGCCATTGATCGACCCCCAGATTCCCCTCCGTTGCCTCCTTCCCTTCCCTTTCCTTCCCACAGTCTTGTTGGGACTTCATTCTGACCTACAGCGTAACTGGTGGTCCGCCTCAATGTAAATGGTCTTCCCGCCTCCTGTCAAGGGAAACCAGTTCCCATCCCTTTAGTGGCAGGAGCGCCAGGGACCCAACCCTCCACAGTATAATCTAGTACCACAAACCAAGGGGGGAAAAACACTCTATTTCTTTTTTTAAAAATAAAAAACTTGCTTCATACAAGTCACTATTTAAAAATATACAAAATGCTCAAGAAATAAAATCTAGCTCTGGCATTCGCGGCCGGTCAGCAAAGAGTCTTGGAGAAAGTCCCTTGTGTGATTTTTTTTTGCTATTGCAGGTTAGGACACCCCAGGGACCCAGGACACAAGAAGAGTTCCTGCAAGGGTCACCTCCTGACTTTGGTGCGCTTGTAGCTCTACTGTGGCGGGCCAAACAGCAGTGTCCCAAGTCTAGAGTGGCTCTAGGCACCCCGTCAGCAGCCTCACCAGTTCCAGGAGACCAGAGCTGGTGGTGCTAAGTGCTGGTAGGCAGGGAAGAGGCCTAGCGCCGAGCCCGGTCCGAAGGCGGTGTAGCCCGGCACTGGGCACGCAGTGGCCGGGCGTGCGCTACACTTGTCCTGGGGCACCGCAGCGGTCCCCTCACCCCTGCTGTTGCACGGTGGCCTGTCGTGAACCAGCACGGGTACCATTACGCGGCGGAGCAGGCCGGGAGCAGCGTGCAGATCAGCTGATGTTGCCGGATCCGAAGACCCTGTGACCCCTGGCGCTCGCCCACGCTTTAACTTGTAGCGGTGGTTCTGGAACCAGATCTTGACCTGCGTGGGCGTGAGGCGCAGGAGTCGAGCCAGCTGCTCCCTCTCGGGCGCCGACAGGTAGCGCTGCTGCCGAAAGCGCCGCTCCAACTCCAAGGTCTGGGCCTTGGTGAACAGCACCCGCCGCTTCCTCCTCTTCTCGGCGGCGGAGGCGGCGGACGCCCGCCCGAGGGAAGCCGGCTGCGACGAGTCTGCGGGGCTCGTCTCCAGGCCGCTCTCATCCGAGGCTGGGAAGCACAAAGCAGACACCGCCCGGTGAGAGGCCAGCCTCTGCGAGTGTCCGGGACCTGTCCCCCACCCTCGCCTCCACCTGGAGTCCCCAATTCCTTTACTTCCCGGCTTTGAGCGCCTTTTTGCTTTGCTGGATTCACATCTGGGTACCCACGTCCCCTACTCTTACGACCTCATCTACACTACAAAAGTCATCAGCAGACCTGAGACGACGCCCGGGGGAAACCCGCCCTGAGGTCCTCTTAAAGGAATCGCAACAGCAGCCGAGCTGGCAGTCTAGCTCCCCATAAGCTGGCTCCCCAATGCGGGTCACCTCTGTTTTTGACAAACTTTGCAAAGCCCTGGGGCACGAAAGGAAGGTGTTTCAAGTCTTTAACTATCTCGACCTTTTCGGATCGCCAGACAGCAAGATCACACTACCTTCCGCAGCAGTCCAGGCCCAGGGATCTACACTCAGGACGTGCCGACCCGGACGCACCACCTGTCGGACTGAGGACCACAGAGCCTCGCGCTTGCTCTAGGCTTCAAGGGACCTGAATCTGGGTTGGGAAATCTCCACTCTACGTCCCTGAACCCAGAGGCTTGGCTGGGTCCCTTCTCTGCCCCCCCACCCCCCAACCCCAAATCCCCTACCCCCGCCGCAGTCCTGGCTCACTTACACGGGTAGTGGCTGCGCTCCGACTCCAGCCAGGCGGCGGGCTGAGGGACGCACGTCTGTTGCTCCCGCCTCGCCCTTGGCTGCGCGTCCTGTTCAGGTAAATTCAGGAGGCTGCGCACCGTGAAGCCGACGCGTCCAGAGGTGGCCATGGCCGAGGAGGGGGACGAAGGGAGGGGCGGGGGGGGCTAGGAAGCCAAGGACGTCTGGGGACGCCGCTCTCAAGGATGGAAGTGGGAGACGCTCGCCATGCACTGGGCTCGGGGGTGTCAGCGCCTTTGCGGAGGAATCCCTATTTATATAAACAGCCCTCGCCACTCGGAGGGCTTTGAAAGCCGCGGTCCGGGTGTCTAGGATTTTAAGTACCTGAGTGAGTGCTGGAGCGAAGCCGGGGCAAGTCCGGAAGGTGCCATCCCCGCCCCCCTGCCCCCCCCCCCGCTCCGCCCCGGCTCGCCCCCGCCCCCTCTGCACCGCAACCTCCCAGAGGTCGCAGGAAGCTGGCCTGGTATTAGCGATTGTCTGATTAGACCAAAGTGGGGACAGATAATGGGGATTGTTACCAGTGAATAACATCTTGGGTGGCAACCAGTGTCCACAGTCCTCCCAACCGAGCCCTAGCTTCCTTCTCTCCGACCGACAAGGGGCCTGGGCTGGGTGGTAGAGCTGGGGAGGGTGGGGCGACTTATTATTCCTTGTTTGTTTTTTCCAGAGCTTGCTTGCTGGAATGGTAGTTTCTCATAATTATTTGGAAAGTGATTTATAACTATGTTAAATTGATGCACTTTGGGGGGGTTAGCATCCCTTAGATAGCAGAGGATGGCCTGGTCTTTCCAGATGCCTGGGGCACAGGTTTTGCAAGAGCCTACACACACACACACACACACACACACACACACACACACAGTCTGAAAGGGCTGGGAGTCTGTGGGAGAGCTCAGGACCCGGTGAGTCCACAAAACCGAGATAGCCAAAATCCAGGTTCCGGAATGCCCAGCCTGGTCTGGCCCCTACATATCCTGAGTCTGGGGCTCCGTAGCTGAGCGCCTCCACTAGGAAACCCAAGGGTGGTAGCAGTTTTTAGAGTGGCCTACCAAAGTGCTCAGGCTTCCTTGATATTTGTCACTCTGGTTTCTTCCCTGCCCCTCATCTCCGTGTCACCCAAGTCAGTGCCAGTTTCCGAGTTAGCAGCATAGGAAGGGGCGTTGGGTGGTCTGTGTTGCTCACTGCTCACAGCGTAGTGGACCACAACGCGGTTGCCCCACCAACCATCAGAATGGGCGGATAGGCAGAATTAGCAAGAGGCCTGCCCAAAAGAAATGTGCCTGGCGGGAGATTTCTCCCAGATCCTCTCGTCCCCTAGGAGCACAGATAAAATGATCCACCTGGAAGGCGGTGGAGCGGGAATGAGAGAGCAGAACAGCAGGAGCAGGCTCGTTCTGTTGGCCTCTAGCCTTCCTCTGGCTTCAGTCTAGCGCTTGAGTGCGGTTAGACTCTTCCTCCTCCTATCCAGCTAGTTATTTGGGTATCTGGTTTCAGGGATGAGAACTGCATTTGGGTAGCCGCACCCGCAACCCGAAAACCCGCACTTTGCAGAGATTGAATTCGAACCTGACAAGGGCGTGGCGCCCCGTCCCCCCTCACCCAGCCTGCTCCGCCCCTACCTCCAGCTGCAGTCCTACCAAGCGTGCTTGAAGTAACTGGTGGCACCGCGCGCTGGGTGGTCGGGCGGAGGCTAGCCCACTACAGGCCAACTGCTAGGCCACAAACAAAGGGGAAATGGAGCTGGGACGGCCGGACCTGTTGGAAGCATTTGTTCCAGCAAAGATTTTGCATTTGTTCAGTCCGGAATAATGCGTGATTGACGTCTGCTCACAATGCGCTTTAGCTCGCTGGGATAAATCGGAGCTTGTCCGGTGTTGTCATGGTTTTCAATGGGATTCAATGGGATTGGGGAGATCGATCGACTCTGATGGCCGTCTTTCTGTGGCCCTGGCAATAGATTTATTAGTTATGTCTTTTTAAATGAGATTAAATTGAAATGACTGTGCTGACCTCTCTGCAGCGAAAACTCAGGCGGGAGCCGGAGATTTGCTAGGAGGCCTTGGAGTTTCCGGGAAGCCTGACTGTCGCTTCCGAGTGAAGCTGTGCGAGGTGAGGCCGCTCAGGCCCGGAGACCTGTGTGCTTCCTAGCTCTGCCACTGGCAAATCGTCAATCTTGAGATTCTTTTTCTCTGATCCGCACCCCACCCCCACCCCCAACCCCAACCCCGCTCCAGCTCTCTCCCAAGACCAATAGATTCCGTAATTTCTTAAAGACTATTAGTTTCCGACTCAGTCCCTCTGGAATGTCTCTGACCGGTCTATGCTCCGATCCGTTGTCAGTAGACTCTGATCTACCTCGAAGGACTCTCTCCAGATGATGTGGCTCCTCATTCAACAATTTTAGGAAGAACCAGGTTAGGGAATGTACAAGAGCCTTCCCTGGGATGACTGACCTCTCTTAGCCTTTTAATCTATTTAACATTCTAAGACCACGCTGATGTGTAGAAATAAGTAAATGACGCTCTTCAGCGCTTAAGAGCTCTTCAGCGTCAAATATTTGCTTTTTCTCTTAGAGTCTGGCTCCCAGGCTGTGCATCCCCTCGCAACAGTTGTGTTCTGAGAGAGAACTTGGATTTGGGGTGCGTTTTTAAAATCACTTCCGGCTTCATGGTTTTGCGCCGCCCCCTCCCCCCCCCCCCCGCCTTGTGTGCATGTGTTTGCCCTGGGAAACTGACACACTTCTTGGTCATACAGAGCCTGGTCATTTCCCTGATCAAGCACATCCTTGAATATGCGCCTTCTTCCCAGGGTTCTTTTTCTGAAATTTTACATCCATTCTTTCCCAGTCTTTAGCCAAAAACACCCAAGGAAACTGTCCCATGTAAACTATGTCTTCTGAAAAAAAAAAAAAAAATGGAGGAGAGGAGACACTCCTCAGAGGAAGGGACTGTCTTCCCTGCCTCTTCTACTTCAGCGAATCAAGGGCTTGATGTAGACAATTATTTGGATACCAGGCCAGTAGGAAAAGAATGAGAAGAACACGACTCACTGGATACAGGAGATGTGTGTGTGTGTGTGTGTGTGTGTGTGTGTGTGTGTCCTTCCCCAGCCCCGTACACATGAGATTCTGGGAATTTTAAGTTAACATCTCTCATATGGGACATTTTTCCCCCCTGGATTTTTAAATGCTGGTTGGCGTTTTAGTCTGCAATGCAGCACAGTTTGTGGGGATTATTGCTTAATTGTGCTTAATTGTTTCTCTGCAATTGGGTCTCGTACAATGTAACTGGAGCAAGTTTTCCTCGTTGGGGGTCTGATATGGTGAGAATGTTTGAACCGCTCACATTCCAAGTCTTACCAGAGATGGTCACCAGGGCAGGATGCTTAAGAAGTTAAGACTAGGAAGTTCCGAAATGAAACGAAAGTATTTTCATCTTTTGGGGGAAATTGTGTCTGTGTCTCACATTGTTTCTTTGAATCCTCCCCCCTTCTCCTTTTTTTTTCCTTCACAGATTCCTGCGTCTCTCCACAGTGCAGGGGAGAGGCAGTGCTGTGGAGTCCTCGGGACAGATGGAGGGCCGTCCACTACCAGGGCATTGTCCCTCATAGCAACTGCTCTTCCCTCTTTGTCAGCTGTCAATTAAAATAGCAAAATGAGGGCTGGAGAGATGGCTCAGTGGTTACAAGCACTGGCTGCTCTTCCAGAGGTCCTGAGTTCAATTCCCAGCAACCACGTGGTGGCTCATAACCATCCGTAATGGGATCCGATGCCCTCTTCTGGTATGTCTGAAGACAGCTACAGTGTACTCAGACACAAAATAAATAAATATGCCTTTAAAAGATATATATTTTATTGTTTAGTGTCAAGCAACAAGATATGAGATGCTCTACATTAAGCCTTTACAGATAAGGCTCTTCCATTGCTGTCGCTGTTGTCTCTGGTCTCTGGGCAAAAAGGTTTTTCTTTTTCTCTTATGTTCATCCAGTAGATTAAGTAGACACTATACATGCATTTTACATCTCTCTCCTCTCCTCTTCTCTTCTTCTCTCTCTCTCTCTCTCTGTATATATATGTATATATATGTATTTATGTATATATGTATGCATGTATGTATGTATTCAGTAAAATGGTTCTGTCCATTTAAATCTGTGTTTAGTTAAATGCCCCTGCACTCCCCTTCCTAAAAATTCAACAAGTAAGTTTTTAGGGTTTTTTTGGGGGGAGGGGGGTTCGAGACAGGGTTTCTCTGTGTAGTCCTGGCTGTCCTGGAACTCACTCTGTAGACCAGGCTGGCCTCGAACTCAGAAATCTGCCTGCCTCTGCCTCCCAAGTGCTGGGATTACAGGCATGTGCTACCACTTCCGGCTTAGCTTTTAGTTTTAAAAACTGGTTTATTTATTAATGATTCTAATCATTTTCATGCCTTCCAGTGGCATAAAAGTATTTGTTCTGACATGGTTTGTAAATTGTCAGAATCAAAATAACTACACAATATGCCAAACATTATTTGTCTAGATCTAAAATTCTTACTTTTGTTTCATCTTTTTGTTAAAGTTACTTTGTTAAATGTATAAATATAAATTTGACTGCTATAAATAAGTAGATTATATAATAGACTATGTATAAATATATATATATATACATATATAATTTGACTGGTATAAATATATAGATTATAAAATCTTTACTGAGTTTTACATAACAAAATTTCCAGACCTTAGATCATTCGCACTTGGTGTTATGTATAGAGAAGATCACACTTAGTATAGGCTATGTATAATGCTATGTATGGACAAGGAAGATGGACCCCAGAGCACGTTTTATGACCAGCGCCTTACACAGAGTATATACTGTGGGTGCTGAAAACCAAGCTACCCATACAGCATAAAAACATTGTAATGAGGCCCTGAAAAGTAGCTCCACTCTGTTCTGAGGTCAACTTCAAAAACTTACCGTACCTTGTTAAAGTGAGATAATTATTCTTTTTATTAGCAGCTGTTTAAACTTACATACCAAAGCCGTCATTCTGGGTAAGTGTTTGTTGATACTTTATTAAGGCAATTGCCGAAGGACTAAAGAGTCACATATGCAACTGTGACAGGACAGCACTAACAAGAGTGTCACTTTAGCTTTCGACCTTTTGACAGTGTTTCCCTGCACACTTACCCTGTAACGCATCCTGAGTCAGGCTAGATTAGCCAGGAGAGCTGGAGCTTCTGGGGAGCCTTGAAGACAGGCTGTCATAGTCCCGGGGGACCTCAAGGAAGGCGAGCCCCTTAGTAGACAGTTTTAGAAAGAAACAGTGTATAAGGCTAAAGAAGGAGTGAGCTCACTTAAAGCCACAGGCTGCCTGATCTGATGACTTCAGGGAAGAAAGCATGGAATATTCCACATGACAGTGGTCCTTTCCCCCTGAGTCTTTATATTTTTTAAAAATCAACTACAATAAAAAGTCTTTGGCTTTCATACTCTTTCAAGTTGTGCTATTTAGTTTATTCTTCAGTTGTCCTTTGGAAAAATCTTTCTCCCTATCCAAGGGGAGGTGGGAAAAATGTCCTTCAATAAAATGGAAACAACAAACAAACAAACAAAAAACCCCAAAACCCTCTATCTGTTTCCTGCAGCTCTGGGAATCCCTTACCCAGCATAGGTGGCGGCTGCCTTTGTGTTCCTGATTAAATGGGTGTTTACACTGAAGTCACATACCACACAAAGGAAACAACACAAAATAAAAATGTCCTTCGTGTTCTGTTTTTCAATCATTTGTGTGGAGGAGGCTCTTGGCCTTTATCACTGTCAGTGAAAGGTCCCTCATTGGCAGAGACATTCCACTCCCCCTGCCTCTGGGCACCGGGCGCTCACCATGGAAACTGCCTCTGGAGCCCACAGGCAAATACATAGATAAACGATGAGGCTAAATACTGTGCATTCCAGGTTTAGCTTTACCAAAGACAGAGATGAAGAAAGGTGTCTGGAGCTTCTTGAGACTTGTTGTTTTGGTTTGTCTTTTCTTGAACCAACCATCCAATAAACAAATAAACCACAACAAACAAATGCAAAATTTTACTAATGACATCAATAAAACCAACCAAAGACAATTACTTGTAAATGGACTTATTTCCATTAGGAAATAACTTAGAAATTACTTGATTTAAGCATAGTCTCTCTCCCCAACTCTAAAATATATATGTACTATTTATTTAATACAATGTTCATGTCTGGTAAAACAATATTTTTTTTTACAGATAGCTTCAGAAATGATAGTTTCATTATCTCTGAGGTAATAACTTTATCGTTAATACATATTTATATTTTTCTGAGTTGATTTGAGTTTTAAGGGAAATATACAAAAACCCTGGAGTTTCTTCTCCAGAATGCATTTCCTGCATCATGGCTCCATCCTTAAATGCAATTGGCTTATCCTTAAAACGTCACTTTTTACTTTGTCATGTGGAACCTGAGGAGTGGAAAGCATCTCAGAAAAACTTTTTTTTTTCCTGTTCCGTCATTTTGGCAAGCTCTTGTTTAGCTTAGCAGTAACCCCATGTTTCTCCCTGTAGGATTACGGCCACTCTCCTTCCAGCTCTGCCACGGTCCACAGGAAGTAAGAGCAATAAGGATTGGTGACCGGCGCGTCCACCCTGGGCCGGGTGTCTTCACTGCTCATTTGCACTGCCGGCTCTTCACGCTGCATCCGTCCGCTCACAGCGGACTGCTCTAGATAGCTACGGCATCAGCGCACACACACATTTTGGGTCTGTAACCCAAGCACGGTTAGTTAGTTGTTCACTTGGTCAATGGAAGTAGGTGTGATTTGGGTGTTTTTGCCGGAGAGCTGCTTCCTTAGTTCTGTTATTTGAACAAAATCAAAATCTTCTTCTTTTAATGTAAATTCCACAAAGAAAGCAATGGTGTGATTACACACAGAAGAGAGAGCAGACTCACTATTCTGAAAGTCATGCAGTTTTGGACTATTATCAAAGAAGGAGCAGACAAGGCTCCTCTGTAAGGTTGCACTATTGTATTGTATCCATCCTGTTTAAACAGAAGAAGTTTTGTTTTTGTTTTTGTTTTTGTTTTTAAGCTGAAAAGTGTCTATTTGTCATCTAAGCCATTTCTGGGGTTGTTGATCCCATAAGAGCTCTGGTGACTTAGAGAGTGAAGGAAGAAAAAGAAAAAGAACACAACATATTTTTGTTTTAGACTCAGACTGTTTCCTCAGTAATTGATATCACCTATGAACATTTTTGTTTCAAAAACTACCCTCTTTCAGTTCTAACTTCATTCATGACAATTTTCTGAGCCACGGAAAAAAAAAATGTGGTAAACATGTCTGTGTCCCAGGGGTTGTTTCTAAGTGTGCTGCTCGTGAGCGAACTACTGGGGCACAGCACAGAGGGGCTGCTGAGAACCAGACACAGCACAGAGGGGCTGCTGAGAACCAGACACAGCACAGAGGGGCTGCTGAGAACCAGACATTTCTGTTAATAAACTCGCCTTCTACCCTGGATGCTCGTTCCCTTTAAGCCAAAGGATTAAGAGCCAAAACAACTTTAGAAGGAGCAAATCAAACATAGCGTGGAGCTAAACATGCCATCCCTTATGCATTACAAACTGATCTTCCGTCCATGAACCCGGCAGCAGCTGCAAGCCAGGATTCCAGGAGTTACACAGTATGGTCGGCAAGCCTTCCCTGGTAAATTTGCCTTTCTGGTCTCTTCTACAAGGATAAAATAAATACTACTCCGGTTCCAGAAGTTTTAATCATTTGTTTTCTGGACCAATAATAAAAACACTCAACTTCATCTTTTCGTGACCCAGGTTTTTTGTTGTTGAGATTTACTATTATTATTATCATCATTATTATCATTATCATTATCATCATTACCATTATCATTATTATTATTATTATTATTATTATTATTAAAATCCTAGAAAAGTCAGGGCAAATCCTGGTTGTCCCATCAGATAACTGATCACAAGGACATTCCTAAGGCAGCCTGAGATAGGGAGTGGCACCTGCTGGTGTCCCTAACCAATGCGAGGTAGTTGTGGAAGTGGAGGTCCAGGTGACCAACTGCAAGGATAGAGGGGTTGGGTGGACTGCAGAAGCTAACCTAGCCCACCTTCCCCAGCCGGAAGGTAGGAAAGAGAACAAGGTGCAGTCGGGTTGAGCATTTATGGACCACAGCACCCACCTGGAAGCTGAGAGACAGCTTTGTGGTCCCGTTCAGATTCTGGCTTAGGCGCCTGGGGCCTGCATTTTTGTCAGTGTAGGGACAGCAACTAATGTCTCAGAATCCTGTTGGGGTTTTGTTAGCATCTCAGTGTCCAGCAGAGTGTGGTTTCACATGATTTAAGTTGTATTTGTTTCCAAACAACTTAGTCTCTTACAAGGCTAATTGGGTGGCACAGAAACCCCTTTAAAAGGTGCAGTTTTTAAAGTTAAATCTCCTTAGCCACGAACATAGATTGAAAACCAGTTAAAAGCCACTGAGAACAAATGAGTCTTAAATCGGGGATGAAACAAAGGGAAGGTGGGGGTGCACCCCCTAATGTCAATAGGCAGAAAGCCCCACGTGCACAAAGGGCTTGGGAGCGGCCGACCACCCAAGGTGATTCCAGTCCATTCTGGAGGTTGACAGAGACCTGGAGCCTGTGGTTCAGCTAGCTAGCCACCCAGGGTCCCATCAGGATGGACAGAAAATTGTCTCGTTCCATGCTACATTGTATCCACAGACAATTTTTTTTTTCTTCCAAGGACAAAAATATCAATAGGTCTGCTAGCTGGCTGCTGTGGCCAGCTGTCACATTCTTGGAGAAAACGAAGCCTATTACTGAGACTGATGAGCGCTAACTAGACTCGAGTCAATTGAATTACACAAATATACAAGCCCTGTGTCCCCACTGCAAGGCTGCCACCCACATAGCTTCATGATCAGTAGCTTACCGGTCTCTCTTGAGGCAGGAATTTGAATTGTAATCCACAAATATACAGTATGTAACTCATGAGCACCAGTCATGAGCTAACACTAAGACCTATCCAGTCTAACATAAGGGATAGCCCAGAATAGGCAACCTGAGTTTTCTTTCTAATGCCCACAGCATTTTGGAATTACATAGACAGACTAGAACTAGGTGTAAAATCTGGGTCACACAATACAACCTGAGTCAAGTCGCACATTACACCAGTTTCTTTACATATAAAAATACAAGTGTTCTGGTTGTTAGTGAAGTGTTATGTGTAAATGCTTTCCCACACTCGGTAAGCACTTTATTAATTATGCTATTTATTACTCTTATTGATGGAATTATATTTTATTATGTAAACTTTAACTACATAAATAAGTTGTATCTAATGATTACTTTTATACTAAGGGATTTGGGGAAGTGGGATATATAAGGAGAAATTGAGTTTTACCCTTATGATATCCTGTGATATGTTTAGGTTCATCAAGTCACATAACTGAAAAGAACTTTAGCTTAGCCCTCTTTTACACACACACACACACACACACACACACACACACACACGAGACAGAGACAGAGACAGAGAGAGAGAGAGAGAGAGAGAGAGAGAGAGAGGCAGAGACACAGACGCAGAGACACAGAGACACACAGAGAGTCAGAAAGAATGCGGATGATTTGACCAGTATTTCAGGACCCAGACTGTGAGCTCAGATTTCTTTAGCCTGTGACTCTTTCCACTGAAGCTTTCCCTACACTGAGTCCAGAAGTAGCTCCTCCCCACCCACCCCCACCCCCCCACCTCCCCACCCCCCACCCCACCCCCACACACAATGAGACAAATGTCTCCTCTGGAAATTTCTTACATCTAGCAATGCCACCCATACTCTCCACCTTCAGGTGTTCAGCTCCAGGTCTGGTTGCTCCCTGTCCAGCAAATCTGCAAACTCTCACCGTGCTTCTGCAGTTAGAGGGAGCTCTGATGTTTTCACTTTTAGGGCCTCTGCAGCTGCCCCACCCCACCCCCCACCAAGCATCTGTGTTTCAGGATGTATGCTTTCTAGTGTGTGAAGCCCTGAAGTAGCATTTGCATCATCTTAATTCACCCAGGACATCTTCTAGTAAAGTCCTTTCTCTTCAGCACGTATGAAGCAGTATGTAAGAATAGGCACAGATGAGTTAGAAATAAGTGTGTTTATCTAGAAAGGAACATAAACAGATCAATACTGATTGCTTAAGAAAAACAAAGGGAAATGCAGTAAGATTAAAGGGAGGAAGGGAGCTTCAGGGGAGGGAGAATTTTCGCCCACTGGGACAGTTATGAAGAAGAAGGACGATAATGCTCACACCACTTTTCCTGGAAGATATGCAAATGAGCTGGCAAGAGCTCTGCCAGCCTCCCCTCAAAGCTCAGGGCACACATTCTACCCCATTCTATAGTCTAAAGTGGGAATTTCTGGTTTCACTGGAGACTCAGTTGTGTCATGTGATGTTTGTTTGGAAACTGTCCTGTGAGAGGATATTTTGCTGAAGCAGACGTGTGAGAGGATGTTGTGCTGAGAACAAGCACATGGTGTTTTTCTGAAAGTTGCCTGCTGGAAAGGACCTGTGATGTTTTGCCGGAGCGGACACTTGAGAGGACGTGTGATGTTTGGTAAGGGTATGAGTGTAACCCGACAGACGGTGGGTGACGTTCAGGCACCCTTCGCTGGTCTTCACTGGGCTTCCCTGAGGCGGGCGTTCGCTGATGACACTTTGACATTGGTTCATCTTGCTTTCTTTGCTGATCTTCACATGTTGAACTCACCTAAGAACTTCCGGAGGTGTTCTGGCTGCCTCGCGCTGCTTCCTTGGACTCATGCCAATCTGCGGAGCCTTGCAGTTTCTTCTGGATCGAGCCACTGCTACTGATTTGTGTTTGGTGTTTGCAGAGTATACTGGACTATCTCTGCTGATTTGTGTTTGGTGTTTTGCTAGTGGTTTGGACTGCTGACGACAAAGATTGGAATCACCCCAAAGAACTATTTATAAACAGGTCCATGACCCCCTTTTCCTATTAATTTTTCTTTTCTCCAACTTCTGGTGGGTGGCAGGCTAGAAAGGAGGTTTCAGTGTCAAAAAACTATAATTAAAGTAGGTTTTGAAAAATCTAAGCCTACAATAGACAAAAGTGGTTTTCTCTTAGTTGTCCCTTGAATATTTCAAATATATTAATTCCCCTTTCTTTACTGGATTGTAAGCCTCTTCAGATACCAGCTCTGCATAACTTTTGTAGTCTCAAAAAAATTCTTTGTTTTTGAGAGGGAGTTGTTAGTACAAAAATAAATTGCTGAGCTGCATGGTGGCGTACACCGTTAATCCCAGCACTCAGGAGGCAGAGGCAGGCAGATTTCTGAGTTCAAGGCCAGCCTGGTCTATAGAGTGAGTTCTAGGATAGCCAGGGCTATACAGAGAAACCTGTCTTGAAAAACAAACAATTGAATATAATGCAAATGGATTGTTTTAGATGGTAAAACATTGCATCATAAAGAACTATAGCTGTGTGTTGCTCTAGTGTACCTAATTAGGTATGAATAGGTATGAATTGTGGGTTAATTTCCTACCTAACAGACCAGTATAAAACCATTTCCTGCTTGAGGTACTGTGGGATGGCACAGGAGGATTAGAGAGAGAGGTCTGCTTTGATAGGAAGGCAATCCTTCGACTCTCAGAGCAAAGTTCTCTCCCCTTGAACTGAGTAAGACACAATAGGTGATAACAGCTGATTCGGAATAGTTAACAGTCTAGTGTATAAATATGTAAACATGGGTAAGTATGTATTTAGACAATTTAAAGTGTGTCTCATTTACCCAATTATAAACAGCTGTCTGAGAGCAATTACGATTTATCATGTAAATGCTTATTTGCATAATTCAAAATATGAATATTATTTGCTTGATAAAGACTGTAAATAAATGGCAAACTGAACTTTCTCATGCTAAGAGTTCTATGTCATCCTAGAGAACTGAAAAAAGGAACATTTTGTTCAAAATGAGACCTGATTTTAGTAATTCTAGAAGGTTGGAATAACCACTAATTTAATGAGAAAGGGGCAAAAGTCTCAGAATAAGGATGTCTGGCTGGCTGAGGAGTAAGGGAAGGGGTCCTATCCCTTTGCTAGTCATTTCAGGGAATTTCCTATACAAGGATGGTAAATTGCCTTAGGGTTATTTGCACTGAATGTGAGTCTTTAACAGTGAAAAATTATAGGGTAATTAGCAATTACTTTTTGTTCTATAACTTGATATAGACAGTTTCCCAGTAATATCTCATTCCCTAAAAGTGTGGATTACTAGATGAATAGCTATAGTTCTAAGTATACTAAGGAACTTCTTCTCTTTAAATATAAAACTTATTTAGGCCAGGCATGGGGCACAGACTTTTAACCCTAGCATCTCTGGAGGTAGAGGCAGGTGAATCTCTATGTGTTCAAGTTCCAGGCTAGTCTGGGCTACATAGCTAGTTTCAGAGCAGCCAGGGATATGTAGTGAGACCCTACTCTGCTCAAAATGTATATAGTTATTCTGCTTTTATGGGGGAAAAGTAATAAAATAAGAACATTTTGTGTATTTTAGGGTTGAGGAGATGGCTCAGCAGTCAACACTTGCCTGGTGACCTAAATGAGACCTCTGAAGCCCAGAACTTATGTGAAAAGCTGGATGTCACCTGGAATTCCTATAAGGATTTAGAAGAAGAATCAGCTGAAGGCTTTGGGCCAGCCTAATCTGAAATATACTTGGGGAACAAAAGAGAGCAGCTTCAACAGTGGAAAGCGAAGTCCTACTCCTGACAGTTGTTCTTGATCTCTACACTTGTATGAACCCCGCTAACAATTAACTTAATTAATTGATTAAAACAATAGTTTCAATGTCTCAGTGCTTAAAACAATGTAAACTGGGTCTCTTGTAGTTCTGGGGGTGAGAAGTGTGGGATGAGGCTGTAGGCAGGGCCAGGCTTAGGATGCTCACCTTTAATCCCCGCACTCTGGAATAGCAGCAGGTGGTTTTGAGGTCACCCTGGTCTGCACAGAGCATTTCCAGCCAGCTGCGGCTACATAATGAAATCTGATGGTTAATGTGAGCAGAGCTTCGCATCTTTTAGAGCTTCTAGGAAAGTGCCTTTCCTTGCCCGTCCCTTGTTCTGGTGCTTGCTGGCAAGCCTTGGTGTTCTTTACCGTGAAATGGGGTTGTGTGCTTCCGTTCATTCTTCATTGCTGTCTTCACTGCTCCACATCCTCCTCTCATCCACATCTGCCCCGCCCCTGCCCCCTCCCCCCCCCCCCGCCCTCCTCCTCCTTGTGCACTCTAGGCAAACTCTCACTTCTTATTTCTTCTCTCTCTTCTTCTTTCTTTCTTTCTCTCTTTTTTCTTTCTTTCCATCCTTCCTTCTTCCTTCCTTCCTTCCTTCCTTCCTTCCTTCCTTCCTTCCTTTCTTTCTGTCATCTGTGTGTACACACGAGTGTGTTTCGATGTGGCAGTCAGAGGACAATTGGTAGCAGTCTGTTCTTTCCTTCTGTCATGTGACTTTAGGAGTTTTCACCTGCTGAGCTATCCTGCCAACTCCTGGTCAAATTCTCTACCACGGAGCTAAATACCCAGCCCCAGTTGTCTCCTCTTCTTGGGATAACGTCGGGCATTTTAGTTAGAACTCTAACTCTTCAGTATGACTTAATCTTAACGAGTCACAGCTGTGAAGGCCCTGTGTTCGTCTGTTAGTATGGCAGGGTGTCTGAGACAATGTGTAAAGAAAACGGTGCTTTCTCGGCTTACACTTTGAGAAGTGTCATCGGAAGGTCAGCTGGCTTCATAGCAAGGCGCTCGGCAGAGGATTTTACGTTATGGATTGAAGAAAAAGAGAGAGAAGAATGGACTGGGATATCACTATTATTTTTCTCAAATACAAGCCTCAACAGACAGGGGCACATACTATACATTCCCACTCCAAAAGGGAGAAACTGGGGCATAGTGAGAAAGGGCTGGATCAAAGCAAGACCAAACCCCAGCAGAACAAACCCCAGATTCCGTAGCTCTGTGTATGGTATCTAGTGATTTAGTTTGAAGGATCTTGTACCTGACCCTGGCTCTCTAGATTTGCTGAAACATACAGCTCTCCCTCAGGATTGTTCCACTTCCTGTCTGCATGTCTGAAGGCCTCTCCAACATCTTAGGGTGTCTCTCCATCACAATTCAGGTGTCTTCTTTATAGACTCACACAATGGCCTCCCCGGGCCACCTCATGAGCACTCCAACTTTGCTATACATTGCCTGGCCTCAGTGGCTCTCAGAAACCTCAAGGAGAAATCTACAATCTTCTAGATCTTGCATCTGTCTTGCCTCCAAATCTGGTCCCACATGGAAAGTTTGACAGTCAGTTTAGGGTGGGCCCTCACTCCCTCAGACCACCTGAGCAGCAGCTCTCCTGTGTAATTGCTCTCTGGGAGGAAACACCTAGGCTCTTTCTTTTTATAAACTGGAGCTTTAGCTGGGTGGGGTCTTGTCCTGAGGAAAGCTTTTCTGTTTTTGAAGCAGAGTAGGGGTGTGTTAATAATGCTAATTTCAACAATCACAGCCTCTCTTCCAGAACACACCTTGGCCGCCCCCATTCACCTCTCTAGTATTCTTTTTCTTCTCAGATGCACACTTCATATTTCTTCCTGCCAGAAATGCTCTTGTTCATTGTAGAACTATATAAAGTAATCAGCAAAAACCAATCCACACACTCAATGTTCTCCTCTCTCCAGCAAATTAGATCATTGCTTTTTAATTTATCCTCACATAAGTTGTCAGAACATGGGCAGAAAACAGCCAAATTCTCTGTCCAAATGCAGCATGAACAGCCTCTACGATCCATGCTGATGAGAGTCTTCATTCCCCTCTCTAACTTCATGAGCTGCACATTCCCTGTCTGTATTACCCTCTGTTTTATTGTCTGTCTTCTAGGCTTCTACTAGGATGGCTCTGTTTATAGCATTCAGCCACATTTCTACTCTAAAGATCCAAAAATATTCCACATCCCACCACAAAAGACATGGCCAATTTCTTCACAGCAACACCACCACTCTCTTGGTGCAAGCTTCAATTAGTCATTTTTCTGTTGCTGTGATATGATGTAAAAATCATGACCAAGCACAGCTTGCCAAAGGAAGAAAGAATTTATTTTGGCATATGTGTCCAGAAGGCTAGAGTCTACAGTGGTGGGAAAGCCAAGCAGCAGAAGCAGGAACCTGAGAGATGATCACATTTTATCTGCATGTGGGAAACACACACACACACACACACACACACACACACACACAGAGAGAGAGAGAGAGAGAGAGAGAGAGAGAGAGAGAGAGAGAGAGAGAGATTATATAACCATATGGCACAGTCAAGGAAAATATATTCATTACATGAAATTATCTTGACAAGAACTCTATTAACCAGACTATGATATGTCTTATTCTTTTATTAGTTTTTGCAGACCAGATTTCATCACAAGGTCCTTCTTGTTTTCTTTCTGACACTGACTCCAGAAGAATCTTCCAAATGGACTGATTCTCTCCCTGCAACAATTTTACTGTGTTCTGGGATCAATGTGTCCCTCTTTCGGGCTGTTCTTTTCGTACTTCTACAAAGCAATGACTTTATCCCAAGCATTTAAATTTAAGTTGTTTACTCATGACTATTATTGTG
Organism: Apodemus agrarius; assembly: GCA_964023405.1. Lineage (NCBI taxonomy): Eukaryota > Metazoa > Chordata > Mammalia > Rodentia > Muridae > Apodemus > Apodemus agrarius. Next base: position 67,198,502 of record OZ030011.1, on the reverse strand, counting down.
AGTGTATGGTGTGTGTGTGGGGTAGGAGGGGTGTACATTGCCATAGTACATATACAGTTGTAAGCAGATAATTGTGTGGAATTGGCTCCTTCTTTCAATCTTTACATGAATTCTGAGGGTTGGACCCAGGTTGCCAGGTTACCAGGCTTTTATGACAACAGCCTTTACCTGTTGAGCCATATCACTGGCCCTACACCAAGCATCTTGGTAGACACTTTATAAAAGAAAGCTCATATTTCAGAGTCATGGTAGGATTTTTTGATGCTTTTGATATCAGCATTTTATAGATGAAAAGACTGACACTCCTATAGGACGTGTATAATATTGCCACACAATATGTGCCAATACAGTTGCAAGAACATCCTGGCAGCTGGCTCCAGACTGTCACTTTCTGGTTTTCTAATATTTCAAGTACAGTTGAGGAATGCTTTATGGCCTCTGTGATTCTTCAGCCCTGCTGTTTTGACCTCTGCTAAGTGTCTTCTGTGCCCAGGAAAGAAATATCAGTTATCTTAGTCAGGGTTTCTATTCCTGCACAAACATCATGACCAGGAAGCAAGGTGGGGAGTAAAGGGTTTATTGAGCTTATACTTCCACACAGCTGTTCATTACCAAAGGAAGTCAGGACTACTAGATCTCAAGCAGGTCAGGAAGCAGGAGCTGATGCAGAGGCCATGGAGGGATGTTTCTTACTGGCTTGCTTCCTCTAGTTTGCTCAGCCTGTTCTCTTATAGAACCCAAAAACATCAGCCCAGGGATGGTACCACCCACATGGGGCCCTCCCACCTTGATCACTAATTGAGAAAATGCCCCACAGTTGGATCTCATGGAGGCACTTCCCCAACTGAAGCTCCTTTCTCTATGATAACTCCAGCCTTTGTCAAGTTGACACACAAAACCAGCCAGTATATCAGTTAAGAATTTGGAGACTTGGGGCTGGAGAGATGGCTCAGCGGTTAAGAGCACTGACTGCTCTTCCAAAGGTCCTGAGTTCAAATCCCAGCAACTACATGGTGGCTCATAACCACCCATAATGAGATCTGATGCCCTCTTCTGGAGTGTTTGAAAACAGCTACAGTGTACTTAAATCTTAAAAAAAAAAAAAAAAAAAAAAAAAAAAAAAAAAGAATTTGGAGACTTGCCAGGTAGTGGCGCATGCCTTTAATCCCAGCACTTGGAAGGCAGAGGCTGGTGTATTTCTGAGTTCGAGGCCACCCTGTCTCAAAAAAACTAATAATAATAATAATAATAATAATAATAATTTGGAGACTTTTATCAATCAGGAAGACACACACTGCATCATTTCCTCAGAGAGTCTTATAGATAGGTGCCTCAGAAAGTCATGGCAGAAAAAAAAATCAGGGCACTATAGTGCTCCCAAAAGAGAAAGCAAGCCCCAGAAGCTGAGCATGGACTCAAGAACTTGTCACAGACTTTTCTGAAAAGCAAGACTAACCAGAGGTAAGATGAAGTGCCAAGGTGGGAGGGACCTGCCCCACACCGAGGTGTTTTGTGATACTGACCAAGGAGGAAAGCAGTACTGAGAACCTTGCACGCAACTGTAGTGGTCAGAGCCCTGGAACCGTCAGACCTGCTCTCAGGTTGCTGGAGCTTTGGCTCCTCTGACGTCATCACTGTGCAGCTTCGGCTCCTCTGATGTCATCACCGTGCAGCTTCCGCTCCTCTGCCGCCATCTTGCAGCCTCTCTGCTTTCATTAGTTTTATGAGAACAATGGAGTGGTTGTCACTTATGCCTTTTGTATGAATCTGTCAGCACAGACAGACAGATCTATTGAGGCGAAGGTCTACTCCTCACACTGACTTCACATCACCTCCAGTGCTCAAGGAGCTACACAACCTTATCCACCCGATCCTTGACACTCAGGAAGAGTCAGGCCTAATCAACATGAATAAATAGAAAATCCAACTGATGAGCTGGATGAGTTTTCTTATTTTATTGTTACATTTATTTGTTTGTTGTTATGTGTGTGTGTATGTTTGAGTGCGTGTGCACTACGAGTGCATGTAGTTGTACTTGCAGGTGCCAGGGTGTGTGTGGCAGTCAGAGAATAATTCAATTAGTCAATCAATTAATCAATGTATAAAACAAATAAACCTTGTTTTTCTTATTAAACCAAGGGTACGGTTTACTCATTCCCAATATCTCACCATTCCGTGAAAGATCCTATACCTTTTATATTATATTGTAAGACTCATTTACTACAAAATGCTTAAAGAACTGTTTGGGGGCCAATTCCAATGTTAAGGGAAATGTACATATTTGATATTTAATGTTAGCCTTCGAGGGTCCTGTTTCCTTGTTAGTATTCCATCCTCCTCTGTCTCCCCACCCCCACCCCACGCACAGGTGTGTGCTAGCAACTGAAAATAAAATCTGGAATGGAAGACAGACTTCTATGGTTCCAAAATTATCTGTAGAGAAAGCAACGCCACTTCAGTGTGCTTTGTTATATGACAGCATTTTCTTTTCTTCTGTCAATTGAAAGAAAAAAAGATAAGTATTTTGTGGCACCTACCAGTAAAGAGGCCATAGATAGGTCTTGAAGTGAAGAGGGATTTGCACATTGGCATAAAAATGAACTTCTTTGGCTCTTAAACTGTTCCAAGTCTTCGCTGAGCCATGGTCTAAAACAATCAGTTCCAAACACCAGTTTCACATGAAGTCATGAATATGCTCCACAGCCCTTTCTCACGTGTTCCTATGGATTAGACAAGTCCCTATCCGTAGCACCAACAGGGCACATAGGTGACTTTTACCGATTTACCATGCCGAGCCTATAAAGCAGAGCTTGTGCTAGAAATCAGAGATTAGAAAGTTCCTAGCCTCAAGTTTTTCTTTGCCTGGGATGGGGGTGTACAAGAAAGCCAGCAAAGATGGCAAGGGCGTGGCTAGGGCCAGACCTGAGGCATGAAGCCTGGTCTCCAGATGCACGGGCAGCTGCTAAGCGGTACGGAAGGCATTCTTTACTGTCTAGAGATGAGATGAAGAGTGTGAAGGCACATTGTTCTGCATAGAGGGTTGTCTTAGTAGTAACTGCAATACTCTTCTGGGATATGTAGACCTTGGCAAATTCACTTAACTTTACATCTAATTCATATGAAAATATTATGAATATACAGACACATTCTAAACAAACTAACCAACAAACTGTACTAAAGTAAGAAAACTCAGCCAGTTCACCAGCACTTGTGCAATAACACAAAAGCTTAGGAAACTGCTCTATAAGAAATCCAAACATAGACCCAGAAATGAACCCACAGACTTATGGTCACTTGATCTTTGATAAAGGAGCCACAACCATCCAGTGGAAAAAAGATAGCCTTTTCAACAAATGGTGCTGGTTCAACTGGAGGTCAACATGCAGAAGAATGTAAATTGACCCACTCTTGTACTAAGATCAACTCCAAGTGGATCAAGGACCTCCACATAAAACCAGACACACTGAAACTATTAGAAAAGAAATTTGGGAAGACCCTGGAGGACATGGGCACAGGGGGAAAGTTCCTGAACAGAACACCAATAGCTTATGCTCTAAGATCAAGAATTGACAAATGGGACCTCATAAAATTACAAAGTTTCTGTAAGGCAAAGGACACCGTCAGAAGGACAAAACGACAACCAACAAAGTGGGAAATGATCTTCACCAACCCCACATCCGACAGAGGGCCAATATCCAATATATACAAAGAACTCAAGAAGTTAGACCCCAAAGAACCAAATAACCCTATCAAAAAATGGGGTACAAAGCTAAACAAAGAATTTTCACCAGAAGAAATTCGGATGACCGAGAAACACCTTAAGAGATGTTCAACATCATTAGTCATCAGGGAAATGCAAATCAAAACAACCCTGAGATTCCACCTCACTCCAGTCAGAATGGCTAAGATTAAAAACTCAAGAGACAACAAGTGCTGGCGAGGATGTGGGGAAAGAGGAACAGTCCTCCACTGTTGGTGGGATTGCAAAATCGTAAAACCGCTCTGGAAATCAGTGTGGCTGTTCCTCAGAAAATTGGGCATGTCACCTCCAGAGGACCCTGGCATACCACTCCTGGGCATATACCCAGAGGATTCCCCTGCATACAATAAAGACACATGCTCCACTATGTTTATAGCAGCCTTGTTTATAATAGCCAGAAATTGGAAGGAGACCAGATATCCCTCAAAAGAGGAATGGATACAGAAAATGTGGTATATTTATACAATGGAGTACTACTCAGCAATTAAAAATAATGAACTCATGCAATTTGTAGGTAAATGGTTAGATCTGGAAAATATCATCCTAAGTGAGCTAACCCAATCACAAAAGAATACACATGAAATGCAATCACTGATAAGTGGATATTAATGAGCCCAGAAGCCCTAAATACTCAAGGCACAATTAGCAAGTCAAAGGACTCCCAAGAAGAAGAAAGGAGAGGGCCCTGGGCCTGTAACGATTAGATCCAGTATTGTAGACCCAGAACAGAGAAATCGTTGAGGGGGGGGAATGAGTGGGGAATAGCAGGGGAGGAGAGGAATTATAGGACATATGGTGGGGCGTAACTGGGAAAGGGGAAAGCCTTTGGAATGTAAACATAGAATATAGAAAATAAAAATTAAAAAAAAGAACTTAAAAAAAAAAGATTGGATCCAGTATTGTAGACCCAGAACACAGAAATCGTGTGGGGGGGGGGGATGATTGGGGAATAGCTGGGGGGGGAGAGGAATTATGGGACATATGGTGGGGGGGGAACTGGGAAAGGGGAAAGCCTTTGGAATGTAAACATAGAATATAGAAAATAAAAATTAAATTAAAAAAAAAAGAAATCCAAACATGTCAGCTACTATGATCAGTCATCAAACATTATCATCGTCATCATCATCATCATCATCATCATCATCACCATAACAGCAGCAGCAGCAGCATAGGAAGTGGTGGGCATTGTATGACAGGCAGGGGCCAGAGTCAGTTCAGCCCAGAAAGATCCTCTCTAGCATACTTTCCTGGGGATCGCTAAGTCTCTCACCAGTATGTTTGGAGTTCTAGGGTTAACTGCCTAGAGGTAAGAGGCTGAACCCATAATCTCCTAAATTCCTTCTAGCTCTGAGAAAATTCCCACTTGAAAGCAAACAAACTCCGTCTCGGTCTCGGGCACAGAGCCTTAAGTAACAGAACTCCTTCCATTTAGCCTTATGTCAATAATCAAAGAAGGATGTCTTCCTGTTCTCTGGACTTTTCAATGGCCAACACTCACACACTGAGAACAATTTCTTTAATAAGGTTAAACTTTTTACCTAGGCAGTATGTGTATTAATGTATTTTTTAAAAAGGCTTTTCAGGGCTGGTATTTAGTGGCTAAAGGCATTTTCCACCAAGACTGACAACTAGAGTTAGTTCCTGAGACCCACATGAATGAAAGAGGTAACCTTCTCCCATATGTCCTATGCCCTCCACATGTATTCTGTGGTACACACACACACACACACACACACACACACACACAGAGGAACTAAATAAATATAATTTAAAAAGATCTTCAGTAGCTGGGCGGTGGTAGCACACGTCTGTAATCCCAGCACTTGGGAGGCAGAGGCAGGTGGATTTCTGAGTTTGAGGCCAGCCTGGTCTACAGAGTGAGTTCCAGGACTGCCAGGGCTATACAGAGAAACCCTGTCTCGGAAAAAAAAACAAAAAACACCAAAATTAGTTAATTAATTAATTAAAAATAAAAAGACCTTCAGTCAATCAGTCAAAAGAAAATGAACACACACACACACACACACACACACACACACACACACAATCTGAGAAATTGAACCTAATAAGGGTGATTTTCCTGGAACTAAATTTTTGCCAGCCTGATTTTGTCCAGTGAATAGTTAATCTGTTGATCTTTATCTCCTTTCTCTTTTAGCTTCAAACAACTCAGTGGGAAGACAGGCATGGGTCTGCAGTTGCAATCATGACTTCCCCACTTGGGGTGATCTCTGACAAACTGGCGCTACAAGCCAGGCCAGAAACCTGTTCCCTGCCCTCTCTTCCAGCCTCTCAGCTTCAGTCTGTCTATGCCCCTCACACACATGGGCTATCTCAGGGAAGGCAAATTTGTTTCTGGAGACATATTCTTTTTCTCTCAGGGCAGAGGAACTGGGGGTTAAGGGGGGGATGCCAAAGAAGTAGAATAGCTATTCAACTCAGACTGTTGTCAGTGGTCTTTGTCTAACTATAATGCCATCTTCTTTTTCTCTTGGGTGTTCTGATTGAGAAAGAGCTACAATGTGCTAGAAGTGATAGATTACCCACTCTCTCAGGGAACCTTACTGACTCCTCATAAAATTAGAAAGCTGTATATATATCGCTTCTCGGCCTTTTGGCTAAGATCAAGTGTAGAAAGCTGTATACAGTGATCAAAATGTTGACTTTCCTATAGACGAGACAGCAAAATGAGCTTCTCTCATCAACTTGCTATGAAGAGTAGGAAGGAAACAGTGGAGGATGGAGACTAGTGGTCAAGGCTACTGAGGCCAGCTAAAGGTGACCAGGGGTTGCCTCCCCATAAGCCAGCCCTTAGGTCACCCCAGGACTAGTTCTTTTCTTTGCGTGTGATGATGATTCAGGCTGGATTCCTGGTTCAGTCTTGTCAGGACTCAATGGGTGAAAGAGACAGTGGGTTTGGAAAATGTCTTAGTCAGGGTTTCTATTTCTGCACAAACATCATGACCAAGAAGCAAGTTGGGAAGGAAAGGGTTTATTCAGCTTATACATCCATGTTGCTGTTTATCACCAAAGGAAGTCAGGACTCAGGAGCTGATGCAGGAGACATGGAGGGATGTTCCTTACTGGCTTGCTTCCCCTGGCTTGCTCAGCCTGCTCTCTTATAGAACCCAAGAATACCAACCCAGAGATGGCACCACCCACAAGGGGCCTTGATCACTAATTGGGAAAATGCCCCACAGCTGGATCTCATGAAGGCACTTCCCCCACTGAGACTCCTTTCTCTGTGATAACTCCAGCCTTTGTCAAGTTGACACACAAAACCAGCCAGTATAGAAAATTACCCTAAGAAATATTACAAAGCCTGTCAGTGGGGTATGGTTGGCATCAGGTTATTGCAATTGAACATCAAATGCCCTAAGAATGTAAATATATTTTGACCCATTTCCCTTCTAGAAACATGTTTTCTCAAGGAAAACACAGAACTGTATAAAATAAATGCATACATTTCATGGTCGCTTAAGAGACTGGGAAAATGGGAGTGGACTAAATTATCCAGGGTTGGAGCTTGCTGGAAATAACAGTCTCATCAAATTATGGACTAGATTATGTATACAGAGAATTCACAATGACACAGTAGAGGTTTCAAATGTCATGATAAGCAAACAAAATCCAGGATATAAAATTCTAGAAACAATAGAATCTCCAAAATGTAAAACATAAATGAAAACCACACAGTGAGATATTAAAATGTCTCTGATCAATGACATTGGATACGTTTTTCTTCATACAGTTCTTCACTTTCCAAGTTTTATACTTTGAACACATACGACTTTAATGTTTAGGAGAAAATATTTCAAATGTACTATCATGTTAGAAACTAATAAAGTTGAAAAGTATAATATCTTTATTAAATGAAAAATGTACCCTTTGTAAAATATTATCATTGTAAAATTAAAGAAATATCATTTAAAAAGAATAGAAGTATAAGTAGAAGCTGGTGGCTTCATTTGGGAGAAAACAGCATATTAACTGTCAGAAATCTGGTTCATAATATTTTGTCTGTAATTGTACAACCAAAAAAGAACCACTTAAAAAACCCATTTTGGATGTTTCCTTATTTTTGGAGAAGCGAGTTGGCTGATTTATGATCTTCAAGTTTCCTCCTAACTTTTAACCATTGGCAGAGCCACTGTTCGTCTCAACTGCATAAAACAAGACAAAACATTGGTGGGTAAACAATAGCAGTGCACGGAGTGCCGAGTGCGAATCCGCGGGGGCTTCCACGGCAGCTGAGAGCTACTGTTTAATTCCTGAGGTTAGAATTAGCACAACTGTGGGGATCAGGCAGGACAAACAGAGTGAATGTGTCCAAAAAAAGAATGGTGGGAAAAATGGGAGGAGTTGGGCGGGGTGCGGGGCAGATGGACGTCAAAGAAGAGTCCTTCTCTGACAGAATCAGAGAGCGACACCACCACAGGCATTTGGTGGTCAGGGGTTGATTGATCAATGGCAAGAGTCTAGCTGACAACTCACCAAAGGATGAGCAGGGGACTGACCTTTCACCTCCACACTCCCTGCACAAATTCCCCGGAGGCTCCGTCTTAGCTCCTCGTGATGTCAGAAGTCAATGACCGAAGACAAAGTTCCACTCCGGACCCGGCTGACCAGACGGTTTTTGACTTGTGTTTATGAAACAAGTGAGAGGCACATTTAAAAACAACAACAAAATAAAGAAGTGTGGGATCAACATATAAAGAAGAAAATAAATAAAGAGAACCATGAGATCAAAACTCCGGGCGGTGTCCTAATCTTGGCTTTGCTGAGGTCTTGCTGGGTGGCCGGAAGCCGTTCACCCTTTTGAGTTTCACCCTCCTCCCGGTGAAATGGAAGCAGTCATTCCTGTCCCTGTCTCAGCCAGGGAGGGCGTGAAGTGTCACAGATGCTGCAGGGAATGGTGCATACAGACCTTCAGTCTGCCTTCCCTGCTCTTCTCGGCCCAGCTGAATGGAATGTAACAGTGGAGCTGGTGTGGAGGGCAGGGTGGAGGAAAGAGGAGGGCTTTCTCTTGTATATCCCAAGCACTATCAGATGTGGAACTATGACAATCCTGTAGCCCACAGCAAATGCCAAACGCTCTAAAGACTCTGAGTCAAGCAGTTGAATTTCTAGGAAAAGTGATGAGTCTTTAGTTTATCTGTGGAAATAGGAACATTGTATTTCTTTAGCCGTCGTTAGTCACGGCTGTGCTTCAGTTCTTCATGAAAGGCTTCTCGCTTAGTGTTTTAAATATTGAGATATAGTGATATTTGATTAATGTCAAGGGCATTCTGTTCTCCTTGTAGTTTCGGAAAGGCAAAATAAAGACTCAAATTCATACTTAACTTAAATCCCATTGTATCCTTCCTGTATCTTTCCCAGCACTTAAATGTAACTGTGTCTGTTTGTAAACTCCTGCTTGATACAGAAGCCATTAGGTTATCTTTTTATGGGAGATAGTTGGGGACCATTTCTATTTGTAGGTTTAATTGATTCTGATCCTAGAGGCTCTGGATTCTTTTTTTTTTTTTATCAGAATAAAAAGTCTTTATTGGTTCTAGAGTTTTACAGTTGACTTGAAAGCAGCATGCTTTGCAATGACAGAGCATTAGCAAATCCCAGAAGACAACTTGGAGGAAGCAGAGGCAATCCATGTGCATCTCAACACATGTTTTATCTAATAATGCTGAGATTAACCACGTGTAGGGTATTAAAATGAATTCTTATACCTGATCTTAATGCTTATTAGTATGTGACTAATGTATGTGCAGATATTTTTTCTTTTTTATTTATTTTCTATATTCTTTGTTTATATTCCAAATGATTTCCCCTTTCCCAGTTCCCCCCTCTCCATAAGTCCCATAAGCCCTCTTCCGTCCCCCTGTTCCCCAATCAACCCCCTCCCACTTCTCTGTCCTGGTAATCCCCTACAATGCTTCATCAAGCCTTTCCAGGACCAGGGCCCTCTCCTTCCTTCTTCTTGGGAATGATTTGATATGTGGGTTGTGTCTTGGGTACTCAGAGCTTCTGGGCTAATATCCACTTATCAGTGACTGCATTCCATGTGTGTTCTTTTGTGAATGGGTTACCTCACTTAGGATGATATTTTCCAGTTCCAACCATTTGCCTAAGAATTTCATGAATTCATTGTTTTTCATTGCTGAGTAGTATTCCATTGTGTAAATATACCACATTTTCTGTATCCATTCCTCCACTGAGGGACATCTGGGTTCTTTGCAGCTTCTGGCTATTATAAATAAGGTTGCTATGAACATAGTGGAGCATGTGTCCTTATTGCATGCTAGGGGAATCCTCTGGGTATATGTCCAGGAGTAGTATAGCAGGGTCCTCTGGAAGTGTGGCTCTGAATTCTTAATAATTCCTTGCCAAGTATTTTCCATGATGAATGATGATTTGAAGACCTCTCTGCCAGTCACCAGCAGAGGTGATGAGTGCTGGAGGAGCTATGACAGCAAGCGCCCCTTTAATCCGGTCCGTTGCAGTGAGCCCCCCTTCCTTTGAGCCCTGTGTGGATGAATCCCTTAAGAGCAGCTTTTCCTTTACTGGTCTTGAATGAACTCCACTTCTTGGTGAGCACTGCTCACCCTCTCGTAGTAAACTCTTCTAGAGAGACTTTCATCTTGCTTGCTAGTTGCCTGGGAGGGGTGGAGTCTCAGCAGAGGTTTAGGAAGTTAAATCGCAGACGCATCCGCACTCACATACAGTGTCGCCTGGGTCTCAGAGAAAACAAGAAAGCCTACGCTGACCTCAACGGTTAATTAAAAATAATCTTTTCATTAGTTCTTTGAGAATTTCAGGCAATGTATTTTGATGATATTCACCTCCCTTCACCAATTCCTCCCAGATCCCCACGTCCCCTTAAAACTCATCAAAGCACAGTGTGTATTGGCCAACAACTCCTGGGCAGGAGGCTTACTCTGGATTGATTAGGTGGCACACACTGAAGAAAATTGGCCTTCTCTCTACCAGCAGCAAGAGTATCACTGTCTCCTCAGCTAGGGGTGGGTGGGATTTTGTACCTACACCCCCTCCTCAGCTAGGGGTGGGTGGGACTTTGTAACTACATCCCCTCCTCAGCTAGGAGTGGGTGGGACTTTGTACCTACATCCCCTCCTCAGCTAGGGGTGGGTGGGACTTTGTACCTACATCCCCTCCTCAGCTAGGGGTGGGTGGGACTTTGTACCTACAGCCCCTCCTCAGCTAGGGGTGGGTGGGACTTTGTACCTACAGCCCCTCCTCAGCTAGGGGTGGGTGGGACTTTGTACCTACAGCCCCTCCTCCACGTTTTGCCTGTTTGGGGCTTCTGCAGGTCTGGGCCATGCTGCTACCATGTCTGTGAATTCACGCGTGCATCTGCCCTGTTGTATTGGGCAAATGCTATTTTCTTGAGTTATCCATCACTTGTCTTTTACAATCTTTCCTACTCTTCTTCTACGTGGATCCCCGAGCCTTGAGGGAAAGGGGTCCGATGCAGACATATCATTTAGGGTGAGTATTCTGAAGTCTCTTAGTCTCTGAATATGGGAGACCTAACCTTTTGGTTATCATCCCCAAGTATGGAAGAAGTGAAAATGCTTAGTGGAAGGAGGCATTGAGTTCGATATTAAAGAGGAAAAAATCACCAAAAATTGGCAATGATCTAGATATTCAATGAATAGATATTTAATTTAAGTAAATTTAAATTAAATTTAAAAAATGTTTTAAATTTCATTTTGAAATATTTGTGTTTCTTTGTTTTATATATATGAGTACACTGTCACTCTCTTCAGACACACCAGAAGAGGGCATCAGATCCCTTTATAGATGGTTGTGAATCATCACGTGGTTGCTGGGAATTGAACTCTGGAAGAGCAGTCAGTGCTCTTAACTGCTGAACCATCTCTCCAGCCCTTAAATTTATTTAGTGTGTGTGTGTGTGTGTGTGTGTGTGTGTGTCCCCTCACAAGTATGCAATGCATATGGAGGTCAGAGAACAGTTTTAAGGAGTAAAGTCTTTCTTCCCACATCCAGATGCAGGGGACTCGACTCAGGCCATTGGGCGGGCAGCAGATGCCTTTGCTTGCTGGGGCATCTCACCATCGCTAGAACTCTGTGGTTGTGAAAAGTGTCCCCTGAGATGAGGATCGTGACACACTGTGCAAGGCAGCCGTGTGCAAGGCAGCCGTGTGCAAAATTCCATAATTATTTTTGAGGATTTGTAGCTCTGGAGAAAGGGTTTAAAGTCATTTTAAACACAGAGTGGGGGGGACAGAGAAAATCGCTGTAAATGGCTTCACTGTGCACGCTTTCTGTCCATGCCATGTAACCTCCCTTCTCTGGTGTCTTCACAGGTGCTGTGGATTCTTGCTGGCACGGGGAAGAGGAGGAAGAGCAGACCGTGGGAGACACATCGGTTGTTTATTGGTGAACCGTAAGACTCCAAGTTCAGCCATAGACATCAATTGATGGACCGTGATGGGGTGGGGGTGGGGGGCTACCTCGCCAGTCAGTTGATCTTAAAAGTCCTTCAGCACCTTTGAGACAGTGGTTCACAACAGTCTGCTTAGGTGTTGATAGATGGACATGACGGCCCACCTGGAGTGGCTGGAACCCAGTAGGTCCGCAGTGTCTGGGACCCAGTAGGTCCCGCAGTGTGCAGGTGAAATCTCAGCTCTTCGTTTTCACAAGCTCTTCATGCCTTCCTTAGACCACCTCCTCTAAAAATGTACTTTTTCCATACATGTACACACACACACACACACACACACACGTTGGATTCCCCTCCTAAAATGACTTTCTCATCCTGTATCACCAAACTAGAGACTCAATGTGTGAGGAACCACCTTTCCCTCTTCCAACCAACAATACTCTGAGTCCTTTTTCTCTTCCTTTCAGGTTGGTCCTTAGTACCTGTTTGAAGCTGGTACCATTGGACACGCAGTGAAGGGGTGGGGTAGGAAGATGGGGGAGGTAGAGTCATACAATGTGGTTGGCCTGGGGCAAGAAGGGAAGAGACAGAAACGGGATCAAGAAAGATGTGAGGCAGCAGCCTCATGAATGCTATGAGGTCTAAAAAAATCAATGAAAATACTCTACTTTCTAAATACAACCTTGGCAAACATACAATATGACAGAGAGCAAAACCTGCTTAATAACAGACATTGTCAGAGAATTGTAATGGCAATAGTTACAGCAGATGAGCAGTGGGCACCTGGTCATTAGCTTAGCTAAGGGAACGTTATGTTATGAAGGTCTAGAGGAGCCTGGGCTTCTAGATCAGGGGTCCTCATGGACCCGTGAGAAAGCAAAACAGATGTCCTTTGTCGCCATCTAGAGTCCAAAGCCTGGAAGTATTGGCTGAGGAAATTTTAATCTGGCTCGGTGTAGATAAAAATCCCTCTGTCCAAGTTTAATTAAGGCACCATAAAAACGCCAGCCTCAGGCTTACCCAAGTCAATCAGTCCTTTTAAACCGGGCAGGAATATGTGCTTAAACTCAAATCTCCATAGTGACGGAATGATTTCAGGGTGAAAAAACACTAGTTGTCTCTAAACCTTGACTAAAGGAGAGAAAACACATTGAAAGAATGTGGAGTGGGTGGGGGCGGTCCGCATTGTCTTCTAACTAACTGATGACCTTAGGAAGTCATTTCAGCTTACAAAGCCTCCTCCTGTTGTATAAGACTACAGGGCTGAACTAATTCGACATTACAGTTTTCTAAGCTCTAAAGCATAGAAAGCTTTCTACGCGTTCTTATCAAAGAACCTGTGTCTTTGCTGCCCCCTAGAGTCCAGCCTACAACCTGCAAGAATTCCGTGTAGTAATTTTTGTTTGGAGAGATTGGCGGTTCCCTGTAATCCTCAGGACGTTCCCCACCCCACTTTTCTTTTCTGAAATATGTTTTTCATTCTTGCCATCTTGGCTTTCTACACATCTTCCTACAACAATTCAGTTCGACTTTTTATTTCAGAGTCCTCCTCCACCACTCCAAACCACCTCTTCCCGGTCATATCTTTGCCTGTTGAAATTGAAACCCCGTCCCTGTGTTTAGCAGACACGGCAAGCTTCCCTGATTCTCTGTTCTGTGACGCCTCATCTGTGTGAGCAGCAGGGGGCGCTGTGGAGGGTTATCTTCTCTAAGGCCAGGAGTCATGGTTTATAAAATACAATCCCAGATGCTTTCCTTGTGTCCCAAGAAATGTGTGCGCCAGACTCACCACTGAGAGGACCCTCAAAGGTCATAGGAGCCTGTGGAGGAACCATTTCTGCAGTTTCTTTGAGAGTTATAACAACCAATCTTAAATTACATCAGATATACAGCTAATATTTTTCTTTTAAATATTTTAATGACTTATGATTATGTATATTTTTGAGGTCCAGTGAGATCATTTGATACAACTTGCAATGTGTAAGTCGGGGTAATTAGCGGGTTTTGTTTTAGTAACTCTCAAGCTTCTATCTTCTCACTATTTTGAGGTCTATGATTAGTAGCTGCAAAGGACTGCACCTCTGTTCTAACAACCACGAGGACTGCTCCCTCCCACTTACCACGCTGCTGATTATATACACACACCTGCCATCCAACCTGTCGCAGTCTTCTGTCACTTTGCTCCTTTTGGGCTCCTAGTGGTGACAACCACCCCTTTCTCCACTTCCAGGGACTTCAGTGGCCTCTTCTGGCCTCTTTAAGCATTGCACGCATGTGATAGTGCTCATAGACATGCAGGCAAACCACTTATATACACGAGATAAATAATATAACCGTGTAGAACACCCAGTGGTTAGTTATGATATCATTAGCATTTTGTTTTGTTTCTTTTAACGCTAAGATATTTGACCATAAATATGGCTTTCGATTCACCATAGAGAACAGCTACTGGGTCAACCTTACAGCACGGCATTTTCCTTCTTTTTTAGCCAAGGCGTAGCACCTTTACTCCCCATGGAACTGAAGGCAGAAAGGATCTAGTCTGTGAGGTGGAAATTTCTGGCTTCTTTGGAAGCTCCCTTGTGTCACGTGAAGCTGTCTTGTGAGAGGATGTTTTGTTGAAGCAGTCACACGACTAGGCCTTTGCTAGAGCAGATGCTTGAGAGGGCGCATGATGTTTGGAAAGAGTATAAATGGAACCCTATAGACAGTAAGAGGATGGGTGGGTGCTCCGGTGTCGCGGGCCACACAATGCTTTGCTGGTCTTCTCTAGTCTTCATTTCATGGAGAGAAACATGCTGAAGAACTTTTCGTGATATTCCGGCTGATTCTCGCCACTCCCCCTCCTGCCGGACTCGTGCTGATTCAGCAGAGCCTTGCTGTTTCTGCTGGATCCAGTTGCCACTACCGATTCCTGCTTGGTGTTTGCTATTGGACCAGACTGCTGGTATCCTAACAAAGAAGAGTGGAATCGCCCCCAAAGAACTACTAGGCAGGGCCGCCACCCTCCTTTTCCTTATTCTTTCTTATTATTTCTTATTCCCCTACCTCTGGACAGCGGGCCAGAAGGGAGTTGAAGCATTTAAGAACCCTAAATAAAGGAGGTTTGGAAAATATAAGCCTACAAGTCTGGTTTCAGGGTCTGGCTTTTGATGTTGGGCATATGCTCTGTAAAGCCCCGGGACCACCCTGCACCTGTGAGCCCTGACCCCTTCTTCCTGACATGATCAAAGGTCATCTTTCACACTGTCCACCTGGACCCCACTGACTTGCACAGGACAGATTGAAAGAGTCATAAGAGCACAGAGAAGCTTCTGCCACTCAGAAAGAAAGAGTAGAATCGAAGCATACTTCTCCCCTGGAAACTTTCCCCAAGGTCAAAGCAGAGTTGAGGAAGGAGCTGGAGACTCCTGTTTGTGGTCATCTCCCAGCTTGCAGAAAGTACTGGGTCTCTTTTCCCAAATGTCAGGGGGATTGCCCTTTCCTACACAATGAAGTGACCCTGGCCAATTAACATAAGAGGAACAGAAGACTATCACGTCTCAGGGCTGGTGGGGAAATTTCAGTAGGGTAAGTGTCTGCCATTCTACCCCAGAACCCATACAAAAGTCCAGTGTGGTGCTACATACTCCTGAAGAGTACTCAGAACTGGGTACTCAGAACTGGGTACTCAGAACTGGGTACTCAGAACTGGGTACTCAGAACTGGGTACTCCAGAACTGGGGAGAGAGAGACAGACAGATCTTTAGGGTTCACTAGCCAGTAAGATAACCTAATTGGTCCTGGACCTCCACAAGCACACACATGCACATGGACACGTGAACTCGTGAGCACACACACACACACACACACAGAGAGAGAGAGAGAGAGAGAGAGAGAGAGAGAGAGAGAGAATCTACCACTTGTCTGTAAAATGACTACAAGATCAAAGCAATGTGGAATGCTGCATGACCCTAGAAGGGACAGTTGACTCTGGAATCAATGTGACCTTTAAAAAAATTATATAAATGAGTGTTAGGCTTTTGCAGTTTAAGTCATTGATACTTCAAGATATTTGTTACAACAGTATATCCTGTCTCTCTGGTGCATGCTTTCATATAAGGTCAACTATGCTTTTTTATTTTTTGTCTGAACGTTATTCTCCTTGACAGAGAAGACACAATCAAACTTCTCATTTGTCTTGATCTCTATAAACAATACAACCTATCTACTTTAGATTTACCCATGTACGGATTTTTTCCATTTCCTAAAAGTCATTGTTTTGGCCCAACATTCCCCTTTGGGTGCCGATCCGTCTCCCTTATCAGCAGTGTCCCTGGGGCTGTCTGCTCTCTGGACCTGCCATCACTCGTGATGACAACGTTTAAAACTCAAGCTTATTATAATGTCCCCATGCACTCGCTGACCCCTATTCATGTTCTGGGCGTCACTAAATGGATTCAGTGGGTATAAAAAGGAGAAAAAGGGGAGCGCATGAAGTTGGGAGGGAAAGGGGATGGACTACGGGGAAATGAACGGGAAGAGAATGAAAGTAGATTTAATCAAAACACGTTATATTCATGTGTAAATATTAAAATACTTTTTAAATAAAATATGAATGTGTCAGGTTCTCCTTGGCAACTCTCCTTTTCCTTCTTTACCAGGTCCTGATACATACGACTGCATATTTCAACAGGTATCAACATTATTATGTGACTAGCATATGTATGCCTAGCATACATGAGGCACCGGTGTGATTTCCAGTACCTCAAAGGAGTACAGAAAATGAAGCATTCAAAAGCCCAAGACAAGGAAGTAGGCGCAGGTGTTTTGGTTATTCTGATAAGCCCTTGGAAACAACTGTCACAGGACTTTGCTTATGGCCTTGACAATTTTGGGTTTACTGTCTTGTTTGCTCCTCATTGTACTACTATTGATCTTAATACCTGCACATAATTTAAATTGGTATAAAAGTGGATTGAAAATTATTAAACCTGCCTTCATTCTCAAAAAAAAAAAAAACATTCAAAGGTGAATTGCATGGATGCAGTTGTCATGGTCATGACTGTAATCTTATATAAAGCCACCCAGGAGGCTAACACGGAGAAATTGTAAATTTTGGGACAGCCTGGACTATCTAACAGGATCCTGCACTATAAATAATCTAATAAACAAACACTCCTCTCAGGGAAGATGAAAGTCCCCGCATAGCTCTTAATCTCAGTTCATTCTCTTCAGTGGAGCTTATGGACCCCTTGGAGACAAACCAGCGATGGAGAGCTGACCTAGCAGGTGTCTCCTCTGGCTAAATCTGGCTTCTAGCTTTCCTTTCAGCTGGAATTTCCATTCCACTTCTTAGTTGATCTCCTTACCCCCTGGGTAGCCGTCTGGGTCTGATCCTCTTTCAGAATGATCCAGTCTAGCTCTTTCCAGAGAGCTTTCTGATTGCTAAAAGTGTCCTAAAAATTCATCTTTCCAGATAAATGTGATCAGAAGAAAAGATCAATTGCTCCAGGCTGAATTTGTTGTCCCTGGCAGATGGGCTACGTGTTCCGTGTGGCTTACTCCCTACCACTGGTCAAATCCTTCCAATATCTGACAATTTGATCAGCAACTAATCCATTTTGAAGTGTCTGACCAGAACCTGAGCAACTTAAAATTGGAAATGCCATGTAGATTTTAGTGAGATTTCTTCGGTGCCGATGGAAGATGATTGCTAACATATGCTCTGAAAACCCTCCATGCCTTGTGCCGTAGTTTACAAATGAGAGACTTGGTTTGGTTTAGTTTTCCCAGACAGGGTGTCACAGTGTACCTCTGGCTTCTCTGGAACTCACTGTCCTCAGACTCAGAGATCTGCCTGCTTCTGCCTTCTAAGTGCTGAGATTAAAGGTGTGCTTCACCAAGGCCCACTGAACCATTTCTGCCTTTGTGGATACATGTCAAATTTTGTATCTTATTGTTTTTCCTGTGCAAAAATAGTTCTACAGTGAAAAATCTTAGCATATATATCTTTTTGTATTTTTGCAATATCTATATATTTATGGTGAATTTCTATACGTGGGATTAACAACAGGTTAAACACAATGCAGCTACAACATGATAGGTTTAAGGGAAATGCAGCTACGTTTTGCTGAATGACCCTCATCCCTCTCCATAGGGCAACAACACATTTGTGCATTCTGATTTAACTGAATGTATTGTTAAATATTTAGGTTACTGCCATTCTACTAACTGAAAAACTTTATATATTATACAATTTGAATTTGAATTTCTCTTATTTGTAAGTTTGGTAAGTTTGGACTGTTATTTTATAAAAGAAACAACAACAACAACAACAACAACAAAAACCAAAAAAACAAATGAGAGACGCTTTCCGTGATGGGTTGGAGTTCCCATGACTCTTTCTTGGGAGTCTCTCTGACCTTGCCCATAGTGTGCCCTGTACCCTACCTTCATGTAACAAAGGGTTTTGGTTACAGGTCCTAATATTCAAAACTCTTAACCCAATATCTTAGCCCAAATTGTTTTATCTTAATAAAAACTCAAAATATTCAGATTCAAATTTCTTACTGAAACCACCATATTGAACTCTCTGTTCTCCAACACTTGTGAAAAGCCAGTTTCAGGAAAAGCCAGTTTTAGGAAGCAGTTATAGAGTCTGTCCTGAAAGGACAGACAGGCTTCTAAGAAGTTTTCAAGCTTTTCCTTAAGACCACACTAGGCCATGAGACTTTGTATCGGTGTGGATACATGCTTTGGCCTACACTGAAGAATTTTATGAGACTTGATGCTCGCTTTGTGGGAATTTTGGTTGAGAAACCGTCCACTTCAAGAACGGTTCCTCTGGTTAAGATCTCTGGAGGTGTAAGAGCAAAGCAGGCTTCTCAGAACTCAGCTTGCTCCTAGCCTGTGACGAATGTGAGCTGTAAACCTCAGTGTGACTGCTTCACAGCAACCATCAGCACTTGAGAATGTGCATTTCTTAGTATCAATCCTGCTATTTTCTACCTAATTTTCTTCTATTGATTTCCAACTCTGTTTTTAGCCTTATATTTATTTGTGTGAGTTGATCTAAATCCTTCATAGAACATTTGGTTGTAATCAAAATTAAATCACCATCTCAACTCTTGTTTCACCTCCCCCTTTCCTATTTATTTATTAATTTACTTTATACCATGTCTGCACCCCCCTCTACTCACAGATCCCCTGTCAGAGGCCCCTTTCTTAGTCCCCCTCCCCTTCTCCTCTGAGAAGGGAGAGCCACCTGGATAGCCTTCCACCCTGGCACCTCAAGTCGCTGCAGGGCTAGGTGGCATCCTCTCCCACGGAGGCCAGACAAGACAGCCCAGTTAGGGGAACAGGATCCACAGACAAACACCGAGTCAGGGACAGTCCTAGCTCCAGATGTTGGGGAACCAGCATGAAGGTCAAACTGCACAGCCGCCTTCACCGCATGCCTCAGTCGATTTCCTTAACCTCCCTTTATCAAGGTAAGGAATGAGTATGACGAGGCCGATAGCATTGCTGGCTAAAATATTCTCTGTGCCAGAGTAACCGGCATGTATTATTTTACGTAATTTTTATAGCTGTCCCACAAAGAAGATATCATTTCCCCATGTCATAGGAAGGGAAAAGAAGCTTACAAGTTTTAAATTATTTTATATGATCCAAGATAACATTCCAGAAATGACAAAGCCAAATAGGAGCCCTCCAAAGCCTCTGTCAGGGCGCTGACTCTGAGGAGTGTTCATTTTCCATTAATAAAACTGACCAGTCCGTGGTTTTAGTGGATCTAGGGACATACCCCATTGAAATGTCAGGGTTAGGATGTGGCTCACTGATAGAGTACTTGCCAGCCGTGTGAAAGGCCCTGGGTTTGATCCCCAGCAACACACACACACACACACACACACACACACACACACGGGAGGGGGTGTCATTTCTCCACTATGAATAAGGAATAGAGGTATGCAAGACCTCTCAATCATTCAAAGCATACTTTTCTTTCTTTCTGAGTGACTACAGCTCCATCAACTGCTGAATGTGAGAAGTAGAGTTCAGACTAAACAGAGAATAAGAAAAATATCCACAAATATTTTACTGAATTTCGGTCACAGGGATGAAGAAAGAAGAAGAAACTGGAAGTAACATTTTCTTTAGCCTGTATGAGGAAACTTAAGTAAATTTTAGTGAAGTGATTAGATTTTAGTTCTAATTAAACACATCATAGGCACTATTGTCAAATATTTCAATCCAAACTAGCTGCAAATCAAATACAGAAAGAGCCCCACATTTACTTAATTTTTAAAGTTATAAAGGAATAATATATGCAATAAGGTTTCTCCTCTTTAGTGTGTAGTTGGAAGATTTTGATAAGAGCACACACTCCCATAAGCATTATCAGTTAAAATGCAAACTTTTATGTTAAGAGAAATAAGTTAGGCACAAAATGACAAATAGCATGCATGCATTCTTATATGTGTAAGCTAAAAATGTGGAGTTTATAGAAGACAGCAACTGGTCTCTAGAAGAACGGCTAAGACGTAGGGGTAAAGGGAGCTAATATAATTAGAGAAAACATAGTTAGAAAAGAGTAACAGCTTCCAAAGCTCTACAGCACAGTAGACTCACTATAGTTCATTATAATCTTTTTATTGTTGTTGCTTTTTTTGGCTTGAGCATGATCATTTCTGTCTGAATCAGAGCAGTAGTGATCACCTTGTAATACTAGCTGGATTAACATTTCCCCATGGAGGGAGAATCAAGGTTTGAGAGACTCTCAGGGCTCATGAGCTCTCGTGATGCCCTCACGGCCTCCTTTCTTGAATTTGTTGGTTCTCTTTTTTGTATCTGGGGTGAGTAGACGCTTCTTTTTGTCCCCGGAAAAGTCACAGGGTGTTTGATGCCTGAATAACAGGGGCTGACAGAATCAATGACATGTGTGACTATAGTGTCTTCTGGGGAAGTCCGACAGTGTCAGTCTTCCTTGGCAGTCTGAGATAGAATGAGGCTCTACAGGAGGCTGTGAGGCTCTTGCTACTGGTGAGAAGACATGAGAATGAGGACTGTGGTATCTGCACAGGGAGAATGTGCACACTTAACAGAGACATTCCAGCGAGATTTGGATGTGTGGCTAACGTTCTTAGTTACTTTTCTATTGCTGTGAGGCGACCCACTTTTCACTCCCTGGACCCCATAGGGTTGTAGCCACATCATAGTGTAAAATGCATTTTCTCCAAAGTCTTCATAGTCTCACACGGTCTCAAGACCATCTAAAGTCCCTTCTGAGACTCAAGGCAATCTCTAAAGTGTAACCACCTGCAAAATCAAAGAGCAAATGGCACACTTCTGACATAGGTGGTACATTTTGGGATGGTGTATTGTGAGGAAATACTGGACCAAGCAAGACCAAAACTGAGCAGGACAAACTACAAACTGTTGGCAAAATGTTTTTTGTACACTGTGTAAAGTTTACCCTGGTATTATTTCAACTGTTGATTTCTCTATAGCACTGTCTGGTTTCCATCTGGACATGGCTTTGTTATGTTTATCCTTAGAAGCTCCTGTCTCGAGTTTGTCTAAACATTGCTCCTCATTCATGCTCTGCCTTGCCAATAAACGCTAACCAGCCAATACAGAGCTCTAGAGAGGATAAGGTAGGAGGGGCGGAGAAGGAGACTGGAAGGGAAAGAGGGGAGCTTCAAAAGAGGTCAAGAAAGCATCAGGAGAAGAGAACTTGAACAAGAAAGGAAGAAAGAATGCATGTAAGATGGAGATATTAGCATGTCTGGGAGGAAGCCCGATCAGCCTGGAGGCTTACAATGGAGTAATAATTGTTCAGTATTTGGCTCTAGGCAATTTTAGTAAATCTTACTCTCTCGTGTAGTTATTTGCGAAATTATCTGGTTAAGGAATAACTGCTGGCTTACTAGTTTTATGAATCTATATTGATATATTGATCATCTAACACCAAACCGTGTAGCTCTATGTCCAATGTCAAAGGGCTTAGATGGCTCTTCAGATCTCTTACTCTTTCCAATTTTATTGACTGTAACACACTTCTCTCTCTTGGGCTGGCTCCCCTCCCACTCTAGTTCTCCTCAGAAGATTGATTGCCATGGCTTAGGCATGTCCAACATCTTGGGCTCTTCAATGTAATCCAAGCTTCACGCAATGGCCTCTCAGAGACTCCATGTGGAGAGTCTCCTGCCACATGTCTGGCCTTAGTGGCTTTCCCTCACCACAGAGGAAGATTTCACGTCTCCTTTACTCCTGTATCCTTCATAACTCCGAAGGCTGAGGCTGACAAGTTCTGCTGGCTCCTCCTGAAATTACATTTGCATAGGCTGCGCCTTGTTGGTGCTCTTTAGGAACAGATGATTTCTTAAGCTTTTTCTTTTACAAGTTGCAGGACTGGCTGTGTGGAGGTCTTTCCCTGAAGGGACTGATCACTTTATTCCCATTTCTCCATACCTCTTTCAGCACGAGACCTGGTACCACCTGTATTTAGTTACTTTTTTTTATTTTCTGTGAAGAGACACCATGGCCAAGACAGCTAGTAAAAGAAAGCATTTAATTTGGGGCTTGTTTAATTTCAGAGGATGAATAGAGTTTATGACCACCATAGCAGGAAGCATGGCAGCAGTCAGGAAGCATGGTGATGGAGCAGTAGCCAAGAACTTGCATCTTATAGGCTGGATGCAGACACAGAGTTAACTGGGAATTGATGGCTTTTAAAACCTCAAAGCCCACTCGCTGCAGTTAAGGTCATACGAGGAAACCAGAGATCCGAATTGATTTGTGATTCATGGGTTCCCTGCTAGCGCACTTAGCACACAGACTTTGAATGCTGTAACTAAGTATATCTTAATTCATCCCACCCCCAGGAGCAATGGGCAGCAGGGGTGGAAATGGAGATCAAGTCGCACAGAGAGAAAGAATGGAGTTTGCCCCAGGGGTAAACAAGCATCTCCTTGTAAAGTATACTGCATATGTTTCTCCCTTGAAAGAACATATACTGGGGACAGATGGATATATTGGGACTTACCTTACAGACCAGTCAGATACTTTCCCCTAGTGGTATAAACTAGGGACAGTCAGATATGGTTTAGTGAAAAGGGAAACTATAAAGTTGGGAAATTATTCTTCCAGCCCAATACTCTTTCAGCAGCCAGGTGTTACGGGTAAGAATTCCAGATAGTTTATGAAGAATGACTGTGGATTGTGGAGACCCTCACATGGGATGGTAGCCCCACCTTCATGCTGCTGTACCCAAGATTGCTACATTGGCCAAGAAAAAATGGCATAGGTTGTGGCATCTGGTTAAACTGTATTCGAATGCGCTTTTCCTTAGAATTGCTTAGCTAAGTCCCAAGGCCATCTTGCGTTTGGTTGAAATAAATGGTAGAGGGCTCTCCGAGGTCCTGACAAACCTTTCTTAAAATGTTTCATGATTTAATGCTGGCCCTTGAATCCTTTATAGATTTGAAAAAGCATCTGGAAAAAAAAACAGCAAAACACTGCATTTAAAATAAAGTCACAGGCTGGAGAGATGGCTCAGCAGTTAAGACCACTGACTGTTCTTCCAGAGGTCCTGAGTTCAATTCCCAGCAACCACATGATGGCTCACAACCATCTGTAATGGGACCTGTTGCCCTCTTCTGGAGTGTCTGAAGACAGCAACAGTGTAGTCATATACATTAAATATCTCTCTCTCTCTCTCTCTCTCTCTCTCTCTCTCTCTCTCTCTCTCTCTCCCTCTCTCTCACCCTGCCCCCCCCCGTGGCCTGAAGATCAGTTACTTCTTCAGCACCATGCCTGACTGCCTGCCACCATGTCCTGTGACACGATGATAATGGATTCTCTCTGAAACTATAAGCTAGCCCTCAATTAAATGTTTTCCTTTGAAAAAGATGCCTCGGTCATGGTATCTCTTCACAGCCATAGAACACTGAGACACCCTCCAGCATGGGTGAAACACCATGGAAATGAGAGCAGGAAGAATCTGAGAGTCAAAGGAAGGACTAGAATGCTGTGAAGATATTTCTGTTTAGTGGTGAGCTTTGCCTTTAATGTCTGTGCCAGCTCTCTGGACCTGGGTTCTATTTCTTACAAGTGGAATGTGATCATTAATATATCAGAGAAACTGTGATCATCTATGTGAGACACTCATGAGATAAGGGCTATTAGCACTGAGGTGTTAAACTTCATGGGGCTCAGAGAACTCATGGGACTGATGGTATTTATGAGATCTTTATGGGGCCTTCCCCACTCCTCCATGTTACACAGGAGATGTAAGATCTATTGGAAGGCGAAGCTCTGCTATAGCAGCCACCAGCACATCATCTGGGGGACTCTTTGAAGATGCAGTTGGTAACCTTAAAAATAGCCTGGGTTGTTTGGGGGATCCTATGGGGGCCCCTTTGGCTAACAACTAGCTTAGACATAACACTCCTAGAGTTGGAGGCTTCATTTGGTAACGAGAGATGTTCAGTTAGGGACAATCTTTCTTAAGGTTTCCATGCTACCGGTGGGACTCTTCAGGGGTGTGATTGCTAATAAATTGCTCAAGGGCGTCTCTGTGCCCTCTAAGTCCCACATGCTCCTGTATGTAACTCAATAAACCAAGCTGTATTTGAGTGAAATCTTTTTCTTAGTTTCTTGTTTATGTCTCCCCAGGAAAAGTCACATAATATTCAAGAATACCTAGGAGAGAGGTTGACTTTCTCAATATAAACCAGTGATAAATGTTTAAGGAGATGGGAGTACTAATTATTCTAACTAAGCCCCAACAGATTGTATATACTACCAATTTAACATATTGGGCCACTAAATATACACAATTATGTCAATTTTTATATATGTATTTATTTATGTGGGGGCATACATGCATGCCGCTGCACACGTGTGAAGGTTCAAGGACAACTTTCAGGGTTCTCTCCTTCCGCCACCTAAGTCTTGGGGATTTGAACTCATGTCATCAGGCTTAATTTCAAGCACTTTACCTGAATCATCTCACTAGTGTTGGGCTCATTTTGGGGGATGGAAAAGAGAGAGATAGCGAAAGTTAAGTGCCTTTGATGGGTCATATCAGAGCCTAATACAGTAGATGCTTCCAAATATATATATATATGTGT
Source organism: Apodemus agrarius (assembly GCA_964023405.1). Taxonomy (NCBI): domain Eukaryota; kingdom Metazoa; phylum Chordata; class Mammalia; order Rodentia; family Muridae; genus Apodemus; species Apodemus agrarius. The sequence continues at coordinate 67,173,199 of OZ030011.1, read as the reverse complement.
GTTTGTGTGTGTGTATATGTGTGTGTATGTGTATGCATACATATATATATACTGTTACATATATAACTGCATTTACTTATATCTTTGATTTTTCTCTCTATGTGCATATAAACCGGCTAATTTTGTTAAATTATCTTTGAGAATTTGACATAAATTCATAAATGTTATTGTTACTTCAATTGTCTATTGCTTATTGATTGCAAATTTCATTTTAGTACTGCCTTTATATACTATAACCTTGATTTTTATTGAAAATAGTTTTTTTTGCTTTAGTTCTTTATTTTAACCATATTTTCTCTATATTTCATTGAGGATATTAGAATTAATTTTATACACACACACACACACACACACACACACACACACACATTTCTCTGCCTTTTTGTTTTGTTTTGTTTTTCGAGACAGGGTTTCTCTGTGTAGTCCTGGCTGTCCTGGAACTCACTCTGTGACCAGGTGGCCTTGAACTCAGAAATCCGCCTGCCTCTGCCTCCCAAGAGCTGGATTAAAGGCGTGCCACCACCGCTCAGCTCTTTTTTTTTTTTTTTTTTTTTTTTGAGATTAGGGAGATCACACTGTTTTGAAGATGTCATGACCCTGACTGCTCCTTACCTTTCTTATTTCCTACAAAGAATTCTCTGTCCTACTGAGTAAGCAAAGTTTTGAAATGATTTATCCTAGCAGGCATAATTCAAACAGAAGATGGAAGCCTACCAGGGGAAAAAGTCTAGATTTCTTCCCAAAAATATTTTTTCAGACAATATATTCTGACCCCAGGTCCCCTCCCCCATCTCCCATCCAACCTCCCCTCCCCCATTTCCCAGGTTCTTCCCACTCCACAACCACCCAAGCCCAAGCCTTCTTTCTCTTTCTCTTTAGAAAACAAACCAACCAATAAAACAAGATGAAAAAGTCAAAGAAAAACATAAGAAACACATACATGCACATGCACACACACACAAACACAAACACACATAAAATTAAAAAAAATAAAAGCACAAAATTAGAATCCATAACCTACAATCAAACAGTAAGGTAAAAAAAAAAGTCCAAAGGAAGTATTATGAGATTTTAAAAAATCTCCAAAAAATACCAATGATTTTTTATGTTGGCCATTTGCTGCTGGTCATGGGGCCAGCAAAGTTTGTGTACCCTGTAAGACTCCATTGGAGTTAACAAATGGTTGTTAATTAGAGAGCTTTTGGGTTGGGAATGGAACTCAGTCTACTACTCTCTGAGAGCAACGCTGGGATCCGTGTGACTTGGACCTGTGCAAGCCCCAGTATCTGTTGGATCACATGTGCCTTGGTCTTGTGTTTGGAAGACACTGTTTCCCTGGTACTGGCTGTCCCCATGGGCTTGTGCTTCTGTCTTCCCCTCTGCAGTGCTCCATGAGCCCCAAGAGGAGAGGTTTGATGGAGACATCCCGCTTAAGACTAAATGTCCGCCCTGCTCGCTCCATCCCTTTAATCCTCCCATTCCAGTCTCCCTTGTTTCTCCATAACTATACATTCTGGCTCCCCATCCCTCTCACACCTTAATCTTCTATTCTATACCTAACCACCTAATCTCTGTGGCTCTAGGGATTGTAGCATGCCTATCAAAGGCTTAAAAGCTAACGTCTACATTAAGAGAATACATACCACATATTTTGGAGTCTGGGTTACCTCACTCAGGAAGATTTTTTTTTCTAGCGCTATCTATTTACCTGTGAATTTCAAGATTTCATTTTCTTTTTAAACTCTAGAAACATCACATATTTATTTGGACAATAACATGTGAACATAGTTGATAGCTGTGCTCTTTACAAAGCAGTATATGGATATATTTTCTGCTTTCATTTTAACACATTGATAAGATAGAGATGGTATTACATTACAACCATATATATCCACTCTTTAGTTTTTTTTTTTTCTGTTAAGTTGCTAGTGTAGGATCTCTCCAATTTCTTTTCTTTTTTAAAATTGGACATTTTCTTTATTTACCTCTCAAAGGTAATCCCCCTCTCCAAGTCTCACCTCCAGAAACTCCCTATCCCATCCCTCCTCCCCATGCCTCTAGGAGGGTGCTTCCCCGCCCACCCATCCACTCTCGCCTTCCTGCCTTCCCGGCCTGGCATTCCCCTACACTGGGGCATTGAATCCCCGAGAGGACCAAGGGCCACTCCTCCCACTGATGTCCAACAAGGCCATCCTCTGCCACATACGTGGCCTGCGCCATGGCTCACTCCATGTGTACTCTTTGCTTGGAGGTCCAGTCCCCGGGAGTTCCAGGGGGTCTGGCTGGTTGACACTGTTGCTCCCCACACAGGGCTGCAAAACCCCTCAGCTCCTTCTGACCCTTCTCCAATTTCTATCTATTATAAATGTAGCAGAAATGAACATAGATGATCAGGTGTAGTAGAATGTGGTGTCCTTTCAGTGCATGCATAAAAACTGATATCGCTGGATCTTGAGGTAGATACTCTGATCTACCACACGGATTTACATAGTGCCTATACACGATTGCAGCCCCGCTAGCAGTGAATGAGTGACTTCTTTACCCCACATACTTGCCACCATGAGCTGTCATCTGTTTTATTGATTCAGGTCATTTTGACTGGCATTAAGATGAAATCTCAGAGTGGTTTTGATCTGCATTCCCTGAGAGCTAAGGATACTGACTTTTTCTTCTTTTTAAAAGTATTTCTCAGTCATTTGTGTTTACTCTGTTGAGAATTCTGTTTAGATCTGTAACCCATTTTGTTATTGGATTGTTTCTTGTTATCGTTTCTTGAGTTCTTTGTATGTTTTGAGTATTAGTCCTCTATCGGTTGTGTAGTTAGTAAAAATCTTTTCCCATTTTGTAGGCTGTTTCTTTGTCTGAATGATGGTGTTCTTTGCTGTGCAGAACGTTCTCATCCCCTGCTTTCTCTTCTAACAGGTTTAGCATATATATATATATGGTTTATATTGAGGGCCTCGATCCATTTGGAGTTGAGTTTTGTGCAGGGTGATAAATATGGATCTATTTGGATTCTTCTACATGAAGCCAGCAAGTTTGACCATACCCTGTGTTGAAGATGACATTTTTATAGTATGTATTTCTGGCTTTGTGTAAAAAACAAAATAAAACAAAAACCCAAACAACAACAAAAACCAGGTGTCTACAAAAGTGTGGACTTATATATCTGGTTTTTCAATTTGATTGCAATAATCTACTCCCGTGACCCTGTTAAACTCACATAGCAGTTGAGGAATTGTTAAAGGCCTTAGAATTTCCTATGCAGAGAAACATACCATCTGCCAATAAAGGTAGTCTTACTTCTGTACACTTTCTCTGCTTTGTTGTGCCGGCAAGAACTAATAGTATAATCTCTGATGGATGGGATGGCCATGTTCTTAGTCTTAGAGGAAATATTAAGAGTTTCATTGTAGGACTGTGAAAGGCAGCCTGGTTCCTGGTTGAGCTAAGGCTAGAAACCCTGGGTGAACCTAAAGGGATGGTAAGCGTTTCTCCTGATTCTGGAACACCAAGCTCTTGGCATGAGGCCACAGATTTGTGGCCATCAGTCACATAAAGGCAATGCCCCAAACCCCTCCACAGGTAGAGGACATGACCTATAGTCACATAGACTCAAGACAGATCTCCATTTTAATGAGGTACCTAAAGGCCTGGAGGACTCAGCCAATTAGGCTTTCCTTCCTAGACATTCCTGCCTGCAAAAGGTTTTAATCTCAGGCCCTCCCTGAGAAGTGGGATATGGTTTTACTCACCCACTTTACACCATGATGATAAATGCCTTAAAGCCACAGACCGCCTCTTTTCCTTGGGATCCGCCCTGGGGAGTCATGGAGAAGGTCTTTGCCCATAGAGCCTTCATCCAATCTCCCATAGAAGGCCTCTCTGTGCTCCCAGCCATGGTCTCCACCAAGCTCAAAACCGCTGATGCCAACGAACCAAAGACTCTCCCCAGGGGACCAGCCAGAGCCTCGCCTCTTTTCTCTCTTAGCCCCAGGTCCTGAGGCTCCCCACAGCCTGGCGCCCACCCGTCCGGCGACTTGGTGGGGTGGGGTAAGCGTGGTCAAATCTTTGTCCTGCATCCCCAGCAGCTGTGCCCTGTGGCGGGTGGACGTGGGACCCCACTAACCCTATATTTCATGACTTGATAATTAAGGATCTATCCTTAATTGTAAACCCCTTCTTGGGTTTGGGAGTTTCCTTCTATTGCTAGTTTATTTAGAATTTCTATTAAGAAAGAAACTTGGAAATTTTCAATTGTCTTCTTCCTCATTGTATCTTTTTTAGATGCCAAATTGTCTTTCTCTTTGAACTTGTTGCTCTGGTGAGTTTCATTGATTTCAGTCTTGGAGTAATTTTGTAATCCTGTAAGAAATGACACCTTAGTTGGGTCACTTTTTTCATGTTATTATTTGATTTTTAAATTAATTATTTTATTATTTACATCTCAAATGTTGCCCCCTCCCAGAGATCTTTCCCCCTCCTCCCCTTCACCTCTAAGAGGGTGCCTTCCCCCACCCCACATCCCCCTTCTCTGGGGCATTAAGTCTCCACAAGATCAGGCTCATCCTTTTCCACTGTGGTCAGACAAGGCAGTCAGTCTTCTGTTACATTGTTCCGAGGGTCTCAGACCTGCCCATATATGCTCTCTGGTTCAGGGAGCCCAGGGTCCAGGTTAGTTAATACTGTTGTCCTTCCACTGGGGTTGTTCTCCTCTTCAGTTCCTTCGTCCTTCCCTAACTCTTCTATAGAGGTCCCTGTGCTCAGTCCTATGGTTGACTGTGAGTATGTGCCTCTGTCTCAGTCAGCTGCTGGTAAAGCCTCTCAGAAGACAGCCATGTCTGTAAGTACAACATAGCCTCAGTAAGAGTGTCAGGGTTTGTTGCTTACCCATGAGATGGATCTCAAGTTGGGCTGGTCATTGGTTGACCTTGCCTTCAATCTCTGCTCCATTTTTGTCCCTGCATTTCTTTTAGACAGGAACAATTTTCTGTCAAAATTGAGGTGGATCGGTGTCCTCATCCCTCCACGGGGGGTCGTGTCTATGTACTGGAGGTGGACTCTCCAGGCTCCATCCCCTCATGGTTGGGCATTTCGTTGAAGGTCACCCACATTGAGTCAGTTTGTCTCTCCCATCCCAGGTCTCCTCTGGGACTTCCTGCAGCTTCCCCTCTACTTCCCAGCCCAGCAGGGGCGTGTTTCCACCTATTCTTCTGGCCCACTGGACTCCTCTCCTGTCTTCCCCCATGTCTGATCCCGCCCTCCTTCCCACTCAGTTACTTCCCTCCCTCTGCCTCCCATGATTATTTTGTTTCCTTTCCTAAGAGGGATTGAAGCATCCTCACTTGGGCTTTCCTCCTTGTGTAAGTTCTTGTAGTCCATGGTGTGTATCATGAGTATCCCATACTTTTTGGCTAATATCAGTGAGTACATATCATCCATGTCGTTTTGGGTCTGGGTTACCTCACACAGGATGATATTTTCTAGTTCTACCCATTTGCCTGCAAAATTCATGATTCCCTTGTTTTTAATAGCTGGATAGCACACCACTGTGTAAATGAACCATATTTTCTTTATCCATTCTTTGTTGAGGGATGTCTGGGTTACTTCCAGATTACTTTTATATATTGCCAGATTTGACTTGGTATTTTTTGAGAATGTTACATATATGTTTGTGAGGATTATTGTTTAGTATTTTCGCATAATGTTCTTGTTTGGTTAGCTACCAGGAAATAACGGCCTCATGTAATGAGTAGAGTTATCTTTCTTGTACTAATTTTGGAAGAATCTGATTTAGATTTGAATAGAAACCCATTTATTGCAACGCTCTTCAGCTCCCTCAGTCCTTCCCTAACTCTTCCATTGGGGTCCCCAGGCTCAGTCCAATGCTCGGCTGTGAGTGTCTGCATCTGTCTTAGTTAGGGGCTGGCAAAGCCTCTCAGAGGACAGCCATTCTAGGCTCCTGTCTGAAAGCATTTCCTGGCATCAGCACTAGTGTCTGAGTTTGGTGTCGTGGATGGGAGATGGGACAAATCCCAAGATGGGACAGTCTCTGGATGGTCTTTCAGTTAGTCTCTGCTCCATTTTTTTTTTTAATCCCTGCATTTTCTCTAAACAGGAACAATTCTGGGTTAAAATTTTTGAGATTTCCCTCAACTGGAGGCCACGCCTATCTCCTGGAAGTGGTCTCTTCAGGACCTATCTCTCCTCTGTTGGGTATTTTAGCTAATGTCATCCCCACTGGGTCCTGGAAACTTCTCATATCTCTGGCCTCTGGGACTTTCTAGTAGTTCCTCCCTCCCCCCTCGTTTCTTCCCCCCACTGCTACATATTTTTATTTATTCTTCTGGCCCTTTGGACTTCTCTCCTGTCTCTTCCATATCTTAACTTACCCCCTCCTTATTTTTCCTCCCCCTCCTCTCTCCCACCCAGGTCCTTCCCTCTTTCTAACTCCCATGATTATTTTGTTCCCCCTTCTAAGTGGGATTGAAGCATCCACACTTGGGCCTTCCTTCTTATTAAGCTTCATATGGTCTGTGAGTTATACTGTGGGGATTCTGTGCTTTTGGGATAATATTCACTTATTAGTACATATCATGCATATCTTTTTGGGTCTGGGTTACCTCACTCAGGATGATAGTTTTGAGATCCATCCATTTGTCTGCAAAATTTGTGAAGTTGTTTTTAATAGCTGAATAGTATTCCATTGTGCAAATGTACCATATTTTCTGTATCCATTCTTCCATTGAGAGACATCTGGGTTCTTTCCAGCTTCTGGCTATTATAAATAAGGCTGCTATGACTATAGTGGAGTGAATGTCCTTGTTATTACATGTTGGAGCATCTTTTGAGTATATGCCCAGTAGTGGCGTAGCTGGTAGAAGAACTATTTGCATTTTTTGAGGAACCACCAAATTGACTTGTAAAGTTCCAGCTTGCAATCTCACCAGCAATGGAGGAGTGTTCCTCTTTCTTCACATCCTCGACGGCGTCCGCTGTCACCTGAGATTTTGATCTTATTCATTCTAGTTTGTGTAAAATGGAATCTCAGGGTCATTTTAATTTGCATTTACCTGATGACTAAGGATGCTGAACATTTCCTTTAATGCTTCTTGGCCATTTGAGATTCCTCAGTTGAGACTTCTCTGTTTAGCTCTGGACCCCATTTTTTTCTTGCAGGAAACAGATGGCACTATTAAATTAAGATGATCTTGAGGAACGGAACGTTTCATCATCTATGTAAGCTGTTACAGCTCTGAGGTATCCTGGCAGTTGGGAGACAAGGACTATCACACAGCACAACAAACCTCACACAAGAGATTTACAAGAGATTACAAGAGAGATACAGAGGGTAGCTGCCTCTGCTCAGGAGAGAAACAGCAGGGGCTGAGCTGAAGTCAGGCTTATATAGGGTTTATTGGGGGTGGAGTTTTCCAAGGTGACTCTTTCCAGGGTGGGATTGGTGGGTTTTCAAAGTCCTGAGATTGGGGCATAGTGGAGTTTTGAGCTCAAGGGTTGATGGTTTTTTTGTTTGTTTTGTCTTGTTTTGTTTTGTTTTGTTTGTTAGCTCATGGATTGGTGGGCTTCCAAACCTGAAGTGAGTTCATATCTCTCACCCTACAATCTGTCTACAAGGTAGTGGCCGATTACAGTAGAATTCCTCTTATGAAGCAACCAAAGAGAAGCGGGAAGGCATGACTGCTGGAATCTATATTGAGCATGTACGTTGTTTTCCCCAGTGCTGGGGATGAGACACGGGCTCTGGGAAATGACGAGCAAGCATTCTGTAACGTTGCTGCATCCCCAGCTCTAAAGAGGGTCTCTGCATGGAAGCCTGGACATGGATACGACTACCACTCCTCCAGTTTCCCGCCAGTGTGCTGCATTTACCTAACCCAAAGGGAAAGCGGAGGCCATGGATCACATTGATGTGCACACCGGTGGGCTTGCCAGGGTCCAGAGTGTGGTCGATGAGTGTGGGGACAGAGTGAATAGCTCTAGGTGTACTGAGTAGACCTAGTGAACAGTTACGTGTCCCAGGTCTTTCCTACGCCTCCAGTCCCTCTTCCCAGAGACGATCTGATCTCATTCTCCATGCTAGTCTTGGTATTTATTCCTCCAAGGGAAAGGCTCTGAGTTTCTCCTGGACACTGTGTTTAGAATCTGGCTCTCAACTGGGACCCATCAGATGGGGCTAACTGAAAAGAATGAGAAGCCATGCTTTTCCCTCAGGAACAAAGCAGGCCCCTGTCAGAGGCTAACGGGCAGAGCCTAGCCCAGCTCATCCCCTTTAACATCCACTGGTATCCAGGAGAAAGGAAAACAGGCAGAAGTCAGGAAAGCTCCAAGCTGCTTTTACTAAAAATAAAACAAATAGCCATTTCTTTCGAGATGCCCAGCCACTAATTAGCTGCAGAGCTTTTGCAGGAAGAGAGGCTCTTGGCTCCAGAACATGAATCTTAAACCCGAGCTCTCTCCAAAGTGGCAATTAGGGGTTTTACCCAACCGTAATAAACCTTGCTCTTCCTTCCCTAAGCCAGTGCCTCATCTTGCTGCCAGAGCAAACCCACCAGCCCATTGCTGGTTTCCTTCTGAAAACAGAGGGAGTCAGGACGCTTCACAGAAGCAGTGTCCTCCGGCTGCAGGCCACAGGCTCTGGTGACACCCAAGCACCTCTCGGCCCTCAGCAGTATTGACTTGGGCAAGTCCCCAGATGTCTCCAGCTGCTCTCCCAACTGTGGTCTCAGCCAAGGTTTCTGCGACTCCGAAATCACAGCAAGTAAGTTTTGTAGAAGAAGGGCAAGAATCTATACTTTCCCTTTTGAATTTTATCCAAGTGGCAATGTATAGAGATAACCATTTTTATTCCGTGTCTCCCTTCCTTCCTTCCTTCCTTCCTTCCTTCCTTCCTTCCTTCCTCCCTCCCTCCCTCCCTCCCTCCCTCCCTCCCTCCCTTCCTTCCTTCCTTCCTTCCTTCCTTTCATCTATTTTCTCCTCTAAAAAGTATCCTGGCACTGTCTCCTCAGCACACCCTGTCCCTTCCAACTTGGGCCCAGCATGGAGCCCAAGGACTGAGGCTTGAAAGAATGCACGGTTGGTTGTGCTGGCACGGGGCAGCGGGGCACGGGTGTGGCTGGTGGGGAGGATGGAGTAGAGACAATGAACGATTAGCACCTGTGATCCCAAAGGGCCAGATTCACCTCAGTCCCACCAGTCATTTCCAGGTAAGAACGTGGACTCAGTGTGGCAGGATCTAATCATTTTTCAGGTCCACTTCTAAATTTGGATTTTTTTGTGTGTGTGCAAAATAATTGTTTTGTATGCCACAGACCAAAACCAGGACGTTTAAGTGCCGTACCACCAAGCTGTGGCACCAAATATGTTCAAAATCCCTTGATCATCAGTGAGCCAAACAAACAGCCTGCGTGCCATCTGCCGTCCCAGCCTACTAGCTTGTGACTCCGGTGAGATAGTGTACACCAGAAAGGGGACAGGAATGATGGCGATGGAGTGACAGGGAAAAGACCTGGGTCCTGAACTGAGAGTTTGAGGGAATAGTCAACCTGAAAAAGTGCAAAGAGTCTAACGCTAGCTGAAGTTGTGAGAGGAGATTTTAAAGATGTTTTTGCCTTTGCATTATGACCCCACCACCACCACAGATTTGTTTATTCTTCTGGCCCTCTCCAGTATCTCTAGGACTTGCCAGAGTCCTGGGAATAGAGGAAGACTCCAGGGAGTCTACAAGGGTGACTCTAGCGAGGAGGGGGGGGTGGGGGTGGGGGAGGGGGGATATGGAGCCTGAAGTGGCCCCTCCTCCTATAGCCAGTAAAGGAATAAGGACACCAACCCACCCACAAAAATTCTACCCAAAACTGTCCTACTTACAAAGAACTGCAGGGACAAAGATGGACTAAGGGGATAGCCAACCAATAACTGGCCCAACTAGAGACCCATCCCATGGGCACGCACCAATGCCTGATACTATTAATGGCACTCTGTTATTACGCCTGCAGGCAGGAGCCTAGAATAACCGTCCTCTGAGAGGCTCCACCAAGCAGCTGACAGAAACAGATGAAAGACCCACAGTCTTGTGGAAAAGTTGGGGGAATGATTGAAGAGCCCCCTGGAGGGCATAGGAACGCCACAGAAAGACCAACAGAGTCAACTAACCTGGACCCTTAGGGGTTCCTAGACACCAAATCACCAACCAAAGGGTATATACATGGGCTGGACCTAGGCCTTCTGCACATATGAAGCAATGTGCAGCTTGGTTTGCATACAGGTCCCCCAACAACTGGAGTAGGGTGTGTCCATGACTCTGTTGCCTGCCTGTGGATCCTACTCCCTTAACTTGGGTGTCTTGTCTGGCCTCAGTGGGAGAGGATGTACCTAGTCCTGCAATGACTTGAGATGCCAGGGCAGATTTGTACCCAAGGGAGACCCTCCCCCTTCTCAGAGAAGAAGGGAAGGAGGTTGGGATAGGGGGGATGGGAAGAGGGGGGATGGGAAGAGGGGCAGCTGCAATCAGCTCTGTCTCAGATCTAGCTCTTTATTCACAATCATTTACAATATAGTCTATATACTTCCATTTTCCCATGGACCAACAGGAACACGCCCACTGCAGTAAGCAGACTGGGAGACAGCTGCGAAATCCAAGTTTACAATGATGCGCTCGGATGCTTCTGAGACTACGACCCATCTCTAGCAGGACTGGGGCCCGTAACTGGGAAGCCCAAGGAAGACAGGTTTGACCCAGCTTCTTGCCGGCTGTTCTTGAGCTCACTCAGGGGTCAGCCTTTAACGCCCTTTCAACCTGCACATGATCACTAGTTACCTATGATGTGGGAAAAAACTACTTTGAAATTCAGTTTAAAATAAAAAAAAATTAACAAATAGTTATTACATTAGTTTTCGACTGTCAGAAATCCCGAGATCATTTAGGGAGTTGCCTTTCATTTGGATGAAGTCGGGACAGTCAGTCCTGTAAACATCTCCGGGCTCAATTAAAGACTGACTTTCCTCCGTTTCTGTTGTTTTGTCTCCCTTTCCGTTTCTGATTTTGTTAATTTGGATACCACCTTACACCAATCAGAATGGCTCAGATCAAAACCACAGGTGACAACACATGTTAGAGAGGATGTGGAGAAAGAGGAACACTCCTCCGTTGCTGGTGGGATTGAAAACTGGTACAACCACTCTGGAAATCAGTCTGGAGGTTCCTCAGAAAATTGAAAATAGATTTACCTGAAGATCCAGCTATACCACTATTGGGAATATACCCCAAAAAAACTGCCTCACCAGGCCACAGGAGCACATGTTCCACTATGTTCATAGCAGCCTTATTTGTGATAGCCAGAAGCTTGAAAGAACCCATATGTCCCACAACAGAAGAATGGATATAGAAAATGTGGTTCATTTACACAATGGAATATTAGTCAGCTATTAAGAATGAGGACATCCTGAGTTTTGCAGGCAAATGGATGGAACTAGAAAATATCATCCTGAGTGAGGTAACTCAGACCCAAAAGGACATGCATGGTATGTACTAGTATGTACTCACTAATAAGTAAATGTTAGCAAATAAATAAATAAATAAATAGGACAGAATACCTGAGATACAATCCACAGAACTCAAAAAGGTAAACAAGCTGAAGAGCCGCCCAAGTGAGGAGGGAGAAGAAAGCAGTCAGTACAATCACCAGTACGGAAGGAGGGAGGGACCTGGAAGGGAAAGTGTAGGTGGTATAGGATACCCCCATAGTGGGTGCGGGGTGGAGGTGGGGTAGGGGGAGGTGTTAGGAGGGAGGAGGGAGGAGGGAGGAGGGAGGGGAGAGGGGAACCTGATCTGGCTTTGGGTGAGGGAAAAGGACTGAAGCCCTGAGGGCCAGCAGAAAAAAAGGAAACAGGCAACCTTGGGAGATAGGAGGTTGGGGAATCCTCCAGAATGCACCAGAGACCTGGAAGGTGAGAGACTCTCAGGACTCAAAGGGAGAGACCTTACATGAAATGCCAGACAGTGGGGAGAGGGAACTTATAGAGCCCACCTCTAGCAGGAAGACAGGGCAGCAAATGAGGGAGGGGGGCCATCCCATAGTCACAACTCTGACCCATAACTGTTCCTGTCTCAAAGAATTGCAGGGATGGGAATGGAGAGAAGCCCGAGGAAAAGAAGGTCCAGCGACAGGCCCAAAATGGGATCCAGCGCAAGGGGAGGCCCCAAGGCCTGACACTATAACTGAGGCTATGGAGCGCTCACAGAAAGGGACCTAGCATGACTGCCCTCCTGTACTGGCTAGTTTGGTGTGTCAACTTGACACAGGCTGGAGTTATCATAGGAAAAGGAGCTTCACTTGGGGAAGTGCCTCTATGAGATCCAGCTGTGGGCATTTTCTCAATTAGTGATCAAGTGAAGGAGGGCCCCTTGTGGGTGGTGCCATCTCTGGGCTGGTATTCTTGGGTTCTATAAGAGAGCAGGCTGAGCAAGCCAGGGGAAGCAAGCCAGTAAGGAATATCCCTCCATGGCCTCTGCATCAGCTCCTGCTTCTGACCTGCTTGAGTTCCAGTCCTGACTTCCTTTGGTGATGAACAGCTGTGTGGAAGTGTAAGCTCAATAAACCCTTTCCTCCCCAACTTGCTTCTTGGTCATCATGTTTGTGCAGGAATAGAAACCCTGACTAAGACACCTCCGAAAGACCCAACAAGCAGCTGAAAGAGTCAGTCAGATGCAGATATTTGTACCCAACCAATAGACAGAAGCAGCTGACCCCTGCTGTTGGATTAGGGAATGACTGAAAGAAGCTGAGGAGAAGGGCGACCCTGTAGGAGGACCAGCAGTCTCATTTAATCTGGACCCCCAGGATCTCGCAAACACTGGACCATCAAACAGGCAGAATACACCAGCTGATAGGAGGCCCCCAACACACATACAGCAGAGGACTGCTAGGTCTGGGTTCATTCAGAGAATGATGCACTTAACCCTCGAGAGATTGGAGCCCCAGTAAGTTAGAGGTCAGGTGGGGTAGGGGGTGGGGATAGAGGGGGTATGGAGGAGGTATGGGATGTGGAATAGTTGGAGGGTGGATTGGGGGAGAGGAATAAAAGATGGAGTATAAAAAATAAATCAATTAAATTTTAAAAAGCCTGACTTTCCTGACTCTTGCTAGACCTTAAGTCCCTGTGGGTTATTGGTGAAACCCATGACTCTTTTTTTCATTGTCTCACTATACAGACAGCTGTAAAGCACTTCACAAGGGTGCTGGGAATCAAACTCAGACCCTCTATAAAAACAGCCTGTGCTCTTGATTTCTGGGTCAACTTTCCAGTCTCTCTAGCCATGGAGGTGTTGATTAGGGAAGGCTGCCTGGTCAGAGCACCCTGGGCATCCGCCTGACCACACACACACACACACACACACACACACACACACACACACACACACAGAGAGAGAGAGAGAGAGAGAGAGAGAGAGAGAGAGAGAGAAACACATACACACACACACAAACATACAGACACATACAGATGCACACAGACACATATGTGCACACATTCATTCACACAGTTAAACACTATCACATACACATAGACTGACACAGACACACAGATAAAAACAAGTGCATGCTAACAATCCTGAATTGCTTTATTTACTCTCTCTCTCTCTCTCTCTCTCTCTCTCTCTCTCTCTCTCTCTCTCGTGTGTGTGTGTGTGTGTGTGTGTGTGTGTGCGCGCGCGTGCACATGTGGAGGTCAGAGGACAACTTTTGCTAGTTGGTTATCTCCTTGTACCGTGTGGGTCTTGAGGATCAAACTCAGGTTCTCGAGCTTGACGTGAAGTGCCCTTGGTCACTGAGCCATCTCGTGACTGGTGCCTGGTTTGTTTTATTTTTTATGTGGATTCTATGGATTGAACTTGGATCCTCATGCATGAGCAACACCTTTACTGATGAGGCTACAACTCCACCCACAGCCGTCTTCTTAAGAAAGTCCCAAACTGACGTGTTTGCATGAACAGCATCTACTTATGCAGTTATATACAAACCCTAGGGAACACTGAGTTATAGCGTCGCTTACTGAAGGAAGAGCCACAGCTCACATGTAGTGTTCTCCTGTCCCCTAGGTTTGAACTCTCTTTCCTCTCTTTCTGTCCTTGGCTACAGATAAGAACATTTCCCTAAAGCTCCACTCACTCACGTGTAGAACGACAGGGGTCGGGGACCAGAACAATTTATACCACTGGCTCGGGTGGAATTAAAGAAAAAGGATTACACAACGTGGAGACGAGTATTGTGGAAAATGGCCAGGCTCCTCTTTGCTGAAGCGTGAGTTTAAACTAGGATCATTCCCTCAGAGCCTTGCTCAAGTTCTTCTGAAGTTCTTGGCCAAGTACTGCTCCAAGAGCGGGAGAACTCAGTTTTACTTTATACCAGCCAGCCTGGGATGCGTATTCTACAAAGCCCCACCCCTGCCTGCAGTTTATTACAGTTTTTATCATCTGCAGAACAGTGTTGGGCTCTGCCCCTGTGTGACAACCCATAGGTGGTCTCCGGTTTCATCACACGAAGGGGAGATCCCATCGCAGTTAGGCATGTCTTCAGACCAGTCTGGGGGGTGCACGCTTTCAGTCTGAGAACTCGGAAGGCAAAAGTAGGCAGCCCTCTGTGATTTCCAAGCAGCCTACTCTACAAAGCAAGTTCCAGGACTGCCAGATTTGTTATAAAGAGAAACCTTCTCTCAAAAAAGACAAAAGAAATGTCTTCAGAAGGTGAATTGGTGAGGGCAATTTCTGCAGGGCACCCGGTTTTAAAAGATATTTTTCCTAGCCATTTGTTTCTCAGGATAGTGGATTCAGCTGAAGTGTGCAGGAGAGCAAATGTGGAATTAAGCGTTCTTAACTCTGCTAGTGACATTTTAACTCATTTTACTTCTACGTAATTTTAGACAATTCCTTAGGAAGGAATAGTTACCTAAGCCTTCATTAGTGCACGGCAGTAGTTTGACTATTTTAGGAGTATATTAAATGTAAAAGCTATGTGACATAATTTTCTCCTTCACTGGGATTGTGCGAGACTCTGGGGAAACAATCCTGGCTAATCTAAACTTGTCTGAGCAGAAGATCAGCAAAGAGGAGTTTGGTGTCAAAGCCTACAGGCTTCTCAGAAAATAACATCTATTTTCACAGATGCCTCTGGATATTCCGACATTTCACCAGATTTTGCTTTCTAAATAGAGGGTCCTGGATCTCTGTCTTCTATAGCTACACCTGGAAAACCCAAGGACATAAAAAAAGCTTTCTTCTGTTCAGCAGAAATTTGACCATAGATTCCTGCCTCATAGCCCTCTCTGGAGCTTATTGGCTGTGGTGAAGGAACCCCAAGACGGCGATGACTTGAGACTTCCATCCTATGCAAGGAAATGTCCAACTCAGGGTGGACTTGGAGGGAGAGTGATCGTGTATGAGCCGTGGCCAGACAACATGCAGAGGAGGCTGTTTCTGCTGACATTTATGCTGAACAGAATCACCTCAAAGATACACTGACTTCAATTGTGTCAAGAAGCAAAGCTTATTGGTTAGGAGATGGCTATTTTAATTGTACCTTTGATAAAAGTCCGGCCCCACGGTCTTTCATGAACAGTGTAGTAACTTACAACAATTTAGTCAAAAGTCCTCTAGTGTTTTCTGTCCACCACCGACAGATAAAATCCAGTTTCTCACCCATAACCTGATAAGGCTGAGCAGCAGTCTGCCCTTCCGCTGCAGTCGCCTGGGGACATTTTGTTTGTATCATCAAGCTTTAATCAACATGTATATCCTTTTTGAAGCTTTGTAGGTGCATAGACACGTAATTACTACATATATTGTCTATTCTTTTTTTGTTTGGTTTTGTTGTTTTGTTTTTGTTTTTGTTTTGTTTTTGGATTTTGTTCTTTTCGAGACAGGGTTTCTCTGTATAGCCCTGGCTGTCCTGGAACTCTGTAGACCAGGCTGGCCTCGAACTCAGAAATCCGCCTGCCTCTGCCTCTCAGAGTGCTGGGATTACAGGTGTGCGCCACCACCGCCCGGCTTATACTGTCTATTCTTAGCATCGGAGGAACATGAAATGGGCGCCCTGATCAAGTAGAGCAACAGCAAGACAAAGTTTATCACCAGTGCTGGGAAGCCAAGGACGGACTTTTGCTCTGCTAAGTTAGGATTTGAGGGATTAGGATCATGACTAAAATCACTGATCCTAAAAACCGAGCTCTTTGGGGGCTGGGGTCCATATTTCAAGACTGAAGTGTACGGTGTATGAGTAATCTTGCCTGAGGGAATGTGACACTGAGTGAATACCTTGTGGCTATGGTGAAGCTGTCTGATAACAGCGAGGCATGCATCTGCCTGTAAATGCTCCCACATGTGGGAGTAGGCAGGGGTGAGGTTCTCTGCCTGGAGCAGGGGTTTTAGGCACCTGAGGCTTAGTGTCTATGGCCTAATTTCCGTTAGATAAACAACATTCTAGGATAAGGACTCTACCGTGACTTAGTGCCTGTGAGTAACGGGATGCTTGCATGTTCGGTGATAGATATTTTGTATTTAGCAAGTCTAAAGCTTCCACTTCTGAAAAAGCATGCTCTGTCTATTGGATGGAGTGATCGACACTGCATTAAAAACCAGATCCCAGCCATGTGGTGCTGACACACGCCTTTAATCACAGCACTCAGGAGGCAGAAGCAGGCAGATCTCTGAGTTTGAGGACAGCTGGTCTACAGAGAGCATTCCAGAACAGCCAGGGCTACACAGACAAACGCTATCAGACAAAAACAAACACCAGATCCCTTCCCCTGTGACTTGTTGCTGCCAGCAGCTACAAATGAACTGGATACCTGGAAACAAACCCTGGGAATGCATGGGAAGGCGGCGAAAAGAACGAGGGCCAGGGTGACATTTGCCGGTCGAGGCCGAAGTTTAATGGAGGTCAGACCATTTAACAGTTTGGGTGAGACCCTCCTCCCAGACTCCGGGCTGAGTTCCGGGGAATTGATCTGGCAGTTCTTGGCTCCACTGCTCAGGCAGCTGGGCGGGCCCCCTGCTTAATTCAGGAACTTGTAGACCTGGAGGAACAATGAACTTCACCTTCACTCTGAGCGCTCCACCCTAGGTGGAGCAGGATCCTGACTAGCACAGAAATCCCTGCTCCACAAAGGCTGGGAGAGGAAGTTCACCTTGATCAATGTCAGTTTCTACCAAGTGGCATGACACCCCGTTATGTATGGCTCTGTACAGTGACTAGTTAACAGCTATATAAAATCTCTAAGCAACCCATTGGTTTCACTCCATAGACTTGGAAATTATGTGCTGTCAGATGAAACAAAGTCTTGTCTTTTGCACGTAAAACTACATGCATCTCAGCACTTAGGAGACAGAGGCAGGTGGATCCCCATGAGTTTGAGGCTAGCTTGGTCTACATAGTGAGTTCCAGAACAGCCTGGGCTACAAAGTCACCCTGTTTCTGAAAGCCTTAAAATGAATAAATGAACAAAACAATGAATGAACGAATAAACAAAACCACAATATTAAAACGTGGTTGTGTTTCAAAGCATCTCGCGGATGATGATACTTCTAGCATCAAGCGTTCATGGTTGGCAAGCAGTTCTTGCACCAACTGCTCTTGAAGTGCGAGCTTTTATCTGGCAAGCAACCGACCTCGACAGCACGCCTGTGTCCGCCCTTCTGAGTGGTAACTTGCAAACAGCTTATCTAACGGTGCTGCCGATACTCCTGTCCACAGCGATGTTGCCCTTACTCAAACAGTATGAGAAAGAAATAAGAGGGTACGGACAGGCTCACACAGGAGTAAGATGCAGGCACATATTTAAATTTGGTTGATAAATCTGAATCTGCATATTTTACTTTGTACCAAAAAAATCAATTTTTTAAAAAAATCATTTAAAGATTTTCTTAAAATTTTATTAAAAATTATTGAAGGAAAGTTCTGAGGGATAAAACATTCTAGAATGGGGAAAAAATCAAGTTCGACTTCTCCAGTATCATGTATTTAGTCCTTTCTTCCTTCCTTCCTTCTTCCTTTCCTCCTTCCTTCCTTTCTCTTTCTTTCTTTCTTTCTTGTTTTTTTTTTTTTCGAGACAGGGTTTCTCTGTGTAGCCCTGGCTGTCCTGAACTCACTTTGTAGACCGGGCTGACCTCGAACTCAGAAATCCGCCTTCCTCTGCCTCCCAAGTGCTGGGATTATAGGCATGTGCCACCACCGCCCGGCTTTTCTTCCTTCCTTCCTTCCTTCCTTCCTTCCTTCCTTCCTTCCTTCCTTCCTTCCTTCCTCCCTTCCTCCTTCCTTCCTTCCTTCCTTCCTTCCTTCCTTCCTTCCTTCCTTCTTTCTTTCTTTCTTTCTTTCTTTCTCTCTTTCTTTCTTTCTTTCATACGGAGTCTCACTATGTCTTCGAGGCTGGCCTCAGATGCAAGACCTCTCTGCCGGGATTACAGCCCTTCGTCACCAGCTCCTGTCCACATTTTGAACGGATGTTTTGTGACTGTCAATGACCAGAGTTGCATAGGCCCTTTGGTCCGTTCTGAGGGAGACCACACAGAGAAAGGAACTGCGGTCTTAGTTTTTCTCACTGGGATTGGTGGCCCCAGCTGCTCTAGTGGAAGATGGCTCGCAGACAGTGCTCGCTCGTGTGTGCGTGATACATTTTGCTGAGCAGATTTAAGGCTCTCTCACTGCTTGCCTGGGGGCAGTTACTCACATTCCACAATGAGTGGACATAGGATATATGGAATAATTGTTCATTTCCATGTGCTGTGAAAAGGGGTTTAGAAGGGCAAAGCCCCGCCCCCTCTTTCTTTCTGAACTTCTTTTCCCCTGAGAAGCTGCAGAGTTTCGACCCACTTCACATCCGCCTCCTGCCTCTGGTTTTGAAATTTGCAGACGGATGGCTTGTTTGCTTGTTAGCATGAAAGGCTTTCTCTGGGTCTGTGCTTGTTAGTAAAGACCCAACAAGCATTGCGGTCCAAAGGTAATCACAGAATGAAATCCCTTCCAGATGGCAAACCCCACTCCTGATGCTGAAAGCAGACTTTGCAGTTGCAGTGGGCCAGGTATGCGATGGCTCTCACCCAATCCTATTAGGGTTCCGAGCGCACATGCGCTCCGTCCTCTTCTGCTCTCAGGTCCTCTCCTTCTGCCGTCCCCTCTCACGTTGCTCGGCTTGGATCCATTTCAATCAGAAGAGTAAAATCAAAGCTGCATAAAACGTAGTCTCAATTCTCCCATAAGTATCTGTGCTTCTGTTATATTGGGCTCTATTATACGATGACAGTTCTGTTAGGGCTCCAGCCACCAAGGACAGAATTAACTCTTTCTTCCAGCTGCCTACTCGTGCAATTTCACAAAGCTCGTCCCAGACAAAGCGCAACCATGAAGAACACTTTTCTACAGAAAGCTGATTAAGCCATGCCAGGGGTAATGAATACACAGCAGAGAGCGTGAAGAGAAGGATTGAAATACGCACGCTCGGCTGAGAATGGGTGTAGAAATGAGGTCAGCTGGGCAGAGCAGAAGGGAGATGGTGATGCTCAATCCCTACAGGCTGAAGTAGATGGGCTTTTCCCACAGGGTGTATGAGAAAGAGATAAAGAAAGGAAGAAATCAAGAGTATGAAACCAACACAGTAGAAAGATCTCTCCAGTTATTCAATCACAGTACCAAGAGCTGAGAAAGAAAAAAAAAAAATCAGGACAACTTTCCGAGAAGACTTCACTCTACACACTGATTTTCTTCCCTCCAAAAGTGGCCGCTGTGGAGTTAAATTTCAGTTACCCTCTCAGCTTAACCCTAAAAGTGCCTCAGTGATGGAATCGTTTCATCCCTTCCCCAGTCTTCTTCACCAGGCCTTCACCAAAGCTCCTGCGGGCACTCCTGAGGACAGGCATGGATGGGAGCTGAGCACATGAAAAGTCACAGTGGGATATTTACATTCAGTCTCTAGAAGGACTCTCATTTTAAAACGTTTTCATTTATTTGGCTTGTGTGCTGATAGTATACTTGCTGACTTATCGTTTCCACTGTGTGTAAATTATTATATATATTTTAAGATAACACAAATGTGTTTCTTCTCAGAAAATATGGCATCTAGTTTTTCTCACATTTAGTCATTTATTCCCAGATGTTTATATCCACAAGGTCTAAGAACTCCATAAAACTTAGGAAAACAGCACATTGAAAATATCCACCCACAACCCATAAAAGAATGTGCGTAATAAAACCCTTCCCATGTGCCATGCCAACGCTTCCTCCAATACGGATCTTGCCGGTGTTTGAGAGTATCTTTCCAAAGGCACAGCGTGAGTAGATACCCAAATCCAGTAGTTCCCTGTCACTGAGACCCGAGTTCAAGATAAAACTGAAGAAATTTATGTGTTCAACTCTTTTGGAAGATTTTCTTTAAAATCTTCCAAGAGAAAGAAATTGAAGGGCTGGTGAAGCTTTTGTGTTATTAAAGATGAAAGCAATAGGTTTCGGTATTCATGCGTACGTATGTGTGTGTGCGTGAGCCCAAAGTGACGAACATTTTCTCCAAATGATCAAATTTTCAACAGCCTAGTACTATGTAAGCTGTCATTACCTCCCCCAAGTACTTACTGAGATTGAGTACGGGTAGCTTTTTATTTTGCTATCTGGCTCTATATATATATATATATATATATATATATATATATATATATATATATATATATATATATATATATATATATATATATATATAAATATATATATATATATATATATATATATATATATATATATATATATCCAAAATCAGCTTTTCACCTGCATAATAGCTCAAACCAGAAAAACGGCGAAATCTGTATTATTCACTTGTTCATTCCCTTTAGACAAAGAAGCATCCAAACTACAGGTTAGCAAAGTGCTCAGCCTGTCAGCACCATGTGTGCAGGCCTCATCTACGTCTGAGAGTAGACATAGGTGGAGAGACACGCCATGCTAGGAACACGTCTGCAGTGACAGAAGTGAGAGCGAGGTCCAATGTACAAGCATGTCTACAAGCAGGGGTCACGCCCTAACTAGGTCCGAGCGAGCCAGGCAGGTAGGAAGGACAAAGGAACTGGATCTGCCTTGTGGAGAAAGGCAGGAACAGAGTTAGAAGATGAACAAGTTGTGGGGTGGAAACCAAAGGATTTTGAAGTAAAAAGCTGCAGTCCTTAGACGTTTTTGCCTTATCAATGATAGGACTTGGGGCTAGTTTCTTCATCTATAAAACTGAGACAATTACTCCTGATTCGATTGGTTACTGGAGAAAGGAAGTGATCTAAGGAGTCTTCCCACGTTCTCCAGTGCTGTGTGCCTCTGCCCTAACACAGTGCATGAAGCTGTGCAGAGAGCTGATGAAAAGAAAACACCCCGGGACCCAGTCCCGCTTTTATTTATGCCTACCACATGCTTGAATAATGACTACCATCTTGTTTGCCTGTCTGTTAAATGGAGATTACAGTGTTTGTCTTATGTGGTTGTAGCATGATCAAATGAGAGGCTATACCCAGGAGATCTGTAAAGCCCGAGGTGCTAGTCAGCTCAAGGCTTTGTCACACTTTGGTGAAGCACACCACATGTTCATTTATTCGCGCACTCAGTCAACAGAGATTCTTTGAGCGTTAAACTGTGCCAGGCCCTGCCAAGCCCTGGGAATATGGCAGCAAGACAGATCCAAACTTGTCACTGTTGAAAGTACAATCAACCCTACTAACAAACAACTTACAAAACAAATTAGCCGGACACACTTTTTGAAACCACATTCTAGCATGCTTATTCTCTCACACATCGCCTAAAAGGTAAGAAAATTTAGTATAAAGGCATCTAGCAAACCGTGGATGATTCCATTTTAGATCATAGATGCATCACCCAAAGATTTGTGCCTCTTTTTTTTTTTTAAAAAAAAACTTGCTTCAAGGGGCATCTCTTAAATTATCAAATAGATACCTTTGCTTTAAATTTTGTTCTAAATTTAGTAGATTAAAAGACTACTGTAGTAGTCAGCATTAGATTGACTTCACATTTTTTTCTAAGTCAATGGCTTAAAGAAGAAAGAGGACAGACTATTAAGATACACGTAAGAGGCGGCCACCAAATAAAGCGTATTTGGGGTTAAACAATGATTTCTAACAGTGCTTTTTACATAATGATGTAAATTTAAACATTGTCCGAAATTTGGAAGATACTAAGAAAATTTTGGCTAGAGTAATATGATTTCATAGCATGTGGCTCATATTTTTAGCATATATAAGAATGAAATGTACACCAGACTGCTTTAAGATAAACTAAAAAAAAAAAATAAGATAGTGGTGAATTTTATAAGAACAAATTTGAAGTCTCCAATGGAAGTATGAGTCTATAGGTGTATATTACAGTCTCATCTTAAACAAAGCCTAACCAAAATTTTCCTCTAATACACAAAATAGTTTATAAAATGTCTTGAAGGGAAAAACAGGTTTGTTTTGTTTTGTTTTGTTTTTTAGTTACATGAATATTTTAGAATAAAGGAAGAACTCAGGAACAGAGAATAAGGGAAGGAAATTTCACACATGGTTCTTTGTGATGAATTTTGTTTATGGATACTGTTGGTATGCATGCATGTACGATACTAGGTGACTGAAAAGTCTGGTTGCTGATGCTGCCACATGTTGTTTTTGTGTGGTTGCAAGGTTAAGGTTGTGGTAGGTAAGGAAAGCCAGCCCCCCCCCCCAAATGAGTGAGTTTGTGTCTTCCGGTCTGCATCAGTACGGGAGAAAACAAAACCTGAACTGAGTAAGAGTATCTGTATCTTGCTAATCACCACCATGTGAACATAATACTCTCTTGTGATAGTTATTAAATTAGCCTCATTACCCACTCTTCACCCCACCTAAGGTATTTATGAAGGACGTTTTCAGATCTGTCTATAGGAGAAGTCCTGCAAATAGGATTAATGACATCAATTCAGAATCAATGGCGACACTGTGAACTTGATCATTAGTGATGGGATAAAACAAAGATGGTTTCAAAGGGCCTCGAATCTTCTGTTTCCTATGGCCGTGGGTATCTGGAGATTCAAACAGTGAGGAAAATGGAACCTCCTAGATGCCGTAACAGCCCCATAAATACCTCCTCGGCAGAGCAGAGGCTCTCCCTCTGGGCCGGAGATGCTCCCTTTGAAGTCACAAGGCAGAAGCTGCACACGTGGAGGAGGCACGCAGCTCACTGCTCTAAGTATTCCCTGTTGCTTTGGAGACTTTTAAGGAATACTAGATTTATCACAGTTTTCTTATAGCAAATTTTAGTTTCATCTGAAGCCTTGATCAATGAACTGTTCTGTCTTTGTAGTTGACCTGCCACGGTAGTTCCCATACTTGTGTGCCAAGAAGCCCTTTTGGAATCCGATTAAATGGGTGACGTGACATTTATAGTTTCGGAGATTAGAACACCTGGAACGAGGCCCAGAATTTATCGGGTCTCTTGGGGAGTCTCTAGTGCAAAAACAACCTGGCTCTTGTTGGAGAATCCAACTCAGAGCCAGCCTTCCACTCTCTGCCGATATGAGCTCTATCTCAGTTTCAGCACTCCCCTGGGTTAGCTCTCCCTGCACTCCACATCCATCATACGTGCCCAGTAAATATTTTGCATTCCTAATTTGGTTTAATTTTGCTTAGGAACTAGTTAGTGTACCTGTAAATGTCTGTCATCAATGGAAGAGGAGAATAGTCATAGGATCAGTTGAAAACCTCCATTCCTACTAATGTTTATCTTTCTATCTGCCCAAGCAGGGCCATCGCTTAGTTATTTTAAAAGTATACACTTCCAAAACAAGCATATACTTGCCCACAAACACACTTACACAGATATATACCTTATTTTATTTATAATTACAAGAGCAAACTATGTTTATTTTTTAAAGACTCGTTTTATTTTACGTGTAGATATTTTGCCTGCACATGTCACTGTATATCATGCATGTGCAGTGACAGTGGAGGCCAGAAGAGGGCAGCAGATCTCCTGGAACTGGAGTTAAAGATGGCTATCAGGAGCCAGATGGGTGCTGGGAATTGAACCTGGGTCTTCTGGAAGAGCAACCAGTGCTCTTGACCACTGGGCCATCTCTCCAGCCCCAAAGTATGCTTGTTGTAAAGCAATAGTAAACACAAGCATTTTCCAACCTCATGGTATCACCAGTGTTAAGATTTGGCCACAAGAGCATTCGAATAATTCTGTGTGAACTATTGATGTGCAGAAAAGCTTCAGTCAAGCAGGGTGCGCACACTCGGATGAGGTCGCACAACCCAGCCACAGCAACAGCTCACAACCTCAAAGTGTTGATTAGATACAGTGCAGGAGGAGGGGTTGGCTAGTCTTTGCAGGATTTCTCTGTAGGGGAGCAATCTCAGGCTGCTTCATCCTGGATGATCTGTGGGGAAGCAATCCCAGGTTACCCTCATGCTGGAAAGGAAAGCTGCAGGTGCTTGTTCTTGTATACATTTACAGCAGCTTCCTCTTAGGGCGTGGACGTTCTATTGCTATGAAGAGAAACCATGATGCTGTCCACTCATAAAAGAAAGCATCCAGTTGGGGCTTGCTTACAGTTTCAGGGGCTTAGCCCACTATTGTGGTGGTGAGCATGGCAGTGTGCAGGCAGACATGTTGCTGGAGAAGTAGCTGAGAGTTCTACATCAGGATCTACAGGCAGCAGGAAGAGAGAGCCACTGGGTCTGGCTTGATCATTTGAAACTTCAAAGTGACAAACTTCCTCCAACAAGGCCACACTTCCTAATCCTCTTAAATAGTATCACTCCCTAAGCACTTAAATACATGAACCTATGGAAGCCATGCTTATTCAAACTAACACAGCTCTCAAAGTTGGACTGAGGAAGGCTCTGCCTTTCAAAACCTGATTAGGGAAGGCCTTTGCTAATTTCCCATGCTCCCGAGGTCCCCATCCTTGACATAGCCTGCTCATGTCAGACAATACATATTCACCCCATACTTTATGTACTGTCTGCAAAGGTCCCTTTGAAGTGATTTTTTTAAATTAGCTTTCAAGTCGTATGTCTATAGAAAATGTACCTGGTAAGTGGAGAACTTACAGATGAATTAACAGAAGCCTCAACTCAAGAGGCAAAGGCTAGCTTCTGCAGTAAGTCCCCAGAACACTTTAGATTTTTAACCCAGTTCTTTGCTTAAACAATTGTGTTCAGGACAGCTGAGGTGGATGGAACTTAGAGTAAGTGAGGTGACTTCTGAGTTCCAAAGGACATTGGAAATCTGTCTGAAAAAATGACACGTGAGGTAACCCAACCAAAAGAGTCAAAGAAGACAAAATATGAGATACAAGAAGCTTTGGCTTCTTGGTTTGACCTAGAATATATATTGAAGCAGGGAAGAAAATTAAAGGGATTCCTCCTGACCCAGCAAGTAGACCATTCTTGTTTAAATAACAAAAGGTTCAAGAATGAAGGCGACATCTTTTTCATATGTTCAGAATCAGTCAGTTAACAGAGGGTTGATCTCTATAAAGGATATTTTAAAGTCACTTTGGGTAGGGGATTACCAGAACAGAGAAGTGGGAGGGGGTTGATTGGGCAATGGGTGGAGGGAAGATGGCTTATGGGACTTATGGGGAGGGGGGGGGAACTGGGAAAGGGGAAATCATTTGGAATGTAAACAAAGAATATAGAAAATTTAAAAAAAAATTAAAGTCACTTGGGAATTTAAATGTATCCACTTGTTTTATAGACTAAAATTCAAAAGTGTCTAAATCTGAAAAGACATAGATTATTAACTGTAAAAGCAAATGCAGTATGATTACATTTAGGAAACAAACTTAGACATTCAGAGGGAGACTGTGGGGAGGAGGAGAATATGGAAGAAAATCTACGAGGGCTCATCAGTATTTATTTTGTTGATAAGAATGTGTCTATGATTTAATATTTATGTTTGTTTACTTATATTTATTCATTTATGGATTTTTGAGGCAGATCTCTTTGTGTGGCTCTGGTTGTCCTGGAACTTTCTAGATCCACCAGGCTCAAACTGACAGACATCCACCTGCCTCTGCCTTCCGAGTACTGGGATTAAAGGTGTGCATCACTCTGCCCAGATCACATTTAAATTTTGAAGTTTAGTCTGTCCTCTAGTTTACCTCCGATTGTGGTGCTTCTGTGAAAATACAAGAGCTAAGCTCCCCTGAGAATTACTTTACGAACCCAAATTTCTTTTTCCTTTATCTACATTTAACCTGTAGTGCAAAATATAGTTCTGCCAATAGGTTTCCCTGCCTTCCTTCAGTATTTAATCAGAAATAGAGGTTACATAGATAAGAAACCTAGTTGATGAAGTCTAGTGAGTCATATAACTGAAAATTTCCTCACGGACACCTGTTTTAGGTAGACACGGCTGTCTTCTGCACAACCGTGTTTTTAATTTCTCTCAGCCTCACCAGAGAGACTCGTGGACATCTGGGGTCAGGATGGCGCATTGATGTTTTGGATCATAACAACGCATACAAATTAAGAATAAGTTTTAACGCCTGTGCCCTATGGATGGCAAATCTCTGATTGAAACCTTAAGGCAGCCTCTGTCACGCACACACACACACACACACACACACACACACACACACGAGACTATTTCTGAAAGGCCTGTGAGAACTAGGAAGAGGCCTCTCTCGTTTCGCAGTGCGAGTCACACATGTGTACCGACACTTCACTCTGACCCCTAATTATTTCCAACACCAGAAATGTGAAGGCTATGTTTTATATGTATCTTTCTCGGGTATTCACAAAGGAAATGAAGAACAAGTGTATGTTTGTGAGTCTCAGAAACCAGTACACGTTCCACAAGAGAAGATAATAGCATATATAAGGGAGAAAATAGCATATAAGGCTCTGTAACTTTCTGTGTCAGCCATATGGTGGCTTACTTCTCTGAACACGGTGCATGTAAAATCATATACTTGATTGTGAAAACATACACGTCCTAGGGGATGTGCTAGACGATTGGGAGACAAAGAACAGGAAAAGATAGAGAGGAGAGAGAGAGCATGAATTCAGGATTTTAAGAAACTTTAGGGACAAGTGAAAAGTAGTCACCTAGGTCGGTAGTTAGATAGTTAGTTAGTTAGTTAGTTAGTTAGTTAGTTAGTTAGTTAGTTAGTAGGTAGGTAGGAAGGTAGGAAGGTAGGTAGGTAGTTTGCTTTTTCAACACAGGGTTTCTCTGTGTAGCCCTGGCTGTCCTGGAACCTACTCTGTAGACCAGAGGCTTGCCTCAAACCCAGAGTTCCCTCTGCCTCTGCCTCCCAAGTACTGGAATTAAAGGTGCATACGACTGTTGTAAGCCATTGGCCACCAACATTTCTTACACCTTATATAGATGACAAAAAAAAGTGTTGATTAAATCCTTGAGTAAATTTCAGCATTCATCTCTTTGGGGTGGTTCTTCTTCTTCTTTTTTAAATGTTTATATTTTTATTATATTTTACAAAATTGAAGGCTAGAAAATACTGGCCTTTGAGGGGCCTTTACAACACCATTTTTGAATAGTTTTTTATTAGATATTTTCTTTATTTGAATTTCAGATGTTATTCCCTTTCCTTGTTTCCCCTTTCGAAAACCCCCTATCCCATCCTCCCTCCCCTTGCTCACTGACCCCCCCTCCTGCTACTGGCATTCCCCTACACTGGGGTGTCAAGCCTTCACAGGACCAAGGGCCTCTCCTCTCACTGATGTCCCACAAGGCAGTTCTTCTATTTTAAGAAGATAATTTACTGTTCTCACCAAGGAATTGCATTACTCAAAATTCCATTTTGGAACCTTAAGTTTTTGTCACTAAAGAGCTGGTGGGAAGCAGAGTTTGGTTTGGGCATTTTGAGACAGAGTCTCGCTAGGTAGGCCAGGCTTGTTCTTAAACTCATGGCAATCCTCCAGCCCCTGCCTCTCCCAAATGCTGGAATGGAAAGCGTGAGTCAGTGCACATAGCTCTAAATCTTCTTAAAGTCTACAAATTAGGAGGATTTTCAACCACCTCCTTTGATTGCCTAACAAATCTATTAATTATATTAATGACTCTCATTACTTTGTATCTTGTGACCAAGATGACCTTTTGTTTTGTTTTGTTGTGGTTTGGTTTGGTTTTTTGAGACAGGCTTTCTCTGTGTAGCTCTGTCTGTCCTGGAACTCACTCTGTAGACCAGGCTGGCCTCAAACTCAGAAATCCGCCTGCCTCTGCCTCCCAAGTGCTGGGATTACAGGCGTGCGCCACCACGCCCGGCACTCTTCTGCCTCTTGAGTGCCATGGTTATAGGCTTGTACCACCAAAGTCAGCTCCTTTTGTCAAAGATTTTTGTCTTTCTTTTAACACGTTTTTCATAAATTGTGAAAACGTGTCAACGGTTTTCATCAACCTGAAGATACCCTTTGGTAATCTCTTACAGTCTATAGCATTTCATGTCTAAACCCATAGCCTTTAAATTTTTTTAAATGGACTTGTTAATTTATTTATATGCATGGGTGTTATGTTTGCATGTATGTCTGTGAACCATGTGTGTGGCTGGTGCCCAAGGAGTGGAGAAAAAGCAGTGGGATCTCCTGGTACTGGAGTTCCAGATGGCTGTCAGCTGTCGTGTGGGTTCTGGGAATTGAACCTGGATCCTCTGGAGGAGCGGTCAGTACTCTTATATACTGACTCATCTCTCCAGCCTCCAATATTATTATCTCAATGTTACTGTGTATTTGCATGTCCCATCCCTCACTCATCCCTGAACAACCTCAGGGCAATGGTTTACCCATCTCTGAATCTCTGGTGCTAAGCCCAGAGCCTAAGGCACAGACTATTGCTTAAAAGAAAATATTCCAAAGGACAAATGAATGAGCTGCCTCACAGACTAAATTATGTCTAATATTTCAAAATTCTACAGTGCATGAGTAAATTATACCAACTTGGCTCCCTTCTACTTAGGATAAATCTCCCTGTGCTTTGTAATCTCCATCCTCAGACTATTGAAGATCCCGAAGACCAGACCTACCGGTGAAAGAGAGAAGGAATATATGCAAATGTGCTCCGTGAGACTGCAAAGAGTGCTAACACGATGTAGGGATTTCCTCACTCTAGCAGCCTTATCGAAAGAGGAAATTAAATTTATTGGCCTTGCAAGAGCTTGTGGTTTGTGGCTTCCACAGAAGCAGGAAGTGAGGTCTCTGAAAGAGGGGCAGGGAAATGTCAAAGGAAAGATGCCCGCCCAGAGCCCAGAGCCCAGAGCCCAGAGCCCAGAGCCCAGAGCCCAGAGCCCAGAGCCAGATGCCCGCCCGGAGCCAGATCGCCACAGCCTTCGGCTTCTGTGGGAGGCTCTGAGGCAGAACTGAAACCTGTGACTCAGGGCTTTCCCTCATGACTTGTTGTTGGCTGTCAAAAGAGGTTTTTTTGTTTGTTTTGTTTTTACCATGCAAATGAGAAGATTGTTCTTCAAGAAGGTTGGGAAGTGGAGATGTAAGCACAGAATCGGAATCGCCGGTCATGAGCATGGATAGAGTGCACTCTGCCTATCACTGTTACTCTAGTCTTCGGTTCTCTCTCCCCTACTTCCCTCCCTTCCCCCTCCTCCCCCTCTGTATGAGAGTAGGAGGGCGTGCTCGCACGTGTTTGGCTGTACACCATATGCATGCAGTGCCCTGGAGGCCAGACAAGGGCATTGGATCCCCTAGAAGTAGAGTTGTGGATGGGTGTAAGCCACCATGTAGGTGCTGAGAATCAAACCTGGGTCCTCTGAAAGAGCAAGTGTTCTTTTTGTTTTGTTTGGTTTGGTTTGGGTTTTTTTTTTTTTTTTTTCTGAGACAAGGTTTCTCTGTATAGCCCTGGCTGTCCTGGAACTCACTCTCTAGACCAGGCTGGCCTCGAACTCAGAAATCCGCCTGGCTCTGCCTCCCGAGTGCTGGGATTAAAGGCGTGCGCCACCACTGTCCAGGAAGAAGTGTTCTTAACCACTACCTCACAAATGAAAAAAAAAAACGAAAGAAAGAAAGAAAGAAGGAAGGAAGGAAGGAAGGAAGGAAAGAAAGAAAGAAAGAAAGAAAGAAAGAAAGAAAGAAAGAAAGAAAGAAAGAAGGAACATGCCTGGTCCTGGGTGTGGTGGAGAAGAAGGTTATTATGGATCTGTGCTGGAGCATAGCTAGGGACAGTGACATCTGGCAGAATCCAGAGTGGACATAGCCCTGAGCCACGTGAGGAGAGTGGGGAGGGGAAAGGAGAAGAAAGAAAGTGAACCAGATGCCAGGAAGCCCAAAGGTACTAAAATGGTTGGATTATATAAAAGAGTGCAGCCCAGACCCCCTGGGCTGGAACATGCAGGGTAGGGTGGGGTGTACCAGCCGGCAGGGCCCTCCTGCCTGTAAATGGAAGGGACTAATGGATGCAGAGAGAACCTCGTAGCAAGGTCCGATCTGATATGTGAAGCAGGCTCCTCAGCCGTTTCTCCCAGGTTAGAAACCTAAGCCAGGGCATGTGTAAAAGTCAGAGGACAATGTGTGGAGTTTGCTTCTCTCCTTCAACTATGTGGGTCCTGGGTGTTGAACTCAGGCCATCGGGTTTAATGGCCTGTGCCCTCACCAGGTGTGCTTGCTCCCAGTTCTCTGTGGTCAGTTGGCAGCAGAGCATGGTGAGGATTGGCTGGTCAACTGATGGCTGGAAAGGAAAAGACTGTGACAGACAGAGGAAGAGACCAGGGTCTCAAAATTCCCTTCAAGGGCTTCACTTCCAAGACCTAAAATGCCCCAAAGGCCCACCTCTCAGATTTCCCACTGTTTCTCACTACTGCAAAGCTGGAGACCAGGCCTCCACAAAGACACAAGGGTCTTTGTGAGTTATTTAAGATTCAGACGCTATGGGCTAGCAGGGTCTTCTTGGGCCAGGGTAGGATGAAAGAATGATTTTTAACAAGCACATAATCAACAGAGGGGCTAGCTCTTGCATCCTACCTGGAGATTTCTATCTGCCCAGCCACTTCTGCTGATTTGTTAAAAGATTTATTTATTTGTTTGTTTGCTTGCTTGCTTGCTTGTTTGATGTATGAGTGAGTTAGCCAGGCAGGACCCTCAGTAGAGGGATAAGGACACTGACCCCACCCACAAAACCTTAGACCCAAAATGTGTCTTGCCTACAAGAAGTGCAGGGAGAAAGATGGAGCAGGCTGAGGGAGTGGCCAAACAAGGACTGCCTAACTTGAGACCCATCCCCTGGGCAAACACCAATCTCTGGCGCTATTAATCATACTCTGTTGTGCTTGCAGACAGGAGCCTAACATGACCGTCCTTTGAGAGAGGCTCCACCAAGCAGCTGAGAGAAACAGATGCAGAGACCTTCAGGGGAATATTAGCTAGAACTCAGGAAGAGTCGAGAGGCCTGGAGGGGCTAGGGATTCCACAAGAAGACCGACAGAACTAACTAACCTGGACCCTTGGGGGCTCCCAGAGATTGACCCACCAACCAAAGAGCATACACGGGCTGGACCTAGGCCTCCTCACACGTGTAGCAGATGTGCAGCTTGGTCTTCATGCGGGTTCCCAACCACGGGGAGTGGGGCTTACCCTGACTCTGTGGCCTGCCTGTGGATCCTGTTCTCCTAACTGGGCTGCTTTGTCTGGCCTCACTGGAAGAGGACGTGCCTAGCCCTGCAGAAACTTGATGTCCCAGGTTGGGTTGGTACCCAGGAGGCCCCGCCCCCTTCTTAGAGGAGAAGGGGAGAGGGGATGATTGGGAGGTGAGGGAGGGCTGAAAGTGAATAAATAAATTAATGGAGAAAAGACTTATTTATTTAATGTATAAGTGTTCTATCTGCATTTGTACCTTCCTGCCAGAGGGTATCAGATCCCATTAATAGATGGTTGTGAGCCACCATGTGGTTGCTGGGAACTGAACTCAGAACCTCTGGGAGAGCAGCCGGCGCTCTTAATGCTGATCCATGTCCCCAGCCCTCTGCTGATTTGTGTAATGGTACTTAGGAAGAAATCAAATCCTACTCTTCCAGAACAAGGATCCTTAACAGAAGCTCAACTTCAAAATGAGGCAACTCGGAAGCCAGAGAAAACAACTGGAGGGAGGAGGCATCCGCGAGCAGATGTGTGCTCTAATTAGTAGCAGGTACACAATTTTGTTTTGTTTTGTTTTGTTTTGTTTTGTTTTTTATTTTCCATGGTATACATATTTTCTTTTTTCTTTTTTTAATTCAATATATTCTTTATTTACATTTCAAATGATTTCCTTTTTCCTGGATCCCCCCTCCCTGAAAGTCCCATAAGCCCTCTTCCCTCCCCCTGTTCCCCCATCCACCCCTTCCGGCTTCCCTGTCCTGGTATTCCCCTACACTGCAGCACTGAGCCTTTCCAGGACCAGGGGCCTCTCCTTCCTTCTTTTTGGGCATCATTTGATATGTGAATTGTGTCTTGGGTATTCCCAGCTTCTGGGCTAATATCCACTTATCAGTGAGTGCATACCACGTGTGTTCTTTTGTGATTGGGTTACCTCACTCAGGATGACATTCTCCAGTTCCACCCACTTGCCTAAAAATTTCATGAATTTATTGTTTTTTTTAATAGCTGAGTAGTATTTCATAGTGTAAATATACCACAGGAGGCTACAAATGTTGTTCGTGTCTGCCTTCCTCCCGTCACACACTCAATTTATTGTTTAGGACATTTGTTTCAAGAGATATTATACCGTTCCCACACAGAGAAACCTTTCTCCCAAGCGGTACAGATCACAGTCGCTTGCCCCAATTCCTGGAACCTGTTTTAGGAGGGGCGTGAGCCATCTCCGTTTGTGAATCCTTGAGGGAAAGAGGAGGATCCTACATTTCCAGAAAGTTTTTTTTTTTTTTTTTTTTTTTTTTTTTAAATTCTGTCCTTCCTCCTAGTGTGCAGTAGAGCCTGTGGGTATTGGCAACTCTTTGCGCTTATGAGAGTTTCCTCTGATCCTCGACCTCCAGTTTGATTTAGTCAGTTTACACTGGGCAGCTTTTCCGCAGAGATGCTGTTACCCGGAAGCTTGCTGTGGAGCAGGTTTTCTCGGGAGATGGCGCCCAACCCACTCCCTCTGTCAACCGCCCCGCAGCTCAAAGCCCCTGCGGGCCTGGCCAAGATCCCAGCCACGCAACTTCGCTTGCGCTGTAGAGTTTGACCTATGACCAAAGTGACCTCAGAATCTAGCAAGTGCCCATCACTCGGTTGATCCTCCAGCCTGCACCTGCGCGTCCTAGTCCAGATGCTTACGCCGCGTGTGTTCCCAGCCCAGCCTGGCCCCAGATAGCCACCAAACTTAAGGACTGTCAGAACTAGGGTTTTAAAAAAAAAGACCCTGGCGCTCAGCACCGATCCAGGAGCACTGGCAATGAAAGGCTCTGGTCCTCCGGGCGTTGCAGATGGGTCCGAGGACTCAGGCTCACAGCAGGGGACGCACAATGAGTGCCCATTCAGAGCGACTTTGGAGGGAACAGATTCAGAGTGCAAAGGAGCTTCCAGCGGTCCGGGAGGGGGCGATATTCACCAAGCTCTTCGGAAGAGCTACTGCAAAGCAGGCGTGGCTAAGGATAGTGTTTGAATGGGAAAGAAAAAAAATCGGAAGCAGAGTCCTTCTTACACCGGGGAGGCTGGCCTGTTACAAGGAGGTTCTCATTTTCATACCCTAAGATGACACAAGTGTCCTTCTGCTCCCTCTCCAGCGCCTTCTCTACACACCACACACACACACACACACACACACACACACACACACACAGGATTCTGACTGGAGCCTGAGTCGGAGGGCTTGCTCTGTGGAGTCACTGAGGTCTTTGGACCCTGTTGTGTGTTAGAAAACAACGTGGAGAAACAGAGCCCAAGTCAACATTCAACAGCTCCTAACCAAGCAACCCCTTCCCCTGCCAGGGACACCCCCCCCCACCTCAATCAGCTAAATTCAAGTAAGAAAGCAATGTAAGGCCTCCAGAATTGCTAAGATTCTCTGATGTTCTTGGAGGAGCCTCAAATACTGTAGTTCATCTTTGAGACCATTATGACACTTAAGCACACAATTATTTAATGACAGCCCTTATGTACATGATACACCGTTCGAATGCATGCTTCTGTAACCAACTATCAACGTTCCCTCAAGACTGTCATTTACATTATTAAAATGATCCTATTTTAAGAGCAGGTTTGATGGCCTGCGATCCAGGTACTAGGGAGGCAGTGACGGAGGGTGGAGGGGTGGGGTGGGGTATCCAGGAGCTCCAGCACCCCCTTACCTACATGACTAGTGAGGACTAGATGATGAGACCCATTTTCAAACAACAAGAAGAGCTCATTTGAAATTGAAATTTGCAAATCTCACTACATAATTTTGAAAAATTGCTTGTATGTACGTGGCAATTTAACCACGAGTAAATATTTTCCACAAAGTTCCTGCATTTCCAACCTGACCTGATAAAGATGGGAGACCTGAACACTTTTCAACCTTTAATTTAAAAAAAAAAGTTCTTTATGGCTGGGGTGAAAAGGAGCTGGTGAGCTAAGCCAACGGGGCAGTCTGCCTTTACTACGTGCAAAAGCATTCAGACACATGGCGACCCTTTCGCAATAAAACTTTATTGATGATCGTTTGAAAGTTATAGCAACTCCAAGGTTATAAAACTTGCCATAAAATACCAAGCAGTCATTAGTTTACCTGACCTCATTTCAATATAAACTTCCACAAAACATTTTATTTTGTTCCTTCCTATAAGTGGAGAAAGGAACTGGAGGAGGCTGAACACAGCAGCCTTTGATTGAGGACCCAAGATCTGCGATTTGACACCCTGCCCTTCGTGTCTACAAATAAACAATGAGATTCACACTCTGTTCTTACCTGCAAATATGACGGTGAGGACGCTAACAGCACCTATAGTTTAGCTCCAACCACCCATTTGTAGACCATGATCTAACCTCAAACTTGGATGAGTGTTGTTTCTCCATGGAAGACCATCTTCAAGAGTTGTTAAGGCCATTTGTGTTGTAAGTCTAAGGAGCAAATGGCCCCATGTGTGTCATGTGACCGGGAGAGTGAGTTGTTTAACAGGCCAGTTGGGGCACAGAGGAATTGAGAGATAAATGGAGAGTTAGCGGTTCCTCTACCCTCAGTTACGAGTTTGGAGGAAGGCAACTGTCCTGACTGACGTACCAAGAAGCCTGCAGGAGAGAAACTAAATCAGGCTTTGTCAAAAATATTATTGTGATTCAGCCGACTGCATGTGTGGACTTAAGGCCCAGATCAGAAAGCTGGCCAGGGAACTCCGGGAACTGGAGAAGCAGGCCCTGCTCCTCTTTGGTTCCGCTGGAGTTCATGCTCTGTTAATGCTTCGTGTAAGGTGGGCCAGTTTACCTGCTTTTAGGGCAGAGGGATCTCTGAGCAACAACAGATGGTAAGGATGACCTTGCGTTAGCTGTGTGCTAATTTCTCTCCAACATGTAGAGGTCTGGATACATTTTTCATGGGTTGTTTAAAACATAAGCTTCAAGACAGATCCAAGCATATATGCATTTATGGTGGTTTAGAAATCTAAATGAAAAAAGGGAACTACTTTATGACCTCACTGGAACTCATCTTGATAATGTTATGCTTAGTTTCCTGGTGTGCCTTAAAATATTTTGGGGATTTCATGGACTTTAAACCAGAAAAGAACAACTTAAAAAAATCAAATTCTCATGCAAAATTCGACTTTCTTCTTCAGACTGGTGAGTGAGCATGTGCTTGGCAGAGAAAGGTAACATCTCACAGAAAGGGAACTAAAAGAAGAGAGAGAGATAGGAGGAAGCCTTGGGAAGAGTAAACTTTTCTGAGGTCCAGAACACACACACACACACACACACACACACACACACACACAAACACACACACACACACACACACACACACTTGCACATACACACACATGCACACAGTTACACACAGACTCACACACATACACACACACTCTCACACACATTCATACACACAGACTCACACATACATACACTTGCACACACAGACTCAAACACACACACTCATACACAGACTCACACACAGACTCACACACATTCATACACACAGACTCACACATACACACACTTGCACACACAGACTCAAACACACACACACACACTCATACACAGAGAGACTCACACACAGACTCACACACATACACATACACACTCACACACACAGACTCACACATATACACACAGTCACACACAAACTCACACACAGACTCTCTCACACACACAATCACACACAGAGACTCACACACATACAAACACACACTCACACACATACAGTCACACACAGACTCTCATACACAGAGACTCACACACACACAGACTCATACATACATACACATACACTTGCACACATACAGAGACTCACACACACTCACACACAGTTGGGAGGTGCTTTTAAGTTGCCATTTTATGTTCCACGTGCATAGGTCCACGTGTTGTTGCCTTACATCAAGAAAGAGGTATTACATTTCTGCAGATTAGCATCAGCTTCCAGGAGCAGGAGAGGCAGCTTGCAAACCAAATAGCCTGTGGAGTGAGCGTGACATCGTTGTCAGGCTTAGAAACACATACACCAGAGACGGGAGATGTAGCTCAGTGGTAGAGCTTTGGACTATTACGTATGGCACCCTAGGCTTGATTCTTGCTCGGAAAAAAAAAAAGTCCAGGAATAGGAATTTTAAATTCAGTCCTTTGGGTTTGGGACATTTTGGGAAAGCTCTCACCATGGCTTATCCTCAGAAAGAAGCTGACACATTGCCTTCATAACTGAGATGGCTACATTTATGTATTGAGACCCGCATGAGTATATAAACCTATTGGCAACAATACATCCTTAGTGATAGCAAAAAAATTAATGTTTGTGTTTATGTATCTTTCTGTTATTAACCCAAGTGTTCTTTTTTTTTTTCTAGAATCTTGGAGGGGATGATGAATGGGAGAAAAGGTCTCTCTCTTTAAAAAAAAAAATGTTACAGAAAATAGATCTCCTTCCACCCTCAGCATCCATCTCAGAATAAATCTTTATTCAACAAGGCCATCCATCCTGGCACTGACGCTTCACTGTGGCCACATTAATAGCTCACCGGCAACCTCTAGGCAGTTTTATGCAAGCATCGATTTTTCAGTGTTTGTCTCTTCAGAAACTGTTTGTTTGAACTTCCTTTTCTGATTGTCCCTTTCAGCCTATCCTGGGGAAGATACAGATAGTACCTAAAGGAATTCCTGAAACACTCTCAGCTTTAAAGAGATTGTAAAGTACAGCAAGGCACACACCTCAGCTGCTTACATTCTGTTCCAAGAAACTGTTTGTTTGGGTTTTTTTTTTTTCAAGTATTTTCATTTGCCTTCCTAGATGCTTAGTTAATTAAGGTTTCAGTAAATGAGGAGAAATATGTTTCCAGTCTGCCTTACACATACATTTGTTTGTAATTTTTTGACAGCTGGGTGGCAGAGCTATGAAACTTTAAATTATACCTTGGGTTCTGGTGACTTGTACAGACTGTATAACTTTGCCCTCATCATTATATTGACACAAGAAACTTTCCCAGAAGATGGGAGGAAATGGCTTTTATGCAGTGTCATCCGAGTGTGTGTTATTCATTCCTTCTATAGAATTCAGCATACTTTTTTTTTTTTTACCCTAGGGGTACATTTTCTAAATGAGACTAATTTGCTCTAATAGAAATAATGGTGTCTTCTATGCACCTAATACCTTTATCCCCAAACATCCATGTGCCTTAGCAGTTCCATGATGAAACACACTGATCTTACCCATGCTGTGGCCAGAAGCCATGGCTCATCTTACCGAGAAACGACGAGGTTAACCCTGTGTTTTCTGTCCTCTCTTCTTCTTTCTTCTTTTCTGCTGTGGAAGAAACACCAACTCTCCAGATAAGTTTGTCTCACAGCTAAATATTATAAAAATAAATCTAATTCCAAATAATAGCGTCTTAGCTACTTTGAATTAAAAGAAGAGACCAGGGGAGGTTGATTTTGGGAATCATAATCTTTAAATAATTTGGCTATATTGGAATTGACAGAACTTTAATAAATAGCTTGTCTTTCTACTATAGATCCTACTCCTGAGGGGAAACTGTGGATGCAAAAACCGAGAAAGTTAAAAACCAAAGAAACTGCACCTGCTTACATCAGTTCCCACTTGGGAACATCATTTTTTTGTGTGTGTGTCAGGATTGAAGAAATGTCTAAATCCCATTCTGAGTAATAAAATTCTGTATCTGAGAGATCTGAGAAGTCTGTAAGTAATGGCCACCTGCTTCTATCTTTTTTTTTAATGGACTTTTAAAATGTGAATTATAAGCTAATTTGCTATCTTTAGTTTATTTCCCAATATATACAATGTGATACTTTCATCTGGCAACTCTGAAATCTGCTGGCTTGATACATTTACACTTCAAAAGGAATCTGCTCAGGCTGGTAGGCTGAGATGCTTTTTCTTTTAAATAACAGTGGAGGTGGTGGCTGCCCTGGTTGCTAGAGTGGTCAGGCTAGGAAGACTTGTAAACGTCCTTAACACAGTCAGAAAGCTAGGGCGACTTAACCCAACGGACAGAATCTTGAATTTTCTATTCCTTGACTTTCAGGGGTTTACTCCCCCCCCCTTAAACTGGCATTTAGAGCTATTCCTGCCCCCCCCCAACATCCAGTAATGGGATCATTATTTCTTCCCCTAGTGAAAGGGTGTCTCTACGAACAGAACCATGTGTTGGGGCAGAAAGGCAATCCCAAAGGAACTGGATTAGAATCACTCTGGCAATAAAAACTGCTAAGGGAATTTGTGTTGTCAGCTCGCCAGAACATCAGATTCACACCTCTGGTCCTGCAAGAGGTGCTAGGGGGCTTTTAAAAAGTCCTCTGTAGCTGCAACCTTGGCTTTCTAGCTCACTAA
This sequence comes from Apodemus agrarius, assembly GCA_964023405.1. NCBI lineage: Eukaryota > Metazoa > Chordata > Mammalia > Rodentia > Muridae > Apodemus > Apodemus agrarius. The sequence goes on along the minus strand of OZ030011.1, from coordinate 67,134,221 downwards.
ATAGTGGCTCGCCCTTTTGCCATCGGCTAGGGCTGTTGTCTTGACCCTGCAGGAAACAGAACTAGTCTACTTTCCCCAGCCTTCTAGATCCACCCAGAGAGCCTCTCCAGATTGGCAATACTGGCACAGCTGTAGTATGTGCAGGGCACTGGCTCAGCATTTTGGGTGCTAATCCCCAGCCACCCCAACCCCACCCCCCCCTCAACCATTATATTTCTAGGCTGAATAGACAACAGCAACAGAATCCAAACAACAACAGCACTTCAATACCCCAAACCTCCTGTAAAACTGACTTTAAGAAGAATATACAAAGAGTAAAGAACTGTGAGAATTGTTCCCATGTTTAACACCCTCCAGTATTTTCCTAAACGCTCCCTCAAAAAAATCTCTTACTTTTGGTATTCTGAGCTGATCCTTCTCACTTAGGGGGTTTTGGTTTGCTTGTCTGTTTTTATTGTTATGATTATTATTATTAGAGTTTTTGTTTTAATTAATTTTGCTTTGTCAAATGCTACCTGACTTAGATGTACTCTTAAACATCTGTGGATCTGTTTAAAACTGCCCAGGTAGTCTTATTAGATGTGCTTATTGTTTCATTATATAAATAAGATTCTTTAAAAATATGTTTTGTGTCTATGCATGCAAAGAGCAAAAGTCAACATTATTATTTGGTTTTCAACTAAGAAAGAATTTAGGCAAACTGGGCTTTTAGTAGAAGGGTTTTTGCCCAGCCTGTATGAGGCCCTGGGTTCAATCCTCAGCACTGCAAGAGAATAAAAAGATGTGAGCGAATATATACTAACTTACAACATTTTGCTGTTGAAATGCAAATCATGCAATGTAGACAATCTACTCCAACTCAGAACCTTAAAAGCAAATGTATCTGGTGTCGAAATTCGTTTACTCTGCTATTATATTATACTGTATTGTATAATCTTAGTTTATTAAAAGTAGAGTTAGATGTGTGGAGGGGCATTTTGTGTGTTTTCCTTAAGCTTCGGTTTTCTATTGAAAACTGCTTGGTGTGTGTGTGTGTGTGTGTGTGTGTGTGTGTGTGTCCCTCAGCGATTTTTCCAGAGATCCTTTTTTCATTAGTAGAGGGGTGGGTTTACCATCTCCCACTCGTTCAGATTGCAGCCTGTCTTCACGGCCAGAGCCTCCTGCAAGAAAGTGGGGAGGTGGGGTCCTTTAACAGGGACTGCTTGGCTGGAATTGTTAGACAGGCTTTGACAGAAGAGAGACCGCTTTCCTCTGGTCTCATTGAAGGGAGTTTCTTGGGGCAGACAATCTGTAATAGAAGGTCCTACCTTCGCCTGTCCAGTCTCCAGTGGGAGTCAAGACAAGGCAGCAAGGGGGAAGCCGGCTTGTTGGCACCTGGCTGGAGACGTCACAGGTGGGTCGATGGCTGTTGCAAAGCTGCTTCAGGCCTGCGGGGCTCCGGTGACCCACGCCGAGATGCGGGCTGAGACATCCTAGTCTGGGCAGGAATTTCAGTTGAAAATACCTGTTTGAAATGTCCTCAGCCCAGCCAACTGGAAAGTGACTTTGCTCCTCTCCCATGTAGGGACGACAACAAAACGAATTCACCATGGTCCACAGCTAAAGCGACTCTCCCAATCCAGAAAAGATCTCTGGCTGGAGGAACCAAATCAAGGCTCTCTCTTCCCTTGATTGCCCCGTCTCAGAGTTCACTAAAGTCATTTTGACATTATGTTTTAATCATGAAACTGTTCGTTTCTCCTCTATCTTCAGGATAATGCAAGGAGGGAAAGCCTTGAAATGGATTCTTGCTGCACCTTCAGGAAAGGAAGGGGGTGGCAGTACCCAGGAATTCTGCAGAGAAAGCCGCTAACTCTCCCACATGTACTTTCGGCTCACTCGGGCCCACTAGCTGTGTTACTGACCGGTTCTAATTTTATTGTTTCTGGGCACCTCCTGATTTTGTTTCCACTGTAGTGCTCTTTAAAAGAAACACACACACACACACACACACACACACACACACACACACACACAGAGAGAGAGAGAGAGAGAGAGAGAGAGAGAGAGAGAGAGAGAGAAGCACAGTACAAATCCCCAGAAAAGCAAAAGCGAATCTTTTCTGTGCTTGAGTTGACTTGCTAAGAGGAACGGCCCGTGGACACGTCATGCCAGTCGCAAAACAAATTGAGCCGCAGAACAAAATTCCTTCGTCCTGCCTTGACCCTCTCTTTGCTATGAGGCTGGGCAGTGTTGGGAGACGCATGGCCTCCCTTTTGGCTGCACTCGGCTTTCTTGCCCTGGCTTACGACGACGTTCTGGGGAGGGTCGGAACAAACAGCTGCAGCCCAGGCGCGCCTTCTGGCTCTCCTGGTCAACCTTGACCTATTGAGCCGGCATTCTGTCCACAGTGAGGGGTCCCAGGAAGCAGGTCCTCCTCGACAGGCTTCGGCTCAGGGGCGGCTGTCTTTCCTAAGATGTGGGGGCAGCAGAGTGTTCACGCCCTTTGTAGACACCTCCAGTATGGAGTCTTTTCTTCTTTCCTGGGGCCTTTAGTGATGAGCTATTCCCGCAGAGTGGGGAAACCAGAAAGAGCAAGGTCGGTAGGAGCCTGGCGCGGCTTCTGACTTACTCTCGCTTGATACACGGTGCGACCTCCTTTACTTGTTAGACGTTGACATTCGATCTACGCGCATGTTTCATCGTCGTAAGGCCACTGCCGCCTTTGGAAGGGTACGTTTGACTTTTTAGCCTCCCACCGGTCCACCATTCTCTCCCCCTTCCTCGAGCAGAGCTTCTTCTCAGTTTTTAGCTTTCCCGGTCCATAGAGTAAGGACAAGAGCAAAGCCATGACCTGGGTGTCCCCCTAACCCCCAGGCGGCGAAAGATCCTGCAAAGTAGGGTGTGGGGGGTGCGGGGGGGGAGATGGGTGTTTCCCCGTAAAGTGAACAGATCGGTGTTTGGGTTTAACGCGATGGCGCGCGGTGAGGCACGGTGCACGACTTAGAATTCAGCACGGAGTTCAGGCGAATTGAAGCCTGCGATCTGCAAACTCCCTTCCCAGACTTGTCCGCGCTGGAGCCAGTCCCGCGCCTGTAGGTGGCGCTGCGATGAGGCGACGAGAACTCTGGCTGAGGTCTGAAAGACATTAAAGGGAAAAAAAAAATTCTGAAGAAAATTTCCACAACCCCACCTCGGCCTGCTACTTTTATTTCGAGGGAATAGCGGAGACAATACCGCGGGACTCTGGGGCTCTGCTAGGTGAGAGAGCACAGAGACTGCTGGACGGAGAGGTCCTACCTCACTGTGCAGTGTCTAGGTGCACGGACAGCATCCTGTCACCAACTGTCCGGAGGGAACGCGCAGTGATTTACTCCCAAGTCGTTGCATCAACGAATATACTAGTGACCGACCTGATGCTTCTTGCGGGCTGACTTTCAAATGCCATAAATCATGTCTAAAGCGGTTTGGCCCTAGGTCAACAGTTCGTGGCCAAAGCTTGGGTAGTCTAGGGCTGCCGCCCGGCCCTAATAAAAAGAAGCGCTCTCCGGATCCGGTAGCCTGCGAGCAATCCCGACCACCCGCCCGCCCGCCCGATAACCCTGCGTAGAGAGTAACCTGACCACAGTAACCCGCCCTCAACTCCGGGCCTTCGCTCTGCTGTCCCGGAACCACAACTAGAGGAGCGGCCTGGTTCTCCTCTATCTTTTCCAGAAAGCTTTAGGCTAATAGGATCTTTCCAGGAGGTTACCTCATTGCGCTAGCACAACAAAGTCCTGTGGGGGGGGGGGGAGGAAGCTCACAAACCACTGCACTAAACAGCCCACAGTTCCCCCCCCCGACTCCCCGCCCCCAGCCTGCAGCCCCTAAAGTCGAGTGGAAGCTCAAGGTCATTGAGTGACCTAGGCCAGCGTGCTCGCCCTCATACATTCACTACGAAAACTGCAACCCTGGCAAAAGCGAGGTTCCCTCTGGACAGTGACAGGGTCAGCGGGGGCTCCCCCAACCCCAGGACTCCTCCCAGTCGCCGGCCCTCAGGAAGACCCGACTCAGAGCCAGGCGTGCACTTGCTGTCCTCCAGGTTGACTCCTTGAACAAAAATACATTCTCTCTCTCTCTCTCTCTCTCTCTCTCTCTCTCTCTCATTAACAAACGCAATCCTATAACAGGAGGCTCAAAGCCGTTCTTCTGCAGGCAATTCCACTGTTGAAAACTGAAAAATGGGTGTAATTTGCCTCCAGAAAGTGATGTTAGGGTCACGGCAATTTCCCGGGCCGTTATTTATTTTTACTTTAAAGTCTTTAAGGAAGATTTGCTTATAGACTCGGATACAGTATGAGAACCCCAGCAGGCCCGCTTGCCTTCAAGGCGGGAGGGGGGATGAAGGCGAAGAACAATTACTGAGTGACGCTAATATGGGGAAACTGAAAAAGAAATGTCGATTGTTTTTATTGTAATAGAAGGAGTGAGCAAACAGAAAAACCAACCCCGGCTGATCGGAAACAGGCAGGCGGAGAATGAAAAGTGGGTTTCAGGCCGCAGCAGGCCCCTCCCTCCCCTGGCCTGGGAAGGAGAGAGCCGGCGCTAAGCGCTCGCCGGACTCCAGCACTGGCTCCTTGCGACCCGTCCAGCCCCTGAGCGCCTGGGACGGCTTCCCAGCTCTTGCTCACCCTCCTGCAGCCTCACCTGCCGCATACCGAGAAACCTTTTCGGTATGAGAGGTTCCTCCATCTGGTGGAAGGCCGAAGAGTCAGGAAACAGCGCTTCGGGAGTCCTTGAGCTCCGCTTGGGGTCCCCTGAAGCTTCTGGCTGCGCGGGTTCGTCCTCTGCGTCGTCGCCAGCGAGCCAAGGCCCACAGGTCAGTGCGCGCCCCTCGTGCTCCCTACCCTTCCCTGGCAGAGAAGCTCTGCAGGCTGCCTCTGTCCTCAGTCCCCAGTGGTTGTTTCTTCTAGCTGCTGCCACCGCGGCTTGGGACATAGATTTGCTAGGCGAGCCTTCTTGGGTGAACCTGGCCTGGCCGTGGGTGCGGGGCGAGCCGGTTGCCCTGACGTTTACCGGGGAGCTTAGTGGCTGTGCTGAGCACAGACCCAGCAAGGCTGGGCCCTAATTGGGCAGCCAGATCCGAAGGAGCCTAGTTGCTTTTCTTTTCTTTCTTTTTGTTTTAAGTCAAGTGCAATGCTACACTCACCTAACACAGGCATGCTAGGTGAAAACTTCAACTCGAAGTCCAGCCTTTGCCTGAAAGCTTCCCCCAGATAGCTGTAAGAACGCACAGTACTCTGAAAAACCGTCCTGAACACTGACTGCTTCCCAAGGAGCTTTTAGGCAGGGCATAGTGACCTGCGCCTTGCTTGACCCGGCATGCTCCTAGCAAGGGACAAGGTGCAGAGTTCGGTGCCTCCGTACTCTGCTCTAACTCCTGTGTTCGCAACCTCGAGGAGAGAGAGAGAGAGAGAGAGAGAGAGAGAGAGAGAGAGAGAGAGAGAGAGAGACCCTTCGATGGTCGAGCCTCCCTCTCCTCCCTCTCGCCCTGCCTTCTCTTCCACGGTCGCCCTCGACCTTCGTGGACCCAGAAGCCTGTTCTTCAGTACTCACCGAGATCCAATGAGCGCTCGCACTCAGCCGGGACGGCTGCCTTTCCAGGGTGGCAGCTGCACGAATGCTTTGTGAGCGACTGTGGGAAGAGCTAGATTCCCCTTCCTGCGTCTCTCGCCTCAGACCTCGCTGGTGCCCAGAGGTGCACTGCAAGTGGCAGCAGGCTCGTGGCATTTGGGACCACTGACAGATTTATGAAGACTTTACAAGCATCTAACCTGGGTCGTTGGAGACAGGGTTGAGTTCGGCAGAGTAGGAGAAGCCCTGAGCTAGACCCGCAGCGGTGTGCAGGCCTGGCTGCGTCTGTAACTCTGGGCTTGGCTTCCACAGTGAGCTGCCCGGTGCCATGCCGAGTGTGTAGAATCCCGGAGTCACCTCCTCCTTCACACCCCCTGGTCCTCCAGCTTCCAGTCTCCTACTGAGTAAATATTTACCCAGAGAAGGGGTCGCCCCAGAGGAGGCCTTAGCGCCTAGGGAAAGGCTTTTTTGGTTTCCTTCTGGCCTGAGCCAGCTGCAGGCCTTTCTGGTTATGTTTTGGTTTTGGTCTTAAGTTTCTCCTTTCAGTAAAAATTCTCCTTATTCCTCCATGACCTCCTAGATCCAGATCTCAGTAACCAGGGGTCCTGGACCTCGCTGACCCTTGCTCTGCATCCCCTATCCACTAGGGCTCACTGGAGGGCTCTCTCCTCCCTCTCCTCCCCTCTTCTATCCACTTCATTCCATTCTCTCTCACCACACATCTTCTTCCCTCCTGGTTTTTTTGCTAAAACTCCAGGGATCGCCGGCTGCTTGGCCCCTAGGGCGCTGACTGCCCTTGCTTGGGAAGGGGAGTGTCCTCACTGGTCCCTTCTTGGAGATGATGTGGCTCTCTTGTATTATTCCAGCATCTTCCGTTTATAAGGTCCCTAAGCACCAGGTGGTCATGGGTGCTGAAAGTGGTCCAAAGCGCCCAAGGTTGATTCATTCTGGGCCTCCAAGAACATTCATTCTGGTGGGTGGGCCTGAGGGACACTGAAGAGAGGATTGATACCCAGGAAAATTCTGCCCACGCATGCCCAGGGAGATGACCAACAGCCAGGCCCGACAGATAGTAACCTCTAGATGACCAAAGACCTGTGCAAGGGCGTGGCAGATGTGTGACAGCTGAGGGGGTGGCAGAGGATGAGTGTGCTAAACCCCCAAGCAAGAATGCTAGACATACAGGTCTCCTGATCACTCCCGGTTAAGGCTGATGAAGCTAGAGTCTCATTAGGACACCACATCTCGTCAGTCCACACGGGCTGGGGCGCTGCCTCTGTATACCAGTTCAGAAGGGTGTGAAATGCTCAGGGGTGACAGGAGCAGGGCAGAGAGCGCACTCAGAGGACACTGCTATGCGGGTTCCTGTGAGGATGAAGGTTCCTCATCAAAAGGCGGAACATAATCTTTTCTGTGCACAAGTCCCAGGCAAAGTTCTGATCTCCACCCAGTCTCTGAGTCGCAAGTGATGTATACTATAGCACTGGGGCGGGGCGGGGTGGGGGGGGATGCTTCTGAAATCTTGACTCTTCTTGTTATAAAGAACCGGAATACAAAATACAACAAGAATTGCAGGAAGACAGGGATAAAACCATAAAGTTAAGCCTTGAAATGACTTTGAACATCTGAAACCAACAAAAATAAGGGGGGGGGAGGGCTATGTCCAAGTATTTTTATTTGTGAAACCTTATTGTGAAATATCTGACTGCAATAAAAGACATTTGAAGTAATCTTTCAAAACCCTTCACAGCTCAGTAATTTGAATGCAGAATGCACACACAGCACAGAAGCAGGCATCTGGAGAGCAATGTTCAGCTCCAAAACTGATGACTAGACGTTCTGGGCTCTTGTCATTTACTAACGAAGATTGGGGGTCCTTCTGATTTCTTTGTATGCAGACCTGAACCCTCGGGAGAGTGAGCGCATCATCCCACACCCTGAATGTGTGTGTAAAAGAGAGGCCAGTTGTGATGGAGATGTAGTAATACAAATACCCAAGTCCATTCCCAATGTTTCTCTTCCTTATTTCGTTCACATTTGTTATAACCTTGTCTCCATAAATAAATACATGTCCCTGTCCCCAATCGTTCTATCCTTTTGAATGAAAGTGAAAATCCTCAGGCAGGCACAACCCCAGCATCTCTAGTAGCTAAATTGAAGTCTCCGGGAATTACGCACGGACGCTCAGAGGCAGTCTCAGCGGGTACCTCCTTGGGGGCTGTCTTTCATATTTAAAACCAAACCTTTCAAGGTGTCTCACTGGTGTTGAGAACCCTGGCAAATTCTAACACACGGAAGCCATGACCCTGTGTTCTGGGTGAGTGGTGCGCAAGGGGGGTGGGCGGGGGTGGACGTGGCCTCTGCCGTGCTACCCAGCGCTCCGGGTATCAGCCCTCCTTCCCCGTGGAGGTCCCGTGCTCCTCTTTAGTCTGCCTTTTAAGGTTTTTCCTCGCACCACCCGGCCTCTGCGAGGATCCTGCTTGGCTGAGGTTTAGCCTCTCACTGGGCACTGACCATTTCGGGAGGGCTGCGGGAAGGAGTCTCTGGTCCTCACACCTCAAGCGACTCCTCCACTCGACCTATCTTCTGAGTTCTCTCCATCCCGAGTGAACTGGAAGGAGGTAGAATTCGTGGGTTCGATTCTGACAGCCCCCAAAGGTCAGCATAACAGGTACTTCTCAGCCATCCTCACTCCCAGGAGCTCCCTTAAGGGTCGTGCCCGCTTGCACCCTTAGAGCCCTAACCTCCAATTTCAATTTTGACAAGTCCACCTCTTCCCCAAGAGGTGTCCTAGGTCCCTCCCCACTTAAAGCCATTCAAACCGAGACCAAAACTTCCGTTCGCTTATTCAGCAATTTTATCAGCTTGATTTTGCACTCTGTTTGCGGCGCCCCTGGGAAGACGTCAAACACTCTTATTCATTGTATTTAGTCACCCAGGTGCGGAGCCAGCCAAAAACAGACGGCGGAAGGAGTTTCCCAGACCGAGCTGTCACTCATCGGCCTGCACCAATTACAACGCAGATTGCCCGCGGGCCCACCTCTTTTGGGGTGTGTCACAAGTGAGTGATAGACTGAGCCTCCCGGCCCTGCTCAGCCCAGCCCACGTTGCTGCTTAGATTGAAATGCAGAACTCAAGCCTCTTTCAGCCGGGCACAGACTTCCTTTTACTCTTTCCTTTGGCACTCTTGTCGCCTCCTCCCCGGGAGAAGCCAAGGCACCCGCGGCTTGGAGCAGCGACAGGCTGGCCCAGTGAGAACAAGGAAAAAGTTTCCTTCTGGGAGTGCGGAACTGGGGCCGGGTTGGTGTGCTGCTCGGAGCAATGGGTGAGTGGCTGCGGTGGGGACGTTGTCAAACCCGAGGAGGGAGGGAGCGAGCAGGCGAGGGCTAGAGGGAGGGAGCTGAGGCGCGCGACCGCGCTCTAGGGACTCGGACCGCGTCCCTACGAGCTGTAGGCACACGGCAAGGGTCAGCGGCGGAGAGGGTGCTGTGGGAGCTGCCGGGTGGCAATTGATGCCATTTCCCGATTTGAAGAGCAGGGGGCCTTGGCATTGGCGAATCTCGCAGCCCCAGTGCCAATCCAAGTTTTGTTGCACACGTGTTTACACATGCAAGCATAACAGAACAAAAACCAGTCCGCCATCCCCAGCTTTCCGGGGACCGCATCCAACCCCACTGAAGGGAGGGGTCAGGCGGCGGCGGGGAGCAGGGGACGAGAAGGGTTTTTCTTTTCCTAGGCAGGCAAAGGGGCGCGCGCTGGAGCCTCGGGACCGATTTCCCCGCCTGCTTCGGAGAGTTTTGAGTTGTCCGCAGTCGCCCTGGGTCCCCCTTCTTGTTTGTAGTTGGGAATCGCAAAGTAGGAGCGAGGTCTGGCCGGAGCTTGTTTTGGGCCGTTTGGCCCAGGCCGGAACAGTCTGGTTTCGGGGCAACCCCAGTCCTTATAGGAGGGTGTCACCGCCCTGCCCCTGAACGCTCTCGGAGGCCGAGTGGCAGGCGGCTGTCCCGAGCAGTTGGTGCGCGTCGTGGCGCGCTCTGTGCTCCTTTTGCAGAGCCAGCCTTCGGGGAGGTGAACCAGCTGGGAGGAGTGTTCGTGAACGGAAGGCCGCTGCCCAACGCCATTCGCCTTCGCATCGTGGAATTAGCCCAGCTGGGCATCCGACCTTGTGACATCAGCCGCCAGCTACGGGTCTCGCACGGCTGCGTCAGCAAGATCTTGGCGCGCTACAACGAGACCGGTTCGATTTTGCCGGGAGCTATCGGGGGAAGCAAGCCCCGGGTCACCACCCCTACTGTAGTGAAACACATCCGGACTTACAAGCAGAGGGACCCGGGCATCTTCGCTTGGGAGATCCGGGACCGCCTACTGGCGGACGGCGTGTGCGACAAGTACAACGTGCCTTCGGTGAGCTCCATCAGCCGGATTCTACGCAACAAGATCGGCAACCTGGCCCAGCAGGGTCATTACGACTCCTATAAGCAGCACCAGCCCGCGCCGCAGCCCGCGCTGCCCTACAACCACATCTATTCGTACCCCAGTCCCATCGCGGCCGCAGCTGCGAAGGTGCCTACGCCACCCGGGGTGCCGGCCATCCCCGGATCGGTGGCCATGCCGCGCACCTGGCCCTCCTCTCACTCCGTCACCGACATCCTGGGCATCCGCTCCATCACCGACCAAGGTAAGGAGCTCCGAGGCTGCGTGCTGAGCGGAGTGGGTTCCTGCGCGCGGTCGGGGACCGCAGTACCTTCGGCCTCTAGCGAGTGACTGTCCCACCACCTGTGGGTTTTTTTTTTTTTTTCTTTTTCTTTTGGAAACCTAAGGAGTCTTCCCAGGGGGGTGTCCTGATCTCATTAACTTGAAACTCTTGCCCCTCTGTTTCCTTGCCACACACACAGTCTCCAGCCTCATCTCAAACTACCAGACCCATAACATCTCCCCCCCCCCCATCCCCAACACATGGTTCGCATTTTCCACCCTCCCCCGCCTCTCGCGCACTCAGCCTCAGCCGGGCTAGACTGTTTGCAGAGCGCAGCCTGGCGATTTGGGGAGCACAAGAGGGAGGCCCTAGCAGGCTTGGGGGCTGCGGGCTGTAGAGAGCCACTGACGGCAGCTTGCTCGGGAATCAGAAGCGGCAGCTACGAGTCCCGCACACCCTGGAAATTGTATTATTATTCTCGGATTCTGGCAATCAGGCCAAATTTGCTCAGGCAGGAAGTTCAAATGTCACCTAATTGGTTTCATTCTTATGCTTCACTTCATTTTCCTCGGAAACGGAGGTCCGGGATATTCTCTCTCTCTCTCTCTCTCTCTCTCTCTCTCTCTCTCTCTCTCTCTCCTTGCCTCCCACCCACCTCCCTTAACCCACGTTAATTATCAACCCAGTAGCCAAGGTGACAATTGCTTGGTGCTTTGGTGATTCGCAGTTGTCCTTTTAGGCTGCTGTCTCCGGGTCCTCCCGAGCCTCCGGCTTTCCCCAGGGTCCTCGGGAACTGGGAAACGCTAGTGGCAGCCGGCTCCTTTCCTGCAGTTTCCAGCAGTGTATTCCCAGTTCTCTGATTGAACCTTGCTCTGTTCTGGACGTCTTGTTTTTGACTGTTCAGAAAGATCTCCGGGTGCGCTGCGTCGTACAGTCCGGCTTTCCCGGGAGATTTGAGTTTGTTTTCTTTTTTATTGTACTGTTAAGATGACATTTAAAAGGCATTAGGTTCTTTCTTGGTGTAGGGAGAAAAAGAAAGTTAAACTGTTTTATTCGCTTAACTTATTGCCTAATTGCTCAGTGGAAGGTTTAAGACAAGCAGGGAAAAAAATTAAATAGAAAAGAGGAAGATATTTCCTGCGCTAATTTCCCGCTTTTTGAGGTTCCCACCATATCGGCACAATTACCTTTTAAAGTAATTAAAGCAGTGCATGGATTTCCCATCTTCTTGTCTTCTGACTGCGAACTGACAAGAGTAAAGTTCTGGGTTATTTGGAACTAGTTGGAGCCTTAGTCGGAGACGTTGCCCTTGATTTATAGGATAAACTGACCTCACTGACATTCAGAGGAAGCCCCTGTTCATGGGAAAGTGTGAGATCAGCAGAAATGGGGGCTCACAGGGGGATCTCAATTTCTTAAGATAACTTCAGGCTTATGCCCACCGACTGCCTTTTGTCTGGGACAGCAAAGACCATCAGGCAGTTGGGAATCAACGACGATGACTTCCTGGTACAAAAATGGGAGCACAATCACTTCTTCGGAGGGGGAGGCAGAGTGAAAATAGACTGACAGTTGAAAAGAAAACTTCTCACCTCCGGGGAATTCTGTAACCAGACCAAATCTCAGGTAGGGAAGAATTAGGTTATGAAGGCAGTGATGCTTTCCGCGCAGACACTGCTGTCTATTTGTGATGTCACCTTTAAACAGGTTTCTCACAAATCTGTGCATATAAAAAGGTAATTTCTCCAAATGACCGCACTTTGAAGCACCTGTGCCAGATGGAAGTGTGTAAAATCAAGTATAAACGACACTGTCAAACTTCTATACACGGAGCCCAGAAGCAGAATTAGATGCACATAGTCTTCAAATGTCTTTTTCCCTGATATGCATAACTGTAGATGTTATGACAGTTTTCTTTTGGTCTTTATCTCCTTTAGGAACAGAAAGTTTGGCAGATGGCTTTGCTCCTTTTCTTAATGTTAAATTCTACTTTCATTTTAATTGACACTTTATTTCATTTTCTTTTTCTGATGCGTAAAAAAGAACGTTCTTTATAATTCTACCATTGACAATCACGATGTTTCCAGATTTAGTTATTTAAAGATAATATGCATATAACTATTAGCAGGCAGAGGCAAAAGTAGAGACTGTAAGGAAGTCCCGAATACATACAACGTGGGAATCTATGTACTTATATTTTGCATGTGTATTGCGGGCATCACTTAGTTATTTGTTTGCAAAGGACTTTGCAGGCCTTTGTTCCCTTATTGACATAGCTATCAGATCCCCACAGTGCAGTGAGCATTTTTCAGGCTGTCTCTGACCATCAACAAGATCACCCTTGAGCCAGGCCTCCTCTCTCCCTCATCAGCCCTCCCCAGTGTCAGGTCTTTGCCCTTCTCCTTCAGTAGGGACAGAGGTAAGGAACAAATATCCCACTTCACAGGTTTGGGTTTTTCTTCTGTTTGGGAAAACAAACAAACAAACAAACAAACACAAACCAAACCTCCTCTCTTTCAATCCCTTCCCTGGGAGATCAAGAAGGGAGAAAGGAAATCTAATGCGGCTTAGGAAAAGAAAGGAAAAATAAAAAATAAAAAACAACAACAACAAAAACCTTCAGTCAGGGGTGGGTGAAACTTAACTCAGAGGCCTACTTTCAGGCCATTAAAACTTCTCCAGGCCCTAGACTGAAAACGGAGGCGTCTGCGCTTAGGCCCAGCGCCCCTGGGAGGCCTAGTTCAGGGGGGTTGACCCAAGGTCTCAGCCCTGGACCTTAGTAGTTTGGGATTCGGGTCTCGTCTCAGGAGGGGGGCGCGGGTTGAGCCCCGCCTGAACTTTCTCCCACCTCCTCAGGAGTGAGCGACAGCTCCCCCTATCACAGCCCCAAAGTGGAGGAGTGGAGCAGCCTGGGCCGCACCAATTTCCCCGCCGCCGCCCCGCACGCCGTGAACGGATTGGAGAAGGGAGCCTTGGAGCAGGACGCCAAGTACGGCCAGGTGAGGAGGAGAGGGGGCCGGGCTTGGTGCTTGGTGTGGGGGGACTTGGGGGCGGGAGAGGGGGACAAGGACGCCTCGAAGGGGAGAAGCCCCGGCTGGCGACCCACTGGGCTGGGGAGGTGGAACCCGGGCTGGCTGAGTCTGGGCCGCGGGCTGGGCAAGCCTGGCATCCCTCCCGCCGCGCCCGCCGCCCCCCAGCCCTTCCAGACCCGCCGGGTAAGACGAGCCGAGGCCGAGCTTCGGCGGCACGGCCAGGCTTTGGGGTTCAGAGCGGCGCCCCACGGGCGGGCTGCGCCTGGAGGCCGCAAGCCTGAGTCGCAAGGCTTGTGGGAGGCCGCGGGGTCCCGCACAGACGAGGCTCCTGTTCTTCCGGACACCAGCTTGTCCGGCGAGCATGGAAGAGGGGCAACCAGATAAACGTAATAAAGTTACCATTTCCCGATTAAAGGTCACGTCGTAATTTCCCAGGGGAGGTTAGTGAGAAAACCTCAAATTATACGGACTGGCTGTGGACCGTTTAATTCCCCCCTCCTGCCCCCTCCCCGTCCCTCCCTCTACTCTCTGAAAGAAAATTTAAAACATTGGTGTTTCTTCCCCCCCCCCTTCTTGAGAAGAATTAAGCAACCGCCACACAAAAGTGTGAGTCCAAATTCGTCAGTATGCTAGAATGAAGAGTTCAAAACTCAAATGGCAAAACTTCAAGGCAGTGTGCTGTATTCCCGAAGTAGACACCACCTCCAAAGCTTCAAAGTACTTAGTCTTATTTTAAAGCCTTAAAACTTTTTTTTATGTCTTCTCAAAAATCAGTTATATTTATTGGAGTTTATTATTCTTATCTATTGAGGGGATATCCTAATCAACATTTTCGCTAACAAATTACATTTTGATTTCCTCGTGTCTCTCAAGGTTTGTCAGAATTCATTAGTAGCTAATTTCCTGGCAAATGTCACCAAAAACAGCAAGGAGAGAGCGAGCCGATTTTCTAAGTCTGGTTCCACTGTAAAGAATACCCATGAGGTATCTATAAGCAAATTCACCATTTTCTTGTGCAAAGACCTGCCTGTAACTCTCGGCACCATGATTAGAAGTTCGGTAAGCACCACAGCTTCTTAAGCAAGTTGTTTACCCATTTAGAGCCTCTTCATTTTCCTAAGACTTTCTTCACTTTCAAAATAAGGAACTAATAGTGCCAAAGTCAAGAGTCGGTGCAACTATTAAGAAACATTCATCAAGAATGCTCTTAAAAGACATCCATTAAGTACTCTGGATAAAAATTGCAACGAGAGATGGACTTTTTTTTTTAAGCAAATGATATTCATAATATACATTGTTTAGAAAATCCATAGTAAGAAACATTCTACCAAGCATTTGCGACAAACAGTAGGAAGTGTAGCGAAGCCTGGAGAACAGTAGCAGACATTTGACAGGGCTCAGCGCTGTCTCGGAATTACATCAAGTTAGGAGTTCAAAATCAGCTCCAGTTCCCACCAGCAGTCAATGCATCCTGTTTGCATAAAAAGCTGCTTCCTCTTCAGAACCCTTCATAGCTCCTTTCCTTTCCTTTCCCCCTCCTGGGTCTGTCGTGAGGCTAGTTTAGAAAGGGGGCTGATTTATAATATGCTTCACACTAAACTTACAACTTATTTAAAATAAATAGCATTTCAAGTAAATTAAATCCTGTTTCACTAAAAATCATTCACAAAGAATTTTGAGGTACTAAATGGTGTTTTATAAAAGCAAATAATTTAAGGACAGGGAGGGGACAAATAAATGTTGTTCTAAATACTATAATACTTAAAAGAACGGGCTCCCAGATGAAAGGGTATTTACGTCGTGTTAATATTTAAAAAGCTCTTACTGAAATGTTACCCCATTCTGCTATTTAGGTAGATAATTCAACTGATACACAATCATAAAACCTTTAGTTTCTAAGCACAATGTGAATCAGTGGATACTCTTAGGATGAAGGCTGAAGATCTGTTAAGGAGGCAAACACTCTACATTAGACATTAATTTGGTGTAAAATTACATTAAAAAGTCATATGAACTAAGAACACATATATCTTGCATATGTGTGTATTTCTCTTGAAATATTCTAAAGCTAATTTTAATTTTACTAGTCCCCCCCCCACACACACACATACAAAGTGCTGTCAGTATATTCTGATAAAAAATTAACTCAGGTGCCATTTGCCCCTCTGGCTGCAAAACTTGAAAGTCCTTGAGAAAGGAAAGCTAAAGAAATTTGCCTGTAACACTTTTGAGCGTTTTGCAGTTGTAACTAATTACTGTGTTATCCTTTAATGCTAGTTTCCTTCTGGTGTGCACAGGGCAGCTTGAGAGTTCAGACTCAGAGCTTAGAGCATGCTTTCTTGGAAGGCACCTGTAAAGTGACTACAGAAACAGCTGGAAACTGTTGGTCACCATGATCTATTTCTATTTTCTATAAACTGCAAAGGTGCCCGATTGCCAGAAATCTGAACTGCATGCACATTTCAGTCATATGTGTACCTATTTACTGCATTTGAAAATTAGTTTTGAATGTCTGAATTTATCTTATACATTAATGTATTGTAACTTATATGGGACTCCCATTTAGAACTCTTTGTTGACTAGGACAGAATATTTATTTATCTTAGATTTTTCAACTACATTTGTAAGTAAGGAGGTGCATTGAGAGTAGGGAAATCATTACTCTCATCTAACTGTGAAGGCAAACAATGTTTACTTGTTCTTTCTATTTGATCAAATGAAAGCACAAAATTTTGACTTAAAGTGATCAGGTGGTTAAGAGTGAAATAGACATATAGACATAGATAAACATTGAGCTATATATGTTGTTTTCAATGGAATTTGATAAATTAATAATTTATTTTATTCACACAGTTCATAAATGCATAGTTTATGAAAAATTCAGTCTACACTGGCGTGTTTCCTCAAAACAAACACATACCGCTTGTCTGGTAGGCTACAAGAACACGAATGATAGAGTCCGAATTCCCAATATCTTCATTTTGGGGTTGAATATGTTAATGGAGACAGCAAATTTATTATAACATTAGTTAGCAATTGAGATGTTAGCAATAGAGAACAGTCTATAAGTACTTGCACTAAAAAATGTTTTGAATTAAGCAAATTGTGACAAAATCTTAATTTAAAAATGTAATTTGATCTAAAATTCTCATAAAATATTCATTCGTGCATTATTTTAAATGATGACACTCTTGAATCATCGAATATAATTTCCTAGTGGAGAACTGAAAAACATTGTTTGAAAATAAAAAAACAAATAAGTCCAAAAATTTTAAAACTCATTTTTCGGAACACGCTATTTTCATGAAGATAAAAATGAAGCTGTGAAGTTTCTTCACACCAGCCAAAAAAAGTTAACTTTTGATAAGTTAATTAATAATTTTATAGAGAATGAAATGTTAGGCAAATGCCAGTGGTCTTTGAAATTCGTCATACTTATGAAAAACATGGTCTGATTTTTTAATTAACTTTAAGCCAATAGTATTTTTTATCATTAATATTTTTTATTGGATACATTCTCCATTTACATTTCATTTCCCTTTTTCTGGTTCCCTGCCCCCAAAGGTCCCCCATGCCCTTTTCCCTCCTCGTGTTCCCCCATCCACCCTTTCCCACTTCCCTGTTCTGGTATTCCCTTACACCGATGCTTTCAGCCTTTCCAGAACCAGGGTCCACTCCTTCCTTCTTGTTGGACATCATTTGGTATGTGGATTGTGTCTTTGGTGTCCCAAGATTCTAGGCTAATATCCACTTATCAGTGAGTGCATACCATGGGTATTCTTTTGAGACTGGGTTACCTCACTTAGTATGATGTTCTCCAGCTCCATCCATTTCTCTAAGAATTGCATGAATTCATTGTTTCTAATGGCTGAATAGAGCCAATAGTATTTTTAAACAAACTTAATAGTGATTATATATCAGCAAAATGTATCATGTGAGATAGCAAAAAAATCTGACAGTTCAAAAGACTGTAAGCTCAATGTCACTAGATGAAAGGATTGTAAATTTTATTATTATTATTATTATTTTTTATTATCTTATGATACCTGAGGTGATAGACGTTTTAAATGATTTGATCATTGTACAACGTATACATGTATAGAAGCATCACATTGTCCCTGATGCATATAATTTTTGCTGTATGTCAAGAGACTACAAAATATAATTAAACAAATCAATGTAAGGCTATATCAATTTTAATACCATTTTAAGCACATACAATTTAGAAAAAATTAGGTATTACACATTTTCCTATTTCCTAGGACATTTGGGCCTGCGATAGGGTCACTAAAAGTAATTCTCTTAGATGGATGTTGAGCCCTTGTTCTCACTGTGACTCTTTACCAGGCTTGATTTACTCCAGTCATTACAAAATGAAGAAGGGAAGAAAGGCAGTTAGAGAGATAATCTCAGAGAAATAAACTTCTCAAAAGTACCTGCTCATTTTCAGATGTATCTTTTTTTGTTTACTAAACTGACATTGTACATAGATGTGAAGCATAATTATTTTTATAGCCAAATATGTTTTATCATAAAGCCTGGGCAAACTCATGTCACCAGAAAGAAAAGAGCACATGGATTTGATGAGTAGCTGACAGACAGAATGAGAGCAGAGAACCTGGCACTTTCTTCAAGAGAGAAAATGTTGAGTGGACAATTTTCAGAACCGAAAAACGTCTTTAACTTGTAATTTCCAGACCGTTGCCATATCAGTTTCGTCTTTTTTTTCTTTTTGTTCTTCTCCCTCCTCCTCTTCCTCCTCCTCCTCTTCATACTCACAATTGTTTGGATACTAATGCATTTCCACCTTAGAGTTGGAGGAATATACGGGATGAGCATAGATGAGATAGAGCAGGGCTGGCTGGAACTCTTACCTACTTCTGTCAACAGCTTTATTCACTTAGCTTGCTGGAGGTAGATGCTTGCCCTGTGATGGGGTGGTGGTGGTGGTAAACTATTTTTTTTCTTAAAACAAGAGAATCATATCTTTTTGCATTCACAAGTCTTCGGTCAGTCGTTTACGAAGGGCCTCTTTTGTGTCCCATTTTGTGAGCCTACAGGGTGATTGAGGAGGTCTCTGTCCGCCAACGGTCTGCTGGTTCAGCCATGTGACCACTTAACAGGAACTGGATTACACCGTCAGTTGTTTCCTAGATTTCTTCCAGTGCTCATGAGATAGAACCTGTCTTTTCCTGAGACAATTCAACCTAGAAAACTTACTTTCTCTGGGACTCGCAATTTCTGTTTCACTTTGTATTAGTTAAATCTCATTTCCAAAACTAAGCAGAGGGTAGCTGGCTTAGAGGCTGGAATTACAGACTTACTTCAGAGAGAAGAATTCTTACTGCCTTCTTGGAAGGTCTGCGTGAAAGGAGGGCTGATGGGTGGAAGTCTTATTTATGAAATATTTAGGCAAAGTCATTTTCAAAAATGAGATTTCTACTGCATTCCTATTGCAGGGCTTCATGTGGAAAATTTGTTTACTTTTCCCCTGGGATTCCGTATGTTGGTTGATTTATAAATCATATTTACAATCCAATTAAATAGTGTAATTTAACATGTTTGCTCCTACTATATTTATGGCGCACATTTGGGAGCCTAACTAGCTTTTGAGATTAATTACACGCCCTTCACTGGAAACACTGAACAGATTTGGGGAGTTCACGTTTAAGTCTACTCCTTCACAGAAAAACATAAACAAACAGCACCGCTACCTGTGCTTGGTTTCCTTTGCTGTGGAAAATTTTACCCTTTCAGGGATCTCTTTATAAAGTATAATCACTTTACTTAGTAGAGATTTATTACTTTTGCTAATGTCATGTTTCAAAACAGTGAGAAAATTAGTATTTATTAAGATCTTGGAATCAATGAACAGTAAAGGTGGCTGTGGGTCAGGGACATTTTGAAGCACATTTGGGGTTCCTTGCTTGTTCCCAGCGGTTTCCCCCAGAGCTTGAAATCTGAACACCCAACAGCAGAATGAGACATTAAGAGAGCCCTACACCCCCCATTGTCCCAGTCAAGTCAGACATGAGATACTCTTCTAAGGGTGAGGGTTTCTTACCCTTTCTCTTCCTTCATGTGACCACCTTCCCCCCCCACCCCCCTTCACACGAGAGATGAACCTGCTTCTCTAAAAGTGTTGGCCTCTCCTGGGTCTTTCTGGAACACAGAGGGAACTGAACTACTAAACTGACAGCCAGTAAATATGGTGATATTTTGAGAACCTTGAAATATTCACTTTTACTATACATAATAACATAAAGTTAACCTTAGTATTTTAGGTATGAGAACTTGGGTAGATATAAAAAATCCATAGGATATTGTTACATTTGATAAATGAATAAAAGTTGTGGAGTGAATAGGAAAGGAGACACACATAAGTGGGTCCACGTAAGCAGACTGCAGACAGAACAATAGAGTAACGAAGGAGGGTGTAAGGAGTACATCATGCCCCTGCACCACACCAATAGCACAGCAGCAGTAGAAAATAGAGTTCAACAACAGATATTTTCTTCTAGATAGATCATTATTTTTGTCACGCATATTACATCTTTTGACATTAGGCACCAAATGTAGAGTCAAGTTTTCTATTATTTTAAAACTAATTTTAATATTTTCCTCCTGTGCTGGAGATTGAACTTGGGGCTGTATGCATATTAAGCTAAAGCTACTGAGCTATACTACCAGACCTCAATATTCTCATTTTGTTTATCCGGGTACACATTGGTACTAGTAGTATTAAATATTAATTAATGTTAGACAGGAGCCAAACACAGATGTGGGTACCTTTGCATAATTCTACTTGGATGATTACATTCCAAGCTAATTTTTAACACATTTTTAAGGAAATAAAATAATAAAATAATAAATAAAAGCAACTAAAGCAATAATTTCTATGTACTGCTAGACTACACCCCACCTGCCCCTGTAATTTGATGGTCACCTAGATTTTTCATTCCTCAGAACTCTAAAGTAAGTTACTTTGAGACATAATCTTAAAAATGGGACACAAAGTTTTATTCTTCTGAAAAATAAAAAGATCTAATATAGAGATTTGAGTTTAGGAGAGGAAAGAATTACTTAATAGTGCTATAGTTTGAGGAGAAATTTTACCTCCTTCTGATTGTCTAGGTAAAGCATTATGGTAGACTATAGCATCAGACAGAAATAACGAACTTTACATATATGGCTATCGACTTTTTTTTTCTATATTCTTTGTTTACATTCCAAATGATTTCCCCTTTCCCGGTTCCCCCCTCCCCATAAATCCCATAAGCTCTCTTCCCTCTGCCTGTTCCCCAATCAACCCCCTCCTACTCCTCTGTCCTGGGGCTATCGACTTTCTAACTCAACTTGTAAAGAAGAAAGAATTTCAGTTTTATTGAATAACGATATGAAGTCATTTATTTTTATTTGTTTTGAGCTTTACCTAAAAGCACATCATTTGGGGGGTGGTGGTTGGAAATACATTTTAATGCCATCTTGGTATAGTAGTGTATACCTGTGATCTCTGGTTCGAGAGTTGAGCCCAGCCTGGGTACATAGTGAGACTCTATTTAAAAACAAAAACAAAAGCTGGGCATAATAGTGCATATGCTTTTAACTCCAGTATTTAGAGGCAGAGGCAGAGGCAGAGGCAGAGGCAGAGGCAGAGGCAGAGGCAGAGGCAGAGGCAGAGGCAGAGGCAGAGGCAGAGGCAGAGGCAGAGGCAGGCAGATCTCTATGCTTTGAGGCCAACCAGGTCTACACAGTGAGTTCCAGAACAGCCCTAGCTAACAAAAACCCAAACAAAAACATTTAAATTCCAGTTGAACATTACATTATATTCTGATATATTATCTTGTAATTTTAACAAGCTGAACAGTTTATAATGACCTATTGTTCTCTCTCTCTCTCTCTCTCTCTCTCTCTCTGTGTGTGTGTGTGTGTGTGTGTGTGTGTGTGTATGTATGTATGTTTTGCTTTTGGAGACAGAGTTTCTCTGTTTAGCCTTAGCTGTCCTGGAACTTATTCTGTAGACCAGGTTGGCCTTGAACTCACAGAAATCTGCCTGCTTCTGCTTCCTGAGTGGTGAGATTAAAAGGTGTGGGCCACTACTGCCAGGATGAGCTATTATTTATTAATCCTTATAACATTATAAAGTGTGTTGGCTATTTCTAGGTGTCTGGGACACAGGAGGTACTCAAGGATCTTTTATTTTCCATTTTTAAAAGAATATACAGTGACAAACAGAAGAATATAAGCCATGTGTTCCTATAGACCAAAGATATAAGGTGAGGTTTTGTCAGAATCTCTGAGTAAGGCATTTTTATATAATGTACCATATACATGTGTGTATGTATATAAGAAGTGTGCATAGACATTCCCTTTACGTTCAGAAAATAGGCTTTTAGACATCACCATTATGCTCTCATAGAGGTAGAGGTAAAAAATGATAACCAAATAGGCTAATTCAAAAACAGTTTCTGAAATGGAGTGATAATGCAGCTTATCGATGGACTGCATGGTGGGCGTGTGTGAAGTCCCGAGTACACAGAGTAAAAGCATCGTTCACGTCCCAGCTTAACTGGACAAAGCATCTCCAAAGGGTCCGATTTACTGAGCCCCGTGGATTAAATCACGTTTTCTAATTCCAGCATTTATATTACTTTTTCTTTAGGAAATATGTTGACATGTGAGTCAAGTCATGTCATTACCAGGAAATAAGATTTGCCCTTTATCTTTAAACCAAGTAGAAGCTGGGAGGAAAAAGAAAAAAAAGAACCACTTGAAAAAGGGTGGGGAGCATCCACGCCAGAGAGGGATTAGACATCAGGGTGTTTTCGGTGTTGTTAATAGTAACGATACCAACAGTGATTTATTGGACGCCAAGAAAGCATTGGTTTCCAGGCGAGCCTGCCTGCCAGAGCTGCTGCATTTTGTTTGCAAACAAAGATTTCACATTAAGTTCCTTTAAAGAGATTTGCTCATATAGCTTAAAACAAACAAACTGAACTTTTACAAATGAAAAATTTCCCATTCAAAATTGTACATATTCATTCATATTTATGGAGAAGATTTCCTTTCTGATTGTGAAAAAAAAATACATCCCCAAACTCTAAAAAAGCAAGCTCCAATCCAAAACAACAAGAAAACCAATAGCAAAAACCCTTACTGGAAAAATCCCGAAGTTTTCATGTCCTTGTCTGAGCAGCATTTTCAACATGACATCTTGAAGTATGGCCTATGCTTTATTTATCAGATTTGTCCATTTTGAGTTTCTAACACAGCAAACCACACTCTGTGCTCTTCTCCCCTGGGAATGAAAGCTACAGGAGACAGGCCTGTCACAAAGCTTCAGCCAAAGAGCCCGGTGCTGGCAAGTCCCGGGAAGGTTGACAGGCAGTGGGGTGCTCAGCAGGCTTCCGGAGAATTTCTCAGTTGTCTCTTTCTCACCCTGCTTCTCCTTTATGTGTTTTTAAATCTCAAAAGTAAGAATGGAGTTTTCTGGTTGTGGCTTCCAAAAACCGTCTCTAGAAAGAACAGTGTCTTGCTTTTCAGCACTGTGTTTAAGTAGCAACACAGGATACCCTTAGGTCAAAATAAGGTTAAAAGGAAGTCTAAGGGGGTTGTGGGGGGCGGGGAGGGGGAAGACAACCCAGATGTAGAACCAGAGTGTTATTAACTCACTCGGAATACTTTTCAGTGTCTATGGACTGGAGAGATGTTACATACTGTAATGTGACTGTCTTTCCTTTCTTCTCTCTTCCTCTCAGGCACCGAATGGCCTCCCAGCTGTGGGCAGTTTTGTGTCAGCATCCAGCATGGCTCCTTACCCTACACCAGCCCAAGTGTCACCCTACATGACCTACAGTGCTGCTCCTTCTGGCTATGTTGCTGGACATGGGTGGCAACATGCTGGCAGCACCCCACTGTCCCCCCACAACTGTGACATTCCTGCATCACTGGCTTTCAAGGGAATGCAGGCAGCCAGAGAAGGCAGTCATTCTGTTGCGGCCTCTGCACTCTGATGGGAGTTTTCACTCCAGCCGCCTCGCTCTGGTCTCCACTCTCAGCAAGTCCTCCCTCTCCTCACCCCACCCTCCACTGGCCCAGCCTTACTGCCTTAAGAGCTGGCTGTATGGATTCATAATCTTTGTGCTGATGACACTTAAATATTTCTTGCTGTAACTTCCTTTCTTCCCCCCCAGGAAATCTGGCATAACTTTAGGATTTAAAAACAAAAGCAACTCTAAAGATTGAATGAGACATTTGTGTTGCCCGTACACTGTTTTGACACAGTGAAGAAACCTATTCCCCTCAAAGGGCTTATGGAACTTTGTAGACCTGTCTTTGGTAAAACCACACGTGTATATTTATTCTAAATCAACCTGAACTTTTGAACGTGCAATTGTTGAGATTTTTGCAAAATCAATAAAGGAAAACAGATGTAGAAAAAAAAGTTATGTGATACCCTCTAATCAAATAAGGTGACCATATAAGCTTTAATTCACCATTGGGAAAGCAATCAATAACTGACTTGTGTGATCTTTTAAAGAGATGATGTATTTTGTCGAAAAATATGTATAGAACTCAAGCAATATTGGAATTTTGCTCCTTTTGTTGTTTTGACTTGGTTCCTAATACAGTAATGTTTGTATTTCTATGAGCTTGTAAATATGGACTGTGGATGTCTTCATTCCATGGGGTACCCTCCACCAACACCAACACCTCTCTTTTATCTTCCTTTCTTTCTTTGTAAAGGTGACTTTCTGGTGATGTATTTCTCTGTTTGGTGGTGGGCCACTTTGGCTCCTGGGCCTGGACGTGGCCCAGGTTGTGTGTGTCCAGTAGAGGCTTCAGCACCTCATGAAGGAGACTTTTTCTTCTACAGCAGAGGACTCAAAACACAGATAAAACAAGCCAGGTTTTAGTTTGTATCCCAGTCAAACAACACACATGTCAAGCATAAGACAACAAAAAGGCTGTAACATACCACAACACTCTAGAACACAAGTCACTAGAAACACATCTAATGTGAAATGGGTTTTGGTTGTTGCTTGTTTGTTTTGTTTTTGTTTTTTTTTTTTTTTTGTTTTGGTTTTTTTGCAAAGACACTTAAAATGAACTTTATGCAATGGAAAACCACTGTGAAATGAAATTGTACTGTTATGGTTGGCTTACCTGTGTGTTCAGTAATCTCAGCCCCAAACTGATCTGGTAACTTAAAAGGAGATGGAGAATTCTTCTCTAATGAATGTAGTGACAATGGCTCGCTGTGAAGTTTACATTGTGTGCTGAAGCGCATGTCATGTGCAGGTCAATTGGTGTTGGTGTTAGAAATACAGATGCTATTTAATTTTTAGCAAATTCTTTTTGTTCATTTATGGAATTACAGAACAGAGATTAGCTGCTAAGCCTTTCTAGACCAATTTGATTTTTACTTTAATGTTATGAATAGAGAGTCACAGGACATGCAGATGTGTGTGACTATGTGATTACATTTTATTTTATAATAGTTCATTTTCTTTGGCAAGATTCTACAGTTTGTATTCTTTTTGCTGCTTGGCAAAATAGGGTTAAAATTAACTTTTAGAACATTGGCACCATTCATCTACTGAGATATTAATGTACTGTGGGGTGTCTTGGTATTAATTTCACTCAGTAACTAGACAGGTACGAAATTTTGATACACGGTTGTGTTCAAGGAACTAGGTCCCCCGCCACCCCACAGCCAGCTTAGAGAGTTGTCTTCTAAGATGTCTTAGAGAGCTTCGTACTGCATTTCTTTTTAAAGCAACCAACGCTCATTGCTACAAACAGGATTATAGCGTTAGGAGAAGAGTGAGCAGAAGGAGCCGGAGCTGATGAACTCTCAGGGCCATAGAACCCCTTAGAGCTTGTAAAACTCCCCACTGACAACTGGCAGTCCCCGTGTGGTGAGAAGGCTGACTGTAACCAAATGGCACTGAGATCCAACCCATTCTTTTGGTGGGAACTTTCAAATCATGCAGTGTAGAAACTTGCCTGCTACCCAGAAAATCTGACTTAAGGGCCAGAATTATTCTATATCTAATAGGTGACTATTTGGGATGTCACAAAATAGCAATTGCTTGTCCAGAAACATAACTGGTAATGTTACTTTCCTTATCTAAGTTAAGAGATCTAATTGTTATTTATATTTTTCTGGTTTTTGTATTTTAAGAAATTAATATTAATGGTGTCAAGTTTTCTTTTTCATTCTTGCTCCTCTCTCCAGGTCTTTAATTAATAAAGGTAAATCCACACGGAACAATTTTAAAAGATAATGGAAAATCGTGTTGGCTATTCATAGCCTCTTAGGACTCAAAGCCACATTAACAAGCAAGAACAGGAACAGAGTGAGGTAGGACCTGCCGGATCTGCACTCCTCCTGACCCTCCTGACACTTTTTCTAAGTTGGTGCATGCACTCCTTAGAATTCCCTTTCTGTCCTGTTTGTGGTGCCTTTAGCCCTCCTTCAGGGGACTCTAGTGTGCACCACCTTCAAGGACAGAAAGCAGCCATGCAAGAATGACCCACTCTCCCTGCGCCTGCCTTCTGTGTCTTTAATGACCCACATATTGAATATTGGGCTGAAACACAAATGAAAAAAAAAGCGTGTTGGGAAAGATGTTCAATGGAAGGCTGTGTATATATATAGAGTATGTCAGAAGCCTTTTATTTTTATACTTCAGATGCTCTAAATTAATAAATACAAATAATTACCATGTCATCTTCACTGTTTATTTTCAAAATGTTTTGGTGAGATTACCTCTAGTAGAAATACCCCACAGGAGTAGTTAAGAACCCATGTCATCTAAAACATGTTGCGACTTTTTTTCTTGACCATAGCTACTGGAGAAGTCTCATTACACGGTGCAGACATAAAATAAGCTTTGGGTATATCAAGATCAAAACTCTATCTTTTTTATTTCAGAGTGCACATTAGGGCATGGGTGCTTGGGGATGCTGAAGAATGTATATTTTCACTTTTGAAACGTAGTGTAGACATTTTAATACTCTAAAGAGTCTTCCACTTCAAAATGTGACTTAAACACAAGAATCTGGAGATTGTTTTATTTCCTTTTTCCTATACCTTTTTAAGGATGGTGTTTCGAGGCAAGTTAGGGCAACAGAGAAGGGCCCAAAGAGTACATTCAGTTTGTGACCTAGCCCCCTTCTCCCCCAAAAAATCAGAAACAAATTTTGTTTCAAAATGAACTATGTAAAAGAAATCAGTTTAATATAATATCATGTATTCTATTTTTAATAAAGGTTTTCAAATACCATGATTTCAAAATATCCACTTAAGTCACCATGTGAAATATAAAATACATTTAGGCAAACAGAGCCTGAGGGCACATTAACTTCTAAAGAAAACCAATAGACTCACATTTTAACTCAGCACTCACAAAATCAAACATTCTTAAAAGGCTGTTTTGGTGTATTTAAATTTTTCTTCTCTTTTAAAATATAATTTATGGAAAAGTAATTCCTTATAAAATGTCTTTAAATTTTGACTTATATCTCAGTCTTTCTTTGAATAATTCTCAGGAAACTAGCTGCAGAACAATTTATTTTCAAGAATTTACGGATTTGTAGACTTCTCAGAGAAATTATCACACAAGTTTTCCTGGTGACGCAGTATGAACCAGACACTCTGTGAGGCTTTTATGCACTGTCTCTGGTCTCTGCCCTCTTGACCCCTAACTTACAAACCCCACTGCTTCGTGTTACTTTCCTTCCATGGTGTTATGCATATGGGCCAAACTACCATGCCAATTTGTCTAAAAATTGATAAAACATTGGAACAGGCTTTGCTCCTGAGTAGGCCGTCTTCTCCTCTTGACTGGTGTGTCTAGCTTGTCTTCCCTTCGTGGGGCTGCAGATCACGTCTCTGTTATGTCAAGAGGAAAACGCTTCTCAGTCCATCACCAGTTCTCCTGCAGCCAAGCATAGGTGTATTCATACACCAGCAACATCACCCCACCGCCTGGAACAGAAGAGAGCACAGAACAGCTCATCACAGTCCTGGGAGGGCAGTGGACACTGCTCCCTCCACCCCCACCCCCATGCCACCAAGTCTCAGGGAGCCTTATCTGGGAGGCTGAGACTTTCAGAATCATCAGTGGCTCTGATACACAGATAGAAAATGATTATGGAAAATTCTCAGGGCAGAATCAAGACCATCTTGAGTCTCCAAATACATTTTTCCCTCTGAGTTTTTGCAACTTTCATCATTTCTCATCAGATTCTTTTTCAAGAACTTTCAATTTAAAAAAAAAGTAAATAAATAAAGACATATTTAGTCATATAAAGGCATGGGACTTTTCTGCAAATGAAAATATTCAGATTCCTCATATCTAGGCAATAGATTTCTCTTTTCCAGACATAATTGGCATAGTCTTTGGGTGTATTCAAGTAAGAATTCTCCAAGATCGTGATTTGACAGATGAATCTGGCTTTTAAACTGGAGTGTGTTGTTTGAATGTTACTTTCTGAATATTTTAAAACTTTGTTTTGTAAAAGGAAGTTGGAAGCTAAGATTATTGTACATAGCTGCCTCAAATATACATATTTGAACTTGAAAGTTTGGAAGTAGAGTTGGGTGGGAGGGACTGCCCTTTATCATCGATGAGAATGTTGTATAACTGGCTGTGAAGTGGCTGGTGTAAACATAAACGGAATACGACTTGGAAGAAAAAGCACAGAAGATATAGGATACGTGCACATGGGGCAAGCCATCTGCCTGGCTCTCGCTGTGCTTTACCTGTTATAGCAAATAGGATGTGTCTCGGAACTTAGAATGGCCTGACTGAGACAAAAAAGAGTTACAAACCTAAATGTGGACAAATACTCTTGAGCATAACTGAGATCAGGCTTGGCTGCCTGCGTGGAGGGTTGACTTCTCTTGGAAAGAAGGAACTTGATTTGGATCTTAGCTATTTTGCACACACTGCCATATGATTTTTTTTAAAATCTACTAGCTGCACATGTTTATATAACCATAAACAAAAGCTAATTATCTGCCTGTAATTTTCATTTTTAACCCGTGAAGATACTCTATTAAACCCCTGTCAGCAGATAACAGCTGTCTTGGAGTTCTAAAACTACAAACAAGTAAGCAAACAAGAAGCAGCCCCACAGAAGGTTGTTAATGTCTACCTGATCATGAAATTTACTTTTAGTAACTGCTTACAATATAAAGCTTGTGTGTGCATGTGTGTGCGTGCGCGCAGCACACACACACACACACACACACACACACACACATACACGCGCGCACATACAGGCACACTACCCACTCCCCCATTTCCCCAGAGAGAAAGAGAGAGAGACAGACAGAGACAGACAGATTCATAGAGAGAGAGAAAGAGAAAGAGAAAGACAGAGAGCCACACACATAGATTAGATAGATAGATAGATAGATAGATAGATAGATAGATAGATAGATAGATAGGCAGACAGACAGACCAGTTTTCAGCCTAGTGAGATCTAGAACAGAAGTCAGGCTGGACGCTTTCGCAGGTGGCATCTCATTGTTGGCCACGTAGGGCTACTAAGGAATTTACAAAAACAAGATGAAATGTTTCTCTAGGATGAAGAATGCTCCCTTCTCCTGCCTGCCTGATTTCTTTTCTTCCTTTTCTCCCCCCTCCACTCTCTCCAGACCTCTCCCTTCATTCCTGCTTCCTTTCCTTCCTTCCCTGTGGTATTGGAGATTAACCTCAGGGCCTAGTGAATGTCTGCTGTATGTTCTACCCCTGATCTGGCTGACCTCTGCCGTGTGTATCTTAACTTTAAGTTTTTGAATTTTATTTTAGATCCCCCTCACACCCATTTGCACACTAAGTCATCTCCCTGGCCTCTATTTCCTTTTATACTATCTTCTGTTTTTTCTACCTTAACTATGTTAACTCAAAGTCCTACCTTTCTCATCTGACTTACTCCCTAGGACTTGCGCGTTTGAATTGAATGGCAGGAGAGGCCATGTGCTTGTATTAGGCTCTTTACAATCTGGTTGAGGCTGGACAGTAACACGTCAACGCTTTTCGTTGTACATGACACCAGAGCAACTCAGGATAGCTCAAGCAGAAACATTTAAAAACACAGTAGACATTTTGAAGCCTCTAGCAGAACTTGGGGGAAGATTATTTAAGAGTTTTGGTTCAAGGTTCCAGTCAATTACCATTTTAGCTACATTCTCCCTAGTTACTGTTTTTATCCCTGCTCTTTTTTGAGAAAGCTGGTTTAGGGCTTTGTCCTGTGATTCTTCACTAACATTAGGTCTACTATCAAGTCTTGACTGTTTGGTGAAGGAAAAGTACAATATTCCTGATGTTGTTTTTATTCCTGAGTTGGTTTCGACATGTGGGTGGATGTTTAACTGGAGGTTAGCTGGAGCTAAGGTGGGACACAGGCCAGTTTTCCAGATTTAGCTGCGAGTGTGAACATATATGTATGAGTACGGGAGTGTACCGGTGTTAAAACTGAGGAACGGCAAAGAGAGAAGAGAGTGTTCCAGGATGTCTAAGGACGGGCTCATGATCTGGTTTAGAAAAATGTGCGTGTGGTCTAGAATGTATGTTCATACTTAATGACAGGGTGGCTTGTGATCCGGGGCTATTTGCCCAGGCGGTGGAGTCTCCAGCAGCTATTTTCTTATCTATTTACATAGAGGCTGCTGCCTCTCCCTGTGGAGGGTGACAGGCTTTTGTTTTTCCTCTGTCTCCTGTCCTCAGATAGGGCCCCAAGCCAGGATTCTCTATTACCAAACTGAGGGAGGCT
Source organism: Apodemus agrarius (assembly GCA_964023405.1). Lineage (NCBI taxonomy): Eukaryota > Metazoa > Chordata > Mammalia > Rodentia > Muridae > Apodemus > Apodemus agrarius. The sequence continues at coordinate 67,104,113 of OZ030011.1, read as the reverse complement.
GGGACAGGAGAGTGGCCTTGAAGAGCTTCACGCCACCACAGAAGTGACTGGGAATGAAGCGGGGCCTGTTGATGCGCAGGGAAGCCATTTCTCTTCCCTTTATCTGTTGGAAATGAACGGGAGGCAGAAGGAAAACTGAGCCTGGGGCCCAAGGGAGCGTTTCACAGACTGGTTTCTCTGTGAAATCTTCCACCCAGCCAGAAGCCATTGTGTCTACTTTGGAGTTCACTCGGGCTTCAGGACGTGCAGATCTTTTCCTATTGACTTAAGCTTGGCTTTAGCTCTCACTGGCTTACAGCGAAGTCACAGATGGTATTTATGAGCAAAGGTAGAGTGCTTCTGATGGACGCTTTCCGTCCCGTGGACAGGTGGCTTTATATCCTCAAGGTTTCGCTCCCTCCCTGTATGGTAAACTTCTATGGTGGTTCAGAAATGCACAGGTAACAGGAGAGATACCAGGACAATAAAGGAAGAAGGACATGAATGGTGAGGCCATTGTTACCTGGTCCAAGTCTCATCACCTTAGGGAGCAGGCCTTTGTATAAGGCTAAAATCCTGCAATAGAAAAGGGGCAGCAGTTTTTATTCTAAAAATAGGTAGTAGCTCTCACCATTTGTCAAGAGACCACTTGAAATTACACCCACCCCCAACCTGACAGTATCTGGCTCAGTATTTGCTGAGCTACATTGGATGAAGGGAAAGAGTTAATCAGTTCTTTATTGGTCTTATCCAATCAGAAACTTGACTTTCATCAGTGAGATGGTTCTTGCTTTCAAGACAGCTGTGTATATGGGCAAAATGACTTTTGTAATTGAATTTAAAAGACCACAAGCCCAGTCTTCACATTAGGAAATATGATGCAGTTTAGATCAAAATAATAAAGTATCACTTGTTTACTGGAGAATATTGGTGGGAAAGGAAGGGAGAGAAGAGACAGAAACTAAAACTTGGGGAAAAAAGATCAGAAAAAGGCAAATACTTAAAAGGTTAAGAATCCAGATTTCAGAACGCTCATATTTAATTCTCTTAGGAGGGCATAATTAAGACAATATTTTGATTAGATTTTCAGTTGGAAGACAAGTATTCCGCCTGCATGCCAGTAGGGCATATGCAGTAACATCATGCTAAAGAGTGTATTCGAGCATTCTCAGGCAAATGCTCAGCGTCTTCTGCATGATCACGCTGGTCGGAGGACACTGCCAGTGTCTCATTACTGTGTGGTCTTGCAAAGCTTGCCATTTATTCCACAGACTTCCTTAGACACAAGCCCAGCCTCTGAAGGCTTACTGGCTCCCATCAAAACAGACAAACGAGTGGTTTAACAATCCTTGACCCTTGCATACTTATTAAAGTAAGGATTGGTTACCCTTCTTCCCGGTAGACCATCTCCATTGTTTTGAAGCAGCTTCGGTACTTGATCTCTCCAGGAACTGGCTGAGGCCCTTGGATCCTACTCTTCGCAACATCAAAGGGGATGTTAAAGACTGAGCCCACTGTCCCAGAGACAAAACCAATCCCAAATTTTCTCAAAAACTCCAAGGTTGGATCCTAAAAGAAAAGAATAAAAACAACAGAAGGGGAAGTGGAAGCTCCTAAATTGGTTAAACACTGTAAAGGGAGAAGTCCGTGAGCAGAGAGAGCATCGCTCCCTGCCCGCCCTCCTGCCCGCTGCCCCATTCGCTCTCCCCGGCACCCTCCTGTTATTCCAGCCGAGCACATTAGGATTTCCTAGGCTGGAACTTGTTTTCTTGACAATCCCATTGGCTATGTTTTTACACATGGTCTAAATTGCTGAAGTACACATTTCCTCACACAGGATTTATAAACACAGTTCATAAAGAAAGACTGGTATGGCATATGGGGATGATTTGTATAATTGGGCTTCACAATGTACTTAGTATTACTGTATCAAAACAGGAGAAATCCAAGCACACTATTAGCTAATTGGCCAGAATATTTTACAAATGACAGCAACTTCCACCATGAAGCCCTACTAAAACGCTCATGTGTGTGGACCCCAAATGTTAAATTAAATCAAGGCTACTCCTGGTCTGCCGCTATTCCCCTCCAGATTTTTTGCATTTATTTTCACGTGTAGCTTGATCCACTGTACTGAGAAGTGCTAGCTTCCTGTTATTAACAAACCGACTTGGGGGCGGCTGCAAAACAGCCTGTGACATTCTGTGCATTAGAAACAGTAGTAAGGCACTGGGCTAACTGGCTCAAGAATTTACAACCCATTGTTCCTGAATCTTACTCTTCTTTCATGGAAGGGAAGAAAAGGAGGAATGGGTCAGGAAGGAATGGAGAGAGAGAAAGAGAGAGAGAAGGAGGAGGAGGAGGAAGAGGAGGAGGAAGAAGAAGTAGAAGGAGAAAGAGAAGTTGGAGGAGAAGAAAACTTTTTTTTCCCATGTGAGTTGGTGGGACGTGATTTTCCAATCCTCCTTGCCCTGCTTTCTGACATCAAAGGATTTAATTAGGTCTTCCATGGGAGTCACTTTCCTTGGGTCTATTTTTGTGGCCAGAGAACTTGCATTATGCTTGGTTATAATGAATTTGCTGGGAAGTTCTCATTATGTTCGAAGCCTTGGTTCTTGCCCTGAAAAGCCGCTGTGTCAGATGCTGTGATTGGCTGGCTCTGATAGCCATCCCCCTCCGTCCCCCTCCGTCCCCCTCCACCTTGCTGTGACTCTTTAAATTATATTTCAGAGTCATTGTCTTCCTGGAGCCACAGGTCCTGTGATTACACCTTCTTATCTTTTTCTTTTTAATCTAGCAGAACTAAAGTGTATAAGCTTGTACATATGCATACTTGGTTAAGAAAATGGGGGGGGGGAAGATGAGAATGAATACATTCTTATATTGAGGTCTGAGCACTATATGATTCTAGCTTCCATGGGAGAAGAAAAATTTCTGTAGGGCCCTAAATTCTCAACTAAACCAGGGGTCACAATCACTGAAGTGCCTGTGAGGTTGCATATAAAAAGCAAGAGCAAGGGATTAGGTAATACTTTTTGGATCTGGGCCATACAGGTGCCAGGGGTTTTAAAGGGATTTAAAAATCAACAGGGTGTTTCTGTAGGAGAAACAATACTGTGACGGCAGAACGGCTGAGCTGTGTTTAAATAATTCTCCATCCCTAGTCTTTCTCTTTTACAAGGAGAGAAAAATGCCTTGATGCTGCCCTTCTGCGTTGCCTTACAGAAGCACCTGAGCTCCTGAGGGGGCACATTTAGCACCTGCTCAAGTTGTCTGACCGTGGATGAGTCATTACACCCCTTAGAGCACAGTGCGGGGGGGGGTCCTTTACATCTACATCACCCACGCACTGCATCTTTATCTGAGAAGCGGTACATGCCAGTGTTCTGCGTGCTGTCTAAGACTGGCAGAGAGTGTTAGTTAGAGTGAACCGCGTTTTCTTTGTCTAAAAAACAATTATATATTTGGTTGTCTGCACATGTGTGCCCACGCGTGCCATGACGAGTGTGTGGAGGTCAGAAAACAGTTCCAGGACTTAGTTCTCGCCTTCTGCCATGTGGGTTCTGGGTATGGAACTCAGGGACTCAGGGTTAGGGGGTGAGTGCTTTCCCCGCGAACCATGTTTTCTTAAGACATAAAACATCCTGTAAAGAAATGTTCTCCCACCAGTGTCCCCGTGACTGAGATGAAATCCCCTCCCCCCCTTTTTTTCTATTTAGGATGATGGCAGAAATGATGATCTGTATGCACAGCTGGATGGGAGGGAGGGTCAGGGGACCTCATCAAGCATCCCGTCCCTCCTATCTCTTCTATTCGTCGAGGACTTTGGGGAAGGGAGGGTATGGGGTGAGGGTTGGAGGTCAATCTACCACACCTAGTGAAGCACTCTGTGGTTGAGACACTGTTGGAGTCTAAGACCATGCAGACCTCCATGCCAGCGCTGTGCTCACTGGCACAAATACTGTCAAACCCTTGTCCCCAGCATGACGATAAGACCCAACGGTAGCTCCTAAATACAGCTGGGAAGTCTGGGTCCCACCTCAGACCCATCTTGGTTTCCCAGATCAGTTTTCCTCCTCTTGGGGAAGAAGACTGAAAATGGTTTTATGTGGGGCTGGTGCACTGGCTCAGCAGGTACAGGCTCTTGAACAGACGCAAACCTGGCACCTTGAGTTTGAAACCTGGATGTTACAAGGTGGTAGGTAGGGAAGGGCTGACCCTTGAGTATTTTTCTTTGACCTTTACACACATGCCTATGAGACACTGACACACACACACACCCAAACACACACACATGCCCTAAATAAATAAATAAATAAATAAGCACACATACATACATACATACATACACACATAAGATAGTAAGACCCCTGCTGGAAACCAGTAATTTTGGTGCTCTTAATAGGCAGAATGGGAGGTATTAGTATTCTTGTGGTATGGCCAAAAGAATATCCCTTATCAATTGGTCCTGACTCCATAGCCAGTCTGCTCTTTGGACTTCATAATCTGCTTTGTGCTCGAATTCAGTTGGGGCTGGTGGAGCACGGCCAGCCAACACTCTCACCTTGCCTCTGATACCCTCTCTACACCACTATGTGCAGGAAACTTTGGGATCTTTTCATCAGAAAACTTTCTCCTGTCATCCCCGGATACAGTCTCAACCACAACCGTTAGTCTCGCCCATTTTATGTCTGGTTTCTTTTTTGCACGCAGCTATCTTTCACGGCAGGTTGTGAGACCACAAGGTACTGAACTACGCACCACACTTCTTTGCCTTGCCTGTCCCCACCGGGGTGCTGGGGCACACACCTGTGCTTGTACACAAAATAAACAAGTAAGTGTAATTTAAAACGTGGGAGAAAGGGAAGAGAGAAAAGGGAGGAAGGGGAGGAAGGAGGACAGCCGAGAGAAGGCAAGAGAGGAAGGAAGGATTGGGGCGGGAGAATGGGTGAGTCTGCACGGAGACAAGAAGAGGGAACGCTCCTCCCCTGCTGGTGGGGCTGCAAGCTGGTACAGCCACTCTGGAAATCAGTCTGGCGGTTCCTCAGAAAACTGGGCATGACATATCTGGAGGACCCTGCTATACCACTCCTGGGCATATACCCAGAGGATTCCCCAGCATGCAATAAGGACACATGCTCCACTATGCTCAGAGCAGCCTTATTTATAATAGCCAGAAGCTGGAAAGGACCCAGATGTCCCTCAATGGAGGAATGGATACAGAAAAAGTGGTATATTTACACTATGGAATACTACTCAGCAATTAAAAACAATGAATTCATGAAATTCTTAGGTAAATGGTTGGATCTGGAAAATATCATCCTAAGTGAGGTAACCCCATCACAGAAGAACACACGTGGAATGCAGTCACTGATAAGTGGATATTAGCTCAGAAGCTCTGAATACCCAAGGCATTATTTACATATCAAATGATTCCCAAGAAGGAAGGAGAGGGTCCTGGTCTTGGAAAGGCTTGATCCAGCATTGTAGGGGAGTACCAGGACAGAGAAGTAGGAGGGGGTTGATTGGGGAACTGGCGGAGGGAAGAGGGCTTATGGGACTTATGGGGAGTGGGGGACTGGGAAAGGGGAAATCATTTGGAATGTAAACAAATAATATAGAAAAAATGCTTTGGAATTATTTAAAAAAAGAAGAAGAAGGTTTCACTTGCATGGTGGTTGTGGTCAGAGATCCACAGAGGGCATCTATCACATCAGCCCCAACCCCTTACATTCTGGTACGTTCTCTGTGGCTAGGTGACAGCATTTCTCTTCAAGCCTGTTCTCGGGGTTATAGACGCTGCCTACGCAGGGTTATGGATGGTGCAGAGACAGCCCCCCAGTACAACACTTCTGAGCCCATCTGGGCTGCTGCAATGACCAGCCTGCTTGTAGTCTCAGGAGTTTGGAGGGCTGGGACAAGGGCAGTGATGATGATAGAGAAGGAAGCCAACCTTAGTCTTTGAGTGTGGCCATTATTTCATACCTACTGAGTGAAGTGTTCTCCATTTTCTCGAAGTGGTAGAAATCCCTGTAAGATAGGTGTAAGGTGAGGAGATAGGTGTAAGCCTGGTACTTTGTGTTATCTTACAGGCAAGTAGAGGCATCCCGGGCAGAAGAGCCTACAGGCTATTACCTTTCACTGGCTTTATGCTTTTGTTTTTGTTTTTTTTTTTCAAGACAGGGTTTCTCTGGGTAGCCCTGGCTGTCTTGCTCTGTAGACCAAGCTCATCTTGAATGCAAGAGACCCTTCTGCCTCTACCTCCTAATTGCTGAGATCATTGGCATGTGCGACCACTGCCTGTCAAAATACAGTGTTCTTAATTTAGGAACTTGGGAGAGGGGGGAAAGTAAGCAGCACAGAAGTGTGCTCCATTGACCTCAGGTGAGCTCTGGGAGATGTGGGTGGAGAGGAGCAGTGGCCATGCTGAAGCCAAGCGCTCGCTCGTGGGTAAAGAAAGCCAAGCTGAATGGAGCGCGTTGACCCAGCAGCAGAGACAAGCTTGGGTGGCAGCCTCCGCCCAGACCTCCACTAATCAAGTCATCAGCTTCTTCTGAAAGATCCTGGGTCCCCACTCAAGTATGTAGCTGAATAAATCCAGAGCGGGATGGAGGGTGTGCACGGCCAGTCATGCGCGCGATGCGACCGAGCGGACGACCAGAGTGCACAGGGAAACTTGTGGCAAGGAAAGGGAAAACACTCCTGGAATTTACATATTGAAATCTTCGATATAGCATCTAGCTCTTGTTTCTTTCTTTCTTTTTTTTTTTTTTTTGTTTTTGTTTTTGTTTTTGTTTTTCGAGACAGGGTTTCTCTATGTAGCCCCTGGCTGACCTGAAACTCACTCTGTAGACCAGGCTGGCCTCGAACTCAGAAATCTACCTGCCTCTGCTTCCCAAGTGCTGGGATTACAGGCGTGTGCCACCACCGCCCGGCTCAGCTCTTGTTTCTTAACAGCTTGGCCACTGAGGAGTCAATGAAGGAACATCATTATTGCCAATCATGTTTTAGCTAAAAGGATGGTCTGTTATGTTTCCTACTACATGGATTTTCGGTTGCATTCATTTATTTTAAGAATTGGAGTAAAAGGAAGATGATCAGATACTCACTGTGTGGCGGGCATTGGGGGAAGTGATTTCTATGTATCAAGCACTCATAAACTTTTTGAGCAGGTGAGATTTCTGAGTCTTTTGAAAAGTTCCTTAACTTCCTAACTGGATATAAATTGGAATGAGCCCACAGGGCTCTATTATGGAGAATTGATAAGTTCAGTGTATTGAGGATCCTTGAGACTGCCATGGCCTAGCCAGCAATTGTAGAGACATGGGCACTTGCGCCTCTGGATGTAGCCAAGTTACCATCCAAAGACATCAGTTCTCAGACCAAGAATCCAAGGGCCTATTAGTGAATTCACAGTGTCAACTGCTTAACACCATCAGGAGAGCACTTAATTATGTAAATAAATACTCACGTGGTTAAAAAGTCGACATTAAATTCTTCTTTTGAAAATTTGTCTGTTTTGATTTTCCATCTTTTGTTTGTGTTTTACTTGTTTTGAGAGAGGGGGCGAGAGAGAGGAGAGAGAGAGAGAGAGAGAGAGAGAGAGAGAAAGAAAGAAAATGGGGAGAACTAGATGTTGTGTAGGTAGAATATAGTGTAGGATCTGGGAGAAATAAAGGGAAGGAAAATAATGCATATATATGTATATATATATATGTATATATATATATATATATATGAAAATAGTTTTGAGCAAAATAATGTCTAACAGGATTCCATAATTTGTCACCAATTAGGAAACTTTTCCTGTATGTTCTCCTCCTCCTCCTCCTCCTTCTTTTCTTCCTCCTTTTTCTTCCTCTTCTTCCTTTTCTTTTTTTCTCCTCCTTCTTAAAGCTTATTTTTGAAGCCTGCATTTTCTTTATTTTCCTTCTTTTTTCTTTTGGCTTTGGTTTTTGTCTTTTTGAGGCAAGTTTTCTCTGCACTACCTTAACTGTCCTGGAACTGTGTTTGTAGATCAAGCTGGCCTCACGCAGAGGTCTGCCTGCCTTCTCCTCTGCCTCCCAAGTGCAGGGATTAAAAGTATGGACCACCACTGCCTGGCACTTATGAAAATTCCACAAAAGGAGTCCTCAGAAGTGTGATGTACGACCCAAAGCACTTGATGATTAAAGTGCTGCATATTTGTTGTTAATGAAACCATCTAATTCACACTGTACCGTCAACAGCTATAGACACATCAGCAGTAGAAGGCAAGGGTACTGGAGTATTTATTATGAGATGGTCTTGATGAAAAGAGTCATCCTCTCACTCTTTACCTTCTGTGGCTTGAGCTCTGATGTCCCTTGTAGTAAGTGACCTGTTTGCTGGCTGCCAGATTGGTAAACAAAGCACTGCTCTCCATCTCACAGACCTTTGTGATTAGGTTCTGGTGGCTTTAAGATGACATTCCACACAGAGTCCAGAAGGAGGGGTTAGGAAAATGGGAGAGTGGGGAGGTTTTTTTTTGTTTGTTTTGTTTTGTTTTGTTTTTTAACTAGTGAGGACTGAGGGTCGTTGGGGGAGATCGTAGGATGTCTGCTATTGATCAGCGTACAGCAATGCAGCTTAAAAGGCGACTCAGGCCATCAATCTGAATACTGAAAGTTTGTCTGAGAATCTTCCCACCTATGTCAGCTCAACTTTCATTTTCTCTCTTCCTCATAGTTACCAGCCTTTAGTTTCTCTTGGTAACACATCAAGTGAAGCAGTCGTACGAGAACTCATATGACTTGTGAGTATACACACTTCTTTGAAGAACTTGATTTTTTATTTGGTTTAGACTTGCTATTTAGAAGCATATTACTATGGAGGACTGAGGAGTGCTGTGACAAAGGCTTTCGTTTCCTTGAAGCCGAAGTCAAACGGCATTATAAACATAAGGTCATAGGACATGGAAAGATCCAGATTGCACGGGTCTGAACACTTCTTCCCTATTGAACAGCTTTCATGGTACTAGGAAATGCTGTTACACAATGCTATATGAGAAAAATAATCAACAGCTTTATCTATTCTATCAAGATTCAATAACAACTCGCCTAACAAGATACGTCAATGATGCAGAAACGACATCAATGTTATGGACCTGATCAACCATTTTATAACTGGATTTAAAGCCAACTGTCAACATGCAACTCATGCCTGATACCATTAATTTAGGATGGGGGTGGGGAACAAAGCACAGCAAAGAAACAATCAAAAAAGTCATACAAACAAAAACCATGGCCAGTTGGTCAGAAGCCCTAGCAGAAAACCTAATACTATTATTCTGCTTAAGTAATAAACTTCTCCACAAATTCATATTGTTATACCTATAGATTAGTGTCTTGGTAAGCCTTTGCCAAAGAAGATGCTTTTTCAGTAGATGGAGATTACTGTAGAGCTGGTCAATGTCTAGAGAATAAGAGACTGTGGAGTGATAAGCTCAGTGGGACATCTACGTCACATCCCTCCCCACAAAGTCCAGGGATAGTTGTCAAAGAAGGGGCAGAAAGATTGTAAGAGATGGAGGTTGCGTAGGGCTGCGGTAAAACGCATTTACTTGATACGACAGCACCATTACACATACAAACTCATAACGGCTATGACTGCTTGATCACACAAGACCTACACAGGCTCAAGGCAGCTGAAACTCCAGTATGGATGGAATTCTTCCCATACTGAGGAGCTACTGGCAACTGATTGCCTCTGGGAGAGGAAGAGTCCAGTCTTTTTCAGAGATGTGGCTCCCGAGAGGCTGCCCACGCTCCAGGAGATGCTATACACCCACAACACACAGTACCAACTGGGCCCAGTGGGGCTAGAATAAACACAACTATATCTACGCCTTATCAAAGAAGCTTCCTTTTGTAGCAGATGGAAACCATTACAAAGAAGTCACCACTGGTCAAAATGCAGTGATTAACTGATTGTGGGGAGACAAGCCCCAATGGGTACATCTAAAATATGACTCTTAAGGTTCAGGGAACATCATGGAGGAAAAGACAGAAATATTGTAAGAACCAGAGGGCCATAAAGCATGCTGTCTTCTGAAATGACACAGATGCTTCACTCATGATACAACAATGCGACTGCCTAAATAAGACCCGGACAAAGAACTATAGGCAATTAGTAACTGCTGAAAGAGGGAGAATTATTCATTCTCAGGAATGAACCCCAAATAGGTTATCCAGTACTGAATGGTCTGTCCTGAACTCACAGACATATATGCAACACTAAACAGACTGAACGGGTTGCTTGTTTTATATCTATATACTTATATAGATATAATAATATTAATACAAGAAAAAGATAATGAACTTGAGAGGGATTGATGGAAGGCATCGGAGCCTTGGTTAAGGGGAGGATGACATGGTGGGGCCTGGAGGGAGGAAAGGGAGGCAGGAAGTGATGTCCTTATATTTTAATAAAGCAAAAAGAGAGCATGGAGTTTGAAGGAAAAAGCAGTGCTGTGATAGGGAGAGGATTTGTGGAAAGGAAAAATGAAGCTGTATTTGATTATAAAAAGCATCATATGCATGAACAAAAATTTCAAAACAATAATATGATATCTGCTCAGGTCATATGTATTCAGAGTTGGTCATCTCAAAATTATAGCAGTGTTTAACTCTGAAACAGACAAATTGGATGCACCGTATAATGGGAAGAGACAGACCAGACAGAGGGCCACACCACTGGAATTATTACAGATAATTCCAACAAAGAAGACTCGAGGGCTGGTGTGCCCACACATTTGAGGAGGTTTGCAGAGAAATGATTAATGGCATGAGTGTAGACCTTTGACTGCCTGTGTTCATTCTAACAGAAGTTTGTAGAGGTGGGCACTGGACTCTGTGGTGTCTTCTTCAGAACCTTTTAAGGGAAAAGGATATGCCGTGTCACATTCGTCATCAGACAGACCAGGCCTGGCAGGGCCCAGATGTTTAGCCAGGGCTTTAGCTCTCCTATGTGAAGACATAATAAAGGAAGGAGCACGGGCTCAGAAGCAAATCACAAGGAGGTACATATGCACGATGGTTAAGCACCTGGTCATGACCACAAGGCAAATAACAGCAGCTCATCGTTGTTGTCGCCACAGCTGGCAGGGGCGGCCATGGAAATGAGGTGGTGTGCTGAGATCACAGTTGCCTCCAGGTGACTGGATGAGGGGCAGCCTGTGTGAGGGCGAACTGTATTTCTTTATTTTTTATAGAAGGAATTTGCATTGTAGATGTTGGTCTTATTGGGTTCATGTCAATGAGGGGTGGTTAGTGTTCCGTATACCTTTCATTCCGTCTAACCTCGGCTCCCTTTGTAGTTGGTGTTCTGTATACCTTTCATTGTGTCTAACCTCGGCTCCCTTTGTAGTTGGTGTTCTGTATACCTTTCATTCCGTCTAACCTCGGCTCCCTTTGTAGTTGGTGTTCTGTATACCTTTCATTCCGTCTAACCTCAGCTCCCTTTGTAGTTGGTGTTCTGTATACCTTTCATTCTGTCTAAACTCGGCTCCCTTTGTAGTTGGTGTTCTGTATACCTTTCATTCCGTCTAACCTCGGCTCCCTTTGTAGTTGGTGTTCTGTATACCTTTCATTCTGTCTAACCTCGGCTCCCTTTGTTGCTTTGTTCACAAACTTTTGACAAAAGCATTTTTCTTTCTCCTTATATCATCCAATCATGCTGTTTTGTCCTCACTGGAAAAAAAATCTGTTATTGAAGCTTAATTAAAAAAATACAGTTGTTTCCACTTGACAGCTATCAGAAGAATCTATTAGAGTGTTTGTTTTCTCTTCATGTGAGATAATTTGGGGGAAACGCTAGCTCCCTGCTCCACAAAAGGTCACTAAACTAGAATGAGATGGTTTAATTGATAAGCATTCTTTAAGGAATGTGGAGTATTCCCAAGATTCTATCCTTGCAGGGCTCTGGCTTTTGGAATGAAATCAAAGTCTTGTTAAGAGTGCCGCATCTAAATGTAGCCGTTCAGAAAATAGCCATGAAAATTCCTTCTCCCAACAAAGCAATCTGCTCTTTAAAGTATTCTGAAATGTAAAATAATTTTCAAGGCCTTAGCCACTTAACCCTAGTCATAAAATGTACAAAATGTCAAAATGATTTATGATTTAAGCATAGCAGGTATCACTTGATTGCTTTGTGTAAGTTTCATATACAATATGTTCTTTATAATTATGTGTTACCCATACATTTACATAGTTAGATAATACCTTCAGAGAGCTAAATAAGTCTTTGGGTATTATCATACAAAATAGAAGCCAGTGTTTACACTTGGAAGCCAGTTGGGTTTTTATATTTTGGCATGCTTTGTCTGTTCATTACCTCAATGTAAACACTGACTTCTAGGAAAACTAGCCGACCAGAAGTCCCAAAACAAAAATTTGAAGGTTGTGGCGTCAAGGCAGGGGCCAGATTGAGATGATATGCTAGACAGATGATCAACTAGAAGGCTTTGGATTGGTTTTGTCCTTGAGATGCCACTTCTTTACCTTTGTACGTGCAAATTTCCCATACTTGCTTAGATAATCTATGTTTGATAGAGCCACTAGTCAAAGTATTTAAGAGGAATGAACTGTCTTAAACCTACATCTCTAAAATGTTCCAGTCCAGGTTGTGGATGCCACCTCTGGGTTCTCTCCACCCCAGCGGCTCTCCCTCCGTCTCCTCCCCATCTCCTCCCAGGGCCCTCAGTCTTCTGCTTTAGAGCAGACACATTGTGTTTGCTCTGTGTACTGCGCTCATGCTCTGTGCCTTGGCCTGGTCAAGGCTCACCTTGAGCTCAAGCCTGCGCATTGTTACTGAAGTCAGGCCTCTCTCCCTCCTTACCCTACTTCCCCATGAGTTGACATTAGAGAGCTTGTCAGGTTTTCACAGCTTTCTTCGTGGCACTTACTGCAATGGAGAAAACTCAGTTCCTCTTGATGATGAGTTTATTGTCACGTTCTTCTGAGACTATAAACCTCACTGAGGCAGGGGAGATGCATAGAAAGATGGTGCTTGGCACGTGGTGGGTGGCACACTAATACTTGTCGAATGCACAGATAGAATGGATTCACTGGTGATTTAGGTTACTTGTATTTCATTTACACCCACTTGGGTGGTGCCTGAATGGAAAATTTTCATCTGACGTTTATTTAAGAAAGTGTCTGAATCCCTGACCCTTTTCCTCTGCCTTCCCCCCTTCCCTCTTCCCCCAAACCATACACTCCAGGGAGTCTGTGAAAACTGGCATTGAAAGATACTCTTTTACCACAGCTTCTTGTCACATATCCTGGAATGTCATAGAAACGATGTACTTATAATTTCCCCCAAGTGGTTCATAGAAAGGAGAGTTGTTCTTAATGAAAGTTTAATGCTCCTGCCCCTCCCATTGCTGCATGATTGGGAAGACTGATGATCAAGCGAGACAGAATCAGAGAAAGGAACTGTCGTAAATTAAACCCCACGATCATCTAATTCTATTGAGAGCCTTCTCTGCAAAATACAAATAGCCCAGTGTATGTTCTCCATTCAGAGTGAAATGTGTATTTTCCATTCAGCTCAGTGTACACCCCAGGGAAAGGACTAGCTCTCGATCATGCAGCCAACACCACTGAATGTTTCTTCTGATAAACTGAAGGATGTCTGGCTCTTTCTATGGGTTTACAAAAGAAAGATGATATTATAAAGAAGAAAAATGTTTGGAAGGCAGTCTTCTATAGTTATTATATCAGAAGAAAACAAAATTCGCTTGACTTAATACTGTCTCAAACAACTATAGGGGCAGGCCTCAATGGTTTATTAAGCAAGAAATATTGACTAGATGAAAAATTATTCTCTTAAACCCACACATGTAATTTATATCAGAACAGAATTTAACACAAAAAAACTCTATATTATTCTTGGAACAATACCTAAAAACATCCTCAGTTGGAATGCAAACTAAAAAAACACACTTTAGTATTTCTGACAGCTATTATTTTAAAGAGCTGATACCTACTAATATTTTACTTATGAAACTATCTGAAGAAAAAGCAAATATAGAAATAGAAAACAAAGTCACCAGAGGCATGGAGTGCTTTATCTTATGATTCTAATTTCTGTGTCACCATAAAAAATAGTTCACTATGAAGATCCCAAAGTGGGGTGGGAATGGGAGATTTTTTTTCAATGAAAACTTATGCCTGTAGATATATGAAAAAGATGTCAGTATTTAAGTTAATTATATTTGTTTTGAGTGGGCTTTACTCTGAGAAGTGATGGCCTCTTTCTGGGGAGAAAGAATAATTCTTCATGCTGGCATTCTATTTCATTTCTGCAAGATGTGAACGAATGCCCCATTAACTGAGTTCTGTGGTTGGTTAATATCCCAAACGCTCTTCTGTGTTGCAGTTACTTACTACACAAAGCTAATACCAGATCCTAGAAAATACATGACAGAATCTAGCCTAGCATCATGTCAAATTGGTGAAGTTCAGTGCAGATGTAAAGGCTAGCGGCAGCAGGGGGGGATGCGGGTGTATGTGTGGGGGTGGGGTGGGGGGACTGGGGGGGTGCGGCAGTGGCAGGCTTTAGGTAAGAATGAAGGAGAAGAATTTAGTTATATTATCTGGACATTTTAGCTAGTTTACTTGGCTCAAAAATTCATTATTTAAAAATGATTTTGTTTTAAAGAATTTGATTTTTAATGTGTGTGTGTGTGTGTGTGTGTGTGTGTGTGTGTGTTTGTGCAAGTAAATGAGGAGGCTAGAGGCATCTGATCCCCGAGAGCTGGAGTTAGCAGCTGATTGTGAGCTGCCTTTCAGGAGTGCTGGGAATCATACTGGGAGCCTCTTGGAAAGTGCTCTTAACTACTGAGCCAGCTCTCCAACCTATAAATGTTATAATTCTTTTAGAGAGATCATTTATGTGTAACAACATATAAAATAAAATGTGGAGTTAGGAATTAGGACTTCACAGGCTATACTGAGGAATTTTGGTTTTCGGCTCAGATTAATTATGTTAGTCATTTTCACTTTTGAGCCCTAACTTCCCACTTGGTCTTGGCAGAAAATGAGTTATCGTGATGAGGATCATGTAAAATAATAAAGTCTACAAAAGTGGTTTTAATACTGAGATGGAACAAAAAGTCAGAATAATGATATTTGAAATATTTATGTACCAGAGACCACCAATCTGAAGAGCTAGTTAAACAGCTTATGGCTTGGAAATCTGACCTGAATTATCTGGGTTTAGTGTTTCAAATTCTTATTTTACCTCCACAGACATACTTTAGAATGGATTAAAATATTCAAAAGTGACTTGGGCAACCTATTTTATAAGGTTCCATTAAAATTTTATTGATTTATTCCTAATATAAAATTAATTCGTACTAAATGTAAACGCTTTCAACTGTTTGGGAGAGTGTGTGAGGATGGCTTCCCTAGTTTCTTATACTCAATGGCCAATCTCTGTCTCTCTGTGTCTCTGTTTCTGCAACACACACACACACACACACACACACACACACACACCCCTCAATTTCTACTCTGAGCTAATGATTATGAACTGTTTCTTGCAAAAGCAAATCCTTTGAAGATGGAAAAATTCTGCAAAGCATTAGAGATTAAAAAAATTAAAGAAAAACCTAGAAATATCTCATGCCAGTCAGAGTTGATGAAATCTCAAGTTCCCTTGGAACAAGAGAAAGAGCAGTTGCCGGATGAAGGGACTGAAACAATAGCCCTGTAAACAGACTGTCCGAAGTGAACAGCTAGGAAGCCTACAGCACAGGCGGGATAATGCCTTCAAGGAGCGCCACCTCCTCATCGTGCTTTATAACAACACGATGACGTCCTTCAACATGTTTTAATGATTATCATACCTTCCCCTTCACAAAGGATTGATTTATTATGGTTTAAATTTAAAGAATACTGGTTTCCCAGTTTTGAGTCAGGCTTAGATTACAGAGCACATAAAATCAATGACTTTGTTCTAGGCAAGGAAAACATAGTGTTCATTTAAGTGCAAAAAGAATAAGTCCCAGGGAAAACCTCCTCACGCAGTTCTACATGCTAACTGCTTCCACCACTGCCCGCAGCTCCCCTCTGCCTCCCACTGCCGTCATCAGCACCACCACACTTAACACTTTTATGGCATCTTAACGTTTACAAACTATTTTGTATATTGCTTATTTTAATTCTCAAAATGACTTTATCCAGTATAAAGAACAGCCACAGCTTTTCATTTTATAGATGAAATGCCCACAGCTCAAAGCAGTAAAGTGACTGGCTCAAGGTCACTTAACTAGGACCAAACGGGCCCGCTCTTCCTGTGGAGGTTAACTGATGCTTTCCAGTTGTACATCTCCAGCTCAGACCTCTTCTCGCAAACCCTGGAATCCATATCCAGCCAATAGACTCCATGTCTGTATGCTGCAGTCCCAAACACGGTTAGACTCAGTTTCCTGACCGAGCCTATAATTTCTTCTACCAGCTGGTTTCTCTTTCAGCATGTTTCCCTTAGTAAAGGGCATCATTACCCTTTTAGATGCTAAGTATCAATTTTATCACCTCAACATATGATCTCAACATACCCATACAGTCTATCATGTACATTTCTCATTCTTGTCTTCAAGACACTGCATTCTTTCTCTCATCTTCACTCTGCGTCTACAGTCCCAGCCCCCATGGTCTCAGATGGGGAGTCTCCACGCATGTATCCCTCCCTTTTTCCCCAGGGGTACTACACCCATTTCCCCACTGGATCCAAAGTGATCAGGTGATTGTCCTGCCTAAACTCTCTTGTTGACTTCCTAGCTACTCTGGTTTGGATTTTTCCTCATTACAATTGATTCTATAATTTAAAAAAAATTCTTATATTTTTATGACATTCTTCTCCCTACCCAAACTCCTCCCCGATCTTCCCCCACCCAACTTCTTTATCACTTTTTTTTGGTCATTTTTCATTGTTATATATTTTGATCATGTTTCCCTCCCCAATTCCTCCCAGATTGTCTCCATCTTCCTACCGACCCATTCTTATGCTTTCTTTCCTTCTGACTCTTCCCCCATTCTTTTATTTTTAGAAAAAGAAAGACCTCACAAGAATAAAATTAAAGGGGCTGATGAGATGGCTCCATGGCTAAGAGCACTGGCTGCACTTCCAGAAGTCCTGAGTTCAAATCCCGGCATCCACATGGTGGCTCACAACCATCTATAGGGGAGATCTGAAGACCTCTTCAGGCAGGCAGATATATATGCAGCAGAGCACTCATACAGTAAATAAATAAGAACAAAATGAAACAACCAGTCCACAAAAATAACCCCAAAAACTGAGTTCCTTTTGTGTTCACTAACTACTCTTTTTATGGATGGTTGTGAGCCACCATGTGGTTGCTGGTATTTGAACTCTGGACCTTCAGGACAGCAGTCAGTGCTCTTAACGGCTGAGCCATCTCTCCAGCCCAACTCACTCTTAACAAAGAAGTTCAGACTCAAAAGAAATAAAAGGACCACAAACATCGGGTCCATTTGTGTTGATGGACATCTCCTGAGCATGGGGTCTACCCTGGAGTGTGGTAATGTATCCAGTGTCACTTCAGTGAAGAAAACTGACTTTCCCTTTCCCAGAAGGTACTCTCTGTAAAGAGCTTCTAGGCTTGTGTTGGGTTCTGTGGACACCTCCCCCACCTTGTGCAGGTATTTTGTATGGCTTGAGCTTGTGCAGGTCTTGTGGATGTTGTCATGGTCTATGTGAGCTTATATGTGGGTTGGCCCTGTTGTATCTTGAAAATGTTATTTTCCTACAATGTGATCTTGAAGTTTAATTGCCAAGGTGTTGGTTCTGAGAGGTGGAGAGCAGCTTCAGAGGTGTCTGGACCTGGGAGGTTCTCCTTTAGAAAAGAACCCATGCTGTTTTTAAGTGTCACTCTGAGAATGGGTTGTTGTGAAGTGCTTGGACTCTTTTGCTCCCAAAGGTATGCACATACACTTTCTGGTTTTTCTTCTGCCGCTGCCATTTTGTTATGAGGTGGAAGAACCTCACTAGATGTGACACCTGACTTGGGACTTCCCAAATGAACCTCTTCTCTATATATTATCCAGTCTCAAATGTTTTTCTATAATAATAGACAATGAATGAAGACATTAGTGATTTTTAGGTAAAGACACCAATTCTCAGTGTGTCTTACAATGGTCAGTATAGCCTTCTATAACCATATCCCTGGCCTAACCTTTTTGCATTTATTACATGGGATATCTTTCATTTATCCAGGACCACCAACCCCTTCCCAATTTAGAGCCTGACCCTGTATGTTCTATATGTCTAGAATGCTACTATCCATGTTCTGTTACTAGCTAAGGGCTATCCTGTGAGCTCCAATGCCATGTCCTTAGGGAAGAAGCCTTTCCTGACTCCAGGTTTGGATCATTCATAACTGTGTGTGAGGTTCTTTCTTTCTTTTTCTTTCTTTCTTTCTTTCTTTCTTTCTTTCTTTCTTTCTTTCTTTCTTTCTTTCTTTTGCTATTGATTGTTCTCTTTTATCTTGAAAGCCCTCTATTATGACAGCTTCACATTTCTGTACCCCTTGGTACTCACCATGGGGCCTGCCACCTGTCAATCACTCAGTAAATACATGATAGAGTGACATTCAGACCTGATAACCCCAGACTTTATGCACAGTACTCCTCCTACCCACCCACATAGGGGGCCCAAGTGCCAAGATCATTAAACAGAAAGGAACACATTATTTTAGTTTGGGAACTAAAGTATAGGAATGAAACTCTGAGCTCACATGGCAAATTTCATCAACTGGTATGGTTCCCAAAGTAGGTTATGATTTCAAAGCATTGATAGTTGAGTAGCTAGGAAGCAATTCCTTGGCTTTCTCCACCAGTGTAAAGGTGTAGAAAGGGTTATAGTAGGACTTATTAGACCTTCACTATATTTTGAGATGGGCTCTCGTTTTGTAGTTCAGGCTTCGCTAGAACACAACCCCCACTGCTTCAGTCTCCTAAGTGCTGGAATTATAGGTGTGAGCTACCATGCCGGTCGACATTTACTTTTGAAAATAATTACAACCAGCATTTCTACAGCTTCCTTATCATGTGCTACTTTGAGTAGAGTGTGAGAGAGTCTTGAGTCTTCTTCATCTTGATAGAACAGTACAATTTAAAAAGTCAATTCCAATTCTGTTCAAGAGGTTGAGGCAGGAAGATCATGAGGTTAAAATTAGTCCTGCCTATATAGTGAGTTCAAGTCCAGAGCAGGACTATAATAGTAAGACTATGCCAAAAAGCTAAAACATTAATAAAAAATATATCTTTTTTTTTTTTTTTTTGGTTTTTCGAGACAGGGTTTCTCTGTGTAGTCCTGGCTGTCCTGGAACTCACTCTGTAGACCAGGCTGGCCTCGAACTCAGAAATCCGCCTGCCTCTGCCTCCCAAGTGCTGGGATTAAAGGCGTGCGCCACCACTGCCCGGCTAAAAAATATATCTTTAAAAGTCTTTTCTTACTTGTCTTTATTGCTTGTGCATGAGTGCTTTGCCTGCACCTAAATACACTGCACACTCGCCCACAGAGGCCACAGAGGCCAGCTGTCAGCTGCCATGTGGGTGCTGGGGATTGCACCTCAGTCCCTTGCAATAGCAGCAAGTGCCCCTCATCACTGAGCCATCTTTCCAGCCCATATCTTTTGTTTAAAGAGTTGGGAGAGAACTTAATATCCCTTAGGGTCCTGGATAATAAATTAAGCCTTTGTTTATTAGTCTAGTCTCAACATAGGGAATGTTAGCGAACAGAAAATTCCTTTGTTAAACACTCACTGACATTTCACTAAACAGATTTACAAACATGTGCTATACACACACACACACACACACACACACACACACACACACTGGACAGATAGCAGAGTCTAGCGAGTCCACACCATGCCTTTCCACTCTGTTCTCTGGAGCTTTTTCTGCACAGTGGTAGCCTGTCTATACTGCAGGGGTCATTAAGATTTTGGTTATTGCCAAAATGCCTGCTCTGGCAGTCTCCTGTGGTAGCGTAGGAAAACTTATCTCAGCAATGTGAAAATCTCCATTTTAAGAAGCATTTCCAAAACCAAACATCTCACCTCCTGGATACAAAGACCCTCTTGTGCTATTCTCTTTTTCGTGGGGTTCTGTTTGATTAGGGTGAGACCCACTCTAGCTCTAAGCCCTTCGACTGTAAACTCTCTTCCAGTTTCCTATATACTAACACCAATTAATACAGTGGCTCTCTCAAATGCCAAGGTATCCCTAAGGTATGCAGTGAAAGGAAACACGTTTTCCATTCATTTTTTTCCTTCGCTCATGTGATTCATTTAATATAGATTTCCTGAGGACCTGCTCTGTTCCAGGCACTTTTAATCTCTGAGCATACAGCAGTGGAAAAAAACAATCCAGGAAAAGCCCCTATCCTTAATAACTTCCATTTTTATATGTGCTTTATAAATGGGATTGGGAGACGAGAGCAGTGCGGAACACGGTGTGCTGGAGGGAGAAATGTTAGAAAAAGACATTGTTTTTAGACAACGTTGATTTATAAATGTTGTCTAAAATGTTAAAAAATGTGATGGGATTTGTTTTTAAAATAGCAGTCCAAATTTAGAGAAATGGAATTTGAGAGTTTGTAAAGCATTTTTCATACATGATTAGAAGTATTACTAACTAATGACTCTCAACACATTGCCTAAATATAATCACACGTTTTGAATGCCTGTTCAGTGGCCCTTTTCATTGCTTCTTGGGAGCTTCTTTGAGAAAAGGGCATACTTTATAGAGTGCCTGGTATACAGAGAGAAACACTTGATATTTTGGTTTTGAGCCTAGTCTTTAATGGTTGAGCCATATCTTTAACCAATGAGAGGTGCTTAATTAAAGTGCCTATTGAAATAAAACATTGTATTCTTATTAGTAACAAAAATTGATTTGTAAACAGGCAAGAAAAATGGGTCTGTCTGTTGTTTGACTTTATTTTTAAGAAAATAAAGAAACTGCTAGGTTTCTGATCCTTTTTACTTATTTTGAACATGTAGTAACTTAGTTGTAGACTGCTTAACTCCAGAGTAAAGTTTGAACTTGTAGATATTTACTTATTGGTGTTTATCAAAACAACCCTGAAATTCCACCTCACACCAGTCAGAATGGCTAAGATTAAAAACTCAAGAGACAACAGATGCTGGCGAGGATGTGGAGAAAATCCCACTGTTGGTGGGATTGCAAGATGGTACAACCGCTCTGGAAATCAGTCTGGCAGTTCCTCAGAAAATTGGGCACTACACTTCTGGGGGACTCTGCTATACCACTCCTGGGCATATACCCAGAGGATTCCCCAGCATGTAATAAGAACACATGCTCCACTATGTTCATAGCAGCCCTATTTATAATAGCCAGAAGCTGGAAAGAACACAGATGTCCCTCAACAGAGGAATGGATACAGAAAATGTGGTATATATACACAATGGAGTACTATTCAGCCATTAGAAACAATAAATTCATGAAATTCTTAGACAAAGTGGATGGAGTTGGAGAACATCATCCTAAGTGAGGTAACCCAGTCCAAAAGAATACACATGAAATGCAATCACTGATAAGTGAATATTAATGAGCTCAGAAGCTCTAAATACTCAAGGCACAATTAGCAAATCAAAAGATTTCCAAGAAGAAGGAAGGAGAGGACCCTGGTCCTGAAAAGACTGGATCTAGTTTTGTAGGAGAGTACCAGAAGAGAGAAATGCAGGGGGGGGGGAAGGGGGAGGAGCAGGGGGGGACAATTGGGGAATGGGTGGGGGGAAGAGGACTTATGGGACATATGGTGAGGGGGGAACTGGGAAAGGGGAAAGCCTTTGGAATATAAACAAAGAATATAGAAAATAAAAATATAAAAAAAATAAAGATAAGGTCTTGTTATGTAGCTCAGGCTGGCTTCAAATGAGTGCTGGTGCTCCTCCCTCAGCCTCCAGAGCACTGAGGTTACAGACACATGCTCCTCCTTGTGGATTCTTTCATTATTTTTGATAGTCACTTGCACATATAGAATGCACTGTGGTCATATTTGCCATTAGCCTCTCTTATCTCCTCCAACCCTTGCTGGTTCCTCTGTCCCAAACTGTACCCTTTCCATTAAAAAATACCTAGCAACATGTGACTATACATGTATCTTATTGATCTTCTTGAATTTCTTTCTTAAGTGAAAAATAATTTCATTTTATCTTAATAACATATACATTAAAATAAAGTAATAATGTAACAAGATATATCAGTACTTAATTTGTATAAATCATTTATATAATCCAATTTATTGTGTGCAGTTGACAGCTGGCTGAAGTCTTTTGGTAGCTAGAGAAATGAAGGAATTAAACACTTCTCTAATGTTATGGGAGTTGCTTTTGTCAGAGTCTAAAATGTACAATGGCCATCATGGACGCCAAGCTCCATGGAGGGAAAACACTGGGGTGTGTCCTGTACAGGGATGCCATAGGCAGGTCTTTATTGTAGGAGCTGGAAGACTTTTGTCTTCTGGAGGTTATCATTAAAAAATAATGCAATAATCACCATTGTTATATTATAATAAGAGCAAATGACACCAGAGGAGTGTTTACCCCTCACCTAAATTTTTTTTTTTTTTTTTTAGTTATTTTTATTTTCTATATTCTATGTTTACATTTCAAAGGCTTTCCCCTTTCCCAGTTCCCACCCACCATAGTTCCCATAGTTCTTCTCCCCCCCAACTATTCCCCAATCATTCCCCCTCCCCCCTCGGTTTCTTTACTAAACTGGATGCAATCTTTACATGCCCAGGGTCCTCTCCTTTCTTCTTCTTGGGAATCATTTGACTTGCTATTTGTGTCTTGAGTATTTAGTGCTTCTGGGCTCATTAATATCCACTTATCAGTGATTGCATTTCATGTGCATTCTTTTGTGATTGGGTTAGCTCACTCAGGATAATATTTTCCAGGTCTAACCATTTACCTACAAATTGCATGAATTCATTATTTTTAATTGCTGAGTAGTATTCCATTGTATAAATATACCACATTTTCTGTATCCATTCCTCCTTTGAGGGATATTTGGGCTCCTTCCAATTTCTGGCTATTATAAACAAGGCTGCTATAAACATAGTGGAGCATGTGTCCTTATTGCATGTAGGGGAATCCTCTGGGTATATGCCCAGGAGTGGTATGGCAGGGTCCTCTGGAAGTGACATGCCCAATTTTCTGAGGAACCGCCAAACTGATTTCCAGAGTGGTTTTACCATTTTGCAATCCCACCAACAGTGGAGGAGTGTTCCTCTTTCTCCACATCCTCGCCAGCACTTGTTGTCTCTTGAGTTTTTAATCTTAGCCATTCTGACTGGTGTGAGGTGGAATCTCAGGGTTGTTTTGATTTGCATTTCCCTGATGACTAATGATGTTGAACATCTCTTAAGGTGTTTCTCGGCCATCCGAATTTCTTCTGGTGAAAATTCTTTGTTTAGCTCTGTGCCCCATTTTTTGATAGGGTTATTTGTTTCTTTGCGGTCTAACTTCTTGAGTTCTTTGTATATATTGGATATTAGCCCTCTGTCGGATGTGGGGTTGGTAAAGATCTTTTCCCACTTTGTTGGTTGCCGTTTTGTCCTTCGGACAGTGTCCTTTGCTTTGCAGAAACTTTGTAATTTTATGAGGTCCCATTTGTCGATTCTTGATCTTAGTGCGTACGCTATTGGTGTTCTGTTCAGGAACTTTTCCCCTGTGCCCAAGTCCTCCAGGGTCTTCCCAAGTTTCTTTTCTAATAGTTTCAGTGTGTCTGGTTTTATGTGGAGGTCCTTGATCCACTTGGAGTTGATCTTAGTGCAAAGAGATAAGAGTGGGTCAATTCGCATTCTTCTGCATGTTGACCTCCAGTTGAACCAGCACCATTTGTTGAAAAGGCTATCTTTATTCCATCGGATGGTTGTGGCTCCTTTATCAAAGATCAAGTGACCATAAGTCTGTGGGTTAATTTCAGGGTCTTCAATCCTGTTCCATTGATCTGTTTGCCTGTTGCTATACCAATACCATGCAGTTTTTAACACAATTGCTCTGTAGTACTGCTTGAAGTCAGGGATATTGATTCCCCCAGAAGTCCTTTTATTGTTGAGAATAGTTTTAGCTATCCTGGGTTTTTTGTTGCTCCAGATGAATTTGAGAATTGCTCTTTCTAGATCTATGAAGAATTGAGTTGGGATTTTGATGGGGATTGCATTGAATCTGTATATTGCTTTTGGCAAGATGGCCATTTTTACTATATTGATCCTGCCAATCCAGGAGCAAGAAATATTTTTCCATCTTCTGAGGTCTTCTTCGATTTCTTTCTTCAAGGACTTGAAGTTCCTGTTGTACAGATCTTTCGCTTGTTTGGTTAGAGTTACGCCAAGATACTTTATGTTGTTTGTGGCTATTGTGAAGGGTGTTATTTCCCTAATTTCTTTCTCTGCCTGCTTGTCCTTTGAGTACAAGAAGGCCACTGACTTGCTTGAGTTAATTTTATAACCTGCCACTTTGCTGAAGTTGTTTATCAGCTGTAGAAGTTCTCTGGTGGAGTTTTTTGGGTCGCTTAAGTAAACTATCATATCGTCTGCAAATAATGATAGTTTGACTTCTTCCTTTCCAATTTGTATCCCTTTGACTTCCTTATGTTGTCTAATTGCTCTTGCTAGAACTTCAAGTACTATATTGAAAAGATATGGAGAGAGAGGGCAGCCTTGTCTAGTCCCTGATTTTAGTGGGAATGCTTCAAGTTTCTCTCCATTTATTTTGATGTTGGCTACTGGTTTGCTGTAGATTGCTTTTACTATGTTTAGGTATGGGCCTTGAATTCCTGCTCTTTCCAAGACTTTTAGCATGAAAGGATGCTGAATTTTGTCGAATGCTTTTTCAGCATCTAATGAGATGACCATGTGGTTTTTTTCTTTCAGATTGTTTATGTAGTGGATTACATTGATGGATTTCCGTATATTGAACCATCCCTGCATCCCTGGGATGAAGCCTACTTGATCATGGTGGATGATCGTTTTGATGTGCTCTTGGATTCGGTTAGCAAGAATTTTATTTAGTATTTTTGCATCTATATTCATCAGAGAAATTGGCCTGAAGTTCTCTTTCTTTGTTGGATCTTTTTGTGGTTTAGGTATTAGCGTAATTGTGGCTTCGAAGAATGAGTTGGGCAGTGTCCCTTCTGTCTCTATTTTGTGGAATAGTTTGGAGAGTATTGGTGTTAAGTCTTCTTTGAAGGTCTGGTAGAATTCTGCACTAAAACCATCTGGTCCCGTACTTTTTTTGGTTGGGAGGCTTTCTATAACCCCTTCTATTTCTTTAGGGGTTATGGGACTATTTAGCTGGTCTACTTGATGCTGATTTAATTTTGGTATTTGATATCTGTCTAGGAAATCGTCCATTTCCTCCAGATTCTCCAGTTGTTTTGAGTATAGACCTTTGTAGTAGGATCTGATGATGTTTTGAATTTCCTCAGTTTCTGTTGTTATGTCTCCCTTTTCATTTCTAATTTTGTTAATTTGTATACTGTCTCTGTGTCCTTTGGTTAGTCTGGCTAAGGGTTTATCTATCTTGTTGATTTTCTCAAAGAACCAGCTCCTGGTCTTGTTGATTCTTTGTATGGTTCTCTTTGTTTCTATTTGATTGATTTCAGCCCTGAGTTTGATGATTTCTTGTCTTCTACTCCTCCTGGGTGAATTAACTTGTTTTTCTTCCAGGGCTTTAAGGTGTGCCATTAAGCTGCTAGTGTATGCTCTCTCCAGTTTCTTTTTGGATGCACTTAGAGCTATGAGTTTTCCTCTTAGCACTGCTTTCATTGTGTCCCATAGATTTGGGTAGGTTGTACCTTCATTTTCATTGAATTCTAAAAAGTCTTTGATTTCTTTTTTTATTTCTTCCTTGACCAAGGTGTCATTGAGTAGAGTATTGTTCAGTTTCCATGTGTATGTGGGCTTTCTGTTGTTTTTGTTGCTATTGAAGACCACTCTTACTCCATGGTGATCTGATAAGAGGCATGGGATTAGCTCGATCTTCTTGTATTTGTTGACATCTGTCTTGTGACCGATTATATGGTCTATTTTGGAGAAGGTACCATGCGGTGCTGAGAAAAAGGTATATTCTTTAGCTTTAGGATGAAATGTTCTATATATATCTGTTAAATCCAATTGGTCCAGAGTTTCAATTAGTTTCACTGTGTCCCTGTTTAGTTTCTGCTTTCCTGATCGGTCCAATGAGGAGAGTGGGGTGTTGAAGTCACCCACAATTATTGTGTTAGGTGTAATGTGTGCTTTAAGCTTTAGTAAGGTTTCTTTTACGAAGGAGGGTGCCCTTGCATTTGGAGCATAGATGTTCAGTATTGAGAGCTCTTCCTGGTTGATTTTCCCTTTGGCCAGCAAGAAGTGACCTTCTGAGTCTCTTTGGATGATTTTAGGTTGAAAGTCAATTTTATCTGATATTAGAATGGCTACTCCAGCTTGTTTCCTGAGACCATTTGCTTGTAAAATTGTCCTCCAGCCTTTTACTCTAAGGTAGTGTTTGTCTTTAACACTGAGATGTGTTTCCTGTATGCAGCAAAATGTAGGGTCCTGTTTCCGTATCCAGTCTGTTAATCTATGTCTTTTTATTGGGGAATTGAGTCCATTGACGTTAAGAGATATTAAGGAATAGTAATTATTACCTCCAGACATTTTTGAAATTATATTTATTTATCTTATTTATTTTTTATATTCGAGAGGTTATCTTCTTTTGGGTTTGATGAGAGGAGGTTTCTATCTTGCTTCTTCCCGGGTGTAGTTTCCGTCCTTGTCTTGGTGTTTTCCCCCTATTATCCTTTGTAGGGCTGGATTTGTGGAAAGATATCGTGCAAATTTGGTTTTGTCATGGAATACCTTGATGTCTCCATCAATGGCAATTGAGAGTTTTGCTGGGTAAAGTAGTTTTGGCTGAAGTTTGTGTTCTCTTAGAGTTTGCATGATATCTGCCCAGGATCTTCTAGCTTTCATGGTCTCAGGTGAGAAGTCTGGTGTTATTCTGATAGGTTTTCCTTTATATGTTACTTGGCCTTTTTCTCTTGCTGCCTTTAGTATTCTTTCTTTGTTTATTACATTTGGAGTTTTGATTATTATGTGACGGGATGTATTTCTGTTCTGGTCCAGTCTGTTTGGGGTTCTATAGGCTTCTTGTATATTCATGGGCATCTCTCTCCTTAGGTTGGGGAAGTTTTCTTCCATAATTTTATAGAAGATATTAGCTGGCCCTTTAACTTGTAAATCTTCACTCTCGTCTATACCTATAATCCTTAGGTTTGGTCTTCTCATAGTGTCTTGGATTTCCTGGATGTTTTGGGTTACCACCTTTTTGCATTTAGTATTTTCTTTGACTGTTGAATCAATGGTTCCTATGTTATCTTCGGCTTCTGAGATTCTGTCTTCTATCTCTTGTATTCTATTGTTGATACTTGCGTCTATGGCCCCTGATTTCTTCCCCAGGTTTTCTATCTCCAATGTTGTCTCCCTCTGTGATTTCTTAGTTGTTTCTACTTCTGTTTTTAGTATCTGGATGGATGTGCTCAGATCTTTCGCTTGCTTGATTGTGTTTTCATGTATTTCTTTAATAGATTTTTGTGCTTCCTCTTTCATAGCTTCTACTTGTTGGCCCACGTTCTTCTGTAGTTCTTTAAGTGACTTTTGTCTTTCTTCCTTATTGTCTTCTTCTCTTTGATCCATCTTCTCCTGCATTTCTTGAAGTGATTTTTGTATTTGCCTCGTAAAGGCTTCTAACTTTTGATCCATTTTCTCCTCTATTTCTTTACGAGATTTTTCTATGTGTTCAGCTACCAGCATCCTGACCAGTGATTTTATATCCAAGTCTTGTTTTTCTGGTGTTTTAGGGTATCCAGGGATTCCTGTTGTTGGAGAACTGGGTTCAGATGCTGTCATGTTGCCTTGATTTTTGTTAGTAACGTTCCTTCGTTTTCCTTTTGCCATCTGGTTATTTCTGGTTTTAGTTGGCCTTGTTGTCAGTGGCTGGTGTTTGAATCTCCTGTGAGGCTGGGCTCACCTGTTGTTTCTCTGGGCCTTTCCAGCTGTGTCCTGGTTGCAATATGGAGGCCCGCCGCTACACCGCTGGTCTAGGGGCTGGCGAGCTGGTTGCAGAACGCAGCCTATGTGCTCACCAGAGGGCTCGGGGATGTCCCACAGAGCCTAGGCGGGACTCCGCCTGCTTGGCTCCGAGACCCTGGGCCTTTCCAGCTGTGTCCTGGTTGCAATATGGAGGCCCGCCGCTACACCGCTGGTCTAGCGGCCGGCGAGCTGGTTGCAGAAGCAGCCTTGGTGCTCACCAGAGGGCTCGGGGATGTCCCACAGAGCCTAGGCGGGACTCCGCCTGCTTGGCTCGGAGACCCTAGCAGATACCCCCGTGAGTGTAGCCCTGGAAGGGGTGTTTACCTGGGCCTTTCCAGCTGTGTCCTGGTTGCAATATGGAGGCCCGCCGCTACACCGCTGGTCTAGGGGCCGGCGAGCTGGTTGCAGAACGCAGCTTAGGTGCTCACCCGAGGGCGGGGATGTCCCACAGATCCTGGGCCTTTCCAGCTGTGTCCTGGTTGCAATATGGAGGCCCGCCGCTACACCGCTGGTCCAGGGGCCGGCGAGCTGGTTGCAGAAGCAGCCTTGGTGCTCACCAGAGGGCTCGGGGATGTCCCACAGAGCCTAGGCGGGACTCCGCCTGCTTGGCTCCGAGACCCTGGGCCTTTCCAGCTGTGTCCTGGTTGCAGTATGGAGGCCCGCCGCTACACCGCTGGTCTAGGGGCCGGCGAGCTGGTTGCAGAAGCAGCCTTGGTGTTCACCAGAGGGCTCAGGGATCCCCCTCACCTAAATTAACCTAAGTAATTTTACAGTGAGTCTCAACTTACCCTTTGAAATATAGCCTGAACTTTCCCTTGTGAGCTCAACTGATTTAGGGTATGAAAAAACCAAACCAAACCAAACCAATCAACCAAACAAAGTTTTGGGAAAGTGATATGAGTGAGGTGGAAATGAAATGATTACGAGGTTTGGGGAAATTTCTAGTAGTGATTGAATGGAAAAGCATTCATAGTCACATGAGACACTCTTTCTTCATGGAGACTAACCTCCCCATCAAGACTCGGGCTCAGACTCAGCTTTACTACTTTCAGAAGTCTCAGTTTCTGGATTTGAAAGGGACATAACAGCACTCAGTACAGAGGCTGACGGGGTCAAACAGATAATGGATGTGAATTTGGTTGGACGTGATAGATACTCTATAGACGAATCTACAAATGTTGATATGTTTCCTACCCAACAGAACTTAAGTGATGGTATAGTTACCTTACTGGATGGAATTACATTTTTGACGTTGTGGTAGAAGCCAAAATAACACATGTTGAAAATTCCGTGACGTCCCAGAGTGGCTGTAAATCCTTTGTTGAGGCCCTGGAGCCCCAGGCCTTCCTTCTTAATGATTTGTCTGGCATAAGCAAAAGTCGATGGTTGCTGTGTGGGCGAGAAGCCGAGTGAGAGACATCATTTCGGGACCATG
This sequence comes from Apodemus agrarius, assembly GCA_964023405.1. Taxonomy (NCBI): domain Eukaryota; kingdom Metazoa; phylum Chordata; class Mammalia; order Rodentia; family Muridae; genus Apodemus; species Apodemus agrarius. Next base: position 67,074,544 of record OZ030011.1, on the reverse strand, counting down.
GGATGCAGCAAATGACTACACTGATATCCCCTCATGCCAGAATTAGGAGAAACTATTTTCCATAACAGGAAAAAAAAATCATGTTTATATCTGTGCTTTTAAAACCAAACCAGATCTCCTTCCCAACCCCCTAACCCCCCCCCCAAAAAAAAAAAACTTTATGTATATCAGCAGGCTTTATAGAGAATTGTTTTTCTTTTTTATACAGAATTCTAAAATTTTATTTTAAATTAATTTAAAATTATTATTTTAAACATATTTCTAACTCTCTGCACTACATTATTTGGATACCAAAAACTCATGTTTAAAGATTAAAATAAACTCTTTTGTAGTGCCTACGAAGAGCTACCACCTACAGAAATGTTCAAACACAAAGAATAACCATCTTTTGTGGAGCTAGTGAAACTAACGTCATGTAATAATTGACATCACTTTCAACATGTAAATAATTGTATCCAGTTCTGGATTACCCACTCCAAAGGAGAGATTATCCTTATAGATACATTAGCAATTCATAACTCCATGTCATCCAAAAGGAATTTATATCTGGCTCCTCCATATTGAATGTTTACTTTATAGATTATGCTTTTTTTCTGTTAATTTAAAAGTTAATCTCAAATCCATTGCCTCAGTGATTTTAACTCATGCTAGTTTAGAAACCAACCATGGATAAACATCTCTTCACATAGGTGGGCGATTGGTATATATGTGATACCTTATCAACCAATGGAACTGGGAGGAAGAGGTTATCTTTAACTTGTTCCTTTCCAATCCTGTGGTTATTACCAAGGCTGAAATACCTTGCCTGCTAGAATCCAATCTGCTGTTGTCTCTGGAGCTTGCTAAATAGTGCACCCTGGCTCGCTCTGAGATTTACAGTTTATCACAGTATAGTGCCAAGCATTCACATACGTTTTGAGCCCAGGGTCCCCAATGGAGGAGCTAGAGAAAGCACCCAAGGAGCTGAAGGGGTTTGCAGTGCCACAGGAGGAACAATATGAGTCACCCAGCACTCCCAGAGTTCCCAGGGACAAAACCATCAACCAAAGAGTACACATGGAGTTACCCATGGCTCCAGACGCATAGGCAGTAGAGGATGGTCTTATTGGACACCAAAGGGAGGAGAGGCCCCTGATCCTAGAAACACTTGATGCAGCAGTGTTGGGGGATACCAGGACAGGGAAGTGGGGGAGGGTTGATTGGGGAAGGGGAGATGGCTTATGGGATTTTCAGGGGAGGGGGGGAACCAGGAAAGGGGACAACATTTGAAATGTAAATAAAGAATATATCTAATAAAAAAAAAAGGAAAAGAAAACAGATTAACTGGGAAGTGGAACCCATCAAGGTTTTTAGTCTGATCTGTGCTGAAAGTTGTTTTTAATAAATTCTGTAACACCCCCCCTCAAGAAAAAGAGTGTGAGTGATTGTTTCCTCTTCTCGCCCTTCTCCCCCCTTCTCCTCTTAGCTTTTAGATTTTCCCTCCTGAGACAAGCTCGCATGCTATCTGCTCAGTGTTCTGTGGGAGCAGTTGCTGCGATGGCCACAGCAGTACGCCACACTTTAAAGTTTTCTCCCATTATTTGCAATTAAAACCACACCAGTAGTTGAATAGAATAAAAGCAGCCAAGGCTTTTCACCCAACTGGTAATTTATGCTCTGTGATTAGCAAAATACATTTAAATGTGCTTATTAATATAGTAAATGGTATAGTTTCACTAATAATTTTTTTTAAAATTCTTACTAGCTACAATTCTATAATTAGCTCTATCTCTTTTCATTTATGAGGACTGACTATAAGAAGTCACCCTAAGCAAGCCCTTCTTTGTAATGTGAAAATACCACATGAGAATGTACCTTGAAGCAACAAAATTCATCTCACAAAGAAACTGAGAAAATGCTCTCGAGGTTAAAGTTTATTCTGTGTTCTACAGCGGGGCCTTTTTATGTGTGCTTTGGGGTGTGGACTGACAAGCAAATTATTTCAGTTCCCAAAAGTGATGAGAAGTTTTTTACTGGGTCATGTCAGGAAGGACTGAGCAAGCTGTACACACTCCCGTTCCCTCTGAGGAAGGCAGCACAGGGGCAGGGTAGGGTAAGGGAGTCCTCAGGGACAGGAGGAACAGGGCAGACATGCTTATTCCCAGGCCATTCCCAGATGGAGTGTGATCTCCTCCTCTTCTCTATTCCCCCTCATCTAACGACCCAGGGGCAGGAGGGGCAGGAGGGGCAGGAGGGGCAGGAGGGGCAGGAGGGGCAGGAGGGGCAGGAGGGGCAGGAGGGGCAGGAGGGGCAGGAGGGGCAGGAGGGGCAGGAGGGGCAGGAGGGGCAGGAGGGGCAGGAGGGAGCTTTTAATTTTCACTAATTTTATTTTATGGAGCTAAATGTTCTGTCTGCATGTAGGTCTCTGTATCGTGGTGCATGTGTGTGTGTGTGTGTGTGTGTGTGTGTGTGTGTGTGTGATTGTATATGAGAGAGAGAGAGAGAGAGAGAGAGAGAGAGAGAGAGAGAGAGAGAGAGAGCCCAAGGAGGCCAGAAGACAGCATAGGATTCCCTAGAACTGGAGTTGTAGTTAGTTGGCTGTGAGGCACCATGTGGGTGCTCGGAAGAGCAGCCAGTGCTCCTAATCACTGAGCCATCTTCAAAGGATATTCTTTGTTTGTTTGAGGCCGGGTTTCACTTCCATTGTGTTATGGAACTCACTATGCAGACCAGGCTTGCCTTGAACTTTCAGAAATCCACCTGCTTCTGTCTCCTAGAGCTGGTTTGCAGTGCCATAGGAGGAACAACAGTACTCACAGAGCTCCCAGGGACTAAACCATCAACCGAAGAGTACACATGGTATTACCCATGGCTCCAGATGCATAGGCATCAGAGGATAGCCTTGTTGGACATCAAAGGGAGGAGAGGCCCTTGGTCCTGGGAAGGCTCGATGCTGCATGGTGTAGGGGAATACCAGGACAAGAAAGCAGGGAAAGGTTGATTGGGGAAGGGGAAATGGCTTATGGTATTTTTGGGGGAGTGGGGAAGCAGGAAAGGGGACAACATTTGAAATGTAAATAAAAAATATATCTAATAAAAAAAGTGTATATTACCATACCCAGGTTCAAAGAATATCATAGAAAACAAGGAAACCACTGCTCTTCAAATGGTCTAGATAGGTTTTTGCTGTTTAAAAATCATAGCTTGCTGAAGAATAGATAAAGTGTGGTTCATGTATACAATGAAATGCTATCAGCAATTAAAAACAAAGACATCATGAATTTTGCAGGCAAACAGATGAAAGTAGAAATTATCCTGAGTGAGGTAACCCAGACCCAGAAGGACGTGCATGGTAGGCACTCACCTGTAAGTCAACTTTAGTTGTAAAGTACAGGATACCCAGGCTACAATCCACCAACCCAAAGAAGCTAAATAACAAGGAGAGCCAAGGGAGGATGGTTGAATCTCGTTCAGAAGGGGAAATGAAATAGTCATCGGAGGTAGGTGGAGGGAGGGATCCGGATGGGAGAGGGGACGGGAAGGGGAATGGGTGGGTGGAAACAGGTAAAGAGAGATAGGGCTGGGAGAATGAATGGAAGTCAGTGTTGGGGTGGTGGTGGTGGTTATGTCTAGGACGTACCAGAGACCTGGGATGTGGAGGTGACTGTAGCTGAGACTCCTAGCATTGGGAGATACGGAGCCTGAAGTGGCCAACTCCTATAGCCGGACAGTACTCCCAGGAGAAGAATATGGACACCAACTCACCCACAAAAACTTTGACCCAAATCTGTCCTGCCTACAAGAAGTGCAGGGACAAAGATGGAGCAGAGACTGAGAGAACTGCCAGCCAATGATGGGCCCAACTTAAAAACTGAAAACTTGTCCCATGGGCAAGCACCAATCTCTGACACCATTAATGATTCTCTGTTGTATTCGCATACCGGCGCCTAACATAAGTGTCCTCTGAGAGGCTCCACTGAGCAGCTGACTGAAACAGATGCAGAGACCACAGCCAGACATTAGACAGAGTTCAGGGAGTCTTGTGGAAGAATTGGGGGAAGGATTGAGGAACCAGGAGGGGATACTGTCTCCACAAGAAGACCAACAGAGTTAACTAACCTGGACCTGTGCGGACTGAGTCACCAACAAAAGAGCAGGCCTGGCCTGGCCCTAAGCCCCCAACCCCCAACATATGTAGCAGATGTGCAGCTTGGTCTTCATGCAGGTCCCCCAACTCCTGGAGTGGGGGCTGTCCCTGACTCTGTTGCCTGCCTGGGGATCCTCTTCCCCTAACTAGGCTTCCTTGTCTGGCCTTAGAGGGAAAGGATATGCCTAGTCCTGCAGTGACTTGCTGTGCCAGGGTGGGTTGGTACCAAGGGGAGGGGTGTCCCCTTTATCAGAGGGGAAGGGCTTTCTGAGGGGGACTGGGAAGAGAGGGGGGGCTGCAATTGGGACGTAAAGTGAATAGATAAATTAATGGATATAAAAAAAATTACCTTTCAATCTCCAAGCAAAAATTTGATAAGTAATTTTTAGAATAATTTGAAATTTGCCAACGTTTAATTATAGAAAGGGATAGGAACTCCACAGGAAGACCAACAGAGTCAACTAACCTGGATCCCTGGGAACTCCCAGAGACTAAGCCACTAACCAAAGCAGATACATAGGCTGGAATGAGACCCCCCACAGCACATATGTAGCTGAAATGCACCAACAACGGGAGCAGGGGCTGTTCCTAAAGCTGTAGCCTAAAGCTGTTCCTAAAATTCAGTTCCCTACCAGGCTTTGTCTGGCCTGCTTGGGAAAGGAGGTGCCTAATCCTGTAGAGACTTGATGTGCCAGAATGGGGGAATACCAAGGGGAGGGGGGAACCCTCTCAGAGGAGAAGGTGAAGGGGAACGGGGAGAGGGACTCTCTGAAGGTGGTGGGGCAGCCAAGAGGATGGGCAGCATCTGAGATGTAAATTAATTAATTAATTAATTAATTAAAAATAAGAGAAGTCTCTATTTGGTAACGCCATTGGGAGGACTGCGAGAGAGTGACTGCTGGGAATGGAGGCGCACACGGTCTGACCCTCTGCTGTGGGCTTCAGTGCATAACATCAGATACCTGACGTCACAGGGCAGGGGGCAACGTCGGAGCTCAGGCAGGGATGTCTGAACTCTCTACTCAGTTCTGTCATCCTAATGTTTTAGTTTGCTTTTCTCACTGACCCTATAAAGTGGGTGGCAGGCACCCTACACTATCAGTTTTTAAGAGAGAGAACTGTACCCAGTGAAGTAGTGTTCCTAAGGTAACACTGCCCACAAATAGCTTGACAAGAATTTTGCACCTAAGTGTTTTTTTTTCCTCCATTCTTATCCTTGTAGTCGGTGATATGGTTCTCAGGACTCACTATTCCAATCACCACAGGCAGCATATACAATACCCTATATATATATTTTTTTTCTTGAAAGTTGAAGTTATTATATATATAAAAAAAATTCTGGTACCTAAAGGAATTAGGAGTGTGATAGACTGCTTTTTTTTGTTTCATTCAGGGATCCTGTGTCACACACATGTAAGCAAATATTCAATTAGAAAGGGAAAACATGACTTCCACTTGGATGTATTAAATAGTAAAATGTAGGAGCATTTTGACTAGATCTCTGTGAACACAGGAGATTTTACTAAACTTATTTGATTACTGGCCTTCCCTTTCAAAGCAAAATGGTGGGCGATTAGTGTCATCGGCCAAATGATTCCAACACTATCCATCCAGCATCAGGCCAGTTTCCCCGTGAAATTTAGATTCAGTGCAATTTTCATATTTAGTTACCAACTGTGGGCCAACTGCCTTCTAAGTTTCCTAGTTGTCCCATCCTGACAGCTTCAGAGCTGTGTTACAGGAGAAAAGTAGACTGGGACGTAGGTAGTGTTACAGGATATGGATAATATCCTGTATTGATAGTAAGTCTCTCTACAGTGCTGGAGGCCAGGAGTGAGTGCCGGACTTAAAGTCTTCTTTAACTAATTTCAGTCACTGTCAAACACTAACCATGGAAATCCCATGTTCTTCCACACACATGGAAGGCCCATCGCTCCTATAGAGCACACCAAAAATCTAGCATAGTGCTTTGCTTATATTCTAGAAATGGAGCAATGATACGTTGCTTTATCTTTGATTTGGAGAAATAAGCTTATAATTTTTGGACACATTATCAAAATTTCCACTAATTGAACTATGGAATAAAATTCATGGTAAAATGTCTGTAAGAGTTTTAGTCAAAAAAAAAAAAAAAAACCACCAGTAAGATAAGCTAAAATACAAAAACATTTTGTATGGTCTCACTTATTTTCTTTCTGAGAAGTTTTTATTGGCATATGTCTGCCACAATGGGGCCATATCCCCAGAAGAAAACTGACATTACCTCCCACTTGCCTATCAATTGCCAATAGCTCCTCTGTGTGCAGTAGGACTTCATGACCTCTTTTCTATCCATATAAGCAAAATCTAAAAACAAACCCAAAAGGTCATATATACAGAGATGGAGAATCAAACCACAATTGCCATGGCATGAGAGAAGTACAGTAAGTGGGGAGATGTAGGTCAAAGAGTAGCAGATGTGTAGGATGAATGAAAGTTGGACTTTGGGGGGGGTTGTTAAATGAGTAGATTTTGGTTACTTTTGTTACATAAAAACAACTACGTAAGATGATAGGTTGATTTGTTTCGGTATGGTAATCATTTTATTTAAGGCTTATTTTTATTTATTGTGTGTATCTACCACTCCTGTGTGAGTATATGCACATCTGTGTAGGTACCCTTAAAGGCCAGAAAAGCACATTGGGGTACCCTGGAACTGGAGCTGTAAGTAATTGTAAGCTGTCAAATATGGGTGCTAGAAACTGAGCGTGGCTCCTCTGGAAGAGCCATTTCTCCAGCCCTGTACCCCTTTTATTATCTATAAGTACCCCTATATGCATTCTCTTGGAAATCTCAAATATACACAATGAAATTTATTTAGATAATAAAATTTAAAAGTTCAAAGACTATGTATGAGAGAGAAAACTATCTTTTGCCTAAATCCTGCTTCCAGGGACCACCGAGGCACTATCCCTTACGACCTACAAATCATAAAGATCATTTATGACAGCCTGGGCTATTTTTCCTGGAGTTGTTCCATCTAACTACTGACCAGAGTTGGCTCTGACCAGCTTGTGTGATCACAGACAGAGGTTTTAGGCATTGTTCCCTGGGTAAACAGCTATCAGGATGTGGCCAGTAGTAGAGGTACATGTTGTAGCTAGATTCCTCCACCTCTAAGGCCAAGAAAGAGCTCTGAGCACACAGTTGCGTTCCTTCATCTGTGAGATGAATGGTGGGGTATTTCGATGCTGAGTGAGTGGGAAGGCTGCCTTGTGTAGCATCAGGTGTCTGGAAAGCAAACGGTAAGGTTTTGTTTTGTTCAGTGGACTGAGGCTCTGTAAGTCAACCTTGGGAGAAATACTGCTTTGTAAAAGGGAAACCCAAGTTGCCACATTTAGGTAGGAAAATATGCTGGCTCTTCAGGAGATAGGCAGTCTTCTATACATTTCATTACTCAAATAAGGTCTTAAAGCATTTCCATAAATTTGAAAGGAGGGAAAAAGGAAAGAAAAACCTTCCTTCCACATAGGAATAAAATCTAAGTGAAAGGAAGGATTTGTGCTTCAAAGTACACATTGATTTCAGCCTAGCTATCTCAGTAATTACCCACTGTAACTTATTTTAACTGGGCATTATTATGAACAAAAAAGGTGCCTCCAGCACAGTGCCGTTGCCTTCAGTTTTCTTTAGTCTCTCTCTTTTCTTATACCTATTTTTTTTATTTAGTTTTATTTATATGAATATTTTGAGTATGTATATGCCTACATGTGTACCACATGCATGCCTGGTGCCAACAGAGGCCGAATAATGCTGGATCCCATGGAACTGGAGGGAAGAATGGTTGGAAGCTACCGTGTGGGTGCTGGGAACTGAGCTCAGGTCATTTGCATGAGTGGCCAGTGCTTCGAACCATCAAATCATCTCTCTAGGCCTGAAATAGATCTCTTTAAGCATTCTGTGTAAGGAGGACAACCGGATGTCAGCAACCCCTCCTAGATGCTGAGCCACGAATCTATGTCAACACGGATGTCCCACAGTCAGTTGTAGGGAATCTGGGGGGGGAGCACTGCCCATCCCTGTATTGTTGGGAGATAGTGAAGGTGGCAGTACTGTGGGCTGGGTGGAAGCAGCCAGCAGGGAGGGACCTTTGCTTCATCAAAGCATTAGAATCCATCTCTGGATTTTCCCTTGTGCTTCTTGATTATCCGGGCTTCTTTATTCCAACAGAAGCAACATGGCTGGCTCTAAAGTGATGCCCATGTTTAATGATCAGTTCCTTAGAATTACCAACAGGAAGAGCCTTATTTTACTTATTTACAAAATAGGGAGAAATCTTACCATGATAGAGCTACTGGGAGGGTCTGAAATATCAGATTAATGTAGGAAAAAGCTGAGTTTACACAGCGACTAGCAGGGTATGATGAGAGAGAATGGGAGTGCTTGGCTAGCATTTTTCCTGCTCTAGATCTAGTTGATTTATGAAAGCAATGTATATTACTTTAGTAGTTTATAACTGTATATAACACATTCCCAATATTAAGCAAAAGGGAAAATCATGTAAGTCATCTTACAGTGTCTGGCAGATAGATGTTCTATAAATGGGAGTTATTATTGCTAGTCTTGGTTTTTGAAAACAAAAATCTAGGGTTCCTGGCACAAGTGGAAGACCAAAGTGTATTCTCTGTGGATGGTGGTAGAGAGGCACCTTGGTGGCTCCTCTAGGCTTAACTGAAAGGTAACTATAGGAATGAATTCTCTGTTCTCCCTGTAAGCATCAGACTGAAAAGAACAATTTAGGCGCCGAATAATAGCTAGGCAGTGCCTCAGACAGAGGCTCTAGAAAAATCTGCGCTTGATGCATCAGAATGGATGTCAGCAATTCCATCACTGGATTCTAATGTTTCCTAGACACAGCCACACACAGGTCCTATATATCACTAACTTTATGTTTTCTTTCTTAAAATAACTGCTCAGAGGGGCTGGAGAGATGGCTCAGCGGTTACAAGCACTCACTGCTCTTCCAAAGGTCTTGAGTTCAATTCCCAGCAACCACATGGTGGCTCACAACCATCTGTAATGGGATCCAGTGCCCTCTTCTGGTGTGTCTGAAGACAGTAACAGTGTATTTACATAAAGTAAATAAATAAATCTAAAAAAAAAATAAAAGAACTGCTCAGGAAATCCACCTACTTATGCTGACCCTAGTATAATCAAGTTTATATATATATATATATATATATATATATATATATATATATATATATATTTGTTTGTTTTGGGTTTTTTTTGTTTTTTTGTTTTTTCCAAGACAGGGTTTCTCTGTGTAACCCTGGCTGTCCTGGAACTCACTCTGTAGACCAGGCTGGCCTTGAACTCAGAAATCTGCCTGCCTCTGCCTCCCAAGTGCTGGGATTTCAGGCGTGCGCCACCACACCTCCGGCTTATAATCAAGTTTAATAAAGGATTTGTTGATTATTTACAGAGAAAGTAATCACTAAGCTTTCTGGTGATATACATATATACACATATATGTGTATACACACACACACATATATGATCTAATTTGGTCTCTGGTAGATTGTTGAGATTCTAGAATAAAGTGTGCAGAATTATATTTAGTAATATTATCTAAAACCACAAGCAAATCCTGAACTAATTAAAATGTTCTGTCTTCAAAGAATCTCCATCAGTTACCCATTTGCTATCTGTTCATCAAGCCTTAAAATTACAATTTCAGAGCAAGCAGGTAGAAGAATATTTCTTTCTGGGATTTGATGTCTTTAAAGACTAAAGAGAAGCAAGTCAGGCCTTTTCAATTGTCTAAAGGTTTGGTTTAATATTTGGGGGTGAGAATGATTATGCTCATGTGCAATGCAGACGAAAAAGACAAAGGAAAAGAAAAACCTGTGTCCCAGCCACACATCAGGGGCAAATCCTATAGACCTCAGGGAAGGAAAATAACCCTTTAGCCAAATAATAACTTTGAAGTAGATTTCAAAGGGGAGAGAAAAACTGGGAAGCAATTCATACAGGATTTTGCTCCTGGGGAAAAAGTCACATTTTCCAGGCTAGCAGAGAGCATGCCAAACATCACTGAGCTTAGCACAAGTGATGGGGGGCACTGCTTCTTACAACTAAACAGACAAAAATGTGTCCGGGTAGAGGACAGAAAGATACTGAGGGGACAAGCCACAAAGTCATACTCTGGCAACACCCGAGGAGTGAACCACCTCCAAACCAGAAATCCGTGTGCAAGCTTAGTTCTAAGCCAAAGAGATTACACAGGAGAGAAACTCTTTACTCAGGTTTAGTTTGAAGGACAGGGGGAAATTTGGGTCTATCTCAATTTTATCTGAACATGTTTTGATACCCACTGAACCAGACCGGAGCATGACAAAGCTGTGCTTCCTTTGCTCCCCGCAGAAGGTCAAGTGTATTTAAGTTAGAGACCAGTTTGCTTTACTTGCTGTGATTTTTAAGATGCTGGCCAAGGTTCTGGCGTTGGGATTGATGGAAGCATGGTAGGGATTATTACGGCCTTTGAGCGATATGGTGGTAATTAAGAAACCAAAGGAAGACAAGCACACCTACTGGAATGCTTTATACGTTAAGTTCTAAGGATGTGAGGGGTTGTGTTAGGAACCAAAATAACCACAATTTCCTTTACATTTCTGGAATAGTTTATGTTAAACCGGGTGGGAAAGCATAGCTAGCGGGTAACATATTTCTGACTGGCTAAAGAATTTGCTAGACCACGGGCTGATAGACCATGCGGAGCACAACCGGGACGTCAGGAATCAGCACGATGCCTGCCTGCGTGCCTGAGAGGGTCTGATGGGCATGACCCCAGAGTCCCCAGTGCTGTGGCTCCTCTCACTGAACTACCAGGATTATTGAAAAGGGAGGTTTTGCTTTCATCCAGCCAACCCTTGGACCTCAGCTAGGTGGCCTTTGTCCTGGACCCCATTCAGAGGGCTTCCTGCTTGCCCTTAGTGACGCCTCCCACCGTGACCAGAGGGCGGTCCAACCTAGCACCTCACACGTCCTCTTAGACTATGCTTTGTGCAGCAGGGACGGGCTGGGGCACTCCTTATATCGTATCTCCAGCATTCTGCCGGTGCTTAGGAGAATCTACGTGTAGCAGTGATCACAGCCCAGCCTGCTGTTTTCTTAGGCTCTCTTCCACTGCAGTTGACTCCCTCACAGCTGTGGGAACTTCTTGGAAATTGTCTTATTTAAAAGATCACATTGATTCACCACCTCAGGCTGAGGAAATAAGAAAATTCAAAATAGCCTGTGCTGGGTTCCATGGCAGTTCATATCCCAGACATGAGGGCAGCGAGGCACAGACAGGATGCCTGAGAAATTCACACAGTCTGGCTGCAGAAGAAGCCTCCATGGGGCAGCCCGCCACACTGCTCTTAAAGGTGTGGAGCCAGCTGGTCCTTCTGCAGGTAGCCTGGGAATGCACTGTTCTTCCACAGCTGTAGCTGGGATTGACTGACAATGAATTCAGCCTTCTGGGAACCCACTGTCTGAAGTGAACAGTGATGAAGAATCCATGTTTACACCATGCAGCTGTTGCAGAGGAAGAGGATCTTGATGGTGGTCAAACTCTTCTTAAAGTGGCCTCAAATGTTCTAGTTTCCTCTCTAATTGAGCTGTAATTCACAGCCAACAGATTAACAGTTTCTATTCATTATGATACTGACCTGCACTGGAACTTAAAACCTGTAAGCAGTTTGAAAGCAGGCTGCGCTGGCCAGAATAGAAGTTCGGCTCACCAGCCACCGTCTTCTTTCTTTTTCTTCTTCCTTCTCTTCTTCTTTCTTCTTTCTTCTTTCTTCTTTCTTCTTTCTTTCTTCTTCTTCTTCTTCTTCTTCTTCTTCTTCTTCTTCTTCTTCTTTTTCTTCTTCTTTTCTTCTCTTCTTCTTTTCTTCTCTTTTTCTTCTTTTTCTCTTCTTCTCCTCCTTCTTCTCTTCTTCTTCTTTTCTTCTCTTCTTCTTCTTCTCCTTCTTCTTCTCTTCTCTTCTTCTTCTTCTTCTTCTTCTTCTTCTTCTTCTTCTTCTTCTCCTCCTCCTCCTCCTCCTCCTCCTCCTCCTCCTCCTCCTCCTCCTTCCCCCTGGTTCCCAGGCTTTGGTCACCAATTTAATACTCTATGTTTCTATGGTTGTAACTTTTTCAGAGTTCACATGCAATTAAGATCATGTGACATTTGTGTCTGACTTATTTCACTTAATGTAATGTCCTCCAGGTTCATCAATGTTACCATAAAGGATGGACTTTCTTCCTTCTTGTGGTTGGTTAGTATTCCATTTCGTGTGTGTGTGTGTGTGTGTGTGTGTGTGTGTGTTGTATTTATTTCACCGTTCTTTGTCAATGGGCATTTAGGTTGATTACATATCCTGATTATTATTAAAAAATGTTGCAGTTGATATGGGAGTGAGGATATTTCTTTGGCATACTGATTTAATCTCTCTCTCTCTCTCTCTCTCTCTCTCTCTGACAGGGTCTCACTATACAACCCTGGTGGCCTAGAACTTGCTATGTAGACCAGGCTAGTCTTGAACTCACAGAAATTTACCATTTACTTTTTGAGTGCTGGTGTTAAAGGCACGCACTGCCACACCAAACTTAATTTTCTTTGGAATTGTTGAATAAATTGATAGCTTTGGTTTTACTTTTTAAAAGGAACTTCCAAGCTACAGTTAGATAGTAGAAATAAATTCTAGTATTCTGCTTAATAGCAGAATGGCTATGGTAAACAATAGTGTATTCGGCATTTCAAAATTGTTAGAGGGTTCTGAATGTTCTTATAATAATAAATAATAAATAAATAAAAAGTAAATAATAAACATATGAGGTCATGATCTGCTTATGATAAGATGTGTGTGTTTGTGTTTATAAAACCATTATAGTGTAGCCAAAAAATCTGTACAGAGTAATCAGAGTATAATCAGAGTAAAAGTAAAATGAAATAACAAGAATTCACTAAGAACTGATGGTACTTTTATCTGAGAATGACCTAAAGTGGATAGGGAAAAGACCGGCCACCATTTAGTAAGCTGATTTTGTTCTGGCGACTAGAGGCAGTCACTCAATATTAATGGGTACGATACTTCATGATAACTCTGTCTCTTCTTGAACTAATGGGTTTATATGGTCAACTCATGCCCACAAATAGTTATCAATGGTTCATGCCTATTCTTTGTCAGACTCATGTGAAGATCTCTCTGTACAGAATCACATTTCAACTATCCCCAAAAGCATGCATCACATTTATTAAACCATCACTATACACACATTACATTAGCAGCTTCACATATCATACACATTTTATCATATACATTTGTGTAATTGAACATTACTACACCAACATGGACATTTTAATATTCCTGTTTAACAGAAGAGTAGGAAATATGAGGGCACCGGGTAGACTGAGAAGTCTCTCCAGGGTGTGGTTCTAACCTGTACATAGAAATGCCTTGAATCAAGAAAGATGATCTGACAATCACTATTTTGCCAGTGAGGGAATTGCAAGTAAATGTGTTCAAGGCTATCCTGTTAGGAGATGGTACAAAGCATTGTGGGAGCTTTCACGTGTATCCCCCAAGCTGTGGGCTAGCTTTGTCCTTTCTCTGACTAGCTTCCCATCCTGGACAGTTCTGATTACATACATTCTGCAACAATTTTATTACAAGGTTTAAACTTTGTTAGAGATTTGTGCAGGGAAAAAAATGAGTATTATTACTATACATGAAGTTATGGAATCTGAATTATGCAGGATTGAGCCCCAAGATGGGTCAGCAAGCCATTCCTACCCAGTTAGCAGCAGAGTTCTCCAAAGGTGGGCCTTGACCTTGGACATTATATGCATTTCTTTGGAATTACATATTTTCCTTATGCTTTTCTGAATTTGCTTTTTTTTAAATATATATACAATGAGCAGGTACTGTGTTTAAAAGCAACTGTTTGCAGAGAAAATGTGACCACATCTCACATCAAGACTTTCAATTACTTATCAAAATCCTTGACTTAAACATTGAGCTTTATTTGCCTCATTTTAGCCCCTCCTTAAAGTCAACTCATTAGTTTACAGCGCTGTATTTAGACATCTGCTGTCTTATGTGGAAGCAGCTACCCACATTGGCCACTGAGCACTTGAAACACTCTAGGCGAGATGTGCAAGCAATAAATATGCAAGCTTTAAAACTTTTGTAAGGAAATACTATTATATAGCTTTTATACACTGATTAAGTGTTGAAGTGAAAATAGTAAATGTTGAAATAAAAAAGTGAAAATAAAAAAGTTAAGTAGTTCCCCAGAGATTAGGAGAGAGGGACAGATGAATCTACGAAGCAGAGAGGAATCGGTGAAAGCATTCTGTACTATGGGGGTCTGAATGAGAATGATCCCCACAGACTCATATATTTGAATTCGTAGTCATCAGGGCATGGGAGTATTTGAGATGAACTAGGAGATGTGACCTTGTTGAAGTAAGTGTGGCCTTGCGTAGAAAGTCACTGGGGGTGGGGGAGAGGCCCAGTCTCTCTCTGTCTCTCTGTCTCTGTCTCTCCCCCTGTGCCTGTGATTGGATATAAAGCTCTCAGCTACATATCCAGCACCATTCCTGCCTGCCATTGTGCCCACTGCCATGATGACAATGGACGAATCCCCCGAATCTATAAGCAAATCCCCAATTAGATGCTGTTTTCTATAAGTTCCCTTGGTCATGGAGTCTCTTCAAAGCAATAGGCCAGCAACAAAGACTCATTTCATTACATCTTTATTCACATCTGTGTGTGCTTATGATTTACATGTGTGTATGAATGCACAGTCATGTGTATGGATATGTCTGTGCTACGGTACATGTGTGGAGGTCAGAGGGTACCCTCAGGGCTTGGTCCTCACCTTCTGCCTTGTTTGACAAGGTTTCTTCTGCTACTGCTTCACATGCCAGTCTACCCATGGTCTCTGCATCCCATCTCATCACAGGAGTGTTGCTGGGATTATACATGTGTGCTAGCATGTCTGGCCTTATGTGGGTTTTGGGGATCTGAATTCAGTGCATCAACTCTACGCAGTGAGTCACCTCTCAAGCCTTAGCATCATATTTTTATGGTAAACACATGTCACAAATTTATCTAAACATATAGTATATAGAATACCAAAAATGGGTCCTACTGTAAGCTATACTCTTTGGGTGGTGATGTGTCAATACAGGTTTATCAGTTATAATAAATGGATTATTCTGGTGGGCGATGTTTACAATAAGAAAGACATTCAGATAGAAGGGTGGATTTTTATAGGTTTTTTTCTGTTTAATCTAGACTTCTAAAGTTGATCTAAAAAGATAACTTCCTAAAAATACTTCGGATATATTGGGCTAAGTAAAATATGTTATTGAATTAAATCCACCTGGTTCTCTTCATTTCTTTCCATCTTGCTACTAGGGAATGTGGCTTGAATTATGTTTCTATTGAGCCAGCACTGACTGCCCCAGAGTCTGGATTATGATTTGTGCTTTTACATACTTCTATTATGTACAGAAAGATATACTTCTTGGGTATTTTTATAAAAAACATTCATCATTTTATATTTAGATATTTAAAAATTATTAGTTACTGTCTTAGTTAGGGTCTTATTGCTGTGAAGAGACACCATGACCTAAGCAATTCATATAAAGAAAGCATTTTGTTGGTACTGGCTTGCAGTTTCAGGGGTTTAGTTAACTATCATGGCAGGAAGCATGGCAGCATGCAGGCAGACATGGTGCTGGAGATAGAGCCTAGAGTTCCACATCTCCATCCACAGGCAGCAGGGAGGAGATTGGATTCTACACTGGGTGGAGCTTGAGCAGAGGGGACCTCAAAGCCTGCCCCACAGTGGCACACTTTCTCCAGCAAGGTCACACCCACCCTACTCCAACAAGGCCACACCTCCTAACTGACATTCCCTATGGGCTAAGCATCCAAACACATAAGTCTATGGGGCCATACCTATTAAAACCACCAGTTACAGAAAATTAAATTTCATTATTATTTTTATTTTATTTCTAATTTTATTCATCTATCATATATTACATTCTGACTACAGTTTACTCTCCCTCCCTTCTCTCCCAGACTCACTGTGCCTCCACCTTCCCACAGAAAGGAGATCTCCCAGGATGTCAAGCAAACACAGCATAACAAGCTACAATGAAACTGGGCATATACCATCACATCAAGACTGGACACGAGTCGGGGGCGTGGTGGCACGCGCCTGTAAACCCAGCACTTGGGAGGCAGAGGCAGCCGGATTTCTGAGTTTGAGGCCAGCCTGGTCTACAGAGTGAGTTCCAGGACAGCCAGGACTACACAGAGAAACCCTGTCTCAAAAAACCAAAAAAAAAAAAAAAAAAAAAAAAAAAGAGACTGGACACGCCAACTCTGTAGGAGAAACAGGGTTCCACAAGCCTGCAAAGGGTCAGAGACAGCCCCCACACCCACTCTTAGGAATTCCTTAAGCTAGGGAGCCATAACATATCTGTAGAGGACCTAGGTCAGACCTTTATAGACTCACTGATCTCTGCCAGCCCCATCAGTCCTGGCCAGCTGATTCTGTGAGCTATGTTCTTGTGGTGTTTCTGACCCATCTGGCTCTTCTGTTGATCCTTCCTTAGCTCCTCAGCAGAATCCCCTGATCTCTAATGTTTGGTTCTGGAGCTCTGTGTCTGCTCCCACCAGTTGCTGTGTGGGGTCCCTCTGGTCTCTCTAATGATGACTATGCTAGGCTTCAGTACCAGGGCACTCTGAAGGCAGGACAAACCGAAGGTCTGAGGGTTTGTGGGTGGGTTGGCATCCCAATCCCTGCACTCGAGGCCTTGCCTGGCTACAGAGGACGGGGTTCTCTGTCGGTTCAGGCCCCATGCCCCTCATTACTAGGAATCTTTTCTAGTCTTTTCTCTCACAGATGTCATGGAGTTTCCATTGTACTAGGTTTCTACCTTGTCTCCATATATCCCAACCCCATTTTTTTTAATTTCATTATTTTTTAAAACACAATTTGTCTTATCTCTTTCTATCCTTTCTCTATCCCCTCCCCTCCTTGCCGTCTCCCAGCCTCAGTAGACTTCTTGGCACTTTCATGTCACACGAAACTCCTTTTCCTCCCCATCAAAATGCTTCCTGCTAATCTTACCATCTACTGTCTAGCTTCTAGTTTATACCTGTATTCGTACGCATTAGATTGTGTATGAGACAAAAACCTCAAGCTTTTTGTCTTTGAGACTGGGTCACCTCACTTAATATGAGTCTCTCTAAATCCATTCATTTTACTGAAAATTTCATAATTTTGGTTTTCTTTATAAACAAAGTAAAAATCTCATTGTGCATACATGCCACATTTTCATAGATATCCTTTTTTTTTTTTTTTTTTTGGTGGCATCTAGGTTGGTTCCTTCTCCTCGATATTGTGAATAGCACACACAGCAACCATGGCTGTGCAACTGTATCTGTGCTGGGCAGTAGAGTCTTGGGTTTGCCCAGCAGTGGCATACAGGGCCATGTGGTATCTCTATTTTTAATTTTTTGAGGATCTGACATACTGATTTCTACAGTGTTTGTACTAGTTTACACTCTCACCAGTAGTGGATGAGGATTCCCTCAGAATATACTACAGAAGTACAAATGAACATGATGTCAACATAACATCTGATCGGTAGAACCAGAGAATGGATGAACAAGAGGTAAATCTACATAGCTATGCCCGAGAGTCAAGAAAAAAGACAGCACCTCAATAAATGGTGTTGGACTTTGCCAGCACCAATCATGCGTATGGTGCAAAGACTCATGCAGGCAGAGCATCTATACACAGAATAAAACAAAAATGTTAAAAACAATACAGAGTTAAAACTTTAAACTCTGCGACTTCTATAGGAAAACAGAGGGAATACCCTTGAATTTGCGTATGTACATTCAATAACTTTCTTCATAAATCTCTCCTGCATAAAACTATATAAATAGTTCCAAGAATCAATGAATGAGAATACATGAAACTAGAGGTTTCTGCATAGCAAATGAAACTATCAGCAGAGAACAGGCAGCCTGGAGAATAGGAGGAAAATCTTCTCTATCTATACTTCATATAGGTAATATCTAGAATATATGAAAACGTATAAAATTAAATATTTGCCAGTCAATAACTAGGATGGTGAAATGAACAGTGTGTTAAAAAAAAGTCATTACTTGTTGATAAATATTTTAAAAATATAGGCATAAATATTATGGGGGTAATTAAGCACTTTCTTGTTGGATTTAAGACCTATGCTGCAGGAGGAGACCCATGCCTGCCACTGTAAATCTCCTATGGTACCAGGGTTGGGGAGCTTTCAGGCCCAGTGGGTGAATCTGCTACCACTTGTAGAAAGTAGCCCACAGACTTTATCAGAGAAATATCTTTGTGTAGACTCTTGTTAATAAAATTCATGGTTGGCAGAAGCTCAGAGCATAATTCTCAGTAGGATGCTTAGCCAAGAAAAGAGCATCTATATTCCATCCGCTCTCAAGCCTTAGGGACTATCATGGAAGAGAGGACAGAGGATTGTAAGAGCCACAGGTTTGGGAGGATAGTCACAAAACTGTCTTCTCACAGCAGTTGTGGCTGCCCACAAGATACCGGAACAACTTAAACCAGTTAACGTTCTAGCATGGGGTAGGAGGAGGTTTATGAGCCCCCACCTCTAGCTGAGGACCTATGGGCAGTTGATGGCTTATTATATGCTTGGTTACCACTCACTGCTAAGTACTTTTTCAATTTGTGTTATTACTACCTAGAAAGTACCACATCTGAATTAAACCTTAGCTCAGATCCTGAGTTACTGTGAGCAAATGCTGATCTAGATCATCTATACGATGATCATTTTGTTAAATTCTGATTTGTCAACATTTATGAAATAGTTTATAATGCAGCAAGTACATTTTCTTTCCACAGTGAAGATAAGGCAAGGTTCAATTCGGTGAATTCTGCAAAATAAATGACTCTGAGCAAGCTCTCTCTGTCCCTCAGTGAAAGAGGACCGAAATATATAAGCAGTTTATACAGATTGTGCAAAAGGACCTGGACTGCGCGCACACGTAGAAAGATTTTGTGTTGGATGGGCAAGGTGCCTACAGTGTTCTAGCAAAGCATTGGCAGATGCGCCTGAGTTCCTGCCTGGGCTCAGGGCACACGCTCCTCGGGAGCCGGAGAGACAGAAAGAACAAGAGGAATAAACAGTCCTGGGACACTCCTTATTTTCATGCTAGTGAGTGTTCCCTGGCACTCTTCCCTGGTTTTTGTTTCTGTGTCACGTGCTGCCTGGACAAAGACCTCCAGCTGAAATCCTGTTTGCTCCTTGGCTCCCTTTGCTCTGGGACAAGCTTCCTCGTGGGCAAAGGGAAGCACTGAGTGGTGATCTCCAAAATATTCTTCTTGCTGGTCATTTTCCTACTCTAGTAAGCCAATTTTTCTTGGGTCGATTTCATGGGAACTGTCTTGGGTGCTGCAGGCTGATGGCGGCTTTTGGAAAGGACCCCTCTCCTTTTCTAGTCCTAAACTTCACCTTTATCTTCTTTTCAGCTAGAAAGACTGGAAGCAGAGCATAAACAAAAATCTAGGGAGACACTGACAGTTTTTCAGGTCTTTCTGATGTTCAGAAAACTATTGAAACTGAAAACAAAATAAAAAGCATACAAACAACCAAAAACAACCAAAAACCAAAAGCAAAAAAACAAAAACTCCAACCCCACAAAACAAAACATAACTTTTTGGATTAGGCTGAGCTCATCTGAGTAGATACCATCTGGTACAATAGCCCTATCCTTCCCCAATCTCTGCTATTCCAGGTCTTGGCAGAAACAGGTGAGTGAGGCCCCTTTCTCTCAGCCCGCCTGCCAAAGAAGCTGTCAGAGAACTCTCCAGCATTATCAGCAGGCAGGAAGTGGGCTGGTGATGAGGGGGTCTCCACCCATTACCAGCTGCTTCAGTAGTAGGCAGGGGCATTTTTTTTTTTTAGTAGAAAAATCCAGGTCAGCAGATACCCCAGACCAATTCATACCACATGCTACCCACTTATGGACTTGAAATGCTAGAAAGGGACCTGGAATGTTAATCCCCTTGTTTCCCCCCTTGTTTTTGTGTTTAGAATCCAAAAGGATACAGCAGGAACAGTCCGATTTGGCAGTGTAAAGGGAATTATTAGGTAACTAGAAGGAAGTGAAGGCAGAGCACACCGAGAGGAGCTGTCTACGCGGAACACTGGGTATCAGTGATTAGATGTCAAGACCCATCACTGTGCAAGTGGTGACGTCTATGCAGGCTTCAACGCTTGCTCATTCAGATTTAACCCAAAGACAACTTTGACAGATTATCAGAAACTTCTGGGGAGGGTTATGGGTGGAGTGGAGAAAGGAGTGAGCTAATTTTTTTTTTTAAATGACTTCATCTTTCTAAAAGCACAATAAGCCCATCACCTCAGTGAGTTTGCTACAGCTTCTTCTCATGCTGTGTGAAAGAAAATTTAGGGGAAAATCCTAGCAAGTCACTATAACTTTCATTAGCATTCTAAAAATGTATATGCTTGTTTATCTATCACATCTTAATCCATTTTTGATGCTTTGTGGAAGATATTTGACTTTTTCTTATTCTACTTCTTAAAGAATGTTTTTCTGTGGTTTTTTGTAAGTGCATGAAGTCTGGGTTCATAATTTTATGTATGTGTACACACACACACACACACACACACACACACACCTTTTTATTATATTCCCTTAAGAGTAGGAAAACATTAAATGGTTACCTCTGTGAACATGTTCCGATTGACCTGTAAACCAACTTTTACCACCTCAAAAGGGTTAACCACGACAGCTTCTGTTAGTCCAGATCCTAATCCAGCGATGGCAAATGTCTAGAAAAATAAATCAACCAATGCTTTAAAACAACTAGTCATGCCTGTTGGATCAAACATCCTATTTCTTATGCAATGCAGCAGAAGTTAGGACAAGAAGGAAGAAACCCCCAAGTGTACCATACACCATTACTAAACAGCTTGAATTCTTGATTAGATGCTGACAATTCAAGGAGAAGAAATTACAGAAGGCCCAAACCACATCCTAATGTTTTCAAAATAAAATGTCAAAGCCTCATCAACAATGATGTTTTCCTTTAAGAAAAGTAGAGGCTGTTTGATTGGTTAAAGGTGGATCCTAAAACATCTTCATGTATACAATGAGTTTAAATTGTAAAGGAAGAGCTCCACTTTTAAATATCTACTTAGATGCATTTATTGATCAGAACCGCAAATAAAATGTTTATAAGAAGCCACCTTCCAGGTATATAATTGGAACCATGCAAATGAATAGCCATGTTCTTAGAGCTATTGTTAAAGATTATTTTCATTCAGTTTCTATTTTATTCTCAATCCTTAAGGATCACAGTCAGGGCCTTTTATACAGTAGGCAAAGCTCTACACTAAGTTACATCCCAGCTGGTTTTTGTTTTTAAAGGAGTGATTACTCTATTTTTGCCCCTAAAAGCTGAATAATAAAAACTGATTTATAAATATCTGGGTTGTTCTGGAGGGGTGCCACTAAAATTCAGAACATTTATCAAAGGATGATTGCGTGTCGGAATATTCTGTTGATGGGTTGCATTTCAGCAATAGAAGCCCAATCCCAGCATTCAGGACACAGAGGAGGGCAGATCTCTTGAGTATGATGCTAGCCTGACTTTATATAGCGAGTTCTAGGATGGCCAGGACTACATAAAGGGACAGTCTCAAAAAAAATAATTTTAGTAATAGAAAATAACAATTTAATATAATTTTATTCTACACAGAGAACCTAAAAGTTTTCTAGAAAATGTACATTAGAAACAAGGACAACAATAATTAATAAACACTTATTCACACGTACTTACACACACACACACACACACACACACACACACACACAGAGAGAGAGAGAGAGAGAGAGAGAGAGAGAGAGAGAGAGAGAGAAACTTTCACCCTCCAAAATTCCTTGCTACTAAACTAATTCAAGGAAGCTCAGTTTTGTGTCCAAATAAGAGAGGAATAAAAACCCATGAGAAATGGAGGTCTTCTATCTGCTTCATTCATTCCTTTCAGCTTTTGTGACAAGGCCTTTAGAGTCCAGGTTGTCCTTGGACTCTCATAGTGATCCTCCTGCCCCAGGGATTACAAACATGTGCCACGCCTGCCACGCCTGGCTTCGCATGCTTCCTACTCTCATTAGTATATCTAATAATTTCAAAATAAGTGACAAGAAGAGAGATGGGGGTAATAAATGTTCTGTATCTTTAAAGTGGAGGCGGGGTTGGCTGAGGGCCAGGGAATGGGGAAGGTGAAATCCAGTCTACACCTGAAAGTGTAGCCACAGAGAGAAGGTGGGCAGGAGGACAGCTTCGCACAGGCACTCTCTCTGCTGCCGGGGCTGCATGCCAATCACAGAACTCAGGACACTCTCATCCCCGCAGCTGTAAAACAGAGATGGTAACTCTGGATTCTCTCCAGGGGTCAAAGTCATGCGTGGAAGTTCTTTTAAGTTGCTTTCCAAACATGGCTGCTCTGGTTTCCCATGGAAACGGAAGAGTGGAGTTGCACACAGATTCTAGGGGAGATGGGAGACTAATGATGTTTTCCATATATCCCGCTTCGTTATAATCCTAAGCATATTTATCTAGGGTAAATGACCAAATATTTTCTCATTTATCTCAGACTTCCATCATGGAGTCCAAAAAGCGGGGAGGGAAAAAAAAAAAAAAGTTTAGAACTCTCCTGACTGGGAAAGTTAAAATCCAGATGCCAGGTTTTTATTACTCACTACGTGCAATCTTCTAAGCAATTCACTTTTTTTTTTTGTCCCTCTATAAAGCGTAGCTACATTTGCTGTCAGAACTAGTGTTCAGCAGTCCCTTGTCAAAAGAATTGATCAGATATCAGCAGATCATGTTACTCAGATCGCTGCAGAGACATGTTTTTGCTGTCAGGTTTCCAGTCTGGCTTTCATGTGAGCGAGCACCAGGGCATACTTAACGGCTAAAGACCTCACTGTATCAAACAGGAACCAGAGTAAATGAGTGCAAGAAAGAAAAGGGCCAGATACGGTTTACACGAGTTCATTTATATAGGAGGTGGAATGACTGAATACTTTTCCACTTCAAATCTCCAGTCAAAAGACCTGCGGTGTCTCACGTGGTTCCGAGCGCAGCCCTGCCGAAACAGCCAGAGAGGCAGCGGAGACACATTTCATCTACTCCCCCTGGGACGTCTTTAATCTTGTTTTTCCTCAAGATATTTCCAGAATTAAGAATGATTTTAGGAAAGATAGTGTGAAATATTATAGAATGACACATTTCCATACATACATTCATGCATATATATACATACTTACACACATACCTATATACATACATGCATACATATACACTGCATGTTTGTTTTTGAGACAGGATTTCACTATCTCTAGTTGTTCTAGAACTCACTATGTGGACCAGGTTAGCCTTGCACTTAGAGAGATCCATTTTCCTGCCTCTGTCTTCTGAATGTTCAAGGTATGAGCCACCAACTCCAAACTTTAAGAATTTAAAACAAAATCTTATCCCTTTGAGGTTGCTGGCATAACGGCTCCTTACTGGAGAGAATGCCATTTAGTCAAGAGGCTGGATTGGAAGCTTTTGTCTAGAGATTTTTTTTTTCCCTAGAAAGTGGGCATGTAAGAATTTTGAGGATAAGAAATACTTCTTTGACAGCCTGTTTGTTAGAGTAAGCACTCTGAAACAAACTTCATGAAACAAGGACATATGGTCCCTGATACACAATAGCTTGATATACATTATAGTTGTTGTTGTCCTCATTGTTGGTTATGATGGTGCAGAAATGAATCACGGTCCACACTTCGGATTTTGATCTTTCCCCAGGCCAACAGTACCACGAGAGCGCATGGTGCTGGGCAGCAGAAGTATTCTACAGTTCTCAGCTGTCTGTCCCTTCAGGGAAGTAAACAACCAACTCTTTATAGGGTATTCTGCCGCTTAGCTGTGAGGCTTGGTGGGTTGGATGCACCCAGTGCTTTTTGGCTCTCAGAGGTTTTTATCACCGGCAACTCCACCGTACATGGAGACGCACCTATGCACCTATAATTAAAGAGCTGGAGGCAAGAAAGTTGCCTTTACAATGGGATTTTGAGGTTTTAACAACCAAATAGGGCTTTTCCCAGAGGCAGGAGGTTTCTTGCCATTCAGAGTGATGATGTGCTGCATCACGGTGGCTTTTGCAGGGTTGGGGTGGGGGTGGGGGTGGGGGTGGGGGGCTCATGCGGCTGCTTGCTCTCAGGCCCTCAGTGCACACAACATAGTTTAACACGCTTTATGAAAGGAAGCAAAGTCACCGATTAGGGAGCAAAGGCACAGGGCAATGGCCAGCCACCAAGCGAGCCTTGGGAAATACCTGCGCTGTGTCATTGTAGGACTGCTATTCTCCCCGGCTGAGTTGTTTACAGTCATTCCAATAAAAGGCCCTTCAGTCTGCCTCTGACCACAGAGTGATTTTATCCCAAGTGACTTGAAGTCCTATATTTACTACAGCTTTTGCAACAGCTGGGAAACTGACCTGTTAGGAAATAA
The DNA here is from genome assembly GCA_964023405.1 of Apodemus agrarius. NCBI lineage: Eukaryota > Metazoa > Chordata > Mammalia > Rodentia > Muridae > Apodemus > Apodemus agrarius. Next base: position 67,049,778 of record OZ030011.1, on the reverse strand, counting down.
TCTCAGGCATATTGACGTCTGCATAAATAGATACATGCAGTGTGTAAGTAAACAAATGCATGTTTTGGTTTCCAAAGGTGAATGTGGTCTTTATTTTATATTTTTGACCATATCTCATAGAGGCCTTTCCAGACATATCATTATTATTATAAATTTATCACTGAGAGCCATAAAATAGCCAGATTGTGAGTTATTATGAAGATGGCTTTCAACAAGTAGCTCAACATTGAATAACTCAAATTCATATTTTAGTAGCTGGGATTTGGGAATCAAAAGGGTTTTTGTTTCTGGATTTTGCTTTATGAAATAACATACACACTTAAGTATAATAAATATTCTCACTTACCAGCGCTGGTGGTAGTGACATATATCCTAGAAATTTCTTGTACAGCTCAAAGGTGGAAAACTGTGAAACAAAACCAAACCTAGAGATTTATAACAATTTCCTGCAACAAACTTTCTAATTGGCTGAAAGTCCCTCAGTAAATCATTATATTAATCAGTATTTAGAAATGATGAACCATCTAACACAGCTTTTAATCCTGTCTGGGGCAGTTGCTATTAGATCCCATTTTAACATTCACATTTTTCAAATGTAGTTATAATAACTTACAGAAAATCTGATGGAATCCCTTATAGCAGTAAATGAACCATACAACCTCCATTTACCATGACCATTTTCAGTCTCCCCAGACATCAATAGACTTCTTTCTTATGGCAATGATTCAACATCATAGGCTCGCAGACCTGAAACCCTTGGTCTTGCGTACATTCTCCATGAACCACTTTGCAAGAAAATGACCCATTTTCCAACCTTTGTAGAAGACATCCACTTCTCAGCCTCAGCTTACATGTATAGTGCGGTTCTGCTGACAGCGCCGCGGAATTTCTAAACACTGAGTGACTGCAAAGATGCCATGATGAACTAGGAAAGGGCTCCCCAAGTTTGCCTGCTCTGCCCCCTTGCCTCAGTGAAAGACTGTCCTCACGAGCATCGTTACATTAGTCACTATGTCCACTTCCTGTCCCATGGATCATTTTGGAAGCATTTCTCCATGCTGGTGTTGCGTCTTGAATGTTTTGGGAGGTGATAGGCCTCGTGGAAATCTATTTTCTTAGTAATTAATTTACGGCGTGAGGTGCAATTGTTCAGTGTTTGTCTCTTTTTCCCTGCCTGGCTCCCTGCTATTTCAAAGATTAAAGGCAACACTGGAATGACAAGAAGTCTAGGGACATGGACTCAGCCCATAACTCTATCCACACTCACGAAGATTTCCAAGTAGATGCCTGGGAACAATTCTAGTCTTTTATTTTTTTCTGTCTCTGTTTTCCTGTTTTGTTTTCAAACCATGCTCATTAAACAACCCATTGAGAAAGCTAATATCCTGGATATTCTGTGCTCAGACACAGTTGAGTTGTGCGAGAGCCATTCAGATCTTCTAATGAACTGGGGCTGAGAAGCGCTCAGCACATTACTCATCTCTCCTCTTAGGGCAGGATCCTTCTGAGCACTCTTCTCAATGCCCTTTGGAAACAGGCTTTCCAGACAGGCTGGAGGCACAGGGACTGTTGCTAGCCCTGTGTGCTATCATATGATCCTCTAACTCTTTTTGAGAGTCTGTCCTTTCTTGGGTGGTAGGAGCTCTCACAGACTTATAAGGCTGAATACTTGAGAGGGTTTCTCTGAGGACTTCTGTGCCCCTTTCTCCCATCTCATCAACCCCAGTAACATTATTCCTACAGTCTGATTGAACCAGACTCTACTGGTTTCTATCTTTATTTCCTCTCCTTACTTAGGGCCTTAAGAACCTGCTCAAGGTGGTACGCCGGGACACTCACAGGGCCCATCTTGCTTGCTTCCCCTCTCCCAGATGTTACTGTCCTTCATTATGTGATGTCAGCGCCTCCAAGACAAAGCTATTGTTTCATGCACTTTGCTCATTGTCACTGTTCATGGTGTTGCCGTGTGGGACAGTTAATCTGGTCCTGTTTCTGCATCCCAACCAGAAGTGAGGGCCTAGCATTCAGGAAACTTTGAAGAGTAAATGTGAGGATTTGGAGAAATGGAAGAGATCATCTCCACATATAAACTCTTTTCCCTCTAAATTTCTTCCTGTTTCATTTATTCGTTTATACACCAACTATGTTCTGCACACAGTAGGTGCAGAAACACAATCGTGAACATGAGGCCTTTTAGAGCTTATAACCTCCCATGAGTTTGATTATGGTAAAGAGTCCTGGGAAATTTGAACACAGAAAACAATTTCATTTCTGGCCTTGGGGTGCCGGATAGAAGACCTTAGAAATAGGAAGAACATGCTGTCTCCCACCCCACCCCACCCCACCCAGAGCCTCAGTTCCAGTGTTCCCTTCTGTTCATTGATTGCAGTTTGATTCTATCTTAATTTTTGAAAGGAGAAATTTAATTTATTTACAAGTCTTACTACTTTAATGATGAACCTCATTTCAAACAATAAAATATAGACAAGCATAAAGTTGCCAGTTTCTGATTATAGTAACAATTGTAACTA